>PPMS03000005.1:0-718965 GCA_003706955.3 Sungouiella blattae | reverse complement strand
ATTTTGTCAGAATTGTACTTTGCTGCGAATTAATAAAAAACTTAGTACTTGTACTCAACCGAACCAATTAAAACCAACTCTACAGGTGCGAAGCAAGGTGACTGATGACCAGTTTTTTAAATAACTGCTGTCTTATTCCAATGAATCGCATTTATCTTGCGATGTCACTTGTCTTGATTAAAGGGTGCTTCTTCATGCTAAGATTCTAATCACCGTTATGTCCACTTACCCAAGAAACTCATCAAAATCATTCCCGCAAGAAGTCCACCCATTGCCAACACTGTCTTCGCCAATCCAGCCCTTGAAAGCGAGCTATGTAACCAGTCATGTGCAAGCATCTCGATAAGACCCACCCATAATAGAATTCCGGCGGAGAATGCATCCAACGTCCCGACGGCAATGAGAGTACTAGGATCATTACCGTTCCAGCGCTTTAGGGCCCCAATACCAATCGCCATACCAACAGGAGTAGTCACAGCATAACTTGCTCCCATGAACATCTTCGTCCACATCGACTCCCTTGTCAACTTGGCAATTCTGGATCCCAAGGCAATTCCTTCAAAAGCCTGGTGAAATATCACCACAATAAAAAGCGCTATGTAGTATGAGTCTCCAGCGACGACGGTAGTTACTCCAATTAAGACTGAATGGAATATGATACCTGCTTCAAGCATCAACACAGAAACTTTATCCAAACTTCCATCTTCGGCAATAGCTACTTCGCCGTGGCTATGGCCATGAACTTCCTTGACATCTTCATCGGAGTTCCGATCGGTAACGCCTTCAATTCTCTTCTTCCTCGCGAGCATAACTCTTATACTGATGAAGTTCGCCAAAAACCCAATGAAAAGACCTGCCATGACGATAGCGGTGGCAGTTGATTCGTAGTCCATAGTAACGCAGTCATTAGAGAACATTAGCTGTGCGTGGGTGATCAAATGCACAAGTGCAGTGGAGATAATCACTCCCGTTCCGAATTGAGTGAGCACACAAATGATTATGCCGTCAAGAGACGCTTTCAACACCGTGCTGAAAGCCAACGGCAAGAACACACTGATTGAACTTGTAGCCAAAATGGCAAACAACGTGCCGATTCTCAACGGAATATCATAATCTCTGTCGACACGCTCACACGAGTGCTCTCCCTCGCCATCCGATCCCACACAGTGTTCAACACCGGCATGGAAGTGACAATTTTTTCCGCTGGAACTGGAATTGACGCTTGGCACGATCAGCTGAGTTACATCAACAACAAATTCAACTTCTGAATTGCCTGACATACAGTAAGTTGCTGTATCGTGAACATGACAGCTCGTGTAGCTCGAGGGCAAGCCTTGAGTGTTTGAAGCGGCCGGTGAGATATAGCCTTCGCTCCCTTCTCCATTAAGACAGTATTGAGTGCTACCATGAATATGGCAATCAGTGATTGCAGTTGTTTGTGCTGCGTTTGATTCTGGATTTGATGTCATGCTTGCACTTACACTTCTGCCTATTGCCATTTCAGATTTTGAGACTGAACTAGTAGCAACTTCCACAAAGAAAAGTACCTCATCATTCCCGGTCATACAGTAAGTCTCTGTGCCATGAAAGTGACAGTTCGTATAACTTCGAGGCATAAGAGACCCGGTTGGGACCGGAGAAACCGACCCTTCGACACCATCAGTGTTCACACAGTAGTACTTTGATCCATGAGCGTGGCAGTCAGTGATTGAATATGCCAAGACAAGCTCGACCAAAGCAATACCAGCAGCAAAAACTTTTAACATCACTGGAGTGCCATCGTACTATTGGTAAAGACTTATATAGCAAATGCCAAGACCTGGGCATAACCATCAGTGGTTGTAAAGCGAAATTGGCCCCATATAGACAAGTGCCTCGTTTGATGCTCGAAAAAATTTTTCTGCAGGGGGAACTACGCTAATATCTTCAGTTAAGAAGCTAAGAATTACGGCTTTCCTCGTGGTGGCTTGGAAGGCTGGCTAGTGTCAAGATGTTCGACGATTCCTCCCCTGCAGATTGGCTGCAAAAGAATCAAGAGAACGCCAGAGGTCGCCAAACTTCTGAATGCTCTCTAATGTATTGGGCCCAGAATTTATGTATCTCCTCTAGACTCTCTATTCTTGTCCTCTAGGATGCTGGAAAATTCTCATGGGAAGCTTTTTCGATCTTACAACTGTGGTGGTTAATAGATTGTCTTGGCAGCCTCACCATAAATACAACTCTTTGGCTGCGAAAATTGGGGAGGCAGAAATCCAGAAATTCCCACACAATGAAATTCGCTATTCTCCTTGCTATTTCTTCAATGGTGACTGCTAATTCATTGACCAGTTGCCATTACCATGGATCCAATTTCTACTGTGTAGACTCCGCCGGTTCTGAAGGTCTAATGACCCCTGCTCCTGCTTCAACTACAACACCAGAGAGCTACACCAACTGCCACAACCACGGTTCAGCTACTTATTGCGAATATGCTGATTTGGAAGCCCAGTTTGTTGTTGAGGAAGATGATGACGACAAGGATGACGACCACGAACATGATCGAAGCTCGACTTTTGTCGCATCAACTACTCTGGCAACTTCTGCTACCCTTAGTGGAGAAGCTCATTCTGAGATCACCGCTACCTCTGAAGGCTCAGTGACCGGGTGCCACGCACACGGGTCTACTTACTACTGCGTTGATGCTTCGTACAGAGAAGGATACATCTCACCAGCGCCGAGTGGCACACCTTCAAGTTTTACTGGCTGCCACTCTCATGCGACAGCAATCTATTGTCTCGATGATGAAGGGGAAGAGGTTCAGTTTATTGTTGATGAGGAAGGCCAACACAACACGCTCTTTTCCGGCTTGACGACTCCCCAAACAGATTCGTCTCTGAATACTTCGGAGGGTTCCTCTGACGCTTCTTCAAGTCTTTCTGCTTCGAGCAGCCAATCTGAAAGCGCTTCATCTACAAACGTGGGGAATGTCTACAAGGTGCATGGTGTTGGAGCGTTCGTTCTTCTCTCGCTCTTAGTCTAGAACAATCAACTTCTCATCCTAAGAGTCTGTACTTTCAAATTTCCAGTAAACTATAGCTTGTCTGATAAGTTATATGATCTTGTGCATACGCTCAGTACGCCAAACTATCGCATCCCATTAGTTGGGCCGTGAAATCTACTCGCACATTGTCTCATCAAACCACAATTTAAAATTCCTCCTCTTCCTGCTCCTTATTCTTCCCTGCATCTTCCTGCTCCTGCTCTTTCAAAGTCTCTTCGAAAAACTTCATCTTAGCTGCAAATTCTTCCTTCTCGTCTTTGTTGTCCTTCCCTTTGTTCTCATCCTCGATACTTGCTTGATCTTCACCAAATTTTCTGCAGAAGTCCCGACACTTGTCAATGGCACAACCCACATTACGACCATTGAAACCAATATTACCAGAGATAATATTTCCATTGTCATCCACAACAGGTTGAGAGATGAAAGAAGCAATTGTCTGCTCTTTGCTGTCCGCAACTGGCGGTGGCAAGAATAAGGTTCCGTCATTAACATTGAGAATGGTCTCGAGGAGACCTTTGAGATTCACTCTGTCCACATTGAAATCTGACACAGAGAATGCAACCGTCAATTTGTCATCAACTTTCCACCGACCATTCTCAACACCAAGCGAGTTGACTTTCCAATTGGAGATTCCATTGGGTATGACTGCGTTGACACCCTCGCACATGCCAAAAGGTCGGTCAACATACCATGGATCGATGGGGACATGTAACGACACGAAACTTGAAACATGTGACAACTTAAAGAAGTATTTTTTGGCCTCGATGATCTCTCCATTGTCTCCTTTCACAAAATAGCTTGCTGTGTCTCTTGTCATGACTATCAAATTGGGACGGTAGAATTTCGAGCCGCAACCGCAATGATCAAGATGAGCGCGAGCGAAAGCAACGTAGATCTCCCTTCCCGATGGGATAAGTTTGTTGATTGGGAAGTTTGCTTGCTCTCTCAAAAGAATATTGACATTCATAAAGGGTGTTCCGCCACGCATTGGTCCAACCCCGCCTTCATCTTTATACATGACATCGCAGTTGCCAGTATCACCAACCAAGTCACATTTGAGGATCTCCAAGTTATCAAGCTGTGTTGCAAAGTATATCTCCTCGTCAAACCCTGCTTTTTCTCTCAGGTAGTCACTAATAAAAGGGGCCCAATTCTTGTTCGTGCCCAGTTTCTCCCTGTGAGAGATGTTCATCTCGGTCACTTTCATGTACACCTGGTCTTTCAGTTCTTTGCTAGCATCTGAGGTCACATGAGTTTTGCCCTTTTTCAACTGAAAAGGAAAGGAGACGAAGATGGATCTGAACTCCCTGTCCTCAGTCTTGCCATCATCGTGCTTGATTTTTTTCTTGTGCTTCGCGTTGAAAATAACCACAGGCTCATCGTATCCATTTTTGTTTCTCACAACAACGACTCGTGGATCCTCTGGGCCAAAATAGTGTCCACCTGATTTACCCTCGTCATGGTGGAACGGAATGGGTAAGATCCGGGGAAACCGGTAAGAGTAAAAGTTTTGGTCGCCAACTTTGAAGGTTGGAAAGTCAGGATCACCCAAGTCATTCGTAGGGAACACCAAACGAACGTCCTTCAACTCATTCCAGTCCTTGTCAAACACCTGACACAATATGAAACTTGTTTTTGGCGAATCTCTAGACCTCTCTTTGGAAAAGAGAAATCGCGAGATAACAAGGTGGACAGAATAGTCCTTGAGCCAAACAGATGAGCCAAGAAGCCGAAACCAGAAGTGGTTCACCATATTCGACTTTAGTTCACTTCTCAAGTGCTGGACGAAAAGCAGGCTGATTTCCTTGTTGTAAAGGTCCCCATATACGTCTAGCTCTTCCAAGAATAGCTCTAAAATGTGCGGGAAATTTCCTGGGATAGTGAACCGCTCGTCCACGAAGATGTTGTCCATGGTCAATTTTAGCTGTGCGTCACACTTCTCCTCGCCCTTCTTTTGGCCCAGGTGGAACAACGGCACGTTCTCGTGCTTGATGAACCTCGACAGCGGGATGTCTGGAGCTGAAACAACCGCTTCGCCTTTAATCTGGACAATCGGCCAGTCGGCACTGGCGGTGTTTTTGAGGTGGTCCCTCACCACTTTGTGGTCGAACTTAAACCCAGTGGGCAAAAGGATACTAGACGTCCACGGCAGCGCAGGGTTTTCCAAAAACGACCCACTTCCAACTCCCATCAACAGTTTGGCAGGCAGAAGTGCCGACTGAGCTTTTGCCAACGTTTCGGAGATGCTCAGGTCGTCGTAAGTAAGTAACTGCAAGATAAGGAGCGCCATGGACACGACACCCGCGAGCAAGAACACAGGCTCGAGCCGCAAATGGTACTTCAATTTTTGGAGGATCATAGAGATGGGAAAAACAGCAGTGGACAGCGAGCGGTGGAAAGTGTATCCTGTTGGTCCAGGCGTTCAATTGGGACGGCAGACCCTTCATGCTGGTACTGCACATAAGTGAGCGGGCAGCATGAGCTACAACTAAGCCCCTGCAAGCGGTTATCTAGTCTCGCGTAGTGAAGGGTCACTTGCGCGGGCAGGAGGAGAAAGTTTGAAAACCAATACACTCGCAATGTCGTCACTTGAATCGGTGGGGTTTTCTTGGTGCTCTGCACGTTAGAATTTCAAGTGGTGCCACTCGCAGAATTTCATCTGATTACTGTTAGACTCAGGCATATCGGCAGACTCCACATAAGCTCTGCGCGCCGCGGTGGTTTGAAATCGTCCTCGATTCGGGCAAGAACATGAGCCAGAATTGACGCACATGGGACTAAAAATGCTTCCTTCTGCTGCAATACAAGAATTTATTTCGCACGCTCCAGATCATAAAATTAAATACCCGCCTTAATATACTGAAACTTGGTGTAAAATCGCCGAAGCGCTGGAGGTCGCTTCTCGTATGTGCAGGACGCACCTGGGTGGGATGGCCTGTAGTGTGTACCCTCGTAACTGTCGGCAAAGGTGCGCATTTTTTCGTCGACGCTTCTAAATCTATCGGCCAAAATACTTCAACTCAAACGGACGCACCAAGTTGTAACCCACAAACGAGCAGACGATGTTGAACTCGAACGAAACGTCGCCGCCGCTTTCGCTGAAAAGCTTGGCAATCACACCCTGATACCATGTTTGGTTCATGGAAAGCACCGTCGATGCCACGCCAAACAAAAACCCAACCACACCGGCAATTCCAACTGGCAACGTTGAACGGTCGTCGAAGTTAGTCACATCGTAGCCCCGGAAGCCCTTTCTGTATATGAAGTGCTCGGCCAAGGTGATTCCAAGGTAGATCGACACATTATAACTGATAATGCTCAAAAAGTTACTCATGGCCTCCTCAAAAACGTAGTAAGCGGGGATGGCCAATGCCAACGACACAAAGTTTCCGATAACACACCATCCCAACCGAGGGAACTTCGCCAATGGCGACCAGATGGCTTGCGCTGACAACGCCAACGAGTAAGAACCGGGCAAGTTGTTGGCAATCGCAGACAACGAAAGCAACACCAAGCAAAACTTGCCGAAACCATGGAGGTTGTTCACCACGACGATCTCGTTGACCAACCCACCAACAGAGTTATCGCTGTAAGCAGTCATCCAAGCAGCATTTGACTGGGTGCCCATAGCACATGCAGCTCCTAAAGTGAAGGTGAAAATCGATGGGATACTCAACCCAATCACCATCGACAGAAAAATCTTCCATGGGGCAGTGTCACTAGGCATGTACACAAAGTAGTCTGCGGCAGAGGGGGACCAACCAGCAACAAATCCAAAGATGGTGGTGATGAATGAGAGCACATTGCCGGCCTCAGCGGCACCAGAGTCCATTGTCCCCCAAACAAAGTTGTGAGACATGGTTAACCGGGCAATGATGACGAAGTAGACGGCGAGGTTGGGAATCCACGACCATCTCTCGTACAAGTGGATGGTCTTGTAACCGAAGAATGCCAAAATCGAGGTGATGGCAACGAAAATCAAGCATCCAGCCCAAGCAGGGAAGTTTGAACCCATACTGACCAAGATCTGAACAGCAGGGAGGATGTTGATAGCATTCCAACCAATACAGGAGATCACGTTGAAAAAAGCGAACACTCTACCCATGATGTTTCCTGTGAAGTAACGAGACAAGATTTGCTGACGAAGGCCGAACTTGGCACCAAATACAGCGAACAAGCCCACTGGCACCGCTCCAAGGATGGAGATGAACACAATACACAAAACACATGTCCTGAAGTCGAGGGCATAGTACATGGGCCCCAACATACCCGTACTCAATGCAGAAATCGACAAGTTGGGAGACAAGAACATCGTCAATGGAGACAACCATGATCTGTCGACTCGCTTCTCCTCTGGCACTCTCTCAATACCACGGATCTCAGCGTTCAACTTTCTTCCGATTCGGTTGATGATGTTGTTGCTCCGCTCTAATCTCTGTTCCTTCTCGTCTTCTTCGTGGTTGTCTAGCGACCAGTCTTGGAGGCGCTCTTCATCCCCCTCTCTTTTCGTATCGTAGTCATCGGAGTGTGACATTTTTCTCGAAGCCAAGAACTGTGACAGGGAATTACGAGTTTGGACGAGCCGTTAAATGGCGGGAAGATTCCGGTAAAAAAATTGGGCGGAAAAGCACACTCTCACTCTGGGCGATTGCAGGGACTTTTTATTTTGACATGTTCGGCACGATTTTGCGCCCTTGGTCGAAGCCGCACGATGCGGAGGCAGCCAATGGTATTTTCTTCGGGGCTTGTTCCTGGCGATAACGTCTGCGGAAATTTTTTCCGTACGCCGTTTGTGAGACGCAGGATCCAATTTCGGCCAACTTGACAGATAATAGAAACAGAAGAACGACGATTAAAAATCCTCATAAATTGAATTACCTTAGATCTTTATCAATTATATACCAGCGCTCGCAGAGCGAATTAATTACACTTTCTCTTTGTTAACCATGCTCACCTCGGTCACCGACGAAGAGTCACGCGACGTTCCCTCGATGACTTCAACGACGCCTGCTTCCTCGTAATGATTCAAGATGGCTCTCAACTTCAGAGCGTTCTTCTTGAAGAAATCCTCGTAGTCATTGCCAAACTCGTCCAACGTCTCCGCCATCTCATACAAGTCCATGCCCATCTCCTCTTCTTCGGGCGACGCTCTCAAGTGCAAGCCAGGAATCTTGTCCACAAGAACCAAGATGATCATCGTGAAAACTGCAGTCCATGCAATGATCGCAACCCACGAGGCGATCTGGAGTCCCAACTGCCTGAAGTTGCCGTCGATCCATCCACCTTCAATCTCAGTGACACCATCGTACCCAGCGACGGTCTTGGTTGCAAAAATACCGGTCAAAGTGCCGCCAATGGCACCTCCAACGCCGTGAACCACACCAGAAAGACTGTAGTCGTCGACTCCAACCCAGTGGTTGAGTCTGATCACCAAACGACAAGCAACTCCGTTGATGATCGACGTCACGGCTGCTGCCCACGGCCAGTAGAATCCACACGAGGGGGTGATGTTCACTAATCCCACAATGGTGCCCTCACAGGCCGCCTGCATCGAAAACTTGCCTGAGATTAATGTGTCGGTGATTGTGTAGGCAAGACAGGCAAAAGAAGACGCAAGAATGGTGTTCAAGAAGATGTACCCTGTTCTCACGTTCACAGACAATAACGTGCCTGAGTTGAAGCAGAACCACGCCGCCCAAATCAAGGTGACACCAATGAAAGTCGTAACGGTCGAGTGGCCACGGGACTCAGTGATCTTGCCTGTTCTTTTGCCCGGTTGTCCTCTAGGGCCAAGGTACCACGAGTAACAAAAAGATGCAACTCCAGAGGCAATGTGAACTGGACCTCCTCCAGCGAAATCCAAGGCTCCCAAGTTGTACAACCACCCGTTAAGACCCCACACCCAAAACGCAAATGGACAGTAGCACACAATGGTCCAGATGGCACCAACCACCAACGAGGGGAGAAGTCTGCCTCTCTCACCGATACTTCCGAGGAAAATCTGTACGGTAGCAACGGGGAAAAACACATTGAAGCAGAAGTTCACCACCGAGGGAAGATTTCCTCCGTCGGTCAAGGGCTTGGCCTGGTCGTTATACAAAGCAGCGTTGTTGAAGTCACCAATCAACTTTGATGTTGAAGTGGGCGATGCAGCCAAAGAGTAACCGAGCAAGTACCAAATAACCACCACCACTGCGGTGGTCATATAACTCTGGAAAAGAATCTGGACAACATTTTTCCGTTTCAATGTTCCGCCATAGAATAGTCCGATTGCGGGCGTAATCAAGAACACACCAAACGCACAGAACATAATGTACGCCATATCAACGGGAACTAGCGCTGACGTCTGCTCCTCGAACGTCGAGGTGTCTCTTCTTGAGACCTGAATTGGAATGCCCGCCATTTTTTTTTAGCAAAAATTGGTATAGCCCGGGTTCTGCGGTGAATTCATTTCAGGATGTCGGCTCAACTATATACCCCATGCGTTCCGATGCTTGCCACGTATACATGCTGTTCGGCATGGTTGCAAAAGTGCGCTAGGGTCTCCGTCATATAGGCTGGCGTTTTTTTCTTGGCCTGTCGGCTAGACAGCGGGTTGGCGTTTTTTATCCAGATTGGGCGCACATTCCCTGGTGATAGACGTGCGATAACGAGATTGCTCCTGCAGAGTTTTCGTGTGCATTACTGATAGACATAACTCTGCGGGAATCAGTGGGAAATTCGTCCACTAAGAAGGCTTGATCATGCAGCCGAGCACCTCGCCAACGATAAAGAGGTTCCCCGATGGCGGAATCGACTTTTCTCGGGATAAAAACGGCGGTCCCTGCAGGAGATCTCCATCTATGGGGCGTAAGTTTCAATACAAGGAGAGATAACGCGATCAGTACCGTTATCGCTGCCTTAACTCCTATAAGGAACAAGGCGAAAGCACCTTCGGCACGTGGAAGACTGACAGATGCTTTATCCGTGGATCTGCTTCCTGTGGGTATCGACGTATACGGTGTCTTGGGTTGGAAGGTGTCAAAAGCATTGACAGGGCCAAGACCTCTGGGCACCGTCAAACACTGACTAAAATCGAGCCAAGAGTTGGGGACCCTCGTAGTTGGCTGCCAAGCAATTTCATAAAAGTGTGCATGGTGGTTATCCTCGTTGATTGCAGCTCGTAACTCCGAATAGAGCGACTGTGACTTTGGAACTCATTTACGGGCCACCCAAAAGCCCCTATACTTGTGCATGGTAATTCTTTTACTGATTGAAAGGATCACCTGAGCGAAAAACGATTCTTCTGACAATTGAGGTTGCTCGAGGTTGTTTACGCAAATCAGTAACTGCAAAGCATGTCCATTGAGTCTCCAGTATATCAAGATTTTGGGACTCGTAAATGGTTTCGTTGCCTAAAATCGCATAAAGATAGTTCTTAATCGACTCCCACGTGGAGAATCACATTTCCTTGACTACTTCTGGACGTTGGGGCCCTTTATTACTTCAGTAGTCACAAATGTGTAAGTATGAGGTGAAACAGGGCAAAAGTGGCGACCTCGTGAAATCGTAACTAAAAAGCGAGTGGGAAAGACCTTCCCATTTCGGCCCATTTACCGCTACTGATCCTCAACTCTAGGTTGTCGAGTGTATTGTTTGAGACTTCCAAACATTCCAAGAATATTCTAATCTATTGCCACGAAACGTTTCAAGTTCATTCTTCCTGAGTGTGATAGATGGAAATAACAATACCCCAAATCATTTGAATACTTGAAATTGGGCGCTAATTCGTGTTGTGCCTCCATATCATAGAGACATCGTCTCATATAGCCGGGGCACGAACCCAAAGTTCTGGAAAACATGTAGAGTCACATTGAAATTTATCTTTTTCACTTCCAAGGTTCAAGTGAGTCGAATATTGCCAATAAAATCCAGTATCAAAAATCACAGGTGCCAATACCTACCACTCTTCGCCGTAGTATGCACACCTTTACCTCTGCGCATCGACTTCATCCTCCAACTCAGTACCTGCCCCACAATGTCGTCCCAGCAGCAGGATCTCGTCTTTTTCAGCGACAACTCGATCATCTCCAACGAGAGTTTAGTGCCCGGCAACAAAAACCTCCACATCATCTCTCACAATGCGGGCACTAACCCCAGCTGGCTTTTGACTTCGATAGTGGAGAATGGATTGCTTGGAACCGCCAATCTGGTCAACCGAGAACTCAACAGGAAGATATCCAACAGAGCACTGATAACAGTGGCCTCGTTTGTGCATCCTCGAGAGTTTTGGGTCCTGGCGTGCAGAAAACAGGGCGTTGACTTGGACTCCAACACACACTTCAACTATGTGGACTGCGTGAGCGATCTTTTCACCAAACACGTCACAAACCCGGCCAGCTCCAAGGCGGGCGTTTGCAAGTTGTTCGACAACATTACTACTAGTGTTGAGAAGCAAAATAACGACAAGAAAATCATCATTGTCGAGAGCCCCGAGACGTTGCTCGCCGCTACAGATCTAACGTCGAATGACTTGGTCCATCTCCTACGTAAACTTGCATCTGCTGGGAACACCCTCATTGTGGTGGTCAACTCCGATAGCCCTCTCACAGGATTCGCTGGAAGTCTTCCTGGCGACCCTGTGTTCAAAATTACCGACTTCTACGTCAAGTTGCATCATGTGTCCTCGTTAAATATTAATATTCTGCCGCTTGCCACAGGCAGAGCAAAAGACATCACCGGGTGTTTAACGGTGTCCAAGGGAGCCAAGCCTGCTAACCCAGTGACTCAGGTGGTGGAGAAGGACTATATTTTCCATATCTCCAAGGAGAGCGTGAAACTCTATTTTCGCTGAGTCTAACGCTTTTGGTGCTGGCTATACAAGTCGTCCAACTCGAACTCAATAGCGCACCTGGTCCAGATCAACGGGAACAACGGCCACACAGATCGCTCACCCACAAGCACCCAGTAGGGGATATTCTCCATCGTCTTGTGAACGTCGAAAACCCGACCAAAATCTCGCACTAAGTAACGGAGCTCAGGCACCACGGTGATCTCCCGAAGACTCGAAGCGTAGTGTGCTGATGTCGAAGGTTTTTCGTCGATGCATAGTCTTTTGATTATGTCGGGCAAGATGCCCAACTTGTTCATCACCTCGAGTCGGTGCTGAATCTCAAGTGCCAACACGTTCTTCACATGCTTCACAATATTGCTGCTTGAGTCGTTTGGAAGGTGCTTCGACTGCACAGGCGAAACTTTGAGCTTGTCCACTCTTTTGGCTGGATCGTTCCGCCACGAAGAAATGGAAATGGCCTCGTAAGATTCCTCGTTGATGCGAATTTTCCCGTATTCATTGTGGTGTTTGAGATCGTTGCTGATCATGGGAGCAAGGTACGGCCGTGCCAAGCTTGTGATGAAGTGATTCACATTGAATAACTCTGTGAGTCTGGTGTAGGGCGAGTTGTCCAGCAACGGCGCACTGCTCCGACCTCCCTTGTCTCCGTTCTTCTTGCGGCGGAAGTAATGTTGCAGGTTATTGACATCCTGCGGTTTTAAGTACGACACGTTCAAATTCGGAGCCACAGGGACGATCTCGTCGTTAAAGTCCTTCACGTACAACTGGATGTTGTCCGACAACACACCCGTGCCGATTGACGCGTAGATTGCTGTCCAAATAATAACATTGGGTGCGGTGATATAGTTGAGCAATGAGGGCACCGCCCTGCTAGTCGGGTGGACCACAATGTTGAGAATTTTCTGCGTCTTCAAGTATGCCTCTTCAAACGTCAAGTCGCCAATGGTGTCCCTCACAAATTTCAAGAAAATTAAGATATCCTGCGAGTAGCCCTTGCGGACCACGTTCTCAATCACGTTACCGTACCGCTCATCCACGTCGTGGTTAAGTTTGTCCACATCTCCCATCACATCGGTGATCGAAACGAGAATTGGGATGAGCTCTGTGTCGGTCAAAGTGCAAACCAACGACGCCACCGCAGCCCCTACTGCACTGCCTCCAATTACTCGCGGGAGAAGGCCCTTAAAGTACAATGCACGTACCACACCCAAATGGCACAAGCCAAAAAGCGAGCCACCTTGTAGAATAAGTGCAGTGCACCCAAACAGCTGCCTTGCATCGTGGAAAAAGTCGATTTTGAGCTGTTTGCTGTTCATGATGTAGTCATCGTCGGCCTCAGCCTGTATCGACGCATTGATATAGTTCAAGCACTCGAGTACCTCGCTGATGTATTCCTGGATCTTGAACTTCGTGCCCAAGTATGATTTTGTGTAGAGTCGTTTCTGAGCAATCCCGCCGAAGTTTCGGATAAGCCCCGACCTCAAGAGCGACATGATGAGTGGCGCATCCTCATTTAGTCTGGCCTCTCTCAAGAGTGTCATGCGGTCATTAAGGAGAATGTAGTCGTAGTGTTTCGACACGAAATTCTGCCGCCACAAGTTCATGCTCGTGAGCCTGTCGATCTCGGTGACCACAGCCTTGAATTCATTGTAACTCTCGACGTTTTTGAGCTGCTTCACGTATTCTTTCAAGGTATCCTTGCGCGTGTGCAAGTAGTATAGTTTGCGGACCCAGAAGAGCCAGATGTCAAGGACAAAATCCACTAGGATCCACACAAACGCCGGGGTGTAGTTGACCACGATGGCGATTATTGGGAACGCCACGTAGTACGCTAGCCGTCGTAGCATTTTTGGGTGAGTAGGTAGTTGAGTTGACGGTATTAGAGGTATTTGTGGGGGCCGCGACTTGCATGTGACAAACACCAGAGTGGAGGAAGAAAGAAAAAAAAAGAGAACTAAAACCGGGAAAGATAAGAAAATCATGGTGGATGCTCTTAGATATCAAAACGGTGTCGTATTGAAGTAATCGTATGTGTTACAGTGGCGGTGTGGATGCTTTGGCCAATCTAACTATGCTCTAGCCTCAGTGCTGCCATGAAGGCAAAAACATGAAACTGGATTGAAATTCTTGCTTGCTTTCAGAATGAAAACATTAATAGCGGTCTCAGAAGCACGGCAACAACATTTTCCCTCCTTTTCTCTCATTATGCGATTGAGTTCCATCTGCTCACTACCTCCTCCGTACTGCGCACTGTACCAGTAAACACCAATTGGCTGCAAACAACATACCCCATCGGTATCCTCCAAAATGAACTTCGGGATCGCATAATACCCACAACGAAATCACTCTCAAATTCTCCATACCAATCTTCTCTCCCATTCTCACAAGTTTTCGTGTCCCTTCCTTCTAAGCAGCCTAGCGTCCTGCACACACCCAACCAAAATCTTTTGGCTCATCTCCTCCATCACCTACTCAACTTCCTTAATTCCAACCAAATGTCGTCGTCCAGGCAACGGATCCAGCAAACGCGGAACCCGGTGCTTCCGGCGAAAACCACTGCCGAGCAGAAGTACTGGCGCGGCTTTCTTAATCCTCAACTCATCAAGGAAAACCACCCCATCACTCACATCCACTTCAACCCAGTGGCCCCTCATGATTTCGCCGTCACCTCGTCCACAAGAATCCAGGTGTTCTCGTCGAAGACAAGACAGGTGATCAAAACGTTCTCGCGCTTCAAAGATGTGGTTTACTCCGGCGAGTACCGCTCGGACGGGAAACTTTTAGTGGCCGCAGATGCCCTGGGTCTAGTGTCCATTTTCGACGCCTACCAGCCCCGGAACCTCTTGGTGAGCTTGAGTCCGTCTTCACATCCAACCCACGTGGCGAAATTCCACCCGACTGTGGGCAACCAGCTCATCACCGGGTCAGATGACCGGGTGGTGAGACTCTACGACATCTCGCAAACCACCGCGGGCCCCATCGTGCAATTCGACGAGTCGTTCCACGGCGACTATATCAGAAGCTGTAACTTCATCCCCGGCAACCCCAACTTGGTCACCACCGGTTGTTACGACGGAATCGTGCGTATTTTCGATACGAGACAGCAGCAACTAGTGGCCAAGTTTGACCAGGGAAACCCCGTCGAGGATGTTTTGGCGCTTACACCTACCACCTTGGTCAGTGCCGGAGGGCCCCAGGTGAAAGTGTGGGACTTGGCGCGTGGCTCCAAGATCCATGAGTTCAACAACTTCACGAAAACAGCAACCACTTTGCATGACACCGGAGAGAAGGGTTTGCTCGTGGGTTCGTTGGACGGCCACGTGAAGGTGTTCGACTACACCTCCACTAACTGGGATGTGAAGTTCGGGTGGAAGTTTGGCAGCGGAGGAGTGTTGTGCTCGGCTGTTTCGCCCAACTTCAAGCATTTTGCTACCGGGTTGACTTCGGGTCTTCTCTCGATCAGAACCAGAAAAACAGAGTCCTCGGTGGTTCAAGCCAAGCAGGCAAAGACAAGCACGTATGCCCGTATTGTTAAAGGTGCTGAGTACCTTGGAGAAGAAGAGCATACAGTGGTGCACACCAGTGGGCCCCAGACAAAGAAATTGAAGCAGTTTGAGAAACACTTGAACGCTTTTAAATGGGCAGAAGCCTTGGACAGCGCTGTGACGTCGGGTCTTCCCAAAGAGCAGACGGTTACGCTCTTGAACGAGTTGAAGAAGAGAGGGAAAATCAGAATTGCATTGTACGGCCGTGACGAGATCTCGCTCATGCCCATTTTGCAGTGGTTCATCAAAAATATCGAGGATGTGCGCTCGTTTAACATCGTATGCGACTTTATTGCTGTCATTCTCGAGATGTACGGCAATTTGATCGACAAGAGCGTTGCTCTCGAAGAAGCATTCACAAACTTGTCGGACCGAATAACTATCGAGGTGAGAAAGTGCAGAGAGGCCAACGAGATCAGCGGTATGTTGGAGTTGTTGGCTGTGTAACATAGATAACATAGACCAAGAGATATTACTCATGAAAGATTGTAGTTTGAATGCCCACCTTATGTATTGGAGGATGGTGATATAAAAACATGCACCAGTGCGTGTTCATCTCCGGCTCTTCTTTTTCCGGCCCCTCTTTTTCGGCGCTGGCTTATACTTCACAGCAGCCCGGCAAAACTCAGAGCAGTACCATTTTTCCGTGGTGTACCGGAGCGCCTCCACACGGTTCAAGAGACCGACACACTTGTAGTGGAACCACTCGCCATTGGTGCAATTCTCGTTGTCGCACGCAATCATGTCTCCAAACGACCGCTGCTTGCAGAAACAGTACAATTGTGTATCTTCCTCCTCCACTATTGGGGCCTGCAACACTGGCTCCACAACCTTCTTGGTAACCGCTTTTGTTCTTGGCCGCCCGACCGGTGCTTTCGCTACCTTCGGTACAGACGTCGCTCGCAACCCATGTCGTTCTCGTTTTACAGGCAAAACTGGCATGTTGGCGGCCAGTTTCAAGCCCTGAGTCAAGTACTTGGGTGGACGTCCTCTCCGCCTGGGAACTTGCACTCCCACACCCGAACCTAGCTTGGATGGCAAGCTGCCACGCGTCTGTTTCTCCAATTTCACTCCACGCCCGTTCAGCGACCGAACAGGCTCATCTTTTGAACCATTGGACACCGCTTCCCTAACTCGGCGGGATCTTTTGGAATCCGCCCCAGCCGCCGGCGAACGCGAGAGCTTCAAGATGATCTTGATTCCCGTGCCGTTCCCGGGCGTTTTCTTGATCACCACGCGGCCCTGGTCATGCAAAACCCGCTCGTGCTCATGGAGTGCTTCCACCTGGGAAGAAAGCGGGTTTTCTCGGTAGTGGTCGTGCAACTGCTGGCGGAGCATCTCCAGCGACCCTGTATCTTCGAGTACGGGTGCCTCAGCCACCGCATAGAGCTGTGTAATCTGGTCTTTCACCGCCTTCTCGTGCACTTCCAACTGGTTACATAAACTGTCGAGTTCCGCGACCGCCTCGCGGTGCCACCGGGTGATTTGCCTTTGTTTCGCGTAGTACGCGTGTGCCACCGTGTCAGCGCTCGCAATTTGGCCCTCGGCTGCAACTTTCGCCGTGTGTTTCTGGAGCATGTGGTGGAGACTTTGTTTCTCCTTCTCGAGCGCGAGATTGCATGTCTGGACAAGCCAGAGCGACCGCACAATGTCGCATGGCAAGTGGTCCACGGTCGAAATGAACGTGCTATATAGAGATGACGAGCTCAGCACAATCGCCTCCATGGTTTGCCAGTGGTTGTTGTTGATGGAGAAGTTTGGGACTGCACACAGACAGGGCCCATTTTGATGCGCCTACAAGGGCGCAGTTGGTGATGCATATTCCATGGAATGGAGAGTGACAATTTTGGAGATGCTGACATCAAGAATTGCAGCGGCGGTTCCCCACCTGAATAGGTGCCGGTTTTCGGCTGGGGATTCTCGGCGCCGAGAACTGCGCCCGAGTCGTTTCCTGTGACAGCAGTGAGAAAACGATGGGAGACCATCACCTGAGGGAAAAAAAAAGAAAGATCGCTAAATGCGCTTCAAACCGACTTCTGCTGTCATGACATATCCGGGGTCCCCATAGATAGCACCACCACACAAGTGGCTCGCGTGAAAGTTGACTTTTCCATGATATCCGGATCTATGCAGGGCTCGCAACATGGATCGGTATATCTCTGGCAAAGTTTGCAAGGGTCGCCAAACCACGGAAAAAAAAATGATCCTCCTCATATGTGCGCTAGTGGTGGCTCTGTTGGCCGTTTTGGCTCACTGCTGTTACATTCGAGATGAGCCCTGCTTGGAACCTTGCCCACTGAACATCGCGGCGAAACGACCGATGTTCATCGAAACAAGCAAAAGCACAGGAATCTACTGCATCGAGATTGCTGAGGACGTTGAAGAAGACCACAGCGACTCCAGTCTGCTCCTGTCGTTGGAGTTGGACTAGGTCGGTTGCTATCGGCGAAAATCGAAGTGCCGTGAACAATAGAGCGCATTGCGCAACTAAAGAAGCAACATCGAAAGGCTAATGGGCAGAGTGTATACAACCATGTGCAATTGGCATTCTGACGTTAGGCAGAATGTGTGGTGGTCTGGAAGGCTGACACATCTGTGTGCAGTACCGACACCGCGTTGCTGTCACCTCAGTGAGGCTCAGTCTTTACAAGCATTCTCAACACATGCAAGTACAATTCATAGCTATATACCAGCACTATCTAGGAAAACAAGAGAATAATACGCTTAGTTCTCCAAGTCCTTCTTCAAGGTACCCAAGAAAGCTCTCTTCTCAGCTGGGGTCTGGAATCTACCCTTACCGAACTTGGAGGCAGTGTCGATCCACTTCAAGTTGACCTTCTCGAGGGCTCTTCTGGAGGTGTCGACGTACAAGGACTTTCTCAAGGTGACAACTCTCTTCTTGATACCTGGGATGGAACCCTTGACCAAGACAAAGTCGTTGTTGACGTTACCGTATCTGACGAAACCACCCAATGGGTTGATGGTCTTCTTGGTTCTGTCAAACTCGGTGGCACCGTTGGCCTCGTCAGCACCAGATCCAACTCTGTAGACCTTGTGGTTGATCGAGGTTCTGTGGTGGTAACCTCTCTGACCGGCTCTTGGAACAGTCCAGTTGACGTTAGCTGGGTGCCAAGCACCAATACAAGCAACCTTTCTCAAACCTCTGTGGGTCTTTCTTGGCAACTTCTTGGTACCCCATCTGTGGGTGACACCCTCGAAACCGTGACCCTTGGTGACGGCAACAACGTCAATCATCTCGTTCTGCTCGAAAACAGAGTCGACGGTGACGGTCTTCTCAAAGTGCTCCTTGGCCCAGTTGACCTTGTCCTCGATGGAGCCACCGTTGATCTGGATCTCAGCCAAGTGTGCCTTCTTCTGGGACAATGGGGTCTTCTTGACCTGGGTGTGAACCAACACTCTGACGACAGAAGCGTACTTGGTGATTCTAGCCAACTCACGGTCAATCTCCTCACCGTTCTGAGCGTACTTGGCAGAGTACTTGGTGAAAGCCTTCTTCTTGGACTTGTACCAGTTCTTGTAGAATCTTCTCTTGACTTCCTCAGAAAGGTGCTCAGCCCAGACGGTGGTCAAGGATCTGAGGCCTCTTGGGGTCTCGACGTATCCAACAACACCAACAACAACCAAAGGTGGGGTGTCCACAACGGTGGCAGCCTCGACAACCTCACGCTTGTGCATCTTGGAACCTGGTCTGTCCAAGTCTCTGACAATGGTGGTCATACCAGCCTTGTAACCCAAGAAAGCAGTCAAAGCAACTGGCTTAGACTTGACGTCCTTTGGGAAGGACTTGACCTGACCTCTGTGGGAGGCAGCTCTCTTTCTTGGGAGGAAACCCAAGGAACCGTGTCTTGGTTGTTCGAACTTTCTGTGCGACATGCTTTACTGAATGAAGTGAAGAAGAGAAGGAAAGAGGAGAAAAATTTTTCAGAAAGGCGCACGCAGAGGTTGTGCGCGGGGGCGGGTAACCCTGAAAAAAAAAAACGAGAAGAGAGAAAAAGTGTGCCGCGTGTGTGCAGTACCAAATGTTCTTCCACGCTGCTACAAGTACTTAGAGGTAAACCAGGACTTTTCGGTTTTCAGATAATTGCACTTGCTGGCAAGATGTATATTCTCTGACAAACTGTACAAACTACACCCATAGGCGTCTTTCCGCTTGCATGGAAACTTGAGACTCCCATAGCATTGAGATCTAGAGTTCTCTGCTCGAAGGCAGCTTCAAACAAAGAACACATATGTCTCATCAACGTAAAGAAACAGCCGAGCGTTCCTTGCTGAGTTCCGCTTCTTGCCCGAAATCGAGTGATGTCGATGTGGGGCAATTTCACCGGAATTACGTTCCGGACAATGGCGTGAATGCCGGGAGCCTCGGCTAGCTCAGCACAAAAAAACAGCAAGGACCTTGTTCCAACCACGAATCCGTACTTTCCAGTGGGAGGTATGGTCGAGTTGTGGGTAGACTTGATACTGTTGGTATCGAGGTTGCAACCCAGAGGCCTGTGTGCAGGTCGTCGATATCAGTAGTTGCACGCAAAGGGAGTGTTTATGGCGAAATGGTGTTTCAAAAATTGCAGAATGGGAGCAAATGCTAGTGGAATTCTCCACACAATAATCGAATATTCGAAATATCGGGCCCCTTGGTAATTGACTCCACAACCACAGAGCAGAAAACGCTTTATGTGCAGTCCAACAACAAGTGGGTATTAGCAATTGTGGTGCGCAGCCAACCGGGCGTCGGGTGCAATCACAGCGGCCGGATGCGAGGGTGTGCTATTTTTGAACAGGCCCGTACATCCCAGCACCAAATTCAAATATTTTCTGCCCCGGAATCCCCACTCGGCTCGATGTTCCGATAATCGGTGTGTCAGCTGTGGGGAGTGATTAGGCGATCGCGCACGAGTCGAAACCAACATTGCCACTGTGTGCAGGAGAACAATTGGTGGGCGCCACACCCACCCGAGATTTTTAGTAAACCACTGACAAATCTGCAGTACATGCAGGACGGAGGCTCAAGCGCACCCACCACTAATTTGTAATCTCTGGTGGATAAAAAGTGGCTTTTGCCCTGAGGTTCCAACTCCCCAAAAATACAAGTATCAATCCACACACAACATCACAATTCCAATGTCTAAACCTTCTGTTGCAGTTTTCGGTCTCGGGGGCGCCTTGGGCGAGCCTGTGTTGAAGGCGTTCGAAAGCGCTGTTTTTGCAGACAAATTCCTGTTCCCCGTTTTGGCGGTTACTCGTGACGCTTCCAAGTACACCTCAAACGACAAGGTCAAGTACATTACTGGCGATTACGTCAATGGCCAGGATGCTTTGATCAAGGAATTGAGCGGTGTTGATGTTGTCATCGAGTTGGTGAGCCCAAGCCCCCCAGTTTTGGCGGGGATTGAGGCCATCGTTAAGGCGGTTAAGCCCAAGATCTTCATCCCTACCCAATTCGGATGTGAGTTGGAGGGCGCAAACAAGGTGCTCCCTGGTTTCTTGGCGATCAAGTCGGAGCACTCCGACCGTGTTAGAGCTTTTGGTGGAATCAAGGTTGTGGACATCTACAACTCGCTTTTCGCCCAGGGCGCTTGGTTGTATGAGATCGTGGGCCATGTGGGTGCCGACCCCGAGACGAAAACGGTCACCTATTTCGGTCCCCACGACACCAAGCTCGCATTCACCAGTCTTGACGACGTTGGAAGAGCCGTGGCGTCTGTGGCGTCTGTGGCGTCGAAGCTGCCTTCCGAGCTCCCAGACAAGGTGAGGATCCAGTCTGGCGAGGTCACCGCAGAGGAGATCGTCAAGAGATACGAACAAACGCACGACATCAAGTTTGAGGTGAAGGACGTCCCCTTGGAGGAGGCGTTGGCCGAGGCCGACAAGGTGTGGGCCGAGGGATTCAACCCGGCGAAGTTCCTTTACTACTTGCACGTGTTGGCGGCGTCTGGCCGCGGCAAGGGTGTTTCATTCGAGCTGAATGAGAGAGAGTTGGTGAACCCTGGCGAGTCGTTGTGGACGTGGAGCAAGTTCTAGGCTGCTCAGTGTATAGGCAATGCGAACGTCAGTTTTGGGTGCATGTGAGTAGCGTCAACCCCAGTGTACGTTTAAGTGTACGTTTGTACGCTTAAGTGTACGTTTGTACGTTTAAGTGTACGTTTGTACGTTTAAGTGTACGTTTGTACGTTTAAGTGTACGTTTGTACGTTTAAGTGTACGTCTGTACGTTTAAGTGTACGTTTGTACGTTTAAGTGTACGTTTATAGTATCTTCAACCCCAGGTGTACGTCAATCTAGTATCTACAACCCCAAGTGTGACTCTCTTTACAGCTTCGAGTGCTTTGCATCTACAACCATGTGGTTCCATTGTACTGCGTTCCTGCTTGCTGCTTCCCTATATCCCAATATGCCGTTGCTCTACACATCTCTCTTCAACCGAAACACCTTCTTCAACGCGGCCCGCGCATCGCCTTCATCTCCCGGTGAAGAAACCACACTGGTAGTGGAAACCGGTTCATGGACTCCATTGGAGCCGTTGCGGCCACCAGGGCCCAACAACTCGGTGTCTATGCTGGAGGCCAACGAGGGCGTGGCCCGCGAATAGTGGGTGTTGCCAATGGCCTCCACAGGCATGTTCATGAACGGCTGCAGCAGGCCCTTTTTCTGCTGGGGCGAGTTGATGCTCATCATCGAGTACATCATGGCGTTGAACTGCGGCGTGAGGTTGTACGCGAGCGAGTTTTCCATGTCGTACTTCGGGGTGTACCCGACGTAGAAGTCGTCCCGTCCCTTTGGCGTTTGTGGCACGATAAACTTGTCGGTGGGGTCGGAATCGCCTCCAGACATCGCGTGCAACGCTTTCGAAGGGTCCGACGGGATCCGCCGGTGGCTCATGTGGGTCTGCACCGTCTCAATGCCAATTGCCGTGTGGGCATGGGTGAGTTTGGGTGGAATCGCGGTTTCGACGCCAATCGGGTCCATTTCCACCAGGTGGAAGCTGCTGGGCGACGATTTGGCGGTGTCTGGTTTGGACGAGAGCACTGCACGGCCCAGGTCGTCCACAACAAGCTCGAACGAGAAGTTGCCGTCGTCCACAAAGCTCACGAGGTTGGCGTGGTTGGCTTTTGCTGGCGACACGGCGAAACTTTTAGCGGCGGGCGCAATTTCAGGAAGAGGCAGCGTCGGGGCGCCCACCAACGTTGTATTTTGGCGTTTCTGCTCGGCAAGCTTTCTCGGGTCGGTTTCCAAGTGAGACAAATGACCAGGGTAATCAGAGTCAACGGCCTGTAAATTTCGCTGGGCGGCGATTCCCCGGTCCAGCTCACCGCGGAAGCCTGCAACGTTGTCGGTTTGGCTGAACTTTCCAGCATTTCCATCAGTGTGCTTGAAACTTCCAGCGTTTTCGGTGTGTCTGAAAACTCCAGCATTCTCGGTGTGTCTGAAAACTCCAGCATTCTCGGTGTGCCCGATTCTGACTTTTTCGCTTCTGGCAACGTCAAACCCGCCGCCCAACCCCGGCTTGACCGACGAGTGCGGTGGCGTGTGGTACGCCTGCGGCGGTGGTCTAGCCGGCGCCGATCCCGTGATGTAGCTCATGTTTTCGATGGCGGCGGCGTTCACCTGAAAACTCTGGCGAGACAGGTGCGACGTGGTCGACAGCGGCGTGAGCATGTCGCCGATATCCCGTCGTTTCGTGGGCAGGTCGTCCAGCATCGTCGAAACACTGGATTTCCGGCGGCGTTTCTTGTGGATGGTGGGCGACACCTTCATGAGCGGCGTGAAGGTGTCGGGCTCGCCCATTTTCACCATCAAGTTGGAATTCAGCTCTGCCGTCGGGCTGAACGAGTCGGGCGACGTGTGGAACTGGAGGGTGAGGGTCGGGAACGAGTCTGCCAGTTTGTTGTTTTTTGGCGGTCTGCCTCGCTTGCGCTTGACGGGCTCGCCTGGATTTTCGGGACCTCCAGACATAAGAGGCGCCAACATGCACTTGAAATGGGAGTAAGAGGCAGGGGGGAAAGCGAAAATGGCAGGGGGGGAGAAAGCGAAAATGGTAGGAAGAACCTGAGGGCCAGAAATTGGGTGGAGACGTGCTTGTGCGAAAAGGGCGGGCAGAATGTATGTGGGAAAAAACGTCGCTTTGCTCACCTACATCACGACCGCAGGGAACCGTTACTTTGAACGGGGGAAATTGCATGGCTTAGGGCCAGGGGGGCAATTGGGATGCGCTGGTGACGGGGGTGCTCTTTTTTTTCTACGTTTTTCCGCCGTTTTTCCCCGGTATTGTTGGCGTTGGTGCTTCCGCCAGTGGGTGTCAAATGGCGCACCTGCGAGTAATATGTCCCGATTGGGTAAGGTAATTGATGCGAAAATGGTGCGGCATGGCTGGCCATGGGAATGTGTGGTGTGTGGGACCGGGGATGCAGCGTAGGCGAATTCCGGACATAAACGCAATTGTAGGGTGCTGGCGGCGGTGCGTATGTGGAACAATAGCGGTTTGGAGGTTTTTCTGTATTTTTGCGTCGGTTGGTGTGTTTTGCGCGGCGACGCCTACTCCGCGGAAATATTGTTTTTTCATATACAGAGGTGGGACCACAGCAGAAACATCGAACGGCAATTGAAACTGGCAACCTGGAACTCAATGGGCAGTCTGGGCAGCAAGATCAATAAGCACGTCAACCAAGAAAATCAACCCCTACCCCAGCTGGAGATTTTGAAAAATCGCCTGCGCGTGTGAGTAGCAACGAATGAAATGTGCGGCTCAGAAATGTCCCATTTCAAAAGGCACGGCCGCTCTTCTGAACTTACGCTTCGGCGTAGTTATGTCCGTACTCCCGTACTTTGTTTCTCCGGGGTGTCCGTTTTGTCTGTCTCGTCTGAGTGTAAATTGATTTTCTGGCATCAAAACTACTCTCCAGGTATTATCTAGTTTTCTTGTCAGAGAAGTTCGCTACTGGCATCTAGGCTGGGCCCAGTTTTAGCATCGTGCTGCCAGATTAGCACCATGCTGCCAGGTTAGCGTCTAGGCTCGCTTCTGGCGTCGAAATTGCCGCCAGTTCCAGACTCTTCCACTTTCCATTACACCACAACACCTACCGACTTCGAAACTTTACCTTCCTTTTACATTAAACCCTTGCCTTCAGCAGACCTTTACCTTCAGTAGACCTTTACCTTCAGTAGACCTTTACCTTCAGTAGACCCTTACCTTCAGAAGACCCTTTCCATCGACCGTTTCCTTTAAATCTTACCCACCTTGATCCTCCCTAGACCCTTACCTCCACCGTTCTTTTCTGTTGCGGTGACATCACTATGGCCTGGTTTTCGCGCGGTCGTATAGTGAGCCGCACTCGTATACACATAGACTGCTCGCAACTTTGTCACCGCCATAGGTCCCCGCCATTTTCGCCCTCCGACATTCCTGCTCCTCCAACTTCTGTCATGGCTCCTCTCAACCCGAAAACGGCCCACCGCGAGTTTTTCGGGGTGCCCGGCGCCCTCGCAATCGCAGTGTTCTTGCCGGTCATCACCATCTTCTTCCAGTTGGTCATCAACGAAAAATACTCCTTGAAAGGCGTCTCGCTTGATCTCGACAAGATCGCGGCGCAGATCCCAAACAATTGGCCCCAGTGGCGGTCCTTGTTGTTCGACAAAAACGCCTGGCTCGCCTACTTGACATGGTACTCGGTGCTTGCAGTGTTGGATGTGTACGCGCCAGGGAAAGACATCCCAGGCATCGAGTTGAGAGACGGATCCAGGTTGACCTACCGCATCAACGGCCTCTCGTTGTCGGCAATGCTCATTCTGTTGCTTCTTGCCCGGGTGTTGTCGTCGCCCACGTATTTTGTGCCTGAGTTGCAGTTTCTCTACGACAACCAGCTCCAGTTGATCTTTGTGACCAACATCTTCTCGTTTGCGGTGTCGTTCTTCGTGTACTTCGCGTCGTTCATCCCGTTGAGAAATCCCAACCGAGCAGGCAACAACGAGCGCATTTTGTCTGTCAATGGCAACTCGGGCAACCCGATCTACGACTGGTTTATTGGCCGCGAGTTGAACCCAAGAATCGGCGCGTGGGACATCAAGTTGTTCAACGAGCTTCGCCCAGGCATGCTCTTGTTGTTTGTGCTCAACTTGTCGTGCATCCACAACCAGTACCACACCACTGGCAAGGTGTCTGACTCGATTGTGTTGGTGAACTTTCTTCAGGCGTTCTACATCTTCGACGGCGTGCTCAACGAGGAAGGCTGCTTGACCATGATCGACATCGCCACCGACGGTTTTGGATTTATGCTTGCCTTTGGCGATTTGGCCTGGTTACCCTGGACGTACTCGCTCCAGGCCCGGTACTTGTCATTGCCCGAAAACTACTACGAGTTGGGGTGGACGAAAACGGCGGCGATTGCGTTGCTCAGCTCGGTGGGCTACTACATCTTCCACTCGGCCAACCAGCAGAAGTCGGACTTCAAGAACGGGAAGTTGGACCACATGCACAGCATTTCCACTCCTACAGGGTCCAAATTGCTTGTGGACGGCTGGTGGAAGCTCAGCCAGCATATTAACTATTTTGGCGACTGGCTCATTGGCTGGTCGTGGTGCTTGCCCACGGGAGGTATGACGGTGATCACTTACTTCTACGTGGTGTATTTTGCCACGCTCTTGGTGCACAGACAGATGAGAGACGACGCCAAATGCAGCGGCAAGTACGGCAAGGCGTGGGAGCAGTACAAGAAAGAGGTTCCGTACAAGATCGTGCCGTACGTATACTAGGCGGAGTGTATCGAAAAAAATAATCTTTATTGCCAAGTCTAGGCCACGCCGAGTGGTGGATCACTCGGTCTTCTTCTCGTAGTGATTCGGTTTCTTCTCGTAGAGATCACTCGGTCTTCTTCTCGTAGTCCACCTGCTTCTCAAAAGCATTGTACGACGTCTCGATCGAGGTGACCCATCCCACAGCGGTGGTGATCACATACAACAAGAACAACGACACAATCAACGACAGCCACACCCCGGGCGTGAAGAACTGGTACTCGGTGAACATGTTGCTTTTCGTGTTGGTGGAGTTTTTCGCCGCCTGGTACTGGCCCTCGTCGTCGCCAGCAAATGCGGTCACCGTCGATTCCTCCTCGGCGATCATGGACTGCGCAGCCCTGAAGTCGGCCTCAACCTCGTCAAAAAGCGCCGACTCCTCCACCTCCTCATCCGACTCGTACCCTCTCTTCAACAACTGGTCCAAGTCCAGGTACATGCCGGCAATGGTTTCCTTGATGGTGTGTTTGGAAACCGAGAACGAAGGCTTGCCCTGGACGACCACAGGGCCGGCGTGGCGCAAAAACTCCTCGTGCGTGTGGGAATTGCCGTCGTCAATGTCAACAATGACGATGTTGGCGTCGCCCGCGTCGAACCCCACGGCGTCTCCAAACTTGACCAAACACTTGTCGCTAACGGCAAAGTCCAAGTCCTCGGCCAGGTCAAAGTGCACGTGCTTCACGTACGACAAGTCGCCCGACGCTGGTTTGCCATTGGCCAAGCCACTGACACGGTAGATGTACAATTTGTCGTTGTTGTCCAGGGAGCATACTTGGTCGGTGTATGCTTTGATTAGACTGGCCACCTCCGACAGCTGCACGATGTAATCGGACGAAAAAGCCCCGAGCCCGGAGTAGACAGGAGCGGTATCGGCAAACGCCCACGCCGAGCCGATGCAGAGAGCAAGACTGGCCAAAAGTTTCATTGGGTTGGATTGGTGGGATGTAATAGAGTTAGAGTTGAGGAAAATGCCGGTGGGTAATCTACGCACGTGACCTGGTTCGCTGACGGGGGAGGGACGAGACTGAACAGGGGAGAAGGGGGAAATTTACTAGAGGCGAGCAATGGACTCGAAACGGATACAGCTAGCGAGAAACAGCCCTGTCCTGGAATTCTTGTGGTTTTCTTGTTCGGGGTCGACGTTGCTTGGATGGATGGATTGGGAGGTCCGGGTGTTTGGCCCGGTGGGCAGCAATCCCGATAACACCAACGGAGCAGAACGGCGAAAAAACTATAGGTTGAGAAACGTCGCTCGTTGCCGGTGTATCTGCTTCCTCAATTTCCCCACCACCGAAATCGGCCAAAAGTTTATGCCCATTGCAGCTCGCCACTGACATCCACCTCTCATTTCTGCATGCACGACCAACTCTCCTCCAACTACAACCTCCTCCCACAAATCCCGTCCACCGTCAAAATGGCCGATATTCCAGCGTACGTATAGCTTCTTAGCACCGTTATATTGCTCGCGTCTAACTTGCAGCTCCGTGGTGAGAAAGCTCATGCTTTTTACCGCCGCCATGGTTTTCCTTCCCTTGACCACTTTCTTCACCTGCCAATACTTGTTTGACAACTCCATCATCAGCGGAGGGTCTGCAGCCGTTGCCGCCAACGCTGTTCTTATAGCATACATCGTGGTTGCTTTTTCGGAGGACACGTCAGAGGTCACCGAGGAGTCCAAGAAGGATATATAGTGAGTTGAAGAAGCGACGAAACGCTCAGGGCGACTACAGAGACTCCAAAGACGTCGAATGGATCCAAAAAGACACAAAATTGCGGAGTCCTCGCGTCTCATGTGAAGCACTGGCCATTTCTCTGGGAAACCAGCTCAACATCTACTACGCCGTATAGTCTACGTAACAAGCGGAAGGAGAAGGTGAACTTCCGGCAAATTAACGTTCCGTGCAAAAAAACTTCGGTAGAAATGATCTCTCCACTTCGGTAGAATTGATCTTTCCGTGCAAATAAGCCCCACCCTCAACAAGAGGACCACCTCACTTCTCTTTTTCTTACTGGTACTCTCCGCATCTTCTGGCCTACACAATAGACGCACTTACACTCTTCCATACTCAACTACACCCACACCCAAAACTCCACCACAGTTCCAAGATGGGCCACCAGCTTTTGCTCTGCTCGAGCATCCCGCACCAAAAGTACATCCAAACGGTGTCCACCCTCCGAGCATTGACGGGTGTTCTTGACCCCCAGGAAATTTCCACATACACGCTCTTGACAAAACCACACAATGTGTTCAAGCCCAAGTTCGAGCCGGGCAAAGTCAACCAGATCGAGCAGTACTACATGAAATGCACCACCATGTGGGATGATAATGCCGCCCAGAATTTGGATTTGGCGGCGCCAATTGTCAAGGATGGGCCCCAGGTGTTGGTGGACAGGTTATTCACAGGGAAAGAGGTCAAGTGCTGGACTTTGCAGATCAGCGACATCCCGAACGCGGGAAAGAACCCGGTACTGGCCCATAATTACCATGAGAGCACCCTAGTGCATCACCACCTCAAGAACGTGGTGAGTGTGGCCACTACAGAAAACTCGAAACCACCCACAACAGACGTCAGCGACAAGAACGCTATGGACGTCGACAAGACGCCAGAGTCAAACGGAGTCAAGAAGGAAGAGCTGGACGTGATGGAAATCGACCTCATTGACGACTTGCTGGCGACTCCAAACGCAGAGGTGAAAACAGAGACTAGCGAGCCAAAAGAGGAGGCAGCCGCGGACGCACAGCCGAAAATGGTTACCAAGGACTCGTTTCTACAGTTCATCGAGGATCTTGGCTACGACGTGGTCAACCAGTACTGGCTCAAGGGCATTCGTTTCTTCCATGGAGACATCATCATTGAGATCTTCAAGCTATTTGTGAGGCACGACGACGGCGAGATCCGCGACGACAAGCTCCTCTTGAATCTTTTGGACGAGTCCAACACCTTCCAGATCAAGGCGTACATCAACTTTCCTAAAGGTGCCAGTGTCGATCTTGTGAGCAAGGGCACCAAGGACTTGACCAAACTCAAGGAGTTGCTCAAGAACTTGTTTGAGCTCGAAGTGCCCGACCGCATGTACATGGACTCCCGGGTGGCGAGAGTGGTCTAGCTCTTGGTCTAGCTCTTCAGCTACTCTTTTCTTTGCTCGTGCACCACAGTGCCAAGTGAGCTTGTGTCAAATCCCTGCTCGCCCTTCTCGGCGTCCACGTGCTGGTCAATATTCTCGACCTGCTCCATCAATCTCGCAAGCGTTAAAGGCTCTGGTGGGTGGTGGTCGGACGCTAGGAGCCGAAAAACATCCGGTCCCATGGCATGTGGAATATGTGCTGATTTGTCGTCAAGGTGGTCGATGAGCGCCACCTGAGTGTTGAGCGCGGCAATCCACTGCTCCTCCTGCTCTTTGGAGATGTTGGTGTCCAATCCGGAGAGCTTCAACATCTTGTGGACGACTCTGGAATCGATCCTTGCAGACTTGACACTAGTATCCGGCACAACGTCATGGACTCTCCAAGTTGGGTTTCCGAGATACGCGGCGAGCTCCTGGGGCGATTTAAACTTTGGGAGGAGCTTGCCTTGCATGCATTTTAAGCTGGAATGGAAGGTTCTGGTGATATGTAGCTGCATTGGGGTGAGACAATCTACGCTGGAACTCAGCTTGATGGTGATAGACACCAGTGTGCAGTACGGCTAGGTCTAGATAAACAGTGGTGGCCGGGCCGAGTGGACATGAGTAATTTCAGGTTGCGGACGTGGAGATAAGCGTGGATATGGCAGCTGGAGAGGTTTTTTTCCAGAGGGGACGTTCTTCCAGCTAATTATAATCGAGCTTTTCGAAGAGGTCTTGCTGTCGTGATAGAGTGGAGCAGAGAATGGGAGAATGTCAGCACAAACTATGCTTGGAGCACACAGCGCCGAAAGGACTGTGGTGCCATCACATTAACTAGAGAAAATTGTCTCTAGAACAATTGACGGCTGGAAGACAAGCTTATCTTCTGCTGATACGGATCCTGCATATCGGCACTTGAAAGCTTGCAGTCACGGCTTCAGCAGGTCGACTTACACTGGAAGACAAAAGTACTCAGGGCCCGTTTAGTCCCAAAAACGATGAAGTTACTCACTTCTGGCCTTTTTAAATAATATAGAACTCTGCAAATGACGTAATGCCTGGCTAGAGTAAACCTACACAAGCACCCGCTTCCGTTGGACGCCCTTACAGTTCCATGTATCCTTAGTCTATCTTATCGACATCCGGACCTAGCACAATAAAGAAACGCAAATTACACCTTCTGAAAAGCACAAATTGCTGCAGTTTATCACTCCGAGCTCATCTCTGCGGTGTTCAGGGCACAAGCCCTGAAGCGCGCGCGTCACGTGTGCGCCCCGAAAATTTTCGCACTCCGACACCCATCACTGCTACTGCGAAAAAAAAATCTACCTCTACAACTCTTCATCAGTCAACAACATGGGTAAAGATCACACCAAGAAGCAGCACGTCAGAGTGTCTCACAGAACCGCCCCAAAGTCTGAGAACGTCTACTTGAACGTCTTGGTCAAGTTGTACACCTACTTGGCTCGTATGTACCTTTTGGTTTGAACCTCTTTTTCGTGGAATTCACTTCGATATAACCTGGCAGGCCAGCTCGGTTTTTTACTGCTGGCTACAGCGGCTTTTCCCGAGCGATGACGTTGCAACTGGAATCGGCCTTTTCCCTGCTGGATGCTGATTTTTTCGGCTTCCGGTGGTTGTCTTGGAAATTTTCAGACAAGTTGCGTGTTTCTGCGAGTGCCATCATTGTGTGCGAATTAGAGCAGAAATAAGACTCCCAATACTAACAAACAGGTCGTACTGAGGCTCCATTCAACAAGGTTGTGTTGAGATCTTTGTTCTTGTCCAAGGTCAACAGACCACCAGTGTCTCTCTCCAGAATCAACAACGTGTTGAAGCAGAAGGGTGCTGCTGACAAGATTGTTGTCGTTGTTGGTACCGTCACCGACGACATCAGATTGTTGACCGCCCCAAAGACCACCGTTGCTGCTTTGAGATTCACTGCTGGTGCCAAGGCTAGAATCACCAAGGCTGGTGGTGAGGCCATCACTTTGGACCAGTTGGCGTTGAGAGCTCCAAAGGGTCAGAACACCATCATTGTCAGAGGCCCAAGAAACGCCAGAGAGGCTGTGCGTCACTTTGGTTTCGGTCCTCACAAGGGTAAGGCTCCAAAGGTGATCTCTAAGGGTAGAAAGTTCGAGAGAGCCAGAGGTAGAAGAAACTCCAGAGGTTTCAAGGTCTAAGGGTCTACGTCATCTAATACACTTTTGTAATGTCAACACGGTAGGGGGAGGCTGGCGAGCGTCCCCATTGATCACTATGTAAGCATGTTGAGGTACATGTTAAGGTACATATTGAGGTACTGCATGTTCTGCAAGGTAGTCCAGTTCCTATGGTAGTTACTACAGTAGTGTGTCCGATTACTCCAATTACTGTCGATAGTCTTTGCCAAAGACCGGCCACCCGAAATTGAAAATGAAAATCACGAAGTGAAACCTGTAATACACATCATTTTCTTCGCAAAAGTTCCCTTCTTTTTGGCATCTCCTCGAAGCCTTCTCCACCTACTTACTGCTCCGGCTTATATGCCTGACCTCAACAAACCGATACCGATCTCCCTTCTTCCCATGTCATGTCCCTCTTGCTCTTCCCAGATGAGGTGATTCACGAGATCGTAGGCCTCTTGACCTCCGCACGTGATTTTCTCCTGGTTGAAGATCTGGTCGAAAACAGCCACCCCCCACTGTTGGCGCTTACTTCCCCAGATAACCACCCCGTACTCCAACATGTGGTGGCATTGTCGTCAACATGTGTCCGGCTCCGAATTCTATGTGGCCACGTGTTGTTTGCCACCGTGAGTTTGGTCAGGCAAAGCGAAATCGACGCCATCCTCGCCTACTCCACGAGAATGGATAAGTGGAGCGACAGTAAGGGTCTTCTTCGGCGGTTCATGAAGGAGATCTTGGAAACGGGGTTCCGCCGCTGTGCACGCGAGGAATTGGCCAGGTTGAGTTTCCGCCCGAGCGTGAATGGCGACCGCCACTTCTGGAGCAACTACCAGCGGAATTTCAGCGCCAACAACTACGTGACCGAGTTGGAGATCACCAACGAGACGCTCCGCAACGACGACTTGGTGATGTTCCCAGCACTCGCCGCTTTGAAAGTGTTGGACAAGCCGCTCGATGCGCCGGTACATCTGGCGCTTTCGGGAGGCAACTTTGGCTGCCACCTCTCGACGTTGGCCATCAACTTGGAAACGCTACTTGGCTGCGAATATCTTTTGCAGTTGTTGCCCCAGTTGGCGGCGCTCGACGTTATCTGCGACACAAACAGCCTAGTTCCTGGCGACAGTCTCGCCAGATTGAAGACGGCGTTTGGCCCTCGCAGCAACCTCTCGGCGTTCACGTTCTTCGTCACCGACCCAGACCTTCTACTATACCGCGAGTTTCTCGATCTCTTCAAGCACATATTGGCTACGGGGCCCGTGGAAACGTTCACGTTGCGCCTCACGCGGAAAGTGGGCCACAGAGCAAGTGCCCAAACGTGGGAACTCTTGGACTCTTCGCAAAGGTCGGGGCCTGAGTTCATCAATGCCCTCAACTCGAGCACATCGCTCTCATCGGTGACGATCGACTTCGACTTGCTCAGCAAGCTCCAGTTCCCCGTGCCTTTCCACATTTCCAACCACAAGAGCCAACCTCGAAGCAGCATGTGCTTTTCACTCATCGACTACTCGCTCAGTGTGCCGAAGCTTCTCTTCCGCCCACGAGAAATCGTCGCCAACATGATCCAGGCGCTTGGCGCCACCGAGGTGGTGTTCATTTACGGCGAGGTCATCGACCAGTCGCATCTACATGCCATTGGCGTCATGAGCAACTTGCTAGTTTGCCTAGCGTCGGATGTTCGCCGGCCCGTTCCGTACTTTGGAGTCAGGAAAGTGTCGATGGAGAAGGCGTGGTCGATGTCTGACGATGCCTTGGTCAGACACCATTACGAAACACTCATCGACAAGTTCGAGGCAGCAGAGAAGGGCGGTGCCCGGAAGAAGGAATTGGCTGCCAAAATCTTGCACGTTTCGATCGGAGACCACCATGATTTTGCGTCGCCCCGGTATAGAAGAAGAGAAGAGTACCTGGTGGTGACACAGGACTGTGGGCCGGGAACGGTGATGCCCATCATGCTACCGGTGCTTGAGCTGCTGTCACGTGACCACTTCTGGGCGGCCGAGGCGTCTTTGCGTGACTTAGAGCACTATTGTATGCGCGAGAAGTCTCTCAGTAGTATCTGGGACTGATGATGGTGGAGTAGTTGCAGGAATTGGTCGATACGTTGCAACTGGACTAATTGCCGGAAACGGCACTTGTGGCAGACGACTTGAAATCTCAACTCGCCATCCCTTATTTATTTAATATATCCGTTTCGACTCGGAACCATTAATCTCTGGGCCCTTTATTAGTTCAGTTGAAGCGTGCTGCAGTTGGCTGCAAATGCGCGCACAGTCGCACGTGACCATTGTGACTGCGAATCCACAGCCTCGCTACATGCACACCGTGGTCCCCCCGGCCCGCCTGCAGGGCCGAAAAATTCCTCACTCACAAGAAAAAAGAAAATTTTGTTACAATCATCAACCAAGTACTTTAACACAGACAAAATGCCAGGTGTTTCCGTTAGGTATGTTCTCCAGCGCATGAATCAAACAACCACAGAACGTCCAGCCAAGCCCTTCCCATGATCCACAATGTCCGATTCCCCATGCTGATCCCGCCGACTGAAGTCGAGATTCATCAAGTTCATCCATCCACGGCGGCTACGCCAGCCCCTTGAAAAACCACATACTTCGAGCTCCCACCGAAATGGAAGACCCCACCATGATATTTTCCAGCGGTTTTATACCCTATGGCCACGTTCTATAAGTTGCTTCTCCCAAACTCCATACTAACATCCCAGAGACGTTCCAGCTCAAGACTTTATCAACGCTTACGCTCAGTTCTTGCAGCGTCAAGGTAAGTTGGAGGTTCCAGGTTACGTTGAGCTTGTCAAGACCTCTGCCGGTAACGAGTTGCCACCACAGGAGGCCGAGACCTGGTTCTACAAGAGAGCTGCCTCTGCTGCCAGACACGTTTACTTGAGAAAGCAGGTTGGTGTCGGTAAGTTGAACAAGTTGTACGGTGGTGCTAAGAACAGAGGTTTCAGACCAAGCAAGCACGCTGACGCTTCCGGCTCCGTCAACAGAAGAGTTGTCCAGGCTTTGGAGAAGATTGGTGTCCTTGAGATCTCGCCAAAGGGTGGTAGAAGAATCTCCGAGAACGGCCAGAGAGACTTGGACCGTATTGCTGCTCAGACCTTGGAGGAGGACGACGAGTAAGCTTGTCGTGTACTTACAACCTTAATAAACCAGCAAAGCATCGTACTCGCTTGAAATGTATATTATACTTGACGAAGAGTAGCTCTAACACCTTCTAAAAAAGCCTTAAAACCTCCAGGGTTACCGCCTTGGCGTGCTCTTGCTTGACTTTAAGATTGACATCTTCATTGAGCCCAATCCAACTCAACGGGATTTGCTCTGGAAGTTCGTGGATCCATTTGGTGTAGTCTTCAATCTTATTTCCAGTTGGAACACGCAACACTAAACCCGCCTCATTGGCCACTTGATTATCAATGAGACTGAATTCGTCGTTGTATGAATCCTCAGTAAAGATTTTGGCTGCAAGTTGCTCGCAGTACTGAGCATCCCCAGTGTCTGTCAATTTACCTCCGTAGATGATTGTACCCACCAAATTGCGGATCTCGTACCATGGAATAGAGTCCGGAGCAACGACTTCTCGGTTCATGCTTTCAAACATCTGGTCAATGGCGAAACTCGCAGCAGCAGCGTCCGAATCGGTGAAGTCATGCTGCTTGACAAAAGAGGCTGGTACATATTTCAATCTCTCTTGAATCACGGAGTGGTACCACGAAAGAAGGAAACACATACGGTTGTACGCGGCAACTTTTCCGAGTTTCTCTTTGCGGACTGTCTCAAAAGTGGTTTTAAGCACCACACTAAAGCCAGGTTGAGATTCGTAAGTCAAAACTTGCGACGACGCAATGAGACCCAGTGGGATTTGAGAATTCAAGTGGCAAGTCAAGAAAAGCTTGAATCCATTGGACAGTTTGAATTTCTCCAATTTCTTCTCTAAGAATGGTAGCCACTGGATAGCCAATTGAATGTTCTGAACTAGCACCCAGTCCCCACTTAACACAGCTTTCTCAATGGCCTTGGTGGCTCTCTCGATTCCCTCTTTAGTTCCCATGGATATCACTTCAAGCTTCTTGCTGTGTGCTTGGGAGACCGCCTGAACTCTGGTAGTCACATCGAAGCCTTCCGAGGTTGAAAATAGAATGGCGGAGGTGGGGAGTAATACCCATCGATTAATATCATATTCAGCCTCAGAATCTATCGTGGCACCGACAATTCCTTGCATGAATGCTGTGTAAATATCAGAAAGTGCTTTCTGACCAATATCAAGTAGGTACTCGACAAATGGTGAAATGACTTTGAACACCTCATTGTCGTCATTGGACGAACAGATCTTGCTCCAGTTTTGACCAACATCACCATCAAGATCTTTAACGTAAATAGATTCGAGAATCCTCTTGACTTCACCTCGGTCGTCGCAGTTCAAAATACTTGAAAAGATCGACTTCAAGGTCTTCGAAACTTGTTCTCCAACCTCGATCTTGTGGTACGAAATAGCCATTGCAACAGCAATACAAATTTTGTCCACCGGTCTCAATGTGGGGGACACATGAGAGTATATCTCATGGTAAAGGAGCAGGATGAAATCACCTCCTAATGGTGCAGATGTTGAAGCAAGAACACTCTTGAAAACACCAACGAAGCTGGCCAATGAAAAGTTGTAGAACTTGCTGAATTCCGAGATGTTCACGAGATCCTCAAATATGGTTTTGCAATGTCCCGCAATCTCAGCATGCTGGAACCTCACATCCTCAACAGTGGCCATGACAGCCTCAGCATTGCTCATTTTCGAGTCGATATCTGTAGACTCAGTCTCCAATTTCTCTAGTGACTCAATAACTTCATCGTTGTCTAGAATGGTTCCAGAAACTTCATTGAGTACTGATAGGAGCAGCTTGCGGAGTGAAAGCAGACGGATTTGGTATTCGCTCTGCAAAGCAATACACTCATTTCTCTTCGTGTATATGTCTGGCTTCTCGTGCTCCAACGTGATATCCAAAATCTGATTCTCGAGATTTCCCGACGTGATTGAGAAGTTCAAAACGGTCGTTCTTGATGCGATGAATGACGAGATACTCATCAGGGAAACCTTCGAGTATAATATCATTTTGAAGTCACCCAGTATATCTATTGTCTTGCCGCCAAATTCGGTCGTTTTCCGTCCTCCATTTTGAACAATATTCTTCCTCAATATGACATCGATAATTGGATTGTAAGACTCCGCATTCTGGATGAGTATGTTGCCTCCGAACCTCATTGCATCTTCAAAGACGCGAACAAACGAATCGTCAAGGAAACTGGTGACGATCAAGCGCTTGGGCAACATAGACTCTCGCAACACCTCCAACACTTCTCCGGTAGGGTCAACGATAAACGGACACTCGGACCATTTGTTGATAGCGAAATTTTCTGTGAAAACGTCATCTCTGGCCAATCCGTTTTCTCTCCAATTCATGATGTCCGTTGTGGTAGCCAAAGAAGATGTTGCGGTTGAGGATTCTTCAAAAGGAATTCTGAGCTCTTCAAGATGATGTCTCCATTTTTCGTTTAGTCCCTTTCTCTGGCTTTGGTCAAGTGCACCGCAGTAAATAGCGAATGCAGAACTAAGCAACGAGCTGCCCACGAGTTTTTCTCTCATTTTGGCAAAATCCTTAATACTGTTTTGCCATCTTTCTCTCTCTTGAGTCAAGTTCTCGATCAATTTAATGCTTCGGTTGGCCTTAAGTTCCGTAACAGTAATATCGGTCTTGATCTTTTCTGCCTCTCGAATGACCTCACTGTAATCCAGTTTGTATTTCTCAATGCTCTCTTCAAGCTCTTCAATCATTTCATCAATTGCAATCAAATGAGCTTTCGACTTAGTTGCTGACTCTTGAAGTTGAACAACTTCCTCTCGCAAAGGTCCCACTCGCTCCAAAATTGAAGAGTATTTCAATTGAGCAACAACCCATTGCAAAAGTGGTCCGCACGCTTTGCTGGCCCTATAGATCGTCTCATAGTTGTAGTCAGAGCGAGAAAGATAAACTTCCTCCATGTAGTTTCTCATTTCAGGTGTCAACTGAGAGTCATTGTCGTAGGATACAATGCTTGCAATAAAATCGTCTTTCCGAACGATTAACTGTACATCTCTCCACGTTGAAACTTGATATCCCAACAAAATGCAAACAGACTCCATTGCCATCTTCACCGTAGCTGGGGGATTCGACATGCTTCTCATCTCTGTCAAATGCTGTTTCTTGATATTTTGAACGCCTCTTTGAGCCTCCAACACCGCAGGCTCCGCTAGCTCAAGGTCGCTCATAACAATCTCACGTCTCTTGCTGATCTCCAACTCCTGTTTCTCGAGTTCAACTTTTGCCTCTACTGAGAACTCGCGCTTTCTCTCCGCCTCATTCTGTTCGAAAATCATCTTGTTGAGCATTTGTCGAGCTTCTTGGTCCTTTATTTCCAAGGCCGTTTTCTTCTCAGTAAGAATCTCGCGCATCTGGCGAACTTCGAGAACGGTTTCTCTCAACTTGTCAAGTCCGACATTTGTATGCCTTTGATTCTCCTCCAACTCGTTCTCTCCCTTGGAAAAAAGCTGTACAAACATCTCTGCGAGTTCAACAAACTTGTGCGGGCCAATTTGAGAGTTTATTTTGAGACTGGACTTGTGAACTTGAAGTAGGAACTCAACTATGGCGTCTCTGAAATTCGCAATAGGTCTTGATGAGACAGCATTCACAGCGACTGGCACTTCGTAGTTGGAGTGATCGAGAGGAATACCACCAATTACTGTAGAACCCACTTCTCGTAATGCAGAGTCCGACCAATCACCCATCCAGTTTAAAACACATCTGTTAAATAATGCTGGAGAAGAGTTCACTTGAGGCATCTTATCTTGCTCCATTCCACTCACCGTAAAGACAACATGGAGATTTTGAGAGATTTGCTGGGTGAACCACTCGTAAAGCTCATCATCGCTGTCAAGAATCAACCCCTGCGCAGCAGATTCTGACGCACACACTTTGTAGACCGCTACCAAATCTTCTCCTTCAAACAAGCCCGGTACCTCAGAGTTCGCTAATAAGGAATTCATTCTCTCGATGAAAGAAGTCTCGAGAATGCTGGACTCATCAATGAGGAAACACAATTTCTCACCTTTGGCACATCGTAACAAGATGTCACTTAAGATCGACTCAAACTGCACAATCGTGAAGCCAGTATGAACCTTGAGCTGGACCACACTAAGACCATTCATCCACGCCACAAACTTGGTGAGTGTCGCTTTCCCGCTTGTGCTGGGACCAACAAGAATCATGTGTCCTTGATGCTGCCTGAGCACTCTGTCAATTCGGAGGGAATGATCCAATGATTCTGTGAAAAGAATCAAATTCGAGTCCAACTCTTCCTCACTGAAAACCCTGAGTCTCTCCTTCACAAATTGTCTCAATTCCAGTTCGTCAGTCGACCGATACTCGGAGGTCAACCAAGTCGAAAACAAAACTGGCTCCTTCAATGAAATTTCAAGAGGAACATGGGGGAAGAATGATTGAGCGACCTTCCAGAAATTGTCCTTACACCAAGACTTCTCCCTCTCCTCTACCAATCTGTCAAAGAAAAGACGCAATCCCTCATGATACCATAGTCTCACCAAATTGGTTATGTCGTCATGTTGCACCGACATAAGGGCCTCCAAAATGCCTCTGCACCATGTGGTAAGCTCACGAGGCGAGTAAATATAATGGCTCCGCTTGTTTGTTGTAAAATACAGCTTGTTCGCTTGAAACACTTCAAGCATTGCATTCGTGATGGCATCAGCGAAGCCTCTTAAATTTGGTGCACACTTGAGACTTGCCCTGTTGAAACTAGTGTAGATCAGCTTCATAGAGTTTGCACCGGGATAGTCTACCATCACGAGCGTGACATGCCTCATAAATCTAGGCGTCAACGCATGACGGCCCGGATCATTGGGGTCGTTGCATGCTCCGACAAATTGGATGTTTTGAATGGTGACCCAAGAGTGGTCCCTCGTTCGCCAGAACCCGCCATGCTCGACCAACTGTCTCAATAACTGAATCACTCTCTGACTGCCATACCTGTCGACAGCTGGCAAGTTGACCTCGTCACAGAACACTACCACCCATTTTCCGGTAACTTTCGGAGTAAGTACCACCCCGAAGTTTGTTTTCTTATACTCACAGTATTGCTCGAGCATGTTCAATAACGATTCCGGACTCGTGTCCTTGGAGAAATTCATGGGTATCACATCCAAGTCCAGCGAGTCCCTCAATGCACGCAATAAAGTCATAGTCTTACCTGAACCTGGAGGACCACAGAGAATTAACGGCGAATGAGTGTTAATCACGCCGGAGATGAGAGACTCGTGGATGGCTGTGTCGATAGTCGGGACAATTGTTCTAGAATCCAATACATGATGTGGCTCAAGATCCACGGTTTGTACCAGAGTAGACCAGCTCTCCCAAGAAGAGTCACTCAATGAAATCTTGAATTCAAGCGCATTGGGAGGAACATCAATACTCTGAAATGGACCGATGGACGATAAGTATTTGCCAAATTCCTCCCTGGCATCCAAAGAACAATCGCCTGTGAACGCCCAAATCAACGACAAGAGAATAGCCTTTGAGACATATAATTCAATCTCCATATTGAAAGCCTCCTCCAGACGAGTTCTATGCTGCACCAATGCAGTCAAATGCGAGGCAAAGTGCGTGACATAGGCAGTTGATGCTCTTTGGCCATCAAAGTCCATGATATGCGTATTCGAGGATGCACTCAGAGTTATCTCAGATAATGGTATGGCCATGAAAACGGTAGAAGTGAAAGTGAATACCTCCTTGATAAGATTCATCAAACTTTCCCTCTGAATGATATCCTCCATGCTGTCTATGGATGCCATTTGCGAGAGTTCAAGCTGATGGAGGTTGTGTTTCCACAAATCATCAAGTTTCACCAGGTCTCTATCGAACCAAACCATTCCACACCGACTGATTGTGGCCAATGTACAATACTCCAAGCTGTCCACTTCAAAGATAATTCTTACGCTGCTTGGAAGCTCCAATCTCTCACCGTTGGGTAAAGTCAACAACTTGTTGTCGTCAAGAACACTGTTGAAGTTCTCGGCCCATTGAGGATCGATATCGCCATCGAATACAATCCATGTCCTCTTGTCTTGTTCGCCTCTCAAGTTTGCAATCGTTGATCTCAAGATTTTGGTGAATAATCCGTCAGTCCATTCCCTTGTCACTAGATCTAGAGACCCAAATAGGTTCTCTTTAGATATGATCTTGCTGTCAATGACGAACACTTCGTGTCCTTTCTTTTCAACTTTAGATAACGCTGCAAGAGCTCCTTTGTACGTTGTGGACTTACCTGATCCGGCCTTACCCACCAACATTATTCCATGGTGACTCTCTTGAATATGGGCTACTTGCCATGCTTTCTGTATAAAGTCCAGAGTACATGAAAGTCCTTGTTCTGAGCAGAAACTCTCCAACTCAGTTATGAAACGATTATCAATCGTCGAGTCGTGTGTGATTCCAGAGAAGTGTTCACTAAGAAGGTTCTCGAAGATCTTCTTATCATTCTTGATAAGCTTTGGAGTAATGGACTCTGTTAAGCTCTGTACGAGTATCGTCATTTCGGTATTCCGATCTATAGCCGATTGGCTACCGGATAACTGATCACGACGAGCAAGGCCACATTTGGTCACTATGGTTTTCAAAGCTCTAAGGCCAAAATCATAATGTGATTGTTGACTTAATTTAGAACTGAGCAAATCGAAAAATGGAATCAAAGCATCGGAAATGTGCTTAGAGTAAGTAAAGCATTGAGAAGCAAGGAGAACATCGGCAATGATATTTTTGTCGGGATGGTCCATTGCAAATGCCCGGAAAAGTTTCTTCAAATTCTCGGGGAGTTCGTTACGGCCAACATAGCCAGGATTCATGGTGACAAATATACCAGTTTCTGGATGGATACTGATCAGTCTGCCAGAAATATCCACTTCTTGGCTCTGTTGAAGTCCAATTTCGATATTTTCAACTTGGGAAGAGATTGCACTCAAAATATTTGCGTCAAGTCTGTTGAACTCATCGAAGCAGCCCCAGCATCCAACTCTGCAAATTCCAAGCAAGATGCGTCCCATGGATTGATAATCAAAGGTATCGTCGCAATTGAAAACGAGAACCATACGTCCCAAACTACCTCCAAGAGCCTTCACACATTCAGTTTTGCCTGTTCCTGCTGGACCAAATGGGGAGCCACCCATTTTCTGAGCCAACGCTTGGGACATGGCCAAGAAGCATTGGTCAACAAGAGGCGTAGATGCCAATCTCTCAATAACACCTTGATACTCGTACCCGTAAATGAATCGGGAAGTACCTTGTGCAACAATGAGTTGGCTCAACGGCTCTTTCACCAGACCATCAAAGTACACTCTCTGCAAGGCACTCCAGGTGGCTCTGCGCTCCGCTTCAGGAAGAGTCAGGAGATTTGCAAGTGTGTCTCGTTGGTGAATTACCTCAATGATGAGAGATTGAACTTTCCGCCTTTCAAGCATACTACTTGCATCTGAAATGAGTTCTGTCAACAAACGAACGAGTGATTGTAGATGAGTTGAGGTTTTCGCGAGATTCTGGTCACCAAAGCCCGAACTCTCAATAAGTCGGCAAAATTGAACTTGTGATGCAACCACAACGGCTTGGTTTATCTGCTCATCAACGATGGAAAAGAGTTCCTTGCTTTTCAAGGCCGCCATATCTGGAGCATAGAAGGCACTCAATAATTCAATGCATGAACGAACATTGGCTGCGAGTGATAATTTCAACTCGTTTTCGAGCTCGCTCAACCATTGAGTTAAATCTCTGTGTTTTATTAATGAAATGGGTGATTTGAGGGGTAGAACCTCTCCTTGTGGACTGCGGACTGATGTTATTCTTGATGTATCTGCGTCGTACTCCACACTTGAGACTCCCGCAAACATCTGCTTTAAATGTCTGTCCACATCACGGAGATTAGAGCTGCCGATCAATTCTAACAAATCATCATTACCAACGAAATAAAGACGCGGGAAGTTTTCTCTTTGGCGATCAAGGAACTCAGTGAGTCCCTTTCGAGTCTTGGTTAAGGCATCGGACAACTTTTCCATCAGGGTTTGAATGTTAGCAATTGAAAGAACTTCAATAACTAGATTGAACAGGTTGGCTCTTTTCATCAAAGCAAGATACTCAAAAGAGATATTGTTGAATCTTGCCGCCTCAATGGGAAGAGAAACTTTAATTTCCTCAGCTCTGCCGAACACACCCTCAAGGTAGACCCATTGACGTTGAACTTCTATCCAGACGTCAAGGAGATTGAAGAGACTATTGAGCTTGAGCTCGATTTCCGTTCTTTCAACCTCAAATGGGCCATGGTAAGATGAGTTCTTGATACTTGCCAATGTGTTAAGATTGGAAGTGCATTGCTCGAATAATTCATGCCAATTCTTGATGAGTCGGCATTTACCTTCAAAATTGAAAGTTTCAAACACAATCAGAGACCACTCTTTGTTAATGGATTGTATCTCTTCCTCAATCACTTTTTCTCCGTTTGCTTTGTTGATAATATTGGAGATAATTTGTTCATGGAGATCAAAATTTATATCCAACACGTTCCTCACGTTTAGCTCTTTCCCTACCAGACAATTCGTAAGCTCAAAGATGGAGTCCCAATGCCTTGGCTTCAAAGATGCATTTTTCAAATCTGCCACAATCGAGAATTTCTTGAGGTAGCGTTTCAATAATTCCTGAAGTTCATCAAAAGCAGAGTACTGACGAACCAATACGGGAGCAGATTTTGTCTCCGTCAAAATACCCTCAAGTTGCAGCTTGAGCGATCGAACATGGACTGATTCCCATGTTTGTGACTTGATTTTCTCCAAAGAATCCCAGTATGCCTGCAATGTCGACCAAACGAGACTGAAGTCCTTTATCTCTTGTTCGATATCGAGAGTGTCATGCGATGGCTCAAGATATACATCAAGGAAGTCGGCCACTCTTCGCAAAAGCAGATTCGACTTTTTGAAGTTATTGCACTGCAACTGGAATCTTGCTAGAACACTCAATGCATCCGCTGGAGCAAGACCACCAGAAATTGGCTTTTTGACATTCCAATCATTTTGCAAGGACCGGAGGGCACTCGTGCTGATTTCGAATTCACTCTTCAAACGCAGAGCAAATAAATCGTGGTTTGTCGAGACAAATTCATCTCTAGAGCTCAAAAGAGTCTCCACAATGGTCAACTTATTTTCCAATTGCTCGGCATATATCCAATCGGCTGGCAACTCCACTCTAAATTTGTGGAGAATGGTTTGACTTTTCTTGATGAGTTGCACAGTTTCTGACCAGTCACCAATATTTAGCCTTGTCTGAATCGCTTCATCGATAACCTGTAAAAGCAGTAAACCGCTTTGTTGAACGTCAACGTAGCCCTCTAGTTGTCGTTGGCTCGCTGTGAGACTATTCAAGGTTCCGGTAGCCATATCATGCGCAACGGTCATGAACTTCTCCATGAAATTTCTCTTAAAAATCTCAAACTCCGTCAAAACACGAGCTTGAATTCTAGAGAAAGTGATTTGTAATGCATTCCCAATTCTGAAGTTGCCCCCTGCACGATCAATGAGTGCTTTGTACTCGGATGTTTTTGTAACAGCATCTATCCATCCTTCAAGACCACCTGCGGTATGGTCTCCATTAATGGCAGATAAAACATTCCCATCGCTGAGATCAATGTCAAATAAGTACAGCAAAGAGTTCCACTTCTTCAAGTAATCTCCGGCAATAGAATATTGATCGTCAATAAGTTGCAACAGCTCTAATATTTTCTTTTTGAAATTCAGAGAAGGTTCCATTATTGAAGTGCAATCTTCACTTCCCAACGAGATTGGTTTGTAATTCTGAATAATCTCTATGGCTCCATTGATCGTATCTATCCACTTTGCTTTGGCATAGCCAAGAGGTGGAGAGAGCTCAAATGCTCGATTTTCAAATAGCAAGACATGAACCGAGTTTGCCGACAAGAACTTCTTATCTGCCGAGTTGGAATCACCGAAGCAAGAATCTAAGAGATGAAGTTGGGAAATACATTTCCGCTCCAAGTGATGCTGGACATCACTATTGACCACTTTAACAAAACGGTCAATATCTGTAAAATTGCCCTTAGCAATCTTGAACAACTCTTCTCGAATTGAGTCAATTGCAGTGGCGATTCCATGTGAGGAGTATTCACAATCCAAAAGGTGAGGATAACAGGTCTCCTCTAAAGACGTGTAGACACTCTGTACCATGTTGGACATGGAATGAAGGGAGGAGATTTCGTGCTCGAGGACCTGTAATTCTTTAAGATGACCATCGATAGATTCGGCTGATGCTTCGGATGACTTGAGCAAGGTAAACTGTGAGTAAATTGCTGGCCATTCAATTTCCAGTACCTTTTCGATCTGTGTTAGAATGAGCTGCTTCTGAGACTCTAGCAAAAAGCCGAACTTCTTGCCATGACTTGAGTTTGCAAATGTCTCAGTCATCATAATTTCATAAATTTCCAAGTGTTCAGCTAGTGACTGAGCTATGGGCAGGGCCAATCTGATATCCTCGATCTGCATCAACAAGCTGACAGGTATATCGAAGTTGAGAGCAAGAATTTCCAACGTCTGGTATACTAGTTGATGTAAATTCGGGTTGAAATTAACCACAATGTGGCCAATAGAGTCCCCGAACTCTGACGCATTGTCATCTTCTTTCAACGTCAATACGCTTCCAGATTTATGTGACAGCAGAGCAACAGAGTTGGCATAGGTGATCCACTCTGACACCAATTGATCAATTTTGAGGTTTTGAAGAAACGACTCAGCTTCTTGTTGAATCTTCGAACCCGTGGAGTATTTATTCCATTTGTCACCCAAAACGTTATTAATGTGCTGCAAGTAGAATTGAACTTTGGACTTCAAGGAAATGTTCCACACTAAGTGATCAAGTACAGATTCAAATCCAAGCTCGGGGTTTGGCACTGCCTCACTTGAACGCATTGAATAAGAGAGCTTAAAAACGTCTTGCATGTCTTCATAGGCAACGTTCAAAATTCTTAATTGTAGCTTTTCATCCACCAAGGGCAATAGAAGGCGGGAAAAACTTTGACCATTCACGTTCACTCTCTGGAATAGACGCATGTAGTCCGCAAAGGTGATACATTCTTCAAGTTTGCGGTTCACAAGTTGAGCCACTTTCTCTCGTACCGCAGACAAATCCTCAAAATATGCACCTTCGTTCGAATCCCAATTAGTGAGTGCCAGTCTTGAGAAGTCAAAGGGGTATGTCATTGGTATGCGCTTATTATACGCATGTTGGAGCTCGTCTGAAAGTGCTTCACTCTCATTGAAGAATGTAAGAATGAATAGCAAACAATCGTGTTCTTCCCTCAAATGAAGAATTCCCTCAAGGCGATCCAGAAGCACCGTGAGTACTTGTTGGTCAATTTTGATGATCATGAACTTATCCTGTCGTTTCCGCATAAGCTCGCGGATCACATTTACCATGAATTTGACATTATTCTCGAGCATTTCAAGGAGAGGTAATATTTCCTCAGCATAAATCGTTTTGAATTTCTTGAAAGGAATAGTCAACAAGTTGAGCGAGTTGAGTATGAATGCCAAATGTCGCACTATCTCCGCCAAAAGCATCTCGATCAAATCGATTAATTTCGACAATGCCAAGGAGTTCAGACTTTTCCACCGCTTTATATGTGCAAATATCACCGAAATTGTTGATGCAAATGATTGTAAATCCTGCGAAGCGTCCTTGGACCCAAGAAGATTCTCTATTGGGAGGTCCTTGAGAAGCCCATTGTATGCTCGTGTCTCCTCTAATTTCTTTGTCAAATTGAGATTGTTCTGGAATGCAAGTGTTGTTTGGAACCGTTTAGCAATATTGAGAATCTCAATTGCACGCTTTACCTCGGGCTGGTCGATCTGCTCCGCAAGCGAATCCAATGCTGTCTCTAGAGATTTCCAAAATTGGATCTCGTCATGCAAAGAGCTTTCGTCAGAAGGAATTCTGTCTAGCGATGTGATGGAGTTGATTGACCGGATCCACGAGTTCACTGTCTTTGTCAATTCGTTAAGGAATGTGGTGTTCCCCACAACTTGTTCGTTTTCAACTGAGCCTGGGTCCTCAAGCACAAGTCTCACCTCTGGACTCACAGAAAGGAGAAGATCTGGGATCTGAATTTTTTGCTGCAAGTGGCTGAGCGATAACGTGAGCTCATTGAATTTTTTCCGCGTGTTTGTGATGGAAGTTGACGCAACCCCATCGTTCGAGGTGTTTTCTGCCACGAAATCAAAATATGGTCCCACTGCAAGCGAAATAAGATTGTGAATCTGCTCGTATGCGTCATTGAATACTTCTTGATTTTCTTCCCGCCTGGAATCCTGATACGGGATGTTCAAAACGTGTAGTTGGCTCATGAGCGGTCGATCTGCTCTGATAGAACCTTCTAGCTTCACAACAATGATCAAATTTTCGAACTGAGGCACATTTGACCTCAATTCATTCGCAACTGTGAGTTTGTGACCATTGACAATCACATATAACGCTTCCGGCTGGGTGGAGTTGATGAAAGATGCAAGCAGCGGCTGATCATTTGAGATCCAGTTTTCGGAGTCAAATTGGCCCTCAGAGCCCCCAAAAACGACTTGGGATATAAACGAGCCAAGCGCTTCAATCTGGACAACTTCAATGTCCGATTCACGGACAGGTTCGGCGTCCATGTTGTTGTCAACGGAAATAGTTGGAATCAGATCGGACTTGTTTGTTGATGTTTGGGCACGTGACCGCGTCGCGGAGGTTCGAGCCATGAGCACCCTACAAACTCAACGAGGCGAAATGAAGCAAGCAAACGGATAGATTAATCTATAAAAAAAATATTATTAGTGATTCTATTTCAAGCCTGGCTTGCTCTAGTTCTGCTCGTCTTCGAGCCCAGCACTGTAGAATTTAAGCGAGCTTTTCTCCTCATACGGGTTCTTCTTGGCCTCTTCAATCGTCTCTTTCAATGCCTTTTTCAAGTTTGTGATCGACGTTTCTGAAAGCTGGTAGTGGAACGCTAACCGCAGCCCGTAAACCTTCAATCCGTACTTCTCACAGTTCTTCACGAGAATCTCGTTGTTAATCTTGTTGGCTGCAAAATCCAAAAACACAAAGTTCGTGTGCACAGGGTGCGCCAATACGTACCCCAACAGAACACAGTACTCTCCCACTTCCTTGGCCGCCTTATGGGTAGCAGCCAATTTCGGGAAGTTTTCGTCAATCGCCACAATTGCCATCAGCGCAAGCAACCCACTCTGTCTGATACCACCACCGTTCTGCTTACGGAAATGGTTAGCCTTCAAGATGAATTTCTTGTCTCCAACGAGAACCGAGCCAATGGGTGCACCCAACGCCTTCGACAAGCAAAGAGACACCGAGTTGAAGTACGAGCAGTACTCTGCCATTGAGATCCCCGTTTCAGCAGAGGCGTTCCAGAGCCGGGCACCATCCAAGTGCAAGCGCACGTCGTTCTTCTTGCAGAAGGCAGAGATCTTCTTGATCTCATCAAGCGGGAACACCATCCCGTGCAAAGTGTTCTCCAAGCTGATCACTTTCGTGGGGCACGCGTGGATCTCGTAGTCGTCAGGCACGAAATTGGGCAAGATGTCGTCTTCGAGGGTCAAGTGTATCCCGTTCTTGGGGATAATTGGCTGCACCAACGCCTGCGAAAGCGTGGGGAGTCCGCCTGCTTCGTGCACGTAAATATGGGAACGGTGATCACAAAGAACAGCATGTGGCGGCTGCAACAAGTTTGAGCGGATGCCAATTTGGTTCAGCAACGTCCCCGACACGCAGTAGAGGCCGGCCTCCTTGCCTGCGATTTTGGCGACTTTCTCCTCCAATTGCAAAGTGGTTGGATCTTCGTTGTACACAGCGTCTCCCAATGACGTAGACGCCAAAGCCGCCACCATGCCCGCCGTCGGCGTGGTGAAAGTATCGGATCTAAACTCGCAATTGGCTGGGCTGGTTTGGAACACCGACAAGTTCAAAGATTCTGTCATAAAGAAAAGTGGTTGGTGAGTTTTCGCCAGTGGCGGTTAGAGTCACAATAGGAGTCTATGACGTTGCGTGCACTGGGTTAACACCGGGGCGCGCACACTTAGAGCCGAGATCGGAGGTACGGGTGTGCAGCTGGGGGGGTGGGTGAGGGTGCGGTACGGCTGCTCAGCGGAATTCAACGGAATTACAGCGGACAACAACATAAAAAATGCTAGTCATTGATTAGATCTGCTTTGTGTTGGTGTAGATCCAAACAATCTCACTAAGGGTTCCCCATGCACCCCGAGCTATCTTCCCAATCAGTCTAACCGTCGTTATCGTGATGGTGCCGCTAGTGCGCCAGCGATAGATAAAAGAATCGGTCGTGCGCACACCAGTATCGCGCACACCCACCGCCCGCTACCAGTGTGCACACCGGATCCACATGCCGTATCGGGACTAGCGAATCCCTCCAACGTATAAAGGCGGGGGCATCCCAGTGGCGTCTAAAAAAGTTTTTCTTGGTCCAATCCTTGTACTATCCACATAATGTCGCTTCCCTTGGAATACGAAGTTACTTTGCCCAACGGGCTCAAGTACTCCCAGCCTTCTGGGTTATTTATTAACAACGAGTTTGTCAAGTCCATAGATGGCAAGACGTTGGAGTCGATCAACCCTTCGACCGGCGAGGTCAATGGTGCAGTTTACGCTGCTGAGGAGAAGGATATCGACGTTGCCGTTGCTGCCGCCAGAAAGGCCTTCAAATCGTGGAAAAAGTCCACCGGTGTCGACAGAGGCAAGCTCTTGTACAAGATTGTCGAGTTGTTGCAAGACGAGAAGGAGAAGGAGCTCGTGACATCGATTGAGGCTTGGGACTCCGGTAAGACCAAGGAGCAGAACGCCCAGTACGACATTGACGAGGTCATTGAGGTGTTCAGATACTACGCGGGCTGGGCCGACAAGATCCAAGGCAAGTTGATCTTCAACAACCCCAAGAAGTTGGCGTACACGGTCCACGAGCCTTACGGAGTGTGTGGCCAGATTATTCCATGGAACTACCCATTGCTTATGGCCGCATGGAAGTTGGCGCCTGCGCTTGCTGCCGGTAACGTCATTGTGATGAAGTCTTCCGAGATCACGCCTTTGTCGATCTTGTACTTTGCCAACTTGTTCAAAAAAGCCGGTTTCCCCGCTGGTGTCGTCAACATCGTGTCGGGATTCGGTGCTACCGCCGGTAAGGCGTTGGCTGCACACAAGGACGTCAACAAGATTGCGTTCACTGGTTCCACCGCCACTGGCCAGATCATTCAGAAATTGGCTGCGGGCAACTTGAAGGCCGTGACCTTGGAGTGTGGCGGTAAGTCGCCATTGATCGTCAGAGCCGATGCCGACCTCGACCAGGCGGTCAAGTGGGCTGCCATGGGTATTATGTCCAACCAGGGCCAGATCTGTACCTCCACCTCGAGAATCTACGTGCACGAGGAGGTGTACGAGCAATTCTTGACGCTTTTCGCGGCCCACATCAAGTCTGACTACACCCAGGGTGACATGTTCGACGACAAGGCCGTTGTTGGTCCCCAGGTGTCGCAGATGCAATACGAGAAGATCTTGTCGTACCTCGACATTGGTAAGAACGAGGGTGCCCGTGTTGTTTTGGGCGGTGCACCAAACAAGGAAGCCGGCAAGGGCTACTATGTGCAGCCTACTGTGTTTGCCGACGTCAAGCCTCACTTCAGAGTGGTTCGTGAGGAGATTTTCGGTCCTGTTGTCGCCGTGGGCAAGTTCACCACTGACGAGGAGGCCATTGAGCTCGCCAACGACTGTGACTACGGATTGGGCGCGTCGATCTTCACCAAGGACATCACAATTGCCCACCAGTTTGCCCAGGACCTTGAGGCTGGCCAGATCTGGATCAACTCTTCCAACGACTCGGACGTGCACGTGCCATTTGGCGGTGTCAAGATGAGTGGAGTGGGCAGAGAGTTGGGAGAGTACGGACTCAGCATGTACACCGAGGCCAAGGCCGTGCACGTGAACTTGGGTTCTGTTTTGTAAGGCTAACTATGAACGGTATTTGAGAGAAGATGATGTAGGAACGCATAGTGCGAATAGGGGAAACTCTGAATAGAGTTTGGACCCGTGGAAGGGCAGGCGAAACCGTTATGTTGCGCTGCTTTTCTTTCAGTTTTGATATACAAAGGTGGGCCTTTTCCGTCCCACGTTGCGTTTACTTTCTCAACTCTTGCTTTCCCCTCCGTAACCTCCGTTTCCGTCTTGGTTCTTCCTTTCTTCCTTCCTCTGTTCCTGCACACACCTTCGCTTCTTTGCTCGCCTGCGCGGGCTATTACTACTCCTATTTCGTATACACGCTCCATACAGGCGCCTCCACTATTCAGACATCATGACTCCCCACAACTTGCTTGTGTCTTTTCATTCGAAAGCATGGCCGACCTTCGATTTCAACACCTCCCTCCGCAAGTACTACATGAGATCCTCCTGCTAGTCACCCAGGCCGATTTGGCAGCGCTAGCGTCGACTTGCTCGCAGCTCCACTTAATTGCATCCGAGTTGCTCTACTCGTCGATTGTGGTTATCCCGGATGTTGCAGTGGCGCTAAATCGCAATAAAATCGGTTACAATGGTCCTTGCTTATGTGAGCCAACATATGGTACCCGTTCCGTGGCGGGATCACTGCAAGTTCGAGACATTGCCAAAGCGCAAGCAATGGTCAGTACGCTCCGCAACAACCCGGCACTCGTTTCGAAAATCACCAGTTTTGCGTTTCCTTGCACTTATAGCACCAGCCAGGTTTGTGATTTGCAGCACCAGTGCCACCGCTTGTTCAAAAAACATGCTTCTCGTATGATTCACTACGATGTCGGCGTCTATCTCGACTGCGAAAAACACAAGGACAACATTGAACAAGGCCAGCTCGGGTGCACGGAAGTCTCAATTGCCGCGCTAGCGCACCTCTCCAGAATCGCCTCCACCAATCATATCCAGAAATTGACTTTGTCTGATGATTTGGCCTCATATCACGGGTTGGATCTCTCGGACCCGAGCCTCGAGTTCTTGTACGAGATCCCGGCGCTTGAATTCTCAGCCAACTGCGACTACGGCCTAGATATTCTTGACACAGTCGACTGTGGGAAATTCAAGTTGCATCCCACTCTGTTCTCAGTAAGGCACGAGCACGGCACCACACCCGAGAACCCCGATATCCATAGGTGTCTTGACTTCCAAGTGTTGGAATCGAAAGTGGACTTGGCGCAGCTCTCGCTGCTCAGTCTCGACATCTCGTGTGTGGAGCACTACTTTCACGAGAATGAAGAGGAGAGCGAGTGTGTTGACCAGTTTCTCGAAGACTTCACTGACTTCCTGGTCCAACAAGGCGGTCTACCTTGCCTCAATGATTTCAGGTTGATTCTTCCCCACGCCGAAGACTGGATGGCTGCTTTCGAGCTTCTTGAGCGCATTGTGTCGCCCGTGACTACGCTCATCAAGACCATGGCCAATTTGCACAAACTCAACTTCAGTCTTTCCGTGCACACGTTCAAGATGTTTTGCGAGGGCGGGATGAGTCCCGTGCTCCTCAACCACGTCAACACCCGAATTCTCGAGGCGTTCATTCTCTCTCTTGGCCCAGCAATGGACACGTTGACCGAGTTGGAGCTACCTGATCTTCTCACGTCGTTTTTCTTCTACAAGCCCCAGTTTATGGAGTCGCTCCTCCACACATGCAAGTGCCGCGGCTGCAAAAAAGTGCTTGTGGAGGTTGAACGACAATTCATGCCGATCAACGACGAGGATGTGGCGGATGAAGAGAGTGCCTACTACGTGATAGTTGGGTTTATTCTCGACAAACTCCATCTGGAGCGGCAGTTGGTGAAGCCGTTTGGCAAGAAAGCAACGCCCAGCCACTGCGCACTATATAAAGGAACGCAGGGAATATTGGAGTCGAATTTCGGGAGGCAGACCCCGCTGCGGGACGAGAAACGCAGCGGAGAAAGAGGTACGGATGTTTCTCGGGGGTTGGAAACTGTCCGTGAAGCTGGCCGGAGCACAGATGTCGAAAAGAGTTTCAGTGTGAATCTGGAACAATTGGAGGCTGACACGGGTCCCGCGATCGTGGACCCCCGCGAAAATCTGGCTAGTGCGGAACTAACCCATTGTTCCAGTTTCGCGCGCAACGGCGAGATTCCAGGCTGCAACAATGACCGTGAACCAGCAAACGGAACCACGGGTGAAACAACAGGAAATGAACCAACAGAAGCAAATGAGACAACACAAATGGCGCCCGCTGATGATAGCAAACCTCCCATATCGCCTGCAGGCACCCGCCCCGTTGGCGATTTCGACATGGATACCTTGGTGTCCACCTACATATTGCACCAGACGCAACCAATCGTGGGCTTCCTCATGCGTGCACTCCCTAAATTGGAAAGGCTCATGGTGCACGGGCTCTACTTTGAAAAAAAGAATAACCACTTTGTCAGTGTGTTTGACCTGGAGGAATACCCTGACCAGTGGATGCAGAAAGCGGCAGATGTGAACGGCGACGAATTGTTCGGCCAGTGGAATTTCGCCTAGCTCCATGGCGAGCGCGGCCTGCACCCTTTTTTCTTTTTTTCTGTTTTTTTCGTTTGGCGTTCTCCGCCCATGTTACCGCGATTGAGCGAATCATGGCAGTCAACCGTACCGCCTCGACCAGTTGGAATCTTGATGTCATTTTTCGATTGACTTCGGGTTCCCGTCGCCAAGGTTGCATTCGAGCTTTTCCACGCGAAAGTTTCATTGACATTTTTGTGGGCCCCTCGGTTCCTTATCGGCGCTATAGCCTTTCGTAATTGGTTATGGCCCATTTCCATGCAGCGAGCTCCCCGTGACGTCCACCACACTTCTCCACTTGATGCCACCGCTCACCATTTGCGAGTGGTCGGGAAAAAATCGCAGAAAACTACCGGAAAATTACCACCGACGATATTAAACGAAACAGCAAACGAAACACCACCGCCCGTTGCGATGTAGCCCTAAACCCTGTCAAGATACCGGAAAATATCTACCCATGCTCCGATCTTCCATCCTGCACATAGGCGAGGAGCGCTAGCCGCCGGGCTGACCCTGTAACTCAACTACTAGTTACTGACTTTTCGTACTTCCCGAATCTTCACCCCTACTTTTTTTTCTGTGTCACCCACACTTCCGACTTGATAATCTGCTAGCACATCCGTGCACCACCGTCGTCATGAACGGTCAAGATTACACCTCCCTTGAATCCGCCCACGATATGTTCCTCAGCTACTTGTATCAATACCTCGTGCTGAGCGGATGTCACCAAAGTGCCCATACACTAGTCAAGGAGGCTCGCGTGCAGTTGAAAAGTGATGTTTCCGGAGCTTATCTTTACGATTTCTGGTGTCTTTTGTGGAACCTTCACAGCTCATCTCGCCTTGCTAACCCGATGCCACCACCTCCACTTCCGGGCTCTCGTATGTACAGCATTGCTGAGTCTCGCGTGGCAAATGGGCCGGAAAATGCTCAGTTTCGGGCACCTCCGGGAGCCATGCGGCCGGGCTTTGTCCAGCAGGCGCCAAATAAGCAACAGGGCCAGCTTCAAATGCAACAGCTTCAAATGCAACAGCAACAGCAACAGCACCATCAACATCAGCAGCAGCAGCATTCTCAGCAGCATCAACATCAACACCAGCAACTTCAGCCACACCAACAACACCAACCGCAACATCAGCAACAACCTCAGCAGCAACATCAGCAACTTCCACAACATCAACAGCAGCAACAGCAGCAACAGCAGCAACAGCAGCAACAGCAGCAAGCGCTCAACCAACAGCATCTACAGCAGCTGCAAATCCAGGACAATGCTCAACCAATAATGATCCCAGGGCACCCGCCGCTCGTGGTGAGGAAGGGATACCCACAAGGGCCGTCGGGCCAGAAAGCATCTATTTCGCCGTCGTATGGCCACCAAGAGCTTCCTCTATCACAGAACTCGACAGGGAGCATTCCTCAAGACAGCCAGTATATGCCTGGTACTGACCGTGCGCTGTATGGCCAAGCACAATATAAAGCTAGTGCTGATGGAGGTGTGAACCCAGTGATGGCGAACATGCCACTTGGCAACAACGGCGTGAACGGAATGATGCCTGGTAAGGACCTCGCCACTGGTAACGCTAACGGAATGGCCATGAACCCAGACGCGAGCGGTATGGCTGGAGCTTCTGGAGTCAACGGGATGCCCATGAACAACATGAATGGAGCGCCAATGAACGGGCTCATTCTTGACATGGCTATGGCCATGGGTTCCGATTTGGGAATGGAGGGTAGCAACAGCAACAACATGAAGATGAACCCGCTGATGGGCAGCGTGAACGGGGGCAACAACGGCCTCGGCAATGTGAATATGGGCATGGGAGGTATGCCAGGCACTATGGGCGGCGGCTCGGGGATGGTACTAGGAGCTGATCCTGATAATAATGATCTTCTTTTCGGCACACCTTTGGCCATGAGCTTTTGATTTCATTTCGACTCAGAACTTATTGTTCATCTCCCCGGGCACGACTCTGGAACGCAATTTTACGTTTAATAATGGCATTGGGAAATTCGGACGCGCTGACAGGACAGCATGAGAAGGTTATCACAATATTCCTACTCTGGCGCCTCCTCCATACATGACCTACTCAATTCTTGGTTCGTTGCCTACAACTTCACAAAGCTTCTATTTGGGATTCGTACGTGCCAGTTTCTACTGATCCTGGTGGATACCAGGACTTTTTCGGCAACGTCTTACTCTTATGAATTTCATGCACCACTTTGATCCATTGCATGGGGATATTTTTGTGCAGCCACATATACTAATATCAAATGCTCACCACCCCGGACCTACGCGACTGTATGCACTCCCACATCAACCATAACACAACCTACATCTACAACCGCTACGATACCCGTTTCTTCTACCACATTTCCCATTTCGACTTCTGGGTCTTCAAACCTGGTTTAAGTGCAGTTGCACCTGCTGCCTCCACGAGTATCTCCATGAATATCGACCGGTTAAACCTTCTATCGAATTATACCCCAGCCGAGGCTGATTGGGGTATAGAAGAAACATTCCAACCGAGAAATCGGTTCAATTCCACCACAACAAGCGAGTTTTCACAGCCCCCACATTTGCGGTACTCTGAGTTCAGTCACAGATCGCCATCATTATCGACGGGTCAGTTCAATTTTTTGTCGGATCATGACTTCTTTTCACATGTGCATATGAAGCCCAGCCTTCCGTCAAACACAGAAAACTTCCACAAATACATTCGTTTTTACCTATCGTTGCATGAGAAAACCACTCAACTCGTTGAGAAATTCAAATATAACCTTGTGATATCTAATTTGTTGGACGACTCGTTGGTGCTACTGAAGAATGAGCAGGCTCTTTCCAACTTGGTACAAATGAGAAGTTCCGTTGACGAGCCCATTCATGCCAGATTGATCAAACAGTTTAATTATGACGGGTCAGAGCTCCTCGTCACAAAAAAGGCGTACCGTTTGGTGTTGCCCAGAGCCTACCAGACGAGTCCTATTGTTTTGCACTCAATCTGGCTAATTGTTTTCCTTTTGAAGCAAAACTTGAATGTCAGGTCCAACTTACTGCATGCGACAAGAGTGAAACTCTTCAAGATTCTTCTAATTGCGACGACAAAGGCCATGAAGTATAGAAGAGGGACAGCTATGATCATGGCTGCAAAGAGCTTACGCACACTTGATGATTTCATGATTTCCAATTGCAAGATCAACAAGGCGCTCATAGCCACGATGATCACAATAAAGGAATACGAAATGTTTGTTTTCCTCAACCAAAGCGACACAGAACGCACTAACTCCGCTTATTCCAGAAATTTGAAGTCGCACTTAAACAACGTGCTTTCGTATATCATCATCAATGTGAGACACTCGGTCAGTTCCCTACTACCTTTTTCGAATGGAGAGATCTTGGAAAAATACTGTCAGATCAACAATGTTCAACTTGGACCCATCATGTCAGAAGTGGATATCGCAGACGAGGAAGACGTCAGTCTTGACTTGCTCACGTCGAAGCTCAATCACTTTAACAACTTGCGGAGATTCTTCATATGTCAATTATTGACCATTCATGACGAACGGCTTACTAATTTCTTCATCTTGAAATTATTTGACTCCTTCAATTTGAATCCTGAGAACTCCAAGCCGTCCACGAAATTCAGCAGACTCTTTGCTTTGCAGCATGTGCTTGCGGAGCATACAGCTTCACTCGATCTGGTCTTGGCTTTGAACGATAAATTCAAGACTTTGTATAGTCCCTCACAAACCACTGATTTTGTGAATGATGATGTGTTGACAAATGTTTCTTATGGTATGGAGCGCCGTGGTATGGCCCCCGCCTCTGAGCATGAGTTCAATTTAAGCAATTTGATTGACAAATTGCAGAGTTTGTCCACGAGCTTGAAATACTTCAAGAAATACAGTCAGTCAATCACCACAATCGAGGATGCTGACGAATACGATGAGAAGCTAACCATTTTCAAGCAGTTCGGCGGAGAACTCAAGTCCTCGTTTGAAATTTACAAGGCTTGCTTGAGTGAGTACGAGTCTGAGCTATCTCAGAAATTCCAATCCCCGTCGTCTGCGTCATCACCTCAGTGCAATTCGCAACACAACTCATACAACAGCAACGATCAATTCAGTTTGAAATCTTTCCGCACCTCGAGTACAGCGACAAAGAAGATTGCCTCTGGTAACGGTGCTGATGGCTCTACTGAAATTCGCAACCCAACCCCCAGATTAAGTGACCGAAAATCAAGGCGTGTTTCAACGGGCCTTCAACTCGGCCTACTCACAGTTCTCGAGGAACCACGAAGTGGGAAATCTGCTCCTAAGAGAGACACTTTCGCTGAAGATCAAGTTCTGCCCTCCAATCATGACTCTTTCAATCAATCTGCATTGGATGCGCTCACGAAGAAAATTGGCATCAGAAACCCCAAAAACAGGTTCTCAATTAATTCTCTCAGCTCAAATGTGTCCGGTATTTCAGACCTAATTGCTTCTACGCACATTACCAATGATGAGGATGACAACGACCGTTCTAAAGGTAACATTTCGAGTGCTGGACTAACGCAGGGCATGTCCAAAGAGGACCTCAAGAAGAAACTCGAGGAGAGTTTCTCCAGAATTTACAATTTGGAAAGCGAGAACCACGAACTCAAAAGCAAAAGCTCCGGTGAAGCTACCAGTGATCAGCACAATCATGAACTAGATCACGATGGTGACAATTACGAAACCGAGCGAAATCTTGGCTTTGCAAGTGAGTTGGAGAGGACACTAGAGAAGGGCCTCTCCAAATAAATTATGATTTAGCATTAACAATATATATATGACGCATTACTACCTGGTAGCCTCCAACCGATTACAATTAGACTCTACGACATTCCGTAAATGCTCTTTTATTTTTTTATCGTCTCAGCTTAAATCAACCGTGAGCGCAAATTCTTTTAAGGCATGGGTGTAATGTTTCCAGAGAACTCGCCCTCACCCTCATGATACATGGCTTCCAAAGTTTTCGACATGGGTTCCCCACTTGGAGTGTTGGTGCCAGAGTCGGCACCAGAACTGACGACATCGCCGTTGTTGTCGTCGTCACCACCCAAAAGAAGAAATGCAACATCTTTTTTCTTGTTCACGGCATCCTCCTTCTTCTTGTTGAACGAGGACTTTCCTTCCATCACCACCTGTTGAACCTGCTCCTTTTGTTTGGCACGGTCTCTCATTCTCAGCTCGATCGTGCCCTTGGTCAACAATCTATAAACCGTCACCTGTTTTGTTTGACCCAATCTATGTGCTCTGTCCATTGCCTGAGAGTCGATGGTTGGATTCCAGTCGGAGTCATAAAAGATCACAGTGTCAGCAGCGGTCAAGTTGATACCCAATCCACCTGCCCTAGTTGACAACAAAAACACAAATATCTCCGGCTTGGTCTGCCAGTCGTGAACCAAGTCTCTTCTATCTTCAAGCTTGGAAGATCCATCCAATCTGATGTAGTTGTGTTGTCTGTATGTGAGGAACTCCTCCATCAAATCCATCATCTTCGTCATTTGGAAGTACACCAACACTCTGTGACCGTCCCTTTTCAACACATCCAAAAGCTTGTCGAGCTTGGACAATTTGCCTGATTCAGTGATGAAACGAGTCATTGATGGCATTCTGATGTTCGATTGACCAATGAGGTTGTTGAGAGGCGCAGGATTCATATCGCTCTTAGGGTAATCTGAAACCGGCACTTTCTTCTTCATCAAATCAAGCTCAGTGTTCAATGAGAGTGGGACTAACACTGACTTAATATTTTGATCCATTCTGGCGGCATCCAAGTTGCGCGTGAATGTATGATCACTGCAATCGACTTCAATTGGAACGGATGCAACTATTGGATCCGCTGCAGGCTCGGCGACGTTCACGTACATGTCGTCGTAAACAGCTTTCTGAACTGACGTCAATTCTCTCGTCACAGTTGAATTTTGCGTGTGACAAAAGTTGTTTTTCAACTCGGAGATCAAAAGCTGCGTGTTTGCAGGCTTGTAGCCACCTTCGTCCCCGTACATGTAGTCGAAACGGTTGACACGACTGTAATTTGAGTCTGTGTACTTTTTCAAGTCAATTGCTCTCTCGATAATGTTCAGCTTTGCTGCTTTGTTAAGCTCGCCAGGAGAAGTATCCACAAATTTGAGCCAGCCAAAATTATCGAGCTTGTCATCAGCAACGTTCTGAGGATCGTAAATGTTAAACATCTCGTATATCTTGTTTTTCAGACCGACATTGCTATTGTTTCCTGGAACGAGAAGCTCATGGTAAACTTGCTTGGGAAGCTTATAATGGATTGGGTTCCGGAACAGGTAGCTGAGTTCCAATTCTGTTTCACGCAAAAATGACGCGGTCTCCGCAAACGTTCCGAAAACAAAACTTGACTTGACGTCTGCTCTCTCAAACAAGTCTGGATGGTTGCACACCTTTCTGAATTGCATGACCAAATTCATCAATGACTGGTTACTATCGTCATTGGAGCTTGTCGAGAGCAAGTCCATGATCGAGATTTGCGATTTCAACATCTGGTAGTACTTCTTTTGCCTGTTTGTCAAGTCGCAGAAAATGTCGATCTCCACCTTGTCACCCAACTCGCTCTGCACGTTCTTCTTGACACGTCTCAACATGAAGGGCTTGAGAATGACATGCAACCGCTTAAGTTGCTGCTCGTTCAATTGTGTGTTGGACTGCGCGTGACTCTCGATATCTTTGGAGAACCAGTCGCTAAATTCGTCATGGGAGTCGAACAATGAGGGCATGATGAAGTGCAACAATGCCCATAATTCTTGCATGGAATTCTGAATCGGTGTACCTGTCAACAACAAACGGTTACGGCAGGAGAAACTCAAGAGGGATTTCCATCTTGACGATTGCGACGACTTGATGGCCTGAGCCTCATCAAGAATCATGTACTGCCATTTCATCTTCTGGAAGTATGGGGCATCGGCAACGACCAACTGGTACGATGTCACCAAAACATGGAAAGGAGCATCCTTACCATAACGCAAGCTCTTTCTGTCCCAGAACTTTCTCAAAACTTTCCGGTCTTTGGAGTTACCCCAGTATGGCAACACTTTGAACTCAGGCACAAACTTAGAGATCTCTTGCTGCCAGTTGTGCAACGTGGACGCTGGTGTCACCACCAAGTATGGGCCCCAGATATTGTGCGTTTCTGCCAAGTAAGCGAGAACCGAAATACTCTGCACTGTCTTACCCAACCCCATCTCGTCAGCCAAGATACCGTTGATACCTTGCTCGTACAAGTTGGCCAACCAATTCAACCCCTTCAACTGGTACTCTTTCAATGTACAGCGCAACATGTCCGGCTGCAGCACGCTCATGTCACCAATCAAAGTTGGATTCTGGAAGTTCATTTCCTCACCGTTAGTGTCTGGGTTTCTGAATGGGTCGTCATCGAATGCCTCAGCACGGGATCTGGCACTGTCCAAGGCACGTTGGGCATTTCCAGCAGCTGCCCTGTGCAACGCGTCTTCGTCGTCGTTGTCGAAATCGAGAGTGTTGAAGTCCGTAGCGTTGCCTTCCACACCGTGGTACTTGTCCAAGTGATTCTCCTCTTTTGCAGCCATGGCCAAATTCGGATCCAGGTCCAGGCCCTCGATCTCGTCGGTCTTGATTTTCTTGCTGATGAAATGCGAGTACAATTCTGTTTGGGTGATCAAGAAGTTCAACTTCCGCAGCTGGCGCTTTGCCTCTCTGTCTTCTTCTTCTTTCTTGGCCTTGTCGATCAACTCCTTCTCATGTTTCTTTCTGGCGTCTCTTTCGAGGCGCTCGTTGCGCTTCCAGAAGTTGAACATCTCACGCATGGCTCTTCTGGCCTTCGACGTCAAATCCTTCTGGTTCTTGTTATTTTTCAACTGCCACCTCTTTGCTTCTCGAGACGCAAGCAGCGCCGTTTTCCTCAAATTGATCAACTTCGCCTGGTTAGACTGTTGCATCAACCTCGACACTTTTGGGCCGTCCTTTCTCAGCATGTCTTTCCAGATCGCCACGAACGTGTTGTCGTACTGCTTTTGAACCGACTTCAATTCTTTTGCCTTTGAAGGCGACGTCTTCGAGTCGCTCGAGGCCGGGTCCAGCGACTCGCTTTCCTTCAACGAAAGCCGGATTCTGAGTCGCCCGTTTTCCTTTGCGTCTCTTGTGCGTCCCTTTTCGGCGCTGTCCGCTGGCGCCTCATCCACTTTTCTGCGCTTGCTATCCTGAGCGTCTGCCGTTGTTGTTCTTTTCGCAGGTTTAGCCACGTTCTCGGCCTCTGGAGTCACCTCGGGGTCGTCAAACTTGAGATCGGAGTTCAAAAGGGCGATGGCGCTCTGGTGGAGCGCTTGGCGTCTTTGCTCGCGTGTTTCGGCGCTCTCCACGTTTCGAGTCGACCCCCAATTGTAATCACGATCTTCGGTAGGTGGCGACGCCATGTGTGCCGACAAGACATCTTCAGCCACCACTCGATCGACGTAATTTGCAGCGACCGGTTGCAGAGTGGCCAACGCCGACGCCAAGTGGTCTTTTTCGAAATTGAGCACCAGCAAGTTCAGCGCTAGCGCCAATGTGCGGTCGAGTTTGTTGAGCACGGAAACCCTGGCCTCAAACTCACTCAAGTACTGGCGATCAAGCATGTGTGGATCAGCGTCGGAGCCATTGACGGCGGTATCGGAGGATTGATGCAAAGTTTTCGACCCGTTGGATCTCGTTCCGTGGTGGGGCAAACTGCCGTTGGTCTCGGGGATTTGAGCCAATTTTTGCCCTGGCGGAGGCGTGGTGTCTGAAAGTAGAGACTGGAGATTCATCGATTAACTATGGGAGGAGAAATTGGCGGCAGATGTAGGGTGCAAACAGGTTTTTGGAATGGCCCTGTAATAAAAAAAATCCCGGCTAGCGGTGGGTGGTTTTTTTTTTTGTCGGAGCGTTTTTTTTCCTGGCGTCTCCCCGAGTGTGTAAAACGCCCACCACCTGGTTGCGGCTTGTCGAGCATGCTGACGCCGGAAGTATTGGCTGGCGAGCGGAGAGGCAATTTTTCCCACTTAGTGGTTTACGGGTTTTTTTAGCAAATTTTCCACCCTGGCGTTTTTTGGCGTGTTTGCCCGTCGATTGGGCCACTCGCCCGCCACTTCGTGGTTCGAACCCTTGTTGACCAGGCCCGAACCTAGCGACTCGTGAGGTGCGGTTGGGTGTGGTGTACGGGTGTTTCGCGGGGTGATCCCAGCGGGCGGCAAGAGCCAGGGGCGATCGGCACGAGGCGAGAAGCGGGCGGCAAGAGGTCTGGGTTTTTTTGTCGCCCCGGAAGCGGTGGTCCCCGGAGGTACGGATGTTCAGTGTGCTACTGGCCCCTTCTTGTTTGCCTTTCGGTGCTGGTGCCTGCAGAACTGGTCTCCTATCGATAAAACATGGGAGGGAGAAAAACGCGCATCCCATTAGTTTGGTGCTCGGTCTTTTGAGGTTCGCACGTCTGTTGTCTGTTCAGATCCGCTCTTGGTGTTTTGAGGTTCGCACACCACGCTCGTTCCCACGCGTCACGTGCAATTCCCCCGCCTCCACCTATCTCCGTCGCCTTCCGAAGTTTGCCTCAACTACAAAATGGAACATCCAGCTTTCACTTTATCTGGCTTGTGTGTGCTCGGCGGCGGTATCGGCTACTTACGTAAGCGCTCGCTCCCATCGTTGGTGGCTGGCGTCACTTTTGGCGTTTTGTACGGCTACGCTGGCTACTTGTTGAAGCAAAACGCCGACTGGGGTTTGGAGTTGGCTTTGGGCAGTTCGCTGACGTTGTTGGTTGCGGGCATTGCGCGGGCAATTCCAACCAACTTCAAAAAACCCGTGCCGTTGGTGCTTGTGGTGTTGGGTGGTGCTTCGACCGCCTACTACGCCAAAAAGTACAACGAGTTCTACTAGTACATAGGAATGAAGTAAACGACATTGCGCCAGGGGGGATTGCTTATCTGTGTAGAGGCTGCAATGCTGCTAGGCGGTTAGACATTGTTATTAGGCAATTGTCAGACTATTAGGCAAGTGTCATACTGTTGGGCAATGACTTGTTAGCACATACTGGCGCGATCTTATGATCAGAAATGTTCTATTTTATGTGACTCACTCCAGGAGCTCCCTCGACTCCTTTTCGAGATCTTACGTTTTTTTTTCTGTGGGCTGTTTCAACGACGGTTCCCATCCCGCTCGTTGCCATTACCTGCTTGCTACGCTGTGGTTTCACCCAAAACCTTGCATTATCCTATAAATCCCATCGTAAAATCCCTAGTTGAGCTCGACAACAGACACCTTTCTGTCTCTGGCAATGGCGGCATCTGAGAGCGGGCTAATTGGAGCATCCTTGGCCACCAACTTTGGCAGCAATGGAGAAACATTGGGGATGATGAATGGCTCCGAAACATCGGTGGACAACGTCAAGAACTTCATTGGCGACGACATGTTTGTGATTGTGTTTTTGGTTGGTATTTTTGTGGTGTTGTGTACTCGTGTAAGGAAAAAAAATTTGTAATTCAAATTTGTGTGTGGATTAGAAATCACAGATATGGCGGAGTTTTTATATCTCTCCTGGACATGTACGTCCGAAAGGCGAGCGCAATCTGGGGAAACTCCGAAGTCATTACTCCGAGGGTACCGGTTAGCCGAGTGACGTAAGGTAGATCATTTACGGACCTCCCGCTGGACCGAGGATGTTTACTGTGGCGCGGTCCCACGGTTTTTCTTGATTTTTTTTGGCGGGACATGTTCTCTTCGGACCCCACAACTCTCTATTCTCAAACTGAATGAATTCATCAATTGCAAATAAAAATACTCCTAAACGATGCCTGGGGCGGGATTAGTTTGTACTGCATATAGTGGAGCGCACATGGCGGGCGACTCATTTTTTTTCCTCGACTCATCGGACCATCACTACCGCGAATCTGGGGTCACTCTCTAGTTGAAAATTTTGCAGGCGCAAAAAATTTTCCACAACGCTGTGAAATTTCGAATTAGTCATCCAATTGCTTGGACTACTCAGTGTTAGCTGGTCTTAATTAATAACCGTCTCGTTCAATTAGTGTTATTCAGCAGGAGTCGTACTCAATTAGTGAGGTTCAATTGTCTGACCTGGCCCTTTACAGCATGAACCACCGGTTTGGTGATTCCCCCCTAGTAGTGTGCAAGTCCACAAAGTTTTCACACGGAATCGCTTCCCAATCGGGACGGCGAGCTGTAAAATATTCTTCCGCCATAAGGCGCCTACATTTCTTGAGTACAATGCTTTTATTAAACACACGCTTAAGCGGAAGCCTCAGCTGGAGCAGCCTCAGTGGTCTGCTTGTACACCTTGACGGTTGGAGCTGGGACAACCTCGTCCTCCTCCTTGTACTCGGCGATCTTGACAGCATCTGGCAAGGCCCTTGGACCGAACTTGTTCTTAGCTGGGTCTCTCATGATCTTGACTCTGATACCCAAAACACCCTGTCTCATCAACACGTGTCTGATGGCAGAGTCAATGAAGTCGTTGGTTGGCTGACCGGAGTGGATCATGAAACCGTCGGAGTACTTCTGGGACTTGGCTCTGGCAGCTCTCAACTTACCGGAGACAACAACCTCCACACCCTTGGCACCAGCACCCATGGAGAATCTCAACACACCGTAGGCGGCTCTTCTGATTGGCAAACCAGACAACAACTTGGCCTTCAAAGCCTCAGCCTGGACAGCGGCAGAGAGGGCTCTCTCCTCGACTCTCTCGGCGTAGATGACAATACCGTCCTGTGGCAACTTGAATCTCTTGGTAACCAAAGAGGTCAACTCGTGGATTCTTCTACCCTGCTCACCCAAGACACCCTGAGTGTTGGAGGCCTTGACAATGACCTCGGTCTTGGTGTTGGTCTTTCTGACCTCAACACCGGCGTAACCTTCCTCGGCAAGCTCTCTGGTGAAGAACTCGTTCAACTCGGCGTAGAACACACCGTCGGCGACCAACTTTCTCTTCTTGGACAAAAATTGTTGAGTGGACATTTTGATAATGGGATAAAGAAGGAGAAATTTGTGGTGAGCGTGTAAAATTTTTCAGGGTACCCACTGGGTGCGTTGTGCGCGCGCACGACCTTGTGAAAATCCTGAGCAGGGCCGTGTCAATGTGCAGGTAGTGTGAAGTCTGAGAGTGTTATTGTTCGTGTCAATGTGCAGGTCGGGCCCACAGTGTACAGTGTACAGTGTATAATGTACAGTGTGCTGAGAGAATACTAGTCAACGTGAAAATTAATTGTTTGACATTCGAATGTCTTCCTATTGAGTGTTTATGGTTAGGCTGTGTCAATTCCATGTCCTGGTTGCCGCCAGTACCATGCACTGCGCTGTGCAATGTCCTCCTACTCTTCACAATTCCTTACTGTATCTTATTCGTATTATCTTATGCAACCGAGTCTACAACTCTTCTAAAACTTGTCTCCAACCCACTCTCTGGCGGACCTGAACAATGCGATCCATGGACCGTAGCCTTCCCACTCCTCAAACTTCTCACTAGGGTACCACGAGTTCGACTCCAATCTGGTGGTTCTCTCTGGATGTGGCATCAATGCCAACACTCTACCGTTGGTGTTGGAGATACCAGCAATTCCCTCTGGGGATCCGTTGGGGTTGAATGGGTAGCTCTCCGTCACAGCACCGTAGTTGTCGACGTATCTGATCACTGACTGCTTGTCGCTGGTAAGGAATTTGCCCTTGGTGTTGTCGTCCTTGAATGCGGCTCTGCCTTCTCCGTGAGCAACCACGATGGGCAACTTCGATCCCTTCAATTTCTGCAAGAAGATCGACTTGTTGTCCTCGGAGGCATCGACTTCCACCATGACGTATCTCGCCTCGTACTGTTCACTGAGGTTTCTCTCGAACGTTGGCCAGTTCTCCGTGCCGGGAATGAGCTCGGCGATTCTGCTCAAGAATTGACATCCGTTACATGCTCCAACTGCAAACGTGTCGTCTCTGTCCTGGAAGAACTTCTTGAACTCGTTTCTTGCCTTCTCGTTGAACAAGACGGACTTGGCCCATCCGGCACCGGCACCCAAAACGTCACCGTACGAGAATCCACCACAGGCAGCAAGGCCAGTGAACTCATCCAAGGACACTCTTCCGGTCAAAATGTCCGACATGTGCACGTCATAAACCTCGAAACCTGCTTGTTGGAAAGACCACGCCATTTCTTGCTGCGAGTTCACACCCTGCTCTCTCAAGATAGCCACCTTGGGTTTTCTGTCACCGGCAGGCAATCCAATGTCTCTGGGGTTGAAAGTCAACTGGTATGACAAACCAGGGTTCTTGTCGTCGTCGATGGCCTTGTACTCCTCGTGACTGGTCTCTGGGTTGTCTCTCAACTTCTGAATGTGGTAAGAGGTGTTGCTCCACAATCTCTGCAACTCAGCTCTGGTGTTCTCGTACACGAGCTCGTTGTTGAACTTGACGGCAACAGTCTGCTTCTTGGTTGGCTTACCAATGACAGAAACAAACTTCTCCTCGACGTTGTTGCTCTTCAACACATTGACAAACTTCTCCAAGTCGCTGGACTTGATCTGGAAGACGGCACCCAACTCTTCGTTGAACAACTCGGTCAAAACATCCTCGTCGGAAGTCAAGGACAAATCAGCACCACATCTTCCAGCGAAAGCCATCTCAGCAACCGTGGTGAACAAACCACCTTCAGATCTGTCGTGGTATGCCAAAACGTCCACATCCTTGTGCAAAGCAATCACAGCATTAAGGAAATCCTTGAGGAGAGCGTGAGAGTGGACAGTTGGCGCACTGTTTCCAACCTCCTTGTAGACTTGAGCCAAGGCAGAACCTCCCAAGGACTTCTTCACACCGTGGGCCAAGTCAACCAAAACCAAAACGGTGTCTTGGTCAACGAGCTTCAACTCTGGAGTCCAAGTTTTGGAGGTGTTGCTAACTGGAGCGAACGCAGTGATGCACAACGACAAAGGTGCAGTCACCTCCTTGTTGTCCCACTTCATTTTCATCGACATGGAGTCCTTTCCGACTGGGATAGAAACACCCAAATCAGGGCACAAGTCCATGCCGATAGCCTTCACTGCCTCGTACAATTTTGCACCTTCACCGTCGTGAGAAGCAGCAGACATCCAGTTGGCAGACAACTTCACTCTGTCAAGAGCAGGAATGTCCGCGGCGAACACATTAAGCAAGGACTCAGCAATCGACATCTTGGCCGACGCAGAAGCAGAAATCAACGCCAAAGTGGGCTTTTCACCCATGGCCATAGCCTCACCAGTAGACAAGATGGAGTCACCCAAAGAGGTGGCAGTCACTCCGACGTCAGCCACAGGAACTTGCCATGGGCCAACCATTTGATCACGGTCGACCAACCCAGTAACGAATCTGTCACCGATAGTGATCAAGAAACTCTTGGATCCCACAGAAGGAAGCTGCAACACGCGAGCCACAGAGTCCTTCAAGCTCAAATCGGATGTTGAAAATGGCTGCAACTGCAAGTTTTGCGTCACGGCAGTTCTCGACATCTTTGGGGGCTTACCGAACAACACCGACATGTCCAAATCGATTGGGGTGGACTTCAACAACGAGTCGGTCAACACCAACTTCAACTCCTCGGTGGCCTCACCAACAACGGCAAATGGTGCTCTTTCTCTCTCGCAAATGCCCTTGAACAATTCCAAGTTCTCGGGAGCAACTCCCAACACATATCTCTCTTGCGACTCATTACACCAAATCTCCATGGGAGACATACCTGGCTCCAACGACAAGATCGATCTCAACTCGAATTTTGCACCCAAGTCGTTGTCGTGCACCAACTCAGGCAAAGCGTTAGAAAGACCACCAGCTCCAACATCGTGGATGGACTGAATTGGGTTACCTTCTTTGCCCAAGGAAACACAAGTGTCGATGACCTGCTGGGCTCTTCTCTGAATTTCTGGGTTGCCTCTTTGCACCGAGGCGAAATCCAACTCAGCAGAGCCTTCACCGGAGGAAACCGAAGAAGCAGCTCCACCTCCCAAACCAATCAACATACATTGGCCACCAAGGACAATGAGGTGCGAACCCGGGGTGATTTTGGTGTCTTTGAGTGCCAAATCTGGTCTGATGGCACCCATTCCACCGGCCAACATGATGGGCTTGTGGAAACCTCTGAACTCGTTTTCACCCTTGTGGTTCTTCACCTCAGTAGTCAAAGTTCTGAAGTAACCGTTGATTGCTGGTCTTCCGAACTCGTTGTTGAAGGCTGCAGACCCAATTGGCGCCTCGATCATGATGTCCAAAGACGAGGCAATGTGGTTGGGCTTGCCAATGTCTCTTTCCCATGGCTGAGGCAAAGTTGGGATGTTCAAGTCAGAGACAGAAAAGCCAGACAACCCAGCCTTGGACTTGGAGCCACGACCCACGGCACCTTCGTCTCTGATTTCACCACCAGATCCAGTAGCGGCACCAGGGAAAGGGGAAACGGCGGTTGGGTGGTTGTGAGTTTCCACTTTCACCAAAGTGAACACGTTCTCCTTGATGGACTTCCACTCCTTGGTTTTGAAGTCAGGCGTGAAAACGTAGCCCAACGGACCTTCAAAAACAGCGGCGTTGTCCGAGTAGGCCGACACCGTGTACTGTGGGTTCTTGCTGTGAGTGTTTCTGATCATCTTGAACAAGGACAAATCCTTCTTGACGCCGTCGATGGTCCAGTCCGCATTGAAGATCTTGTGTCTGCAGTGCTCGGAGTTGACCTGGGCAAACATGAAAAGCTCCACGTCGGTGGGCTTTCTGCCGATGACGGTGTTGAACGCGTTGATCAAGTAGTCGATCTCGCCTTGGTCCAACGCCAAACCCAACTCCTTGTTTGCGCGGAGCAAGTTGTCGCCCGAAATGTCGACCGAAACCAATGGCTTTGGCGAGTGGTGAGCGAACAAGTCGTCGTGCTTAGGAGCGTTCTCGTTGATGAACAACGTCTGGGTCATTCTGTCGAAAACAGACGTCAAGAGCTCGCCACTAAGCTCCTGGAGCTTTTGCAAAAGCGGGAATCCTTCGCGAGCGGTGATCAATAACGTGGTTCCTCTTTCGATGCGCTCGATGAAGTCGCCCAAACCGACAATGTTGGCGATGTCCGTAGCCTTGGACGACCAAGGCGAGATGGTGCCCGCACGGGGCAAAACACGCACCAACACCGAGTTGGACTTGGCCAAGCCACTGAAATCAGCACCTGCAATGTTGTCGCCGGAAACAGCGCTCAATGTTTGCAAGATCTGGCCGTTTCTGTCCGACTCATCCACAGGCGAGTCGTACGTCAACAAAACCTTGGTCAACTCCAATTGCGACGCCGTCAACGCTGTCTTCAACGACACGTAATGTGTGTACGCGGAAACCACGCCGACAATGGCCCCATCGGCGGTTAATTTCCTCTCCAACTCTTGGATCAAGTTGGCGACTCTAAACCGGGACAAAGCGGCCGGGCCAGGCAAAATGAGAAAACTGTCACTCATGGTAATGATGTGAGTGGAAGCAGCAGTGATTTCCGTGGGAATTCGTAGGAATCCGAACGACCTTAGCAAGAAAAGTGGAGTTCAGAAATGTTCAGATTGGTGCGACAGAGTCACTGGCGATGAGTATTAATGCAGTCAGATAATAGACCCCGGGGTGCAGGTGAGCGAGAGATGGCAGTGACGAAGAAAAAAAAAGCACAAGTCAGGAGGTACTGGTTTAAGCAGGCTGGTATGCTGGAGTAAGGCGGAGGCGGTATGTTTTTGCCTTTTATTTTTTTCTTCTTTGTCTGCTTGTTTTCTTGTGTTGGAAGTGGTGGTTTAGATTAATTAGTCCACTATGAAGGAACAAGTGGTCGGGTGCGGCTAGTGGAAGTGATACTACAAAAAAAAAGGATAATCTCAAGACAAAAAAAAGCAATTCCACACCGTACTATATAAGGACGCCGAGCTTCTGCTTTTTTTCTTTCTCAAATATTTCGGGGGTGCTCTTTTAATAGGCGGTAACCCCGTGTAGAACTGATCCCTTCCTGCTTGCGCGGACATTTACCACCACAAATCTCACACCTCCTGCACTCTCCTCATCTCACCACTCTCTTTATCATGGCCCAGGGAAACCTCAAGTTGAAATCGAAAGGCAAGTCCAGAGTCACGAAAAAGCAATCGAACTTGAGAGCCGCCGCTCCTTTGATCATCAAGCCCAAAAAATTGGTTGCCAAGCAGGCGTTCAAATTAAAAAAATCCGTGGGGTCCAGTGTGGGAACCGAGAAGTTGATCGCCAGTAGAGTCGGTCACTTGGAGATCATCAAGGGATCCAGAAGAGAGGTCGAGAAGCAGGAGAAAGAGGCGGCTAAGAAAGCAAAGAAGTAATGCTGACGCTGCACATTTTGGCGGGGGTCCACCAGGCCATATTGGAATTACCATTAGATGGGAAACCGGTGGACATTGACTCCGCCAACGCTCAGAAAGAAGCGGAACTTGCCGAAAGGAACAGAAACATTGGAAGCTCAGAGGAACTTTCTGAAGCAACGGACCGGATCGAAGTCTTGCCCGAGCTTAAAGCGTTGGATCCAGACTTGGTGAAGGAAGTGCTCAAAAAGGAGAGAAGAGTGCGCCGGAAGTTACAATAGAGCAACATTATGGGATAAATTTTTAATACACACGGCATTGACAGCCGATCTAATGTGGAATCGCCCGGATCGAGGCCTCCTGCGCCTCCAACTCCAAGTTCTTCCTCTTCATAGCCAACTCCTGCGATCTCACGTAAAAGATGATGGCGCCAGCGAAAATCACCGTTAAGGCGGTCAAAAGCGAGTTGATCGGAATCGGGTTCATGTGGAAGTACGAGTGGGTCACTTTGTCCATGACCTGCTGGAGAATGTTGCACAAGCCAGAGAAACAAATGATGGTGCCGTACACTGTGCCGAACGTTTCAAAACCGAACACCTTAGCACAGAAATCTGACACCGCAGTGTAGTAGAAAGGTCTGTAGAGCACCAACAACATGATTCCAACGTAGGTGGCAGGCAACCACGACAAGCAGCCGAAAATGCCCACGGTGACGGAAATTCCCGACAAGATCCACAACACAGAGAGCGTGGACACGTTATCCAAGATAAGACCAATGAACGGGATGGCACAAAGGCCACCCAAGGGTAAAGCCAAGTCGAAGAAGTGGTTGATGGTGGTGGCAAGCTCCTCGTCGCCATACAAGTACAGTTCCTGTGCTCTGATGGTGGCGACAAAGTAGTTGATTCTGAGCATCTGGATGGTGGTGAAGATCGTCATCAACAAGAACCACGGCGACTTCAACTGCTCGGTGATCGTGTACCCGTGCATGATTCCAAACACCCCTCCAGTAGACTCGTACAACTTATCCTCGGCCCTTTGCTCGTAGATGGACTTGAGCGAACTTCTAGAAGCCCTCAGAATGGTGGAGTCTCTTCTCCCCGAAAACGAATTGAACGACGCTCTTCTCATGAGCAAAGATGTGTGCTCGTTCATGTTGGGCTGCTGGTACGTCCCCACATCTGAGGAATTCCTGTCTTCTGGCAAAAGCAAGTCCTTGTCCATAGGTTTGCCAGTTTCGTCAATGGCGGTTTCGGCGATCTTTGCCAAGGTTCCGATGGTCTTGTAGGAATCGCGGGGCATGATGGTGATCTGGCACACGAAAATGAACACGGGCACCACCAAGTAGTAGAAGAAGAACCGCGACACCGTCAAGTGGAAGTAGTTGGTGTAAATCACCCTGTACACCAAGAACAACGCCGACGACGAGTCGAACGCCCCGGTCAACAACGCCAAAATCAACCCGGAGTTCTTGGGGAAGCTGTTGGCCAACTGAAAGCACGAGATGAACACAAACGGTCCTCCCAATGCCAAAAGTGTGTACCCCCACAAGTAGCCGTCCACGCCGGACAATTTACTAGCAAACAGCATGGTGATTGCTCCGAGGAAAATGATAATTGACCCGACGGTGCCTGTCACCTGCGGACCGTAGGTATCTAAAAGCGACCCGACGGGCAACGCCGAGATGTTGGTGACCATGCAAGCAACCGTGAACAAGAAGTTCAACTTCAAGTCCTGGGCGTTGCACGGCTTATCGAGAAGATTGCCGGTGATGTTGACATCGCACAGATCTCGGTAGACGCCCTCGGCGATCAAGATGGGCTTGAGTGCTGCAAAACCAAACACTGGGCCCGCAGCCAAAAGGCACCACACTATGGAGCACAAGATCTGGAGCACTTTTTTGGGGGTGGAGGTGTGGGCCATTTCGAGAAGTGAAGCGAAGGAAGCGGGATGGGAGAGCAACAAAAAAATGAAAAAATTGAAGATCGACGCAGTCGAGGTAGCAAAGGTGAAAAAAAAAAATGTGGGCCTGATGCTTGGTATCTATGACCATCGGACTTTACCGGTGTGCGACAGGTTACTCCAGTGTGCCTGAAGACCCACTTGCGAGATACTTGAACGAGCGAAAATAGACAGAAGTTCGGCCGTTCGCTACTTTGGCGATTTTACTGACCTGGTGGTTTTTCCACAAGTGCTGACGCTTTTTGCGCTGCTCATGTCGTTCTGCTGGGCTCTATCGATGCAAGTGGAGATGCTTAAATGGTAGCAACTAAACTGTGCAGCAGGCAGGAACAGGCCATGAAGTGCCAGGACAAGGGAAACAAAACGGGGAAAAAATGGAAGGCAGGGCCGGGCAGCGAGCTTTGAAGTCTCAAATTGGCTTGAAATTTCTGGAGTCGCCCAATTTGCGTAAACCCTCTGGAGATCTCCGATGTGCGATTGACAGCTGCAGATGCCATTGAGAGAGCAGGGAAAAACTGGCCCCGGCAAAAACGGCAAGAATACTGCCAATGGCGCCAATTGGCGAAGATCGGTCTCCGCCGTTGCAAGGGGATCTCAATCGAGCTTCAACTTTTGTCTCGTTGTATTGCCATGATTGCTTGGGCAGCAGCCACAAGTGCCATTCCGCTTCACTTGAATCGTCCACTTGAATCGTCCACTTGAATCGTCCCAGTAACTCTTTGCTTAAAGATGTTTTTCTCAGCGTCTCTAGTCAACTCCACACATCTTCTCAACCTGCCACCCTACTCTACCCCCACCACTGTCTCCCTACAACGTGGGCCAAAAACTGTCCTTTATTCAACATAAATGTGCCTCGTCCTCCTAAAATGGCGACACCACCCGCTCCACAGTCCGGTACAGGGTCGTTGATCTCCGGACCTTCTGCACAATGTGGTGGGCAGTCACCGCAATCACATTCAAAACGGCAAACACGCCAATGCCAATGACAACCCTCATCCAAGTTTGGTTGAGAAGCAGCTTTGTTGCTCTCCGCTCTAATAGCGGCGCCTCCTGGAGCTGCTGGTCGATCTGCTGCGCCAAACTGTGGAGTTCATCCCTCGACAAATGGGCAAGATCAAACGATTGTCTGTATTTGACGCCCGAGTACACCACAATGATACCCAACAAGAGAAGAACCAGGGTGATGAGGTTTAAATACGCGGTCATCCGCGAGCGGTCCGTGGTGCTCGGAAGCTGGGCTGCCGAATCTTTTGGTTGTGGGTTCTTCTCGCTCATGGTGTACCTGCCAAAAATACCTAGAGGGTAAATATAGAGTATATGTAGGGTGTTTTCGCGAAGCCTCAAGATAGGGAAGCAGGCCCAGAGGTTTTTCGGTCACGTGATGCGCGGTCACGTTCGCGGCCCGCGAACACCACCATCAAGAAATGTCAATTTTTCTCTCATCGCCAAAACCAACCATGTCGGGGATCTTGTTCGAGGACCTGTTCAACGTCGACGCAGTCGACACTGCTAGATACAACCGCGTCCTGCGCATAGAGGGCCAGTCGTCCACGTCCCAGGACATCAAGATCACCTTGGACATCAACTCGGAGTTGTTCCCCGTCAAGGAAAACGACTCCTTGACCATCACATTGGCGGCTACGTTGGGCAACGAATCCTCGATGTTGACGTCGAACGGATCGTGGAGACCACCCAAGAAGGGCGACCGGTCGTTGGCCGACGACTACGACTACGTTATGTACGGCACCATCTACAAGTTTGAGGAGAGCTCAGACAACGACAAGATGGCGGTGTACATCTCGTTTGGAGGCTTGTTGATGCGCTTGGAGGGAGGCTACCGGTCCTTGTCGAACTTGAAGCAGGACAACGCATACATTTTGATCCGCCACTACAAGGACAACTAGGGTGTCGGCACTGTACTATAGAATAAACGTTAATGACGAGAAGGCGTAGGAGTGGTTGAGACTGGCGGACGAGACTGGTGGAATAGTCTGGAAACTGTTTGTTTTATATTTCCCTCGATGGTTTTTGGTCTCAGCTAGCTGTGAGTTCGAGAAGTGTGGCTGTTTGCACTTGCACTAAGCTGTGTCCACCAGACAAGACAACAAAAGAGTGAAGAAGAAAAAAACGAAGAAAAATTACAAAAACAGAGTAACCGGGAGATCGCCGTCTTTCGTCTCCGAAATAGGGCCTCCTAAGTACGTATCTCCCGCCTGTAGCTTATCTGGTGATTGACCTGTACACTCACTTTAGTACTTACTACTTACATCATCACCCACTACAACACCTACTTGTACACCTCCTTCTACACCTACTAGAAAATTCCCCATCATGGACGACACCGAAATCCGTATGTATTGCTCAATTCAAACTCTCCCGAGCCATTTCTAACACGCCAGCCGATCCAGTTCTCCAGCAGGTGCCGCTTATTCGTAACCCGCAGTTCCAACCGCCAAAAACAGTGACGCTCAACACCAACTACTCAAAGCTTCTAGCGACGTTGCCATCTACGGTCGTTCCACCGCAGATGAATCTCTCCAAGCAGGACTTGGAGGCGTGGATTGGTGATTTGCACGAGATCGAGCGGGAATTCCTCGACAGTGAGAAATCAGCGGCCGACATCGAAAAGTACACGGATTGGGTCAAGAGCCAGCAGCGGAAGGTGGCGCCTGGGTTTGATTTCGAGATCATGACGCCCACGGCAAAGAGGTAGCAGATGACATTTCGGGCGGATGTGGCAAGGAATCAGATCCTCAATATGATAAAGGGCCACCTGGAACTACGTGGAAGAACTGGAACTACGCGGAAGAACTGGAACTACGCGGAAGAACTGGAACTACGCGGAAGAACTGGAACTACGCGGAAGAACTGGAACCACCTGGAAGATGTGAAACCAGCGGGTCCATATGAGAGCGAGTGGAATTGGGCGGCTAAGAAACTTTCGGAATTTATAGAGTGTTGTTCGACTTTACCGGGGTGCGTTTCTCCACTATGTCTGAGATCAGCTCAGCCTCTGCACCAAGCAAGCGCCACAGCTAAGGAAAAAAAAACCTTACTTCACGAAGCGGATTGGGCGGCCATATTAATCCATCACCAATGAAAACTAAACTTTATTTTCACTTGCGTTCCCGTAATCTCCCTCACCTCTGTATAATATGGAGACCCATTCGCGAACCGAAACTCAACCCGAACATCAACAACCACCCATCCATCTCCACATGAAACTCCTCTCCGCCATAAACGTGCGGCTCAGGCTACGAACGTTGGTTCTCACCGTACTACTAGCCCTTTTGGTCACGTCGTTTGTTTATTCCCACCGCAATTCCCCTCCTTCGCAGCAAGTGCAACCGCTTGATGTGGTCAAGGCAAGAAAGTCGTTCACCAACCCGATCTACGCCAAATGGGCAGGTACTGACCGGCTGGGCAAGTCCGTGCAAGATAATTGCGTGCTGTATTTCAACGAATTCCAGGCGTGGAGCAATAAAAAGGACGACTACCTGTTTGAGGATCTACTATCGTACCAGTTTAGCCCGCTACTATACAAGGAGTCCAAGTGGCTTGCCGAGGAGAAAAAACAGTACAGGAGACAGCTCAGGCAGCAGGGCATTCTGTTTGATGACTCCCACATGCGCTTCTTGGAGCAGAAATACCTGGCTGAGTTGGTCAAGTTGAGCAAGTTCGAGCGAGGTTTCATCCAGAACACCGCGTCTCTTCGGGTGTTCGGTAAGTGTTTTATGGCGCAGGATGTCCACATTGATGACAGTTCATGCAGCCAGATCTCGTCGCGGTTGCTCCCGTGGCTTCTGGGGAATCTTCCGTCGATCGAGTCGTGGGAAAGTAATGTGGTGAAAGAGGACGACGCCCGTCTGTGTGTGGCCAAACTCATCCTCAAGAAAATGAAGGGACGGGGAATTGTGATTCCGCTTTTACCGAAGGAAAATGCAGCTAAGCAGACAATGCTAGTGGCACGGCTCATTCATACTCTAAGAGCAAAACAGAACACGCTCCCGATCGAGATTGTTTATGTTGAGGAGGGCGAGATCAACAAGCAGCGGAAAGAGACGTTTGTCAATGCGGCACGCAGCCGCTCGGTCAAGTTGCCCACCTCGGTCAAGGACTACTTGGAAACAAATGATCTTCAGAATGTGGAGCTTCCGCAGCAAGACGTTCGATTTGTCAATTTGAGGCCCGCCATTGCGAAAACGGTCCCTGTTTCAGATTCTCTCATGTGGAGTTTGGCGGCCGTGTTCAACTCGTTCGAGGAAATGATCATGCTTTCTGCCCAAACGATACCTCTCATGGAGGATCTCCTGTTGCTCTTTGAGAACGACGATTACAGAGAAACGGGCAACTTTTTCTTCAAGCACCGCTCGCTGATGAACTTCAAACCGCACAAGTTCCCCAGTGGTTTCTTCGAGGTGAATTCCTTGGTCAACGACTATGCTGACGTGCTGGCTGACGACTACAAGTACTTCAAAATGGTGAAAGCAGACTTCGCCGCCACCAAAAGAGTGCGAGATCAAGGATTCACTAGATTGCTTGATCCGTCAATGGCTGTGATCAACAAGCGGAAGTCTTTGCCAGGTTTGCTTATGGCCAGTGCGTTGACGTTCTGCAAGGTGTTGCAACCCAAATATGACTTTTCCGGCGAGCTCAATTTGGAAGGCGTGTGGTTGGGGATCGAAATGATGGCGGGCCAGGTCCATTTCAACAGGCACTATGCTGCTGCTGTTGGTGTGATGACTCCTCCAGAAAACACTCCTCCGGAAAGTATGGCACGTGAGTTGTGCTCCAGCTCGTGGGCCCAAGTGTACGAAACAGACGACTACACCTTGGTGTATTTGACGTCGCACCAGCTTGAAAATAAGGTGCTTCCAGAGTTCACTTCCGCAGTTGTCGAGAGACTTACCGTGAAAACAGGAAAAATACAAAATTCTCAAGAAGGGAAGGAAGCTGAAGATGCCGGAACGGCAGGAGACAATCTGGCGCCGATGGCCGTCAAAAGAAATCTTCTCTATCTCAAGTCGGCGCTTCTACCGATTGCGATAGAGCTGCAAGAGACCCACAGTGTCACCGAACCCAACTCCCCTTGGCGTTTGATTGATGGTTTTGGGTCATCCGACGACTACTGGTGTGCGTACGATGTGGTTGGCAGCGTCAATCTGCCTAGCCGTGGAGTTGTCATCGACTACAACGAGAAAATCACGTCACGATACTTGTTTCTTTTCGAGATGTGGCTTCAGGCTCCGCAAGTACACAATAGCAAGTAGGACTCGGTTTTGGAGGTCCATATATATAGGTCATGAAAAAAAAAAAAAAAATGCAAACGGTTGACAACACCCAATGTACGAAATGTTCCAAATGAAAAAAAGAAAGCGTCACAGACAGGATTCGAACCTGCGCAGGCAATGCCCAACACCTGAGCTGCTGTAATAGCAGGGTGTCGCCTTAACCACTCGGCCACTGTAACTTTATGCATAAAAACGCGCGCAAACGTGATATAGCCACGCTATCAAAGTCACAATATGCAGTTCGTTCTCATCCTTTCCTGCACACGTGTGCGAGATCTGGTATTGCTCCAAAGCCTGAAGGGTCAGAAACTTCAGACAGAACAAACCTTCTCAACTAAAATAACGTCCGTTTAGCATCTAGTTTACCGACGAGATAAAAAGCAAAAAATAATGACTCCGGCGTGATTCGAACACGCGCATCTTACGATAACAGAACTTGAGTCTGCCGCCTTAGACCGCTCGGCCACAGAGCCATTTGATTTGATAATTTTCTGTGAGCGATGGCCATATGGCGGCCCTTCTGAGTCCATGCAGTCCGTTGTGAGCGTGACACCTGTATGCAGAATGTTTATCAATAAGGCGACAATTTGTATGGGAACAATAACGGAGTTGTCAAGCACATCTGATCGAACGATTGTGTATGCTAGGACGCATATGATAGGCTGAGGAGTAGGTCGTTCAACTCCAGATCCGTCTTTGGAAACGACAACCAAAATAACCACAACCACTTGGATATTTCGCGTAGCCACTAGCGATTTGTCTTCGTTGTCGGATCGCCCAATCGGATCGCTAAATCGAAAATCTCGCATCGTTTGTACTGGGACATTTCGAGTGCTGCGTCTGCAAATTCGCCCTAGCCGAAAATTTTTATTGTGCCTGTCGAGGCTTTCACTCAAGTGAACAATGCGCGAAAGCGTAGCGGAATGTCAACAATGTAACCAGACCCGTGTTACAGTCACAGCAGACATTCTAGTATCGCTTTAGGCACTGGTGAATTTGACATTCTAGAAGGTGAGCATTGAAGTGCTAAGATGAACTCACGAAACGCACCTAGAAGCGCAACTGCGAGTAGTCCCTCATTATCCTGACAGCATTTTCCTTGGCCATCTTCGAATCCATCAAGCCAAATTCCCGACCAAAACAATAGTCGTGGAATTCCACCGAACCTCGTGTTTGTGCAGCGACGCCAAACATCCAGATGCAGATACTTCGGACTCCGAACGAGGTCTGTGCTTTCGAAAAAAGAATTGCAGCTCAAAAAATTAAAATTGCAGTAATTACCGGACAGCCCCTGGCGGCGGCTAAATGGTATATATAGACACCCTGCCCAGAAAACTTCCCCCACCTCGATTAGCTCAGGGCGCCTCCAAACCCCAACATAAGGATTGTGTACTGCATATACCCCGGTCACCACTCGAGGTCCTGACAGGTTCGATCGCTTCGAATGTCGCCAGCGCAAGCGAAAACTCGAATTCAATGGGCCTGCAAAAACAAAATTAGCAACAGCAAATCGAGGAACAGAAATTTAAAAAATATCCTCCGTAATCTGACCACCATCGGGGCGCCCCACACACCACTCCCCAACGTGGGGTGATGGGCCCAATGCAAATTGCTGGCCCGAGGTGTACGGGTGTGGCTCGCCCTGATCGTCGCCTGGGGTTACAAGTGTCGAGCCTAACCCGCCAACTTGCTGCCTACTGCTTTCTTTCTCTATTGCCATGAAGAAACACACAAAGACCCAGTCGTCCTACGTATGTAAACGCTTTCAATTTCTGCTGACAATTGTCGATGGAATCGTTGGGCCGGCCGCCTACCTTCCCTTACCATTCACGCTCTCATACTAACAAACCCAGGCTTTCGACAACACCGCCACCACGGTTGCTGCGTCGCAAATGCGCAATGCTTTGAACAACTTGGTCGACACTGTCACCGACCCTGAGCAGCAAAGAAAGTTCGAGACCCAGATGGACTCGTTCTTCGCGTTGTTTAGACGGTATGTGGCCGACAAGGCGTCGGGCAACACCTTGGATTGGGACAAAATTAAGTCGCCCTCGCCGAGCGAGGTGGTGCAGTACTCGAAGTTGCCCGAGGCCCCAGATGCAGAGACCGCCAACTTGTCGAAATTGGCCGTGCTTAAGTTGAACGGTGGTTTGGGTACCTCGATGGGATGTGTTGGACCCAAATCGGTCATTGAAGTCAGAGACGGCAACACCTTCTTGGACTTGTCCGTGAGACAGATTGAGCACTTGAACCGTCGTTACGATACCGACGTGCCCCTTCTCTTGATGAACTCCTTCAACACCGACGCCGACACCGCCAAGATCATCAAGAAGTACCAGGGCCACAGAATCAGAGTGAGAACTTTCAACCAGTCCAGATTCCCTAGAATCTTCAAGGACTCGCTCTTGCCTGTGCCTGACTCCTACGACGACGAGTTGGAGTCCTGGTACCCACCTGGACACGGTGACTTGTTTGAGAGTTTGCTTTCCTCGGGTGAGTTGGACTCGTTGTTGGCTCAGGGTAGAGAGATTCTTTTCGTGTCCAACGGTGACAACTTGGGTGCTACCGTCGACACCAACATCTTGAACCACATGATTGAGACCGGTGCCGAGTACCTCATGGAGTTGACCGACAAGACAAGAGCCGATGTCAAGGGTGGAACTTTGATTAACTACGAGGGTCAGGTTCGTTTGTTGGAGATTGCCCAAGTTCCAAAGGAGCATGTGGAGGAGTTCAAGAGTATCAACAAGTTCAAGTACTTCAACACCAATAACTTGTGGATCAACTTGCGGGCCGTTAAGAGATTGGTCGAGTCCAACAGCATCGAGTCCGAGATCATTCCAAACCAAAAGTCGATCTCCAAGGGCAACTCCGACATCAATGTCTTGCAATTGGAGACCGCCGTTGGTGCTGCTATCAGACATTTTGACGGCGCCCACGGTGTCGTTGTGCCCAGATCAAGATTCTTGCCAGTCAAGACCTGTTCGGACTTGATGTTGGTGAAATCCGACTTGTTCTTCCTCGAGCACGGCGCATTGAAGTTGGACCCAAGCAGATTCGGGTTTGCTAACCCATTGATCAAGTTGGGCTCTCACTTCAAGAAGGTGAACGACTTCCAAAAGAGAATCCCCCACATGCCCAAGATCTTGGAGTTGGACCACTTGACCATCACTGGTAACGTGAACTTGGGTAGAAACGTCACGTTGAAGGGTACGGTGATTATTGTGGTGAACGAAGGCGAGTCCATTGATATTCCTAATGGCTCCATTTTGGAGAACGTTGTGGTCACCGGTAACTTGCGTATCTTGGAGCATTAAGAGTTAAGTGTATCTAATCTAAAAAACATCTATTCAGTCAAACGTAACAGACCAAATTAGGATTCGAAAGTCGATTCTGCAAAGGCTCTGACGCCGCATAAGATTACTTCGAAGACAATAGCCGTGTGAGATACACTATGTCAATTAACAAGGCTACGAACTACGACACCTACCCTTACCAAAACTGACGATTTGTGAATTGACATGATTTTCGTTTTTTTGGTGTAGGTTAGTCAATTCTCCTGTTTGTCTTAATTCAGTGAAGTTGGTATTAATTTTGTATTTTCGCAAATTATTTGTAGTACTACTGAATCGCCAAAACACACAAACCATGCCCAGAAATTGAAATGTGTAATTTCTACAAGATAAATCATATGAGAGTAATTCTTGAGTTAGAATGTTGAATTCTCATACAGAAAAACCACTTCTAGATATCCTGAGAAGCGGAAAGTTCAAGCGCCATTTTACCGGGTCAATTTTCGTGCGAAAAGCACCTTTTTTCGCTCAAAGAGTAAGAAAATCTCGGTTGAAACATCCGCGAAACACTTATTTAAGCCACAAAAATGTTATTTACTTCTCTGTAGTGACGTTTAAAAAGCATGTACCAAGTCCATAAAGAGTAAAACCGAGTTAACATCCATCAAGTGGCTCTGTGGCCGAGCGGTCTAAGGCGGCAGACTCAAGTTCTGTTATCGTAAGATGCGCGTGTTCGAATCACGCCGGAGTCATTATTTTTTGGCCCTTTGGTTTCAGGTCCATTGGGAACCGAACTGTCCGGATTGTCATCTACAACCTCGAGCAAGGTGACGTTTACTTGTGGTTATTTGTACTCAGAGAAGCCACGTCCCTCCTCTAAGTTTATCGTGCTTTGAGCGGAGACCTTCGGAACAAGACAAGCACTAAAAATAACGAAGTCCACTTCGAAAAACCGTACGTAATCTTCACCAAGAAACCTTTGGGCTCTTTTATCACTCGTGTAGATCATTCTATTTCGCAGCCATTGTGCAGTGAGTCACGGAGGTACGGGTGTGGGCACCGTGCTTCAGCGCCATGCAAAGCCCGATAAGGCCCGATCAACAGCCCAATTCACAAAAGCAAACCCCGCCCAATGCCAGAACACGAAATCTCGTCGTTGATCGACACCGACTTGTACAAGTTGTCGATGCAGGCCGCGGTGTTCCAACATTTCAAAGATGTACCGGTGACATACAAGTATAAGAATAGAACGCCGCTGATGGTGCTTACTAAGGAGGCAATTGCTTGGTTGAAAGAGCAGGTCGACGCGTTGAGCACGTTGAGGTTCCAAGACAGCGAGATCGAGTACTTGAAGAAGACGTTGCCCCAGTTTCCTCAAGATTACTTGCAAGACTTGAAGACGTTCCAGTTGCACCCCCAGAAGCAGGTTTCCTACGTCAACGACACCGAGAACTTCGAGGATTTCGGGATAGTGGTCGCTGGTACATGGTACGACACGATTCTCTACGAGATCCCGCTTTTGGCGTTGATTTCCGCCGCTTACTTCAAGTTTGTTGACACCAAATGGGACTACGACGGCCAGAAGGAGTTGGCAGCCCACAAGGCCCACCAGTTGTTCGAAAACGACTGCGCGTTCAGTGAGTTCGGCACGAGAAGAAGAAGATCCTTCAGAGCACAAGAGATCGTGGTGGACTCGCTTTGCGAAGCAGCCAGCAACAGCACCAAGGGCAAGTTGCTTTTGGGCACGTCGAACGTGCTTTTGGCGAAGAAACACAACATCACGCCCATTGGAACCGTGGCGCACGAGTGGTTTATGGGCATTGCTTCGATCACCCAGAACTACGTCGACGCCAACAAAGTTGCCATGGACTACTGGCTCGAGACGTTCGGGCCAAACTACGCTGGTTTGGCTCTCACAGACACCTTTGGCACCGACTCGTACCTCCGGTCGTTCGGCAAACCATACTCTGACTATTACACTGGAGTGAGACAAGATTCTGGCGACCCAGAGTTGTACGCCGAGAAAATCGCCCAGCACTACAAGAAGCTCGGGTACGAGCCGTTTTCCAAGACCATTTGCTTCTCGGACTCGTTGGACATCGACAAGTGCCTCCAGTACAAGAAAAGCGCCGAGGCTCTAGGGCTCAAGGTGATTTTCGGCATTGGCACCTACTTCACCAACGACTTCAAGCACAACGTCGAGCCTTTCGACAAGTCCCACCCGCTCAATATCGTCATCAAGATCGCCGAGGCGGCAGGGAATCCGGCCATCAAGATCAGTGACAATTTGGGCAAGAATATGGGTGACGCCTCAGTTGTTGAAGAAGTGAAGCTGCAACTCGGATACAAGGAACGAGAATGGGTCGAAGGGGACGAGAGCAACCGGTGGTAGACCCCTACCTCCAGAAATATCTTGACAGCACCGCTTCAATATATCTGGCATGATCTGGCGCTGCCTTCCTGTATGACCCGCACCTCAGTAGAAAAAAGTCTAGTCATTTGGTAGTCATTTGCAAGCACCACACCATGCCAGTCACCTACGACGAGCTTTTGGCCGTTTTAAGTGTGGTGGACGGCTCCGAACGAAGCGAAGCGCAACAATCCGCAGAGCGCCGCTTGAAAGAATGGGAGACCCAGCCCGGGTTCCACTACCTTTTGCAGGACATCTACATCAAGGTTGACCTACCACTACGGGTGAGATGGATGGCGATTATTTGTTTCAAGAACGGCATCGAGAAGTACTGGCGGGCGTCTCGCACCAATGCCATTAGCAAGGAGGAAAAGGCCCAGATCAAGGCGAGGTTGTTCTTCCTCATCGACGAGAAGAACAGCCAATTGACGATCCAGAACGCCCACGCCATCGCTCGAATTGTGAGGTTTGACTTCCCCAGCGAGTGGCCCACGCTTTTCGACGATGTCAGCAAGTCGTTGGAGGAGTATGTGTTTGTCACGGGGAACTTGGTGGCAACAAACAATCTCTTGATCATTCTCAACCAAATGATCAAATCCGTGTCCATGGTCCGCATTGGGAGAGCCAGACATGCGCTCCAGAGCAAGGCACCCATCATTGTGCCCGTGCTCGTGAAGCTATACGCGAAATTCTACCAAATGTGGACGTCTTCGTTCGACTTGACCCTCATGGAGATCTGCTACTTGTGCCTTAAGAATCTCCGAAGAATCATCCCAGAGGGGTTCGAGCAGCCCCACAAGAACCAGGCCATCAACGAGTTCATGAAGCTCTCCATCAGCCATCTCCAAGCGTTGGTCACCGAGCACGAAAAGTACTCATCGGACTTGCTTGAAAGATACGTCAAGAGCTACAGCAAGTTGTACGTCAACTTGATTAATCACAATCCCACCAGTTTCATCTTGTTGCCATCGGCACAGGAGATTGTCTCCACTTTCATGACTTTGCTTGAAAGCAAAGCTGAGGCTATCTACAACAGCACAGAGGATAATGATTTCTGGGAGGTTTTGGCACTCAAAGGGTTTTTGATCTTGAAAAAGATGATCGCGTATGTCTATAAGCAAGGTGCTGTGACGCTCAAACAGAGAAACGATAAGGACGAGGTCAACAATGCCATTAACAAACTCAAGACTGATTTCTTCACGCCACAGGTCATCCTCAATCTTTGCGACTTGATTATCAACTGGTATTTGAGATTGAAACCAGCAGACTTGGAAAGCTGGCTCTTAGAACCCGAGGAATGGACCAATGAGGAGCTCAGCTCAAGCTGGGAGTATCAGGTGAGACCGTGTGCTGAAAACTTCTACCAGGATCTCATCAGGTATTTCAAAGATGACCTTTCAGAGTTCATTTTGAAGAAGATTTCCTCTGGATTGTCGAATAACGACTCCGTGAATAATATCTTGATCAAGGACTCCATCTTCAGTACGTTCCAGCTCTCCGCAGATTCTATTGCAGACAAAGTCGACTTCGATCAGCTACTTCAACAGGTGTTCATCCCTGAAGGTTTGCGGAATGACTTGGTGGAGAATAAGATCATCAAGCGGAGAATGTGTCTTGTCATCAGCTCGTGGGTCACTGTGAACTGCAGCAGAGAGAGCCGCGTGGACATCTACAAGCTACTCATTAATTTCATGCAACCGGACAACAAGATTAACGACAAGGTGGTCAAGCTCACCACGGTGCAAACACTTAGAACTGTCATCAATGACTGGGACTTCAACAAGCAGGACTTTCAGCCGTTTCTCAAGGACTTCGTCTTCTTGTGTATCGACATGTTGAAGGAGATGAGCTACACCGAGTCGAAATTGTACATTTTGGATACTTTGAGTGCTTTGGTCGAGAGGTGTAACCCTTTGATTGACCAAGCCAGTTTGATCAGCATTTTGCAAGTGGTTCCTCCATTCTGGGAGAAGTCTGGCAATGACGGGAACGACGAATCTATTCTTAAGACATCGTTGTTGCGTGTGTTGAAAAACTTGGTGATTGCGTTGAACCAAAACTCCACAGAGACTCATTTCATCACCATCCCGTTGATCAAGAGTTGCTGCACTCAAAACAGCGAGTACTACTCATTGCTTGCCGAGGATGGCTACGACTTATGGCTCGCAATCCTCCAGTACTATCCAGTTGACTTGGAGCCCAACTCCGATATCATTGACTTTTTCGGTCTTTTGCATCCGGCACTTTTGGACTCGACTGAAATTTTGCCAACCATCCTCTCCATCTTGAGAAGCTACGCACTTCTGATTCCAAAAGTGTTCGAGACAGACTACGGTCTTGAGAACTTCAGAGTGCTTTCTGGGTACTTGGCAAATATGAGAGATGATGCGTTTGAGATTTTCATTGCCCTCATGGATATCTTGTTGCTTCAGGAATGTGGCAGTGAGCAGTTCATCAACGGCTTAATTGGCAGTGGCCTCCTCAATGCCATGGCAAACTACGTCCTCGACGAAAATCACAGCATCGTCCTCGCCAACAAGATTTTGCTCGTCATGTCTCGGTTGGCTTTCAAGTCTGCTGAGGTTTTCATTCAAGTGTTCGACCATTTGGCTATTGACACCGCGAAGTTCATCGACATATGGATGAACTACTACAAGAACAACGGCAACCCGCGCAACAAGAAAGTGAACTTGCTTGCGCTTTTGGCATTGACCGCATATGGGCTGGTGCGCAATCTACATGGGTTGCCCGAGAAATTCTCCGAAGTAATCAGAAGATCATTTATTTTCTCCGAGGAGATCAACGAAGACAACTCGGGCAATTGTCAGGCATACAACGGCGACTATATCTATTCCGATATCGACAACTACTCGTACCTCGATCCCGATATCGCTCCTCACGGCGAAAAATTGAGATACAAGAAGCTTGTCGACACCGAAGATCCGGTCAACAAGGTGAATTTGAGGGACTTCTTGCGGTCGGAGGTTTTGGCTGCGAGACAGGAATTGGGGGTGGCCAACTTCGAGACCTTGATGTCGCTTAACGACCAGTACACGAACGAAAAATTGCAAGCGTTGCTCTAGTGGCTCGTTTGCAAGTTCAATATCATAGCATACCACCATTTACGTTGGTGAACGACCAGCGTATTCGTAGGTTAGGTTCCAGGGACCCAAAGTCACGTGAGCAAGTGGTCTCACTATCTCCACTACTAAGCAGTCCATTTCTACTAACGGTCGTATACTCATGTTTGCAAGACTAGGCTTACTGGCGCAACTACCCCAGTTGTTGCAGCGAAGCAGAAATGCTGTCGTGCGCAGAAGCTTCCACACCAGGCCCAAACTTTCCCAAAGCGAGCCGAAAATCCCCAAGAGCGTGAACTTGGAGCAAATCCAGCAGCAGAGAGCCCACCAGATGAAAATCAGAAACCGCAGTGCAGCGTACTACTCTGGATCTGTGATCATGTTGTTTTTGGGTCTCTCGTGTGTGGCTGTGCCGTTCTACCGGTACCTATGCAAGAGAACTGGGTGGGGAGGAGTGCCCATCACCGACTTGCGGATTTTCACGCCAGACAAGGTGATCCCTGTCGAAACAAACAAAAGAATCCGCATCTCGTTCACGTGCCGGGCGTCGGGCATTCTCCCCTGGAAGTTCACGCCTTTGCAGAAGGAGGTGTACGTTGTGCCTGGAGAAACTGCACTTGTTTTCTACCGAGCCAAGAACTTATCGAAGGAAGACATTGTGGGCATGGCCACCTACTCGGTGTCGCCCGACCACGTGGCGCAGTACTTCAACAAGATCCAGTGTTTCTGCTTTGAAGAGCAGAGATTGGCTGCTGGCGAGGAAGTGGACATGCCGGTGTTTTTCTTCATCGACCCAGACTTTGCCAAGGACCCGGCCATGCGCAACATCGATGACGTGGTGTTGAACTATGCATTTTTCAAGGCGCTGTACCAGGATGGCGAGTTGGCTCCTGCTCCAGTGGGCACTTTAGAGTTCAAGGCATCTGTGGCGTAACCAGTCCTGAACTTCCTGTAAATAGATAACCAACCAGCCCCAGGTATATGGCACAAATCGTAATTCCTTTGGCGAAAAGTGAAGTGTACCACTGCCTAGTGCTGTTTTCTACCGACTAGTGCTGTTTTCTACCTACTAGTGCTTTTTCCCAGTGGTGAGGACCATATCAGGTCGACTGCGTAGGAAACGCGGAAATTCTGGAGACCCGCACCACTAAGTTCAGATCAACTACAATCTTCATCTCCAATGGTATGTCATTGCAAAGCAAATACAGTGATTTTCCGTCATACTAACCGACCAGCAACACGGAATCAAGCGAGTCGTGCTATCAGAGGCAGCACGTGCGGCGAAAGCGGAAAAGGACAGAGCTAAAATTAACCACTACCGCCGCCTAACCCAGAAAGTGCTAGATGGCAAATCCAAAGACACATACACGCAAGAGTATCTAGACTACACATCGGCGCTTTTGGAGCTCAATCCAGAGTTCAATGCGGTGTGGAACTACCGCCGGAACATCGTGATCAGCCTTCTTGCCGCTGGCGAACTCGACAGGACCCAATTCCTCAGCCAGGACCTCCGTATGACCATGGCCCAGTTGAAAATGTTCCCCAAATGTTACTGGATATGGAATCACCGCACTTGGTGCTTGCAGCAGCTCGAAGCGCACGGAGAAGCCAACTGGGACTACGAGTTGGCCATTGTGCTGAAGTTGTTGGAGTTGGACAGCAGGAACTTCCACGGGTGGCACTACCGGCGGTACGTGGTGAGCTACATTGAAAAGAATTCAGTGGCAAGTGCCAAATCGGAACAGGATGAGAAATTGGTCGAGCTCGCCATCAACTTGACTGAATTTGCATACACCACAAGCAAGATCAACAAGAACATCTCGAATTTCAGTGCGTGGCACAACCGCACCAAGATTGTGCCTAAGATCTTTCAATTGCTTGAGACGCCCATAGATCCGCTGTCTCTTTCCAAAGAGAATACCGCAGTGTTGAGATTGTTCATGTCGCCATACGACTTGCTCACTCACGAACTAGACCTTGTGAAGACAGGCATGTACATGGACTCCGATGACACCTCGGTATGGCTCTACTTGCAGTGGCTACTTACCGAAGACATTTTCGTTGACAATTTGGGTGCTGCGAATCAGACTCACGGGCAACTCTTGACCGATCAACTCAAAGAGGTCGAGGAGCTTAACGAGTTGGAGAAAGGTGACAGTCCGACAAACAGCGACCACGTGTGGTGTCTCAAGACGATTATTTTCATCAAGGGACTACTCAAAGCTCAGAAGACCGATCTGGTATTAGATGACGACATTGTTGAGAGCTTGAAGAAACTAGTGGACTTGGACCCATTGAGAAAGGGCCACTACTTGGCTCAAATCCTGGGAGCTGCACCGCTCGTATTCTAAGATGACAGATCTGTGATCGGCAATGAAGATTCTGTGCGAGAAGGTGTACTTCCACAGTCTTCTGGTCTCACAAGTTGGATGCGCCGCATCTATGGTGGAATACTAAGCATCGAATTCGTGAAAACAAGGAAAAATGCACCATTTTGAGCCCACCTGTTCCCAAAAACGGTTGGCTTATTTAGGTTGTGGAGTGTTAATTCCATTGGTGAAGATCTTGGTTGGTGCGCCTCTCCAAAAACGCACCCCCTCATTAACCGAAGCAGACTAATTGTGCGTTTTGCCCGTAAAAACGCGACTCGATGTCCCGAATGGGCAAACGGCGGCGGGTCGCTTTGTCTCCCCACCTTTTGCCCTAGACAGCGGTCTGCACACATTTCCCAATCGGGTAATTGTGCGTAGACAGGTACCTGAAGGAATGCCTATCTGGGATATGCCATGAAGTATATAGACATGGTCCATCCTGGGCAGATGGAATGTGGCTCTCGATCGCGACCAGCTTTCAACTCTTTTGCAAATGCCTAGTGCCGACAAATTCACTCTATACTGGCTCGATGAGTCGAGAAGCCAGAGACTCATGTGGTTGCTTGAGCTCTTGGAGCTCGACTACGAGGTGGACATTTACCTTCGCCACCCACAAACTTGGAGAGGCCCACCTGAACTTTTCCAGGTGCATCCACTAGGGAAGGCGCCAGTATTGGATATCAAGTTCGCCGACGGCAGACCCGACCTACAGCTCGTGGAATCTGGCTTGATTGTGCAGTATCTCTTGAAGCACTACGACCCTGACTTCAAGCTCACACCAAAGGATGAGCGGGATCAGCTCTTGGTGGACTACTACATCCACTACACCGAGGGAACGCTCCAGCCCATCTTGATGTCGATGTTGATCAACTCGACGGCCAAGCGCATTGCCCCGCTCGGGTTGAAGACTGTGGCCAAACTCTTGTCGAAAGGCTTGAACTACGGTTACTATATCCATGAGTTCCACTTGAACTTGGAGTACTTGAACAACAAGCTTCTAGAACAGGGCACGGGCTACTTTGTGGCGGGCAAGTTGACCGCTGCGGACATCATGTTGAGTTTCCCGGTGTACGAGAACTTGTTTGACAACGAGGTCGGGGTGAGGGAGTGTTCGGGGGAGACAGACTTATACAAGAAGTATCACCAGCTTGGTGCTTGGTGTGACCGGATCCGCAATGATCCTCTATACTCGCGGATCACCGCAGTAATGAGGGAGAGGGTGAACGAGCTCTACTTGCAGAAGGCCAAGAAGCGCTGAGAGCAACGAACGTTGGAAGAATCCATTAACGAGAAATTTTTATTGACGGCGGTTTATAAACGACTTCACTCACGACACCGTAGCACCTAGTCCAACGACAACCCCAACGCCTGCCTCTGGGACTTGGACTCTGGGTCGAAGAAAGGCACCTCGGCCAACGACGTCACACGGGTTCCGTGTCTGGCCTCCAAACCTTCGTGGTCCCAAACAGCATTGTGCTGCGACACTCTGTTATCCCAGATCGCAGAGGTGCCGTAGCCCGGCTCGGACTTCCAGTTCCATCTCACCTGGATGTCCAAGTTCTTCTCGTACAACCCGAACAAGTACTCCAAGATCACCTTGGACTCCTGGGGTTGCAAGCCAACAATGCGCACCGTCATCGATCTGTTGACAAACAAGAACTTCCACCCGGTGGCCGGGTGCGTTCTCACGATCGGGTGCTCTCTTTCCACGTACTTGGGCCCACTCAATGGGTTCTCTCTGTCCAAGTACTGGTGCGCCGAGCGGTAGATGGCGGTTTTGCCGTCCAAAAACTGCTGGAGCGCAGGCGACAACTTGTCGTACGCAGCGTACCCGGACGCCCACACGGTGTCACCGCCAACCGAAGGAATGGTGTCGTTGTGCAAGTGGGTGATGCCAGCGGGCTGGAACTCGTGCACCAAGTCGGTGTGCCACTGGGAGTTGCCGCCAATGCTGTTCTTGAACGTCAAGGGAAGCCCGAAGAACTCCTTGGCGTAGTCCTGCCAGATCACCGAGATCCCGGCCAAGTTGGTGCCGTCGTCCTGGTTGGGCACTCTGGGCACCTGTGCATGCACCTCGACCTGACCCCAGTACTTGCCGAGCTCCAACTGCTTCTGGGGCGACAAGTCCTGGTTTCTGAAGAAAACAACCACGCGCTCTGCGATCAAGAGGGCCAACTCGTCCTTCTGCTGGTCGTTCAAGTCCGCCAACTGCAACCCGACAATCTCGGTGCCAATGTGCTTGGTCAAGTTGTTGACCTCCTTGGCGGCACCAAACAACGCCTTTTTCTCCGGGTCGGCGTTCTTTCCCCGCTCGATGTAGGGGTACTCCTTGTTTCTGATGGCATGGGCCTCGTCAACAAACTTGGGGATGTCCTTGGCGTCTGGAACCTTGGGGTATCCGTTGGACAAGTCGATGTGGTACTTCTCCAATCTCTTTCTAGCAGGCTCAGGCAACTTCTGGAGCCACGACGCAGCAGAGCCGGTCTTGACCGATTTACGGTACTCGCCGCCGCCAACGACCTGCAACGAGGTCAATTTCTGAATCGTTTCGTCAAGCTCTTGGTTGGGTTGCGCGGTGGTGGGAGCAGGGGCCATTTTGTTGTGGGTGTTATTGTGGGTGAAGACAAGCGGGCAGCTGCTACCCTTTATATACTGTTCGGTGGCCCTGACACTTCGCCGATATGGGGGATCATTACTAATTGCGGTGTAACCACAGTTTCGCACCCAATTCTCACCGCACCCAAGGTGCACACTTCTCCACAGTTTTCTCCCATAGTGACGGCCCTGGGGACTGCACACAACCGGGTGCATCCCTCAATCACCGGCGCGCACGTTGTGGCACCTGGATCTTTGTCAAGTTGCTTCCGTTATCGGTGGCTGCTACTGGCACCTGATTTCGTCATTAGGCGCCATACCTCGAAATCACCGACCACTTTCGCCTAATAAATTGCCGCCAAGTCGTCCATCTCGTAGTCGATCCAGGTGGCCATGCAGTTCTGGTCCAAGTTGTTGCCGCCATCGTCAAACCGGCCCACTCTGCATCCATGGGTGTTGGGCGAGTTGGGGCAGTTCAGGTACGGCGTGTGGTGGTACCCAATATCTCTGAACCAGTGGATCTGCTTTTTGTTGGCAAAAAGTGCTAGTCCCAACAGGTGCACGGGTGCGTCGCCCCACCGCTCGTAGTAGAAGTTGCCTGTTTTGTCCAAGTGCTCCACCCACAGCGAGTATGCTTTTCCCCGGAAGAAGTCCATGTCGCCAATCTCGAAATTTGACCAGAAGTGACAGGTGGAGTACCCATTGGCCACTCGGGCCTTCTTGGGGTTCTGCTGGTTCTCTGTCATCCACTGGAACGCGCCGTTCGGGTTGACGTACTGGTAGTTGTTCTTGGTGTTGAGGAACTTGAGTGTTTCGGGGAAGAGCGTCTCGATACTCTCGTCGATGTCGTAGAGGTTGATGGTGAACCCGTACACCTTCTTGGTGCGCTCCAAGTACTTAAACACGTCGTAGTTGATGTCGCTGTAGAACTGCACGTTTGGCTCGATGCGCCAATAGAACTTGTACTTCTGCAACTCGGGCAAGTTATAGAAAGACTTGGAGTAGAAGCGGCACATGTTGTGGTACGATGCCTTCTTCGCGTACGCCACGTTGAGTTTATCCAACCGGTCCATGGCCTCACGCTCCTTGCCTTCGTTAATCCACTTGGGCTTCTCCCACACTTCAGGCGGGATGTGCACGAAATTGACCTCTGCCGTGGTGAAACGCCTCACACGCGCCATGAACGCCTCGGTGAACGGCTGGTCGTTCAAGAACGTGTAAGGGTACTGGAACTTGCTGTTGAATTTTTTCTCAAACTGGCGCATGGTCCGCTCAATGGCCCTGATCTCATTGTTCCGCACAAGCGCTATGATGGTGGCGTTTTCACGCTGGTAGGTGGCCGGGTCCTCAGGGGCCTGGATCTTCCACACGTCGATGTCCTTTGGCTCCTTGATCTCCTGTTGCATCACCTTATCGTAGGTCTCCTGGTTGATCTTCAACACCTCCTCTGGGGTGCCCTCCTTGTTTTTGGTGTTCAAGAACTGGAACCGCACGTTCTGCGGCAAGATGCGGTGGCCCTCGGTCATGACCTCAGGGGCGAAATAGCCCTCTGGCTTTGCTTTCGCTACGGCGTCAAGAAGCGCCAGATTGATCACCGAAACGTCCACGCCCAGGTGGAGGGTGATCAACGTGACAATGCCAATCAACGCCGCCACGGGCAACAACACCTTGGCCATCAATTTGGGTAGTTTGAGCGACATGAGCGAAAACATGGTGCGGGTGGGGTTGAATGGAGGTGTTGGAGAATTCACCATTGTGGGATCGCGAGCAACCTTGCAATACAGGAACGATGGTCCAGGTCCTAAGCCTTGGGCGGCGGTGCGGTTTTCAAGGCCAGTGCAAGCGGCTGCATGGGGTGGTGTACTGGTGTTTGTCCATGCGCTCGCATCCCCTCGAATTATTGCCCCAGCTTCTACTTTTCCTGTTTCCCCATTTTGTGATTATCTGGTGCCTGTAACAATAGAGCGAAGTCCACGTCTCGCAGCACCCTGGAATTCGGTGGGTGCAGGATGCATTTCGCGCACCTGTTACAGAAAAATCGGTTATGCGCAGTCTTGTCTAAACCTACTCACTTAACGGCGCCATTCCCATGTTGACCAGAGGCGTTGCAAACTTGCGGGTTGTGCGGCGGATTTCGAAGCTCCCGCCGCGCGACGAGACATTGGCGAAGTTCGTTTTCCCCCTAGCCACCCACGCCATCAGAGACGTGGCAGGACCAGACGTGGGCACCGTCACTTTGAACGGACATTTGCATCGGAAACCAAGAGTGCGTGCCAAGCGCACCTTCGCCGAGTTGAGAGACACCAACGGCGACGTCATGCAGCTCTTGTTGACGCCTGAGTCCACCAGCGCAAAATACTTCGACCTCCTCGAGAAAAGCGGCGCAGAGGATTCAGTAAGTGTCACTGGCCACGTCCAGCAGAAAGTGGCACGGCTGCCCGACGAAAAACCCGAGTACGAGTTGGTGGTTTCTCATTTCCAGACCTTGAATGCGGCGGGCGTGGACGCAGCTCGTCTTGACAAGTTGAAGCACGCCAATCCATCGGAAATCCCGCCCAAATTCAGGTACTTGCAGTTGCGGACACCTTTCTATCAGCAGGCGCTCAGAACAAGGAGCAAAGCCGTCAACTTGATCAGAAGAATCTTGACCGACAACCACGGCTTTACGGAAATCGACACCCCGTTGCTCTTCAAGTCCACTCCAGAAGGTGCCCGAGAGTTCTTGGTGCCCACTAGATCTCCTGACCGCTTCTATGCGTTGCCGCAGTCGCCGCAGCAGTATAAGCAGATCCTCATGAGCTCGGGGTTCTCCAGGTACTTCCAGGTTGCAAAATGCTTCCGTGACGAGGACTTGAGGGCCGACAGACAGCCCGAGTTCACCCAGGTGGATCTTGAGATGAGTTTCATCAACAATAGCGAGCAAGTTGCCACGGTCATCGACGACGTCATCCAGAATGTGTGGAACACAGTAGGAGGCACGCCTACGTACAAAGTGAATGGGTCGGGCCAGCTTGAGCAAGTTGACTTCGAGAACTACGACAACTCCAAACCGGCGTTCAACAAGCTTAAGTACATCGACGCGTTGTCCAAGTACGGAATTGACAAGCCGGACTTGAGGTCCGCTTTGACGTTCGTTGACCTTTCCAAGCACTTCACACCGACGAAGAATCCTTCGAATTTCGACGTGGTGGAGGCATGTGTGTTGAAAGGGGCTTTCGATCCTACCCAAAACTATAAAGTGCCACATGTGTTTACGGACTCGACAAGCTACCCAAAGAGGAAACCCATTGTATTGTCAATCAAGTCGGAGGATGATGCTGACAATTGGTTCCGCAAGTTCCTCGAGAAGGGTGTGCTCCAGACAACTCCGAAGTTCTCAGAATCCAGCTTGAAGCAGAGCCTTGATCTTTCTCCAGGTGACATCTTGGCATTCTCCACCAGAGCAGCTTTGCCATATGAAAATCCGACACCGTTGGGCAAGTTCCGTCAGATTGCGATCGACCAGTTCCCAAATAAATGGAACAGGCCCATTTTAAGCAAGAATGGCGACTTGGTTGCTGATTACGACAGAAAGTCTGTGTTTGTGGGCTCCTGGGTGGTTGACTTCCCACTTTTCAGCCCCGTGGACAATTCAGAAGGAAACGACTCCGACTTTCCTGAATACGACTACAATCGCCTCGAAGCAACGCACCACCCATTCACAATGGCGAAAAGCGAAGACTACAGCCTTCTTGAAACAGATCCCTTGAAAGTGCACGGAGAGCACTATGACTTGGTGATTAATGGAGTCGAAGTGGGAGGAGGGTCGAGGAGAATACACGACCCCGAATTGCAAAGGTATGTGTTCGAGTCTGTCCTCAAAATAACCCACTACGAAGAACTCTTTGGCCATCTTCTCAAGGCCTTGAGTTTAGGCTGCCCTCCTCATGCTGGTATTGCCCTTGGTTTCGATAGGCTCTGTGCTATGCTCATCGGCAGCTCAAGTATCAGAGACGTCATTGCATTTCCAAAAAATCAGTCTGGCACTGATCCTGTGGTTGAGAGCCCCACAGATGTGCCGGAGAAAACGTTGAACGAGTACTACATTACGAAACACCACCCTGTAAATAGATAAAGACAGTGCATGTTTATAGAATCGTTATGGATATCCATGATCCTAAATGTATTGCATTATGTATCAGTGAGTACTAGCGGCCGTTCCCTCTGACTCTCTTGTGATTCACGTTTGACAAGTCGTCTCCATTTCTCTTGGCCCTCTCCTCCTGAATTTGCTTTTTCTTGAACAATTCTTCCATCTTCAACTCGATGGGCTTTTTCTTCTTCTTTTCTGAGTCCTGTCCTTCCTGTTGGTCCCCATAGTATGCCAGTTCTTGTTCCTTGACTAGCGTCTTCCAGTCGAATTTCTTTCTGACAAACAACTCCATCGACCAGTTTTTCCACACTAGCCTTCCGTATGTGCTTTCTTTCACACGGTGCGAGTTACTGACCAACTCAGAAGCCACTCTGTCCTTGTACATGGGCAAGAAGATCGTGAAGTTCCACAACTTGTCGACGATGTGAGACCCATACGAGTTGCACGCAAGCTCGAAGATTTTGCCCGAAAACAAGTTCAAGAATTTCTTTCTAGCAATCAACGTGGGCTTGGGCTCGACTTCTGACGCTGGAAGAACAACGAGGGCACTTTCAACGACGTGGGAGAACACTCCATGCATGCACATCTGAACAAACCTTTCAACTGGCAACGCCATGCAGTTGTACCACGCACAAACGACAAACGAGTAGTCGTACTCCATCAACTTCTCCAAAAACAACGAGCGTTTTCTTTCCTCGGCCGTGGGCCAATCGTCTCTGGTGTTACCCAATGTAGAGCCAGTCAATTGGAGAACATTCTCAAACAATTCGGTGGTGGTATCGTCACTAGGATCCTGGCGATCGAAGTTTGGAGCAAATTTGAGGAAAAGCTGATCGATGAGCTCATCTCTTCTATAGTTTTGTCTGGCAATCGATGCATCAATGATAGACTTACCCAAGTCAATATTCTGGTGCTCAGAGATGGAAATCAACTTCGATAACTGAGGGATGATCTCATCCAAAATGTATTCCACCTCCATAGGCTTCAATTTAAGAAGCAATGCCTGTATGATGTACACTCCGGTGGTGGCTCTGTTGGCTAGTTTCAACACTCTGTCCTTCATGTACAATCTGTACAACCTCTCGATGTATTTCATTCTGGCACCGTCATTTTTAATGATAGCCTCAAAGAAATGCAGACCAACAGGATCAGACAAAAGATATTCGACGAACGCCTCCTCAGTAGAGTCTTTGCCTTCTTTCTCTGACATGAATAGCAAGTGCCACACTGCACGGTCTTTGTCGAAGATTCCTTCCACTCTAAGAATGAGTTGAAGCACAGGGGAGGCCACTTTATGGATTGCAAGCTCTCTGGCAGATTTGCTGTCGAGCTTGGAAGTTGTAGCGGCGATGAGCAACCTCAACTGCTCCTTGAACGATGGTGGAACCTGGAACGCACGGTTGAAGTCTTCGTTGTCCTTGATCTCGATCATTTTCCTGGCGATCTTGGACTTTTTCGATCTCAACACCGAGTTGGCCTTAATCGACGAGGGCAACTCCTTGGCGGAGAGAATGAGAATGATGATTCTCAAAACGTGCGAGGCATATTGGTGCTGAATCATTTCGGACCAGTATGGCTTGAACTGGTCGAGCATCTTGATGAACATGGACTCCATGGTGGTAGAAGTCACCGCAGTGTCTTCCTCGTTGTCTTCGTCGTCTTCGTTGTCGTGCTCGTAATCGTTGGCCAACTCTTTTTCGATCAAGGCAGCACTTCTCACCAAGAGCGTTTCAAGCACGTGAGACGAGTATTTGTGGTGTGCCAACGCAGGAAAATGGCCGTTGAACAGGTGGAAGATGTGTTTGAGCTGCCTGTCCGAGGCAAACAATACCAATCTCTCCATCAATTTGGAGCAAATCTGGTTGGTGACAAGCTTGAGTTCCTTCCCTCTGGACTCCTCCAAAATGGATCTGATGAATCCAGCACGGTCCTCGTCGCCCTCGAATGCGTTGATGTTGAGCGTGGACTCTGCCTGCTTGAAATACTCGATTTCTCCAGCATCGACCAAGCCGTAGAACACCGTGGAGAACTCACCTGACGGTTTCTCCTCCGCGGGCTCGTGCTCGTCGACGGGAATCTCAACGGTCGAGGAGGTGGCAATGACGTCATCCAGACCTTCTGGTCTCTCTTTGAACGAGGACTTCTGCACTCTTCTTCCTCTTTGCTTGGCCATGGCTCAGGTGGTGATGAAGTTGAGGGCATCTCATCGCACGAAGTATTGAGGCGCGTGGTGCACGGGTGTTTTGCAGTGGAAGTTGCAACACGAATGAAATATGGGACCAGAATGGTTAAATGAGTCGGAGATAATTCGGGGTTTCTTCCTTTAAGAGCTCGTGAGGAATTTTGCATGATCTTTTGTTTTCGTGCGTGGAGTAACTCGCTCCTATGTTGCACCCATTTTTTATTATTACCCATTTGGGCCTCGCTACTCAATAAAATTGAAAGGAGACCAACCATTGTAGTCGATGCGATGTAGCCTCCGGAAAACAAATATACTAGAGTCCCCACTTTCATGAATTTCAAATCCAGTATGGGTTTTTAGCGAGCATATATCTGTGCTAGATCGCCACGCCTCTTGCATTATGTAGTTCGCATCTTTTTCGCGGGGGCCAAAGTCAGACAAAAAAGTGACACCAATCGTCACCGTTAAGAATCAACGCACTCCTAATTCAATTCAGGTCATTGAATACTCGGAGATCGCTCAAATCTCCGAGGCGTCTCGTGCTCCTAATCCTTCCCGCTGCTCATCTCGTACTTTCACCGCACGTATTGCAGATATTGCACACTAAATTATTTTCACCTCTCATGCATAGCCGGTACCTAACCCCAGGCACAATATGTATAGTTTTGGGTAACCTCGTAAACGGCCGGGCCAAGACTTTTCTGTTGGCTAGCATATAAATTGACCGCGTGCCCCACATTTGGCCGCTAGACAATTATGAGGATCCCAAAAAGCAAGTCTCCATTCAGACATCCATGGTGGGTGCCCTTTCGTGGATTGGGCGAAACGTACCCGTGCTTGGACGAGCAACTCATTGTGGCGGTGTCCAACCAGATCCGCGCTAAGCCCGAATGGAAACTCAAATATAAGAACCCGGAAATCGTTGGCAAGTGGCGTGCGGAGCTTTCCAGCCAGGAACACAAGTCCCAGCACGTGAACGAAGTGTTTGAGTACGTGTTGAGAGAGCTAGAGTGGTACGACTCGGTGGAATCGACGCGTGCTGAATTTTCCGCCGGTGGGTTCAAAATCGGACCCGACCACAGAATCGTGTTTAGCGACCAAGCTATTGACGAGAAAACTGCAAAAGAACTTGGCGACCTCGTCGCTGACTTCGAGGCTGCAAACCCCAAGGATTACCACCCGGGCTCCAACAACTTGGTGGTCGACCTTGTGCACCCTTCATTGTATCACTTGGAGTACGGGAAAACCAAAGTGATTGAGGATGGGAAGTTGATCGAAGCAAAATTTGACGACGAAATCGGAGAGTTTAAACGGTCGGTGGCAGATTGGGGTATTTCCGAGAGGTTCCAGTGGCTCCCTGCGGAATTGGCGCTTGAGAAGTCCCGAAAGTTTGTCTTTGACTCCTACATCAACAATTTGCACCCAATCAAGTACCAAGCGCTCTACAACACAATTGCCGAAGTTTTCAATCGGGTTATTCCTGGCTTGAACTTTACCCTCGCTAGGTATTTGTCCAAGGAGTATTTGAGAGTGCCTATTCCAAGCTTCACAGACGCCTACAACGAGAAATTCTCCGAGTACGAGGACAAGTTGAACGAGTACTACGAGAACGAATCGTTTGACGAAGAAAAAGAGGAGGAGATCCAAGAGGAGAGGAAAAACTACTTGGGCGACTTTCCCCCGAAGTACACTCAGGACCCAGAGACCAAGGACTTCGACGTTCGCGACTTCTCCAAGTTGAAGGTGGTGGTCAAGCTCGCAAACATTGAGCTCACCCCCGAAAAACCTAAGTATGGAGGTGGAAGCTGGCATGTCGAAGGCACAATCAACGAAGACATTGTCGCTACCGTGTTGTACTACTTTGATGTTGAGAATATCAAGGGCAGCAAGTTGCTGTTCAAGAACGCGTATGAGGAGCCCGAATACGAGCAAGGCGACTCGTTGTACTGCCAGCACTTTTTCGGTTTGAATGACGAGGACAAGATGTCGAGCTACATTGGGTCTGTGGACTCGATTGGCAACCGGGTGATCATCTTCCCGAACTCTTTCCAGCACCACGTTGACCCGTTCGAGTTGGCTGATCCGCTGAAGCCAGGCTACAGGAAGATCTTGTGCTTTTTCATTGTGGACCCATACAACGACGCTGTGAAAAGCACTAAGGTGGTGCCCCCACAGCAGAAAGAGTGGGTTGACTCCAAGGAGTTGATGCAAAAGTACTTTCCTGACGTCGACCCGAAAGACATCAACACTTTGACCTGGGAAGACGCTACAAAGTTGCGTGAGGAGCTCATGGCAGAGCGAACATCGGCTGTGGCCGACGACGACGACTTCGATAACGCATTTTCCAGAAACTTCAGTCTCTGTGAACACTGAACGTACATGTCTAAACAATCTACAACTTGGCCTTCTCCTCTTGCTCCGCCTTGATGCGGAGGGGCTCTTTTGCAGTCAAAAGGTGCCATTGGTACAAGTTGGGGAACAACTTGGTGAGGTCTTCGTGGAAGCCGATCTGCTTCGTTCTTTCCGGGTCGCTGAACAAGTTGTCGCTGATTGGGAAGTCAAGAATGATGTCTGCTCCACTCAACTTGTCTCCCACGAAGTAACCTCCACCTTTCTTCTCCAACTGGCTATCCAAGAACTGGAGGTTTGTCATGAGCCGCTTCAAGTAGTATTCCGAGTTGATCTTGGACATGATCGCATTGACCAAGTAGCTAGCAGGCCATGGGGCCCTCCTTCCAGCCATGGATCCGACCAAAATCGACACGAGGTGGGGTTGCAAGCTTCCCTCGGCAAAGTGCAAGTAGTAGTCGGCCAATTCCTTGCCCTCAGGGGTAGATGGCGTCAACTTGCCCTTGACATCGTAATGTTGGATCAAGTACTGGACAATGTGGCCAGACTCGGCGAGTTTGATCGGGGTGGTAGAGCCTGCTTTGTAGATCTCAAGAACTGGGGACATTCCAGTGGGCCAGATGTCCAATAACTCCTTGGGAGCAAGATACTGCTTTGTTCTTCTGTAGACCTTGATTTCATACGGGAGTTGCAACTCTTCCAAGAGCCAGATGATTCTGGATGCTCTGGAGTTGGTGAGGCTGAAAAGTTAGCGATGGGTGCAAAATGAGATGCCACGCTATAACATACTAGTGCAAGACAAATTTGTCGGTAGTTGTGGACATGGCAGGAGCGACTGGAGTGGTTGCGATCGCAAGTTCCACCCAGTGGTGAGTTTATATACTCAACTTAGCCTGCTGTGCAGATGACCAGCAATTGCTCCACATACCGGCCTCATGTGAGATTGACTAGTCGGCAGAAACGGGCGGTGTTAGCGCGCCACGCCATCTACTAGGGACCCACTCGTTTATCGCCGCACCAACCTAATCCCTGATTGTGCTCCAGTACAAGAGGCAGTCCATGTGGGGGATAATAGCAATGGTGTATTGTTGGTTGGGTGAGCGGAGATAAACTCCAGGATTATCCCCGCACTATCACAGCGCACGGCTGGACAAGCAAGGCTAACTTTACCATAGGGAATGAGGATGGGGAAGCAGCCAAGAAAAAGATCACAATGAAAATCTTGCTATGAGTGGTCTTGCCTCGTGGTGGTTTCGTGATACCTTGTGGTTTTCTGGTTTCGTGATACTTTGTGTTTGCCATGGCCAAATCCTGGTGTCACTGTGGCCATCGACAGAACCAAGAAAGGAAAATAGCGACGGGACTTGATTGCCTTCAAATTCATCCCAATTGAGAAAAAGGTCCAGATCTCTCATTTCATGTACGACCGTGCCGATCTTGGGTGGCAAAACGGTTTCGACTACCCTAAGCCTCTGCATGAGCATGGTGTGATATCAATGATGCACGAAACCAAAAAATCGAGTACTACAGCAACCAGAATCGACCCCGCCCTCCCCCTTTTCGGTGCCAGTGCAGATCTACTATCCCCTGACTCCTTTTCGCAATTGGGTGCAAAATCGCCACCGCATTCCCACCACGCACAGACGGCACCTAGAACCCACCGGGATTGTGGCGAAATGTAAACAGAAGGAACAATCTATAAATATAGCGGCCAAACAAAAGGGCCGTTCTGCACAATGCCCCTACAGACGTTTCTTTTCGTGTTCATTGAATACTCCAGTCCTGATGTCGCGACCGCCTGGGCCACACAATAAATAAAAATGAATATAAAAAGCCGCCAATTGGCCAAAAGACTATAAAGCCACGAGTGCTAACTCACGCTCGCCTCAACCTAGACGAACCACGAGGGCCTGCGCAACTTGGCGTCGTGCTTCTCGATCAAGTACTGCACTATATTATCGTACCCGGCCACGGTTAGTGGCCTAGAACTGCCACTATACACCTCCAAAAAAGGCGCCAGCAAATCTGTATCGTCGTATTCTCGCCCTTCGTGATCAAGCTCCAATTCCATAAGGAGCCACATTATTCGGGCCGCTTTCGATTCGGTAGCGCTGGCAGTTAGTAGAGCAACTTCAATTGAGTCATCGCAACAGTCATGACAAACGTACTAGTGGAGAACGAACTTTGGGTTGGAAGACATGGTTGGTGTCGACGCTGCAGACGAGGGAGATTGCACGTCTATATAATATTTTTGCAACTAACTTCTGACTCACGTTTTGCAATCAAGGTCATCGGTGGCGACCAATCAGGTATGTGCGGCTCTTGCTATTGCACTAGGAAAATACGAGCTAGTCGGCGACCGCACCGGAATGCACTGCGGCCAGTGTTCCGAATCAACGTCATCCGGAATCTCAACGCTGCGGGTTGGCGCCAGGTGCAACGAGCAAAACTGCCAGCCTGACCTTGAATTTGGGACTCTGAGACCGCCATTGGCCAATGGAGGTGAAGTCAGCGGCGGCATTGGACCAGAGCAAAAACCGGGATACAGGTTTTGCGAAATACAGGTTCTGCGGAATACAGGTTTGCACCACGGAATACCTGCGCCAGGGCGAAAAAAAAAATAGCGACCGCGAGGCTGCAGGTGCTCGGCCGGTAACTTCTAGCCCAAAGCAATGGACCCCAGGAGTCGACAATTAGCATCACAAAAACGTTCATTTCATTCAGTCGTAAATAAATAATTCGAGGGCACGCAAGGTCTGATTCCTCGTGTCTGACTTTGGCTCCGACAATGTCAACTCTGTTTCGCTCACCGGGCGAGATTCAGGGCCTCGGTTTTCGCCGCCGCGGGTGCGTCTGTGCGTGGCATCGAAATGCAATAGCACATAGTGAATGATCTCCTCGAGCCCACACACGCATTTTTCGCGGTGCGAGGTGGCAATGAGCAACACGGGCGCCAAATCCGAAAATCTGCGGCCGTGGAACCTGCCAGGGTCGCCGACGTTTAATTGGTAGTTGAGGTGGAACTCGCGGAGGAGCCACTCGATGCGGTTCGCGGTGCATCGAGTGAGGCTGCAAGTTAGTGCGAGCTAGGGCAGGAAGTGCCACGAAAAGGAAATGCCACGAAAAAAACTCCCAACTCAGTCAGGGCAAGGTTCCCAACAGACCAAGGAAAGAGATTCGCCCAAACGTAAAGCGGCCCTTGTAAGTGACCCTTGTAAGTGGCCCTTGTAAGCTTCAGTGCACGATCCGGTGGCTATTTTTGTTTGGTGACTAGTTCCTGTGGTTGCGAATTACGTACGAGTAGAGAACCAACTCCGGCTGGTCTGATGGCCACGCAACTGTCATAACAATTTACTGTAAGCAAGAAACCAATCAACACCGTTAGCCGTGCCGACTGGTTTATGTAATTGGCCGTTAGCGAGTTTGCTACTGATCCCGACTCTACCCTATTGACACCCCACCGGTTTAGGCGATTGGTCACTGGAAACGGTCATGTGCGGAATCGCAGCCAAATAACCACAGGACATGATTGGAGCGTCGGGTGCCGAGAAACTCGGCCAATGAAAATGACACCAAATAAGGCGAATCCCGGGATTGGGCCCGTTGAGTTGGTTGTGGCCCTGTTTTTGCCGAGCGCAGCTTCTTTTTTCTCCCCCCTCGTGCTTTCTCCTGTCCCCCATCCCGTTCCCCATACTTAACCTGCTACCTGTAGGAGATGAGATGGGTGCGAAAAAAGCTCCACCTAAAATCGAAAACTCATCCATCCCTCACCACCAACAAATGGAACACACAAAACCAGTGGACGTGCTTGTGCTCGACGCCACGCCTTTGATCACACAAAGTGCCACTGCGTTGAAGCAGTACGCATCGTCCTTCTTCACTACCCCGGGAGTCCACGCTGAGCTCAAGGATGAAAACTCCAGAAACCAGTTGCTCCTTTGGGCGGGAGAGTTGAACGTGAGACAGCCAAAGCAGATCTACATCGACAAGGTCAGCGCATTCGCCAAGTTGACCGGTGACTTCTCTGTTTTGTCGCTCAACGATGTCCACATCATCGCATTGGCATACGAATTGGAGGTTGAGAAAAACGGCGACAAAAACTTGAGAAAGTTCCCTGGCGAGGCGCTTGAAACCGACCAAAAGCACGAGCAGAGATCCACGAGACCCCGCAACTTCGAACAACACGAGGAAACCGAAGAACAGCCCCAGGAAGACGACGACGGGTTCCAAGTGGTGGCCAGAAAGAAAAAGAACAGAAACCCCCGCAAGTGGAACAACCAGAGGGCGCAAGAAAGCAAGAGCGAGGAATCCGAGCCTCAGGTGCCAGTCACGGAAGAGCAGGTCGAGCAAACTGACCGCTCTGAACAGGAAAGCTCACCAGAACTGCCAGAAACACACGACACAGCAGAATCGTCGCTAGCGGAAGAATACAACGAGGACGACGATGACGGAGAGTGGATCACTCCAGAAAATTTGCAGGAGGAGATCCTCAGGGACAACAATGAGACCGTGCAAGACTTGCAGCAAGAGGAACTGATCCCTGTGGCACTTTCGTCCGGTGACTTTGCGTGTCAGAACGTGACGATGCAGATCGGCCTCAAGCTTTTGAACTACACCTCGGGAAAGCAGATCCGCCGAGTCAGAAACTACATGTACCGATGCCACGCGTGTTTCCACATGACCCCCATGGCCAAGTCGGGCCAACCCAAGCATTTCTGTCCCAAGTGTGGCGGTAACACCTTGCTTCGGTGTGCTGTGTCGATCGACCACGCCACGGGCAAAGTCACGCCGCACCTCAAGAAGAACTTTCAGTGGATCAACAAGGGCCAGGTGTACTCGTTGGCGTCTCCGCTCAGCAAAAACTCCCAGAAGCAACAGGGAAACCGGGGCTACCAGCACAACAAGGAGAACCGCCACAAGAAGCTCCAGGATCCAGTTATTCTTAGAGAGGACCAGAAAGAGTACGCACAGGCGCTTAAGGACGATGCGTGGCAGCGGAAGAAGAACGAGAAAATGCTTCAGGAGTGGATTGGCGGCGGCAGTGCCGACAACTTCGACTCTCCGTTCTCGACTTCTTATCGCAGCACTGGGGTGAGAGTTGGCCGTGGAAGAGGGGCGAATGCTAACAAGGGCAAGAGACGCTAGGTTATAGAAATGCAGGGTAAAAGAGAAAAGAGATAAGAGAAAGAAGAGAAAGGAGGGAGAAGATAATGGAGCGAATGGAGAGAAGATGGAGAAAATGTGCGTAGAGGAGTTGTTGAGCAAGAATGATCCGGAGATGTAGTAGACAAGGAAGGCTGAGTGGAATGGCTTAGAGGGTAAGGCTACAAACCTCTGCCTTGATATTTTTTAAGGCGACAGCGTGAGGCAGAAACAGAGCCCCGGAAATCTGAACTGACATTGTTCACTGTGCAACAATTAAGAAAGAGACCTGGTGTTGAATTCTGCACTTTCTCTCAAAATATTCGTATAGCAGTGAATACCCAGATTGCGACCAGTAGTGAGCGTCAATGCGCGCACAACATACGAACAATGCAATAACAGCAGCAAACATCGGTGGATGCGCTCAGAAAAGAAAAACCAAAAAAACAAACCACAAAACCTCCTCCACTCCCCTCAATCCTCCAACGGCCCCCAAATACTCGTAACGATCCCCAAAGCCATCGTAGCTGCCCATTCTTGACCTAGCTCATGGAATGCCTCCCTGCAGGCTGCAGCATTGCTGCCTACCACCAGCTTCCAGGCCCCACAAAACCACCGATAACCGCCAGTCAATTCTTCCCACCCGCCGGCAAATTCTCGCAAAAAATCACCCAAATCTCGACAGGAGCGCCATGAGTTCCGCCCAGTCTGCTGCGTCCGCAGCGTCGGCCGCATTCAAGGGTACCCACAGCCAGCCGAACTCCAAGCGAACAACGAGGCCAAACTTGCGACTATCGATCGATTCTGCCGCCAACGGGTCGCGGGCATCGCTAGCAGCCGCTCAAACATCCCAACAAAGATCACAGGCGAAAGTCACAACCCCAGGTGCTCGCCCGGCCAGGTCCCCTATTGGCCCTCTAGGTATCGATCGAAATGGCCAGGGAAAACCAAGAGCGAAACGCGCCAGCACGACTTCCGACGACGACGTGCTGCTGTTGGCGCTGACATCATCGGACTACTTCTCCAACTACAAGGCGTACGGGCAGGCCAATGCGCCCGAGGTGGTGCTGCCTGCGCCACAACGACTGAGAACTAGCATCAACACGAACCCGCAAAACATGCTCGAGCAAGTGCGCCAATCGATCAACTCGAAGTCGAAGGTGGGGGTGGCGAAGGAGGCGGCACGGAAGCTGCAGGCTGCGCTCGACGAGTTCCGCCAGAGCGTGGATCTGCGCAGAATGAAGTCTCAGCTGAAGCTCGACGTGGCCCTGGTCTACGAGGACCTGGAGTTGGACACCCCCTACATATACAAGCAGCCGCAGTTGGCCAACACCTCCCACTCGTCGATCGGGTCGGTTTCCGACGGAGACGTGCCCGTCACTCCGATCATCAAGCTTATCCGCACGGCCAGCATCGAAAACGACCTGCCCAACAGAAACCACCACCAGAGCAGCCTATCGCCGGTTGGGGTGTCGTCGTCCTCGGTATCTGTGGCCCAGATCCCAGTGTCGCTTCCCTCGGCCAACGCTGTTGCTCGGAGCTCGGTCGTTTCGCTCGACCCATTTGGGTCCGCACAGCTGCTCCCCTCACACAACATGACTAATCGTCCAGACGCCCCGGAAGAGTCTAAGTCAAAAGCTCGCCGAAAGCCACCTCCAGGGATCTACACTGACGACGAGCACTCGCTTTCGGGCCACTCGCTGATAGTGCCCACCAGCGACACCGAGGAGGCCGAAGAAGGCACCAAATTGCCAGTATTCCCAGACATCCGCGAGAAGACCAAAAAGCACAAGTTGCTCTTCAGACGCAAGAAGCCAAAGGAAGAAACAGCGCAATACGAGGAGTTCCTGGACGACGACTCCGATCGGTCGGGCGAGTTCGTGCCAAGCAGAAGCGCCACCCCTGTGGTGACCCTGCCGCAGGTGAAATTCAAAACTACTATGCGGAAGGTGAACAAGCGGCGTGAAAAGAAAACAGCATTCAACGAAGATAAACCGTGGAAGAACCACAGCGAGCTCGACTACGTGTCTGAGCAGCAAAGGAAAAGATATGAGGGTCTTTGGGTGAGCAACAAGGGGCTCTACATGAACAAAGTGCGCACGCGATTGGTGGGAGTCAACTACGACAAGGAGGATAGTCAGCAGTATGAGAAGAAGCAAATGAGCGAGAAAGAGATCTCGGAGTTTGCGGCCAAGCTTTCATCGAAGACGGCATCCGGAGTCGATGCAACCGAGCAGGATATCCAGCAATTACATGGTTTGGTCGATGCCGACGCTCATGAGTTGATTCATGGTGTTGTGGTGAAGAGGATCTGGAGCCGCAGCAAATTGTCACAAGAGGTGCTAGCATCGATCTGGGAGTTGGTGGATTTCCGCAAAGACGGCACGCTTAACAAGGCCGAGTTTATTGTTGGTATGTGGCTCGTGGACCAGTGTCTCTACGGGCGGAAATTGCCCAAAGAGGTTGGAGAACTGGTGTGGGCCAGTCTTGGGAGTATTGGGGTACGGGTGGTGATCAAGAAGAAGCGGCGGTGAGCATAGAACAACGGGCATATAGATGGGAACGGAATGAGTCAATGAATTATAGAGATTTTACGAGACGGAAGTAGTTTCACCATATTGGCTTTTTTTTTTTGTCCGCAAGCAAGATCAAACTTATCTTCTCCCAATTCAATTCCTCGCCGCCATCACCGTATATGAGCCCTGGCTTTATGCTGCACAGACGCGCAAGTGCAGAGCGTGCGAACAACCGCTCGGCTATATGCAGCACGCATATCTCGCAACTCAAGCGGGCCCGCCAGCTTCCCGAATTTCTCCCCAACTACCACACGAGCAAAATTTGGGCCAGCATGAATTTGATGGACATGCTTTCGGCAGGCGCCGAGAATTCCGCCATTCCCACGGAGTTTCCCGCCGCGTACGACCAGCAAGCCCCGGAATCGCTGCCTTCGCTCAATAACGTCTATTACTTTCCCACCACATTCACAAAGTTGCAAAACGACATGTCGGAGGCGGTTGTGCAAATTTTCGGGCCCAGTATGTTGCAACAAATCGTGGCAAAGGGCCAGCGTGCCAGTATCAACAGTCTTTTGGAAGTGCAAGAGCCTGTTTTCAATGGCCAGCCTCCTACAATGGATGATGGGGAGTTGAGTGCCCTTTTGTTTGATCAACTTCAGCGGGTATCGCGCCACCCTTCGTTGGTGGTGGATCATTTCATCCCCAAGAAATTGTTGCTCCTGGAGGTGAAGGACCGCCTTTTGCACATGTCGGGTAAGCTCGAGTTTTTCAACCGAGTGGTGGACCTAATCTCGAAAAAGTACGAGTACCCTGCCGGAATCACCCACGACTACAACTTGTTGGTGGTGGCAGAAACCGTGAAAGAGCTTGAGTGGATCGAGGGCTTGATCATCGGCAAAAAGTTGCGCTACCTCAACCTCAGCGCCAGGAAACTCTACGACGAGGAAGAAAAACTGGCCCGTTTTGTGAAAGAGGAGAGTGTGGACGACGACCAGCAGAGCCACGAGTTCAAAAAACGCAGACGCCACTTTGTTGCTCGCAGGGCGAAGCAGAGCAAGCATACTCCAGTGTTTACGTTGCACCTCGTTACCAGTCGCCAACTCTACCTGAGTTACTCGTCCAGCACACCATTTGACATGATTGTATCGTTTGACGGGGAACTCGACACAGAGAGTGCAAGTATAGAGCTTCTACGCTCCAACAACAAGGTCAACAACCGGTCTTTGCGGGGAGTATTGGTGAAAACACCAATAATCGTCCCTATTTCTTTGTTTTCGATAGAGCACGTCATCCACTTGATTCCACGGCCGGCGGTGTTGTTTGGCCTGTCGGATTCTGAAAAAGCATGGAAGCTGCGGGTGGTGCATGCGTTTATTGCCAACCGCCACCGTCTTTTTGAAAGTTCAGACAAGAACTTCTATCTCGAGGCATATGGCCGCGATTGCTCAAGGTTGCTGGATTGGTTGTTTTCTTGGGACAAGGTTTTGTTATCTCCCAAAGTCAAACAGCTTCTGGCTTATCTGGGTGAGGTGGTGCTCTCCTGTTCTGATGAAAAACTTGAGAAGAGACTCAACGACAATTTTTTGCACGAGCTCGGGAAGATTTTCACGGGCACTGCTAACGGGTGGGAAAAGCACCTTCTGGAAACACTCACAGATGACACTCCACTCAATTATGAGACTTTTAAGAAGAAATTTGCTGAGGTTCTTAACCACCGCATAACACAGGCTGAGACATTGAGAAAAGAGGGAAACGCAAGCATTCTCCCCGAGTTCAGAGAGAACGAGGCAAGGCGGCAAGAAGAGCTCGATCACGACGAAGAGCTCATAGGAGGTGAGTACCGGAAACTTCGAAAGCTCAACGAGGACGCTAACGTGGTTGACCGGAAATTCAATCGGTCTGAAACCGAGCATGCTAGAGTCCTGGCTCTGGCGACTGAGCTCAGTGAAATGATTACACACCTTGAGGACGTGGTCAAGAACAAGAACGAGGATGAGTTGAAGAGCCTACTTGAGGAGCAGAAACTGCTTTTAAGTCAGCTCGAGGAAGAGAAGGAAAAGCTCGACGGAGAGTACACCAAACTCGTCGACGACACGGAACAGCTCCGTACAGAGTACCAAAACAAGTCTGCCGCGGCCGTCCATGCTACTCATAAGCTCAATTCTGCAAAAGAACTCCAAACCCAGCTAGAGTCCAAGTTGGCCAGGCCGGGAATGACGACTTTGCCTACACTCGCGAGAAACGACGAAAAACTGGTTTACGACAGCGAGATCAGTCGACTCGTACAGGAAAACGACTTCATCAAGCTGCTTTTCTCCAAACGGCTCGACCAGCTCGTTAAAGAGCGTTCTGCCATTTTGGACTCGACCAGTTCTGGATCGAGCAGCCGACCCACTAACCGCCTTAGTCGCGCCTCGACTCCGTTTACCTAAACGGAGAAATTAGCCGCAGGCGGAAAAAGAGACAACTGATAAGATAAGCTGCGAATCTCGGAATGACATTTTCACTAGCGAGAGTCGGACTTGTTGATTATGTCCGGTCCCCTTTTCCACGTCCTGCTCCGGATATAAGTGTGGTCCCCGGAATCCTGCACAGGCGCCGCAATCACCTGGCACTTAAATCTACCCCGTCACCTCCGAGATTTTGTTCCCTCCAATCGCTAGTGCCAAAAAAATGTCGGATTTCCACGAACAGCTCATTAGGCTGAAATTCTTTGGCCAGCCGTACATGCCAACGGACTTCACCCAGTTGGCATACGCACTCGACCTTCAATTCCGCAGATTGGTGATCGAGGTTCGCGAATGGGGCCGAGCTTATTACTTCACTCCAAACTCGCAACCGTGGGGTTACTTGGCCTTGGCCAGAGACGGACTTGTGGCGTATGTGGTGCTCACGTTTCTCCGCTCCCTTTTCCGCCGCATTTATGGTGTTGGCATCGTCAAGAGTCTCCAGATCTTGCTCAACAAGATCATCAAGAGAGTCTCGCAGGCCGTGTTATCACTTCCACCCATCCAGAGGAAGATTCAGAAGGAATTGGACTCCACTGTGCAAACCATTGAGGGAGAGATCATCAAGAACGACGACGCCTTGCTCCAGTTTCCAAAGTTGCCCGCCACCGGTATGCACTCCGATATCATCGTGAACGAGATCTCAAACCTCCAGCTGGTGTTGGCTCACAGCGACTGGAAGTCCGGGAAAGTCAGCGGAGCAGTGTACCATGGTGGCGACGAACTTTTGGCGTTGCAGCTGAAGGCGTACGAGCAGTTTAGTGTTGCCAACCAGTTGCACCCAGACGTATTCCCAGGAGTCAGGAAAATGGAGGCCGAAGTCGTGGCAATGGTGCTCAACTTATTCAATGCCCCTGCTACGGGTTGCGGTTCGAGTACCTCCGGTGGAACCGAGTCACTTTTGTTGGCTGCTTTGGCCGCCAGAGAATTCGGACGCAAGTATAAGGGAATCACCGAGCCCGAGATCATTGCTCCTGTCACTGTGCATGCGGGCATAGAGAAGGCGTGCTACTACTTCAAAATCAAGCTCCACATGGTGGACTTGGACCCCAAAACTTACCAGGTTGACACCAAGAAGGTGAAGCGCATCATCAACAGCAACACCGTGTTGATTGTGGGCTCTGCACCCAACTACCCCCACGGAATCATCGACGACATCGAAAGTTTGTCGGATTTGGCTGTCAAGTACAACATCCCATTGCATGTTGACGCATGTCTTGGCTCGTTCATTGTTTCGTTCTTGGAGAAGAGCAAGGTGCACGGCGACCGCAAACTCCCTATCTTTGATTTCCGTGCCCCGGGCGTGACGTCCATCTCGTGCGACACTCACAAATATGGGTTTGCCCCCAAGGGATCTTCAATCATCATGTACCGGGATTCGAAGCTCAGAGAGTGTCAATACTACATTCTGAGTGACTGGACCGGGGGAATGTATGGGTCTCCTACGTTGGCCGGCTCCAGACCAGGAGCTTTGATGGCGGGATGCTGGGCCACCTTGATCAACATCGGAGAGGCCGGTTACTCTCAGCTGTGCTACAACATTGTCAGCACCACAATGAAGACGAGACAGGCGATTGAGACCCACCCACTTCTTTCGCAACATTTGGAGATTTTGGGTGATCCCATTGCGTCTGTGATTGCATTCAAAGCACGTGAGGGAAGCAAAGTCAACATCTACGTTGTTGGTGATGCGATGGCCAAGAAAGGTTGGCACTTGGCTACGTTGCAGCGTCCTGCCGCATTGCACTTTGCCTTCACCAGACTCTCGATCGACGTGGTTGACCAAATGATTGACGATTTGGTGGCGATCGTCGACGAGCAGAAAGATTCAACAGAAAAAGTTAAGAGTGACACTGCTGCCGTGTACGGAGTGGCTGGAAGCGTGTCTACTGCTGGAGTGGCCGACCAGATCATTGTTGCCTTCCTTAATGCATTGTACAAGCTCTGAGCAGGTCAATATTTATATGCCATATGACAATCACTGCAAGCCAAAACAATTGAACAAGACAAAGTGCCATGAGATTCTGAACTACTTGGGTCTCAACTATTCAAACTGGCGAAGGATTTAGCTGGAAGCTGTATGCACACCAGGTCCAATGAGTCAGGTCCTGTGAGTCAGGTCAAAATCCATAGACATTTCAACCATACTTGGTTTGATTCACGTCAAATTCAAAACGGATTAGACTTACGTACTACTAAATTCCTTTTGCCGTCTTTTTCTAATCTTTCGACCGCTTCCCATCCCCCAGTCTCTCCAGTTTGCAAAATGGACACAACTTCCGCATTTGGCAGGTGTGCCGTTTGCCGCGGTGACCCATCTTATCTCTCTCCATACATTCCCACGGCTCCATGCATTCCTTACAAACAACCTCCTCCATTTTCTTTCCCATTGTTTTTTCTTACCCGGTTTTTTTCTTCAAATTCAAAATGGAGTCATGTTCGGATGCCGCGTCGCTCTCCGGGGCATTCAGCACGCTTTCGTTGATGAGCTGGATCTGCGCCCAAATGCCCCAAATCTACACCAACTACAAGACCAAATCCGCCGAGGGGATCTCCCCGCTGTTTCTCATGCTCTGGTTCATGGGCGACTTTCTAAGCTTCACCAGTTGCCTCCTCAACGATGTCGTGCTCAAGTTCCAGGTGTACCTCAGCTTGTTTTTCATCTGCAACGACATCACCTTGTGCTACCAATATTACTACTACAACTCGGTGTACCCGCGCAAACACCTCCTGGAATCGCAGAAAAACAACGTCCACGAGGCCGCCGACCACCCAGAAGGGTTCAGTCACATGACCAGCGTGCACTCGGCCACAAGCTCCATCCATATCCGCTCTCACCCTGAACCCTCCGAGACCCTGAACCTCTCGCAGTCTGAGGGATCCGAGTCCAGCAGTTTTGGGTCGGTGAGCCATCTGGGCCACGCGAAAACGTCAAAAATGGCTGCGATGGGCCTATTGGCTAACGCCGGAGCCGCAAATGCCATGTCTCTTTCGGCAAGATCCGAGGTGACGTCGTCGTCCACGGAGGCGCTTGGGTTGTTTCTTGCGTGGTGCTGCACTGCCGTGTACGTGAGCTCTAGATGCCCGCAGCTCTTCAAAAACTACAAGAGGAAGTCGGTGAACGGGATCCTGCCGCTTTTGTTTGGGTCGGCGTTGGTGGGGAACCTCACTTACACCCTTTCGATTCTCACCAGCTGCGAGTTTCTTAGTGATCCCAACAAGTCGCTGTTTTTCTGGCGGCAGCTCCCGTACATCCTTGGCAGCTCGGGCACGGTTGTGTTTGACATGGCCTACTTCTACCAAAGATACATTTACCGCCATTCGGGCCAAAACAGCTCGGTGATGGACTTGGAGCCTTGGGACTCCACGCAGGAGCTGGCAAGGGAAAACTGGCCCTGAGTTCGGCTGCCACGAAAAGTTACGGAGTGGCTGATTCCTGTGTTTCCGCCGATTCCAGCATTCTCTCTTCATTTGCATTATTCTAGCATGGTATGTGCGCACTATACATGGGACTACCACCTCCACTGTAGATGCTCCTACACACACCCACGCAATTTTCATCGCCATAGTTAACGCTGGTGACCCGAGCTTTTCCCGCCCAAAACCTCTTCAAATTCCCTCAAATCCGTTTCACATTCCACACTCGTCATGTCTTACCGACTAACGCTACCGAGATGGGCAAGACCGCCTTGTCGTCTACAAAAGTGCTACTCCACAGAAGCCACAGATATAATCCCAAAACTAAGGCCCAACTTATTTTCCACGAAGAAACTTCCGACAAACACCCAGAGCATCCCGTTGGACACTTACCCGAACCCGATTTTCAGTTACAGCAAGGAAGACCTCATTTCGCTCAAGACTCACGACTTGACCCACCTACTATCGATCCCATACAAGTCTGTCTCGGAAACCGACCAGTTCTGCTTCAATGTGCTCGAGATTATCCATGAAAACATCGTGAAGAACCCGGCCGTGGCCGCGAGGTATTTGCGTGCCATCCAAGATCCGCAGATCAGATCCACTCTCCTCGGCTGTCTAAGGCAGTACTACAAGTCAGATCTGCTCCGACGGTCGATGATCTTGTACATTGATGATCCAACGTCGGCCGAAACACGGAAGGAGATCCTAAACACGCTCGTTAGGATCTTGTACAACCTCGAGAGTCCGCCTCAGGAGGCCGTGCACATGGGGTTGAGCTATTTGCATAAATTGGCACTAACAGGAACAACCAACCCCTACATCTTGTTCATGCCCAAGGCAGCACACCAGGTGTTGATGGACCACCTCCCGCAGGGCCAGAGAGCACAGCTTTATGCGTGTCTACTCCAAATCAACATGAAGTTCCAAGTTGCCGAGGACTTCGAGAAGTTGAAGAAATCGCTACTTGCCGGAACAAACTTGGAAAAACTTGTGGCCCGAACAGGCATCTTGGACGCAAGATGGGAGCACATAAATAAATGCGAGTTTGACGGCGACCACAAGAGCCGGATGGTGGCATTTCTCACATTTAATGACCTAGCACTCTTCGCCGAGCATGCCATCAACGAAAAGGACGTGGTCAACGCAAACCTCTACCTTGACCTTTTGGTTTCAAAATTTGAGGGCCTCGGAACTTCCAGCAAGCGTTTGCAGACCATGTTGAACACGATGTTGCACCATTCCATGGTGTTCAAGGGTCCTCAAGAATGCATCAAGTTTCTCGAGTATATGAAGGAGTCACGTCTCGAGATCAAAATTTCGACCTTGCTCAGAGTGTTAGCGAGGTTGACAGAGGACCGGTGCTGGGATGAAGCATTGTTTCTCGTCAACTTTCTCCACACGGAGAAGTTGGATGTGGCCCAGCGCAACATTCTCACCAAACAGATCATGAATATCATCACAAGGAAGTTCCACCTGCACCCGCAGGTGGCGGTGGGCTACTTTGCCTCGATTTTCAGCAGCAGCGACAATCAGCTGTTGCAGATCCTCAGAGACTTGCGCATTCTTGAATTGGTGTATGGAGCAGGAGTTACAGACACGCTGTTTGACATGATCAAAAGGGCCGACATTCACGAGGATCTCAAGGGTGGTACATTGACGCTCGACATCTTGAAAGATATATACTTGGTGCTGCTTCGGAATCTCAGTGGCGAGCAGCGGTCCAATACCCAGTTGATCAAGCAGCTCTTTTCTGAGTTCATGAACAAGGTCCAACAAGCAGACAGATTGCAAGAAACCGAGAGCATTTTCCACCCTGAAAACGTCAGCGACGACATCTTGTCCTTGTTTCTCGACCACTTGCTTCGCGCAGATCCTTACGTGACCGACAATATGGACTTGGTGGCAGATCCAACCAGATACGCTGCTGCGAAAGAAATGTACCTGAATTTCTTCACCACTGCCAGGTTGAGCAGAAGCAAACGCAAGGTCTACGTTCTAGACCTCATGGTGACGTCCAGCTTACTCTACCATCGCGACATTTCGTTTGCAGCCAAGCTACTCAAGCATGCCAGAGAGAGTGGCATGCCTCTTTCTTTCAACCAGTTGTATCCGTTCATCATGTACCACTACTCGAAAGGAGAACACGAACAGGCGAGAAACTGGTACGACTTGCTTGTGCAGCACGGCGTGAAGGCGAAAAACGCCAGTGCCGACCGTTTGATCGAAGTTGCCAAAGAGTTGAAGTGGCCGGTAAAGGGCACTATGTACAGGAGCACGGCACACCAAAAGAACAAGAAAGCACGCCAGGAGCTCGCGAAACTCACCAAGGACCCGTTGGTGGCACTTGGCGGGGCGCCAACAAGTCATGGGGTGACAGGCACCGAGAGGTATGCAGGAGACGTTGACTTGGTGGAGCAGTTGGCCCTGGTGCTACATGCAGGACGCACGTCTGGCGATGGTGGAGGTGGGTAGAGTGCGAGAAGATGTTTATGTATTGGCTCAATCGGGCAACCCACAAACAAACGGCAACTACCCACCGGTATGAACCTGGAGCCTTCTGAAACCAACTGAGGCTCACATTTATCTTGAATTGCCAAAAACTCCATGGGGTTGCCACAAATAAACCGCTCGCTACATATCGAAATGTCCAAGTCCCCGCGAATAACCAGTCACCACGAAAATGTCCACACCCCACCGGGACAGAAAACCCGAATCGCCGAGTTTCACGACACAGAGTCGACCTTGGCACCGGAATCCTCGAATACGTCCACTGCAAGCACCGAAAAGCAGTTTGACATCATTGCTACCAAGGTTAACGCCACCATCCAGGACTTGAACACAATCTACACCCTGATTGGGTACTCCGAGGCAGAGATCTCCGAGCGCAAAGGAGATATCTTCCAAGTAATCCAGGAGACGATATCGTCGTTTGCGCTGAACCTACAGCGGGAGAAAAACAACATCCAGAATGAATGTGAGTGGCTACGCCAGCAGATCCGAATCATCTTGGCCATGCTCAATGATACCCAGGGCCAGAAGACTCTCAAGCTCCTGAGCCGCGGCGTTGTGTTTGACAACGAAGAAATGTTCAAGAACGGCTACAAGGAGGATGTGCTTCAGCAAATGAACAGCTACCATGCCCACGGAGCGTTTTACCTGAGTTCTCCGTTCAACATCGGGAACGCCTTGCCCAGCGACGATTTCTCCGTACAGCAACAGTACGAGTACATGGTAGACCACACCCCGGACCTCTCGCTACTTCAGTTGAAAGCAAGACTCAACACCATCTTTCTTGACGTGCTCAAAGCTTTCTTGGACGTCTACCACAAGCTTAACGACCTCACGTTGGTTTTCTGGGAAAATGTCGACACGATCGGCGAGTGCTGGAAAGATCACGCCAATGTCGACTTGCTTGCATCGCTTGCCTCCAAGTCTGAGGCGGAGGAATTCTCGGTCTTGATCGAGGAATTCAAGAGCATCACTGCGTCATTGAAACTCAACGAGCGCAATGCGAAACCTGATCTTATGCTCGGGCCAAGAGGCAAGGTGCTGAACGACTTTGCATTCATTGTTTCGAGTCCGAGGAAGGCCGCTAGTAAGGACTCATTGCCCGAATCAGAGGGGGAAGACGAAATGCAAGAAGTGCAAGACGCCATGGAGACTCTCAGGAATATCAACTACAAGATAGTGAGAGCCATCCGCGGGCTAAAGTTGACAAAAGTCACCCCACAGGTGGTCTCCAGTCTACATCAGGAAGTCGAGTGGACAGAGGCTGAAATGAGTCGACGGAAGCAAACCATGGGAGAGATTATCGAGCAATGTCTCTCTCTCATTGAAACACTTTCGTTGTCGAAGCATGATGTGATCTCCATTCAGAAAATGAGAGACATAAACGAGAAAGACAAATCAAGTGAGAACTACTTCGACGTGGAAACGCTCAAATTCATTCGAGAAAACCCAAGAGAGTTTGGGTTGATGGACCATCATCTCCAATTCGTGACCAAGCTCGCGAATTCCTTACAGTCTTTGAAAGACGCCAAGCAGAAGAAGTGGGACTTCTACTCGAATGCTTGTATCCAGCTTTGGGAAAAGTTAGGCGAGCACCATGACTACATCCAGCAATTTTTGGACACCAATTCCTCGTTGACCGATATGTCGTTGACGAATCTCAAGATGGAGCTCAATCGTTTGTACATTAAGCGGTCTGAGTTTATCGACAATTTCATCGCCGATGCAAGAAGTGAGATAAGACAGTATCAGGATGCATTGCTATACTCGGAAGCGCAACGGCGGACTTTCAAGTACTTCGATCTTGATTTGAACAGCGAAATGAGCGACAAAGAACTTGTCTTGACAGAGCATGAAGACGAGGTTGAGAGATTGAAAGCAGAATATGCTACCAGAGAACCAATTCTCAAACTTTATGCTCAATTGAAGGAATTGCAAGACGATCAGCAATTCTTGGTCGAATCTTCAAAGGACTCGTCACGGTTGCTTAGCAAGAACTCCTGCAAGATCTTACTTAACGAAGAGAAGATACGGAAGAAGATCAACAAGTCAATGCCCCGAATCATCGAATCGTTGAAGCAAGAGACCATCAAGTATAACAATGAGCAGCTCTCCAAGGGCCAGCGACCAATGTCTATTGATGATCAGGACTTTTTCGAACGCATCCTTTTGATCGAGGCAGAGCAAGCCAGTCAGAATAATTCCAAATTCCGCAGGGGCAGACAACCTCGTACTTTGAACTCTCCAAGGAAATCCAAGGATGTTATTTCGACCAGAACATCGCCTCTCAAGTCCATATCACCTTCCAAAGTCGCGAAAGAGTCTGTTTCCAAATCTCAAGCCTCTCCAGGAGTATATCGGCGCAAAATTCCAGCGAACACTTCTCCGCTGCATGCAACCAAACGGTCTCTTGACTTGTCCGGAATTCTGCAGCCGCAGCTGAAGCAAGCGGTGAAATCTACCGATTACAGCTCGGGAAGAAGCTTTTACGAGAGTCCTCCAAAATCTTTCTCTAGAAACCCTTCAAGTTCCTTGTCGAGACTTGGTGGAACGCATTTGCAGCCACTCAACTCTCCCTTGGCACCAGGGTCAATCTTCAGCGACACAACCATAGATTTTCGTGGGGACAGCAGGAGCGACAACAGCACACTCTACTCGATGTGTACGCGAGTTTCGCCAATGAGAAACGACAACCACAATAACGCAGTACGTGCCAATTTCTCGCCAATTAAAGGGTTTGATCCGGTGCAAAATGCCATAGATGGCAAGGAGAACTTAAGAGATTTCAATGACTCAAGATATTCACTTTCTCCCATCAGAATTCCGTCGGGAAGTCATCACTTTGACAATGACGAAAGCAAGCGTCTCAGCTCCAATAGTTTGGCCAACTCTACCATCATTGGCGACGAGTACCAGCAGTGGAGGGAAGAGAAAATCCGGGCGATGAACAATCGCATCTAGGCTGCCGGCGCCAATTTCAGTTCGAGCAATTATGTAATATTTTTTTTGGTGTAACTTTATGTATTAATGAATCGTGGAGGAGTTATGTGCATGCGTCGTATACAACCTGGGGAGAAGTAGTAGGGAAATAAGATCTAGTATCCAACAACCCTAAGCTTCTTGTCGGCCTTCTTGTTCTTCTTGTTGTGTTTTTTCCCGCCTTTAGCCTGCAACTGGTTCTTGTGGAAAGGCGAGTTCAACTTGCCCTGGACTTCATTCATCTTGAAAAACTCCTTGTCGAGATCATCAGCAGCACTTTCCAATGCTGCCTGTCTGCCACCGTAGAACCTTGTAGTGGCCCCAGCATCAGTGTTTCCTGTGACTTTCTGGTTTTCCGCATCGGAAATATGCATCGAGAAGTTGAGACCAGCCAAATCCTTGGATAAGTCAAACTCATCAATGTCAATATTTTTGGACGACAACGCAGCCACAATCTGGGCCTGTCTGCTCTCGGGCAACGTGTGCAATGTATAGAGTTCCTTGTTGAAGTCCCTAGCCTCCAACACCGATGGCATGTCCCAAGATCCATCCTCAAGTTTTCTTGGAGGAGGATTGATGTAGAGGAGTTTTCCATTGACATAATCCTTCAAAATGTAACGAGACGCTCTGGACTCATCGGCACTACCGAAACCTTGCGTCATGTACCCTCTGGCTCTAGCATAGGCGTTAAGGAGCTCGCGTGCCGTTGGATATATGCCATTACCTCCATCTTTCTTGCTCTGGATTCGGATGTGGATACCATAAACGGCCTCGAGGTAGAACTTGGGGATCCGCTGGCACACAAGCGACACAGGAGGAATATGTTCACGCAACTGGTCGATGGGCAACACACCGTTACACACAAGCTCACCGTTGGAGTATGCAAAGTTGGGGAACACCAAACCGGGACAGTCACACAAGAGCACTTCTGGCGACAAGAAAATCGTCTGGAAGTGCTTGGTTTTACCGGGCGTGGACGACACAGAAACCTTCTTGGAGCCGACCAAGGCGTTGATGGTGGACGACTTACCCACGTTCGGGTATCCGACCAACCCGATCTGCAACTTTCTGTCGGGAAACTCCTCCGATTGCTCAAATTTGGGGGCGGCGCTCATGAACAACTCCTCCAACTCCTCGATCTTAAGAATCCGGATATCCTCGCTGTCGTCTTGCTGGTCGTCGTCCTCGATTTCCAGTGATTTTTCGTCTGTAGACCCAGCATCCGATTGGGCGTCGTTATGTGAAGATTGCTGTGCATAGTGCGGGTTCTGCAACTGCTCGGCCTCTTCCCGTTCCTTCTCCAACAACTCGTTGGCATTCAACGCCGAGAAAAACACGTAGTTGATGTTCTTCTCCTTGAAGTAGCTGGCCCACTCGATTCTCTGCGCTCTCGTGAGCAAATCGGCCTTGTTCACAAGCAAGAGGTTCTTTTTCTCCTTGTTCTCCTCGGGCTTGCTCAACGAATCCACGTACTTCTCCAAATCCACCGATCTGAAGAAAAGCGGGCTTCTGGCATCGACAATCTGCACCACCAAGTCACATCTCTCAACCACTCGCCACAACTGTCTCCACACCTCGATGTTTCTCTCGAAAGGCGTCAACAACAAGTCATTGTTCTCGGTCAACGCCGCCAACTCTCTTCTCCAGTCCAAAAACGCCAAGTTTTCCTGCCTCTCGATTTGAAGTTTTAGTTGCTCCTTATTCCACTGTGGTCTCTTTGGAATGGTCAACTTGTTCTCGAACAACTGGTGCTTTCTGCGCAACGCAATCGTCTCTTCTTCACTTAGAAGCCCCGACTGGTTGACCAACGAAGTGTTGCCCACTTTGATGATCTTGACTTGCTGATGTCTCTCTGCGGTGAAATCGTGATCTGCCAACTCGGCGGTGTTCAAAAACTCGTCCAAAGAATTTTCCTGGGTCACCGACCGCAACTTGACCCACCCGGCCTCTTTTTTGTCCGTGGTGAATCTCATCTCTCCATCGGGGAGATACTCGATGGCATTTTCCTTACTTCTCTGGTTGGCGATGGATCTACCCAACCCAATGAGATTCTTGTTCTTGTGATGCACGGGCTTGGGACCCTTGGGTGCCTTCCATTTCTTCTGCTCTGGATGCAACGAGACTTTGTTTTCACTCATTGCTGGGGTGGAGAATAGATATTACTAAGGCGATGAGGTAGGGCCCATAGTGTGTATGTGGGATGTACGGGTGTAGCCCTCGGTCTCCAAGGGACTTGCAATATGGGGGAGGAGAAAAACGAAGGCAAGTAGAAAAAAAGGACAAGGAAAGGGCGAGAAAAAGCGCGGGCAGCAAGATAAAACAATACGGCGTGAACGCCTACATCCGGGTAAAATTAACTCCACACTCGATTAAATGTACTGGGACAACCACTTGAAGCCCTCTCCGTAGCCCATTCTCATCACCACCGAAACCATGTACACCTCGATGGGTCTAACGTTCTCAGGCAACTTGCCAACGTCTTTACCCGTGGTGCCGTACAAGTTCAACGCGGCCTTCAACTCGGTCTCGTTGACGGCGTTGGGCGCGTCGATCTTGTTGCCCAAAATCAAAAATGGCACGTTGTTCAACTCCTCGATCTTGAACAACGCCTCCAACTCGGCGCGCGACTCGGCCAATCTCTCCTGGTCGGCAGCATCGACCAAGAAAACAATTCCGTTCACCTCAGGGAAGTAATCTTTCCATAAACGACGAGCCTGTTGATGGCCGCCCAAATCGAACGTCGTGAATCTAATATTGCCAATGGCCAACTCCTCGGAAGTTGGGTGCAAAGTAGGTTGCAAAGTGGCCAAACGGTCGTTCTTCAACATGTGGAGCAACGTGGTTTTGCCGGCGTTGTCCAATCCCAAGAACAACAACTTGGCGTGCTTGTTCCACAAGCCCAAATTGGACAAGACGTCCTGAACTGCAAAGTTAGTGGCTGCTCACGGCGACTAGATAAACATTGGATCTTACGTACCCCAACTAAATAACCACATGATGTGCGAGTGTAGCAATAGTCTGGGATTGGAAGATATTCAGGATCAGGATAGCGGCTCGCTGGACACTTCGGGAGGTACGGGTGCATGGCGCGAGGTGTCGTCGTTTATATACTGCACATAAAATACTGTCCCCTGGGTGCGAAAAAAGCACTTGGCCGCTCGGATGACGAATATTCTTGTTCCGGTCTATATATCTAGAGATGCTTTCTATAAATATTCTCAGGAGTCAACTGGCGCTGCTTTTGGCGGCAAGTCGAAGGGTTTCCCCTCCCCTCTCAATTTCTTCGCATGGTCTGCCACGTCGTAGTACCGCAAGTCCTTGATTTCCTTGGCTCGTGCCCGGTCGTTGATTTTCTCTTCTCCCCAGTAAATTGGCACCAAACCTTGGTCGCCAAGTCCGTCCGCCACAACCAAGTCGTGGAGGTCGTTACAGTATTGAGAGTCAAGAGGTGGCATCAACGAGTGGAACAGTTTGCCCTCGCCCTTCTCGCTCAACTCTGCCTCGTATTCTCTTCTTCTCTCCTCCACACTAGGCAACGACATGCGGCCCGAATAAACTCTCGCAACATACGCAGCCTGCGCTTCCGACAAAGTCATGGGAACGACAAATTTGGGCAACCCGGTGAACGCCAAGGTCGGGTCGTCCACGTTGAAGATCTGCCTGTAGATGTTGGGCACCCAATTCCCGTCGGTGACACCTGGCAAGTACTTGCTCAAGAAGGGGAATGTGTACAAATAGCCCGTGCAAAACACAACTTTGTCGATACCCGAGATCGTGCGGCCGTCTGCAAGGATTGCAGATCTGTTATCGTCGTAGTTGTAGCCTTCAACTAGGCCCACATACTCGAGATTAGGCAAATCCACTTCAACCAACTGACTGCGGTCCTTGACACTGACGTACACGTGCTTAGCAGTGGTACTGATCTGGGTGGCCAAATCCACACCGCTAGCATAGTTTCCAATAATGAGAACCGTTTGGTCCTTGTAGGCGCTAGAATCTGTGTAATACCTGGCGTGGGACACGGTCCCTGGAGCTTTCACATTCCACTCGGAAATTCCGGGTGTGTCTGGGATGTATGGCAACTCCGTGTGGCCATTGGCGACCACAACGGCGTCGTACAATTCGGCTTCGTTGGCGTCTCCCGCCACACTCTCGGACTTCAAAGACCACACCCCATTTTCCTTCGACACGTCCACCACGTTAGTGCCCAAGCGGAAATTGACCCCTGAAGGAATGGTCCGTGCATACTTCTGGATGTATTCAAGGACTTCGCTCCGAGGAATAAACGCCAAACTCCGCGGCTCAAAGGGCACATCTTTGTACTCCATCATGCGATCGATGAGATTGGTCTCCAAGTGATTGTACATGGACGAAAGAAATCTGTTCTCGTAGCCTCCATTTGGATGCAAGACTTGGGTTCCATTCGGGTCAACTGAGGGCACAGTTGGAAGCACTTTTGTTTTGTCGCCGTGGTGGTACCAGAGTCCACCGATCTGGTCTCTTCTGTCGTACAAGTCGACCTCGAAATCATGAGGTTCCAATTGCAATCCTTTAGCGGCGGCAAGGCCAGCTGGTCCGGCACCAATTACGGCGACCCGCTTGACAGCCATTCCGCTTGAAGACAAATATCGAGGAAGAAAACGGTACATGCTGGGTGAATCAAAAGCGTTGGCTGGATTATTATCGCCGAAAATCACGTCATGCATGGAATACTCATTGACGAGATTGGTGAGCGATGGGCGGCGGATGAGAATGGTACAAAGAGAATCTCGTGATCGAAATAGACACATAACCAGCCAAATATCACGTCAAGCAATTTTCAGCTCAATTTAAGCCAAAGTTGTTGTGTTTGCCGTTGCTAATGTTTAAGCTGTGGCTGCGAAACATCCGCCGCGAGTGTGCGTAACGAACAACGCAGTAGGCATGCCGGGCTGAATATACGGAGGTTCTCACATACCCCAGCTCCTCAGTAGAGTAATAAAATTCACAATTAACACCTCGCCACACTCTCACCAACCAACCGAACGTGAATATATGGAGAAGAGTACAAATGTGAGGCGGAGATGGTCTGCCTTTTTGGGATGCGCGAAACGCCGAGCGGACCTGTCCAGTGCATTATGGCCTGTAAGGTTTTAGGCCCCTGTAATCATAGGGTCAAAAGAGTCCAACGATAAGAGCAATGAAAAACAAAAAAAATAAGCAAGCATGCCTTAAATTTCGACATTTCAGAGCCAATATGCTCATTTAAGCATTTCTATCCATCTTCTTGGTCAAAGTAGCTGTCATATAATCCACTACTGGCCGTTCGGCAAACCGATACAACACTATCAGCGGGTACTGAGATAAGTGTCTTCAAGGTCGGCGGTAAATCCCATGACTGGAAATGTTATTTTTTCTTAGCCCCTTACTATCTAGCCGACATAACCAACTCAGTAAGGAGTCAATCAGGATAAGCCTCTAATTCGGCAGGTGACGATGATCTGCCTACGAAAATTAGGGCAGACCCTCTCCAGGATCTCGAAAACAAAAAGTCCCGGAGAAATTTTCAGATTCCTCCTATACTCGTCTTTACCCGTGCATTTGACTGCTCCTCTGCCCAATTGGGTTGCCTGTTTTCTTAGATAGGTTCCTTAGCCGGCTAAATCGTTGAATTTCATCGTCGTTTCATCTACTTGAAAAGAGTGGCAACCAGATCGACCAAGGTCGGCAAAGGTTTGCCGCCGGACAAACAATACTGCGATTTGCTGCAAAAGTATCCTGATCCTGGCTGGTCAGGCGCGATGCGAAATAATAATTTACACACTTAGGGGAAGCCGACCAAACACACACGGGAAAAAAGCTAAACGTGGAAGAAAAGTGGGATACAGATAACAATTTCTGGTTCCAACCATGATATCTTCTCCTATAGCATCCACTGACGCTATTGTATCACCTTGCTCAAATCACGGAATTGGCCTGCACCATCAGACATAGTGAGGATCTTCCCCAGGTTAATGCGGGTCATGCAGGCAGCATACCATGACGATAAATTACCGGCCACTTTTATTTCGGAAACGCCATCGTCAAAGATTGAAAACAAGCCGATTTCGCCTACGATGTCCCACCCTGCAGCAAGCATAAAGTCGATTTTTTCCGGGAAAATCAACCTCACAGATACAGAACACGACGACTGCTCCACCGCAAGAGACTCAATCTCCACAGAATCACAACAGGGAATGACAACGGCATCCGATTATCCAGGAAGGATAATTGTGGACGTTGACACCTACGACCAGCCCTCGCTATCTGATCCAGGCTACGATTACCGCAAATCTGGCCGTGATACTGATAACTTCTCGGTATCGTCGAAAAACCTAAGGATCATGGCGTTGCAAAAGGGAACCGACGACAATTTTGAGGCGCGAACCACGTCCACCAACATTTCGCTTGCGTCTTCCGATAGTGACTACCAGCAGGCGTTCACGACCGATGCGGACGCCTACTTCTCAGATTCGAGCCAACCTGAATTAGATCCCCCTGACAGCATTTCTCGGCCGATCTCGAGAAACTCCACAACTTCGTGCCTCCTGACAACCGCCACTAAGGATGGGGTGGAGGGCAAGAAGTTGCACCGCCACGGGCCCACCCCGTACTTCTCCAACGTGATCGCGAACATGATCCACCACCAGCACCAGAATCCTGCTGTGCCCCAGCGGATCTCGCCCGAGATTGCCATTTTGCAGAATCAGAAAGCGGGATTTGACTCAGACCTACATTCTGAAGGGCTCCGAGAAAGAGGGCTTGCCAGTTCTGGTGCCTCGGCCGACTCTTGAGTGGCCAAAAGAGACTGTTTTATTGAGTAATGAGTAACGAATCAATTAAGCTCACGTAGTGGGTTGAAAACCCCAGTGCAGATAGTCAGGTAGAGTACGGCGTGCTTTCTTCATTCGTTATCCTTTTGAATCCGCCGTTTGGGTCTAGAATCAAGTACTCTAGTCAGAATAAGGTGCGCACTTTATTGAAGCACCAATAGTGGGTGGCCATCAAACGAAACTGGGAGTGTGATTGATGTAACCCACAGAAAAATTTAACGTCATCATTACGTTCTAGATAATTCACACTGGCCCTCCTTATTTACACTCTATGGTGGCGGTGATTTGCTTTTTGGCCCTGTTACCCCAGATCTGCGACTCGAGCGTTCTCTGAAAAAAGTTTGCATACTTCTCACAACCAAATTCCACATACTTCCAGCCATGTTGAGAGCAGTGTCGAGAATCCCAAGAAGGGCGAGAATGCCCGTGTTGGCCGTGCCCAAAAGAGGCATTTCCGACTCTCAGACCGAGGTGTTCACCAAAATTAACGACGCCAAAGACCCAAACAGAAGCAAGTTCTTCCAGTACACCTGGGGCTCGTGGATGAAGGACGACAAGGTGCAAAGAGCAAGAAGAGAAACCCGCTTCTCCATCGAAGGTGTGTCGGACTTCTTCAAGAACCTCAACCACAAGAAATCCGGGCTTCTGAAGCCAGAGCAGTTGGATAACGGTCTTACTGTGTTGCCTCACAACTTCACCGAAGAAGTCATCGGCAAGGCCGGGTTTGACGTCAAGTCGATTGCCAGTATTCACGAGGGGAAACATCACCGTGTTTACAAGCTCACTTTGGCGAACGGAAAAGAGTTCGTGTTGAGAATTCCTTACAAGCTTGAGTCTGACTTTGCGATCGAGAACAAGGTCAAAAGCGAGGCGGCCACGATCGACTTCTTGGACGTGAAGTTGGGGCTTTCCGTGCCCAAGGTGCTTGCTTACGGTGTCAACAGATTGAACCCTATGCAGAGCCCGTTCGTGTTGATGGAACACATTGAGGGTGACTTGTTGATGAAGCAGTGGGATCCATTGTTACCAGAAGGAGAAGAAACCGAGGCGAAGTTGAAGCTGGTGATCGAGCCTATCATGGATTTCCAGGATAAATTGTTGGAGATCACGTTTAACAGATATGGATCGCTCTATTTCTTCGACGACGTGAGTGTGGAGAACCAATCGGTGGCACCATACGAAGAGGCCGATGAAACGTTGAAAAACAGATGGAGAATCGGCCCTAGCGTCGAGAAAGTCTTCTCCAAAAACAAAAAGCACATGACGTCAAGCAAGATCAAGGCACTTTCCGGACCTTGGGACGCAGACAAGCCACTCGATATGGTGGAGGACATCGCCAGTGTTCAGTTGGAGAGTTTGAAGTCCAGATTGGCGTTGGCGCAGGCTGACGCAGGGAGCCAAGTGGAGGATCTTGGTGAGTTGAAGAAGCAGATTCAGACGTTTGAGAACTTGAAAACCATGAGCAAGAAGTTGTTCAATCCAACGTCACCTTCCATCATGAACGTTGGCGAGCTTTTCAAGCCACGGCTCTTTGCTCCCGACTTGGACCCTTTGAATGTGATTGTCGATGCCAAGACTAACAAGCCAGTTTTCATCGACTTCGAGTACTCCACCATCAAGCCATTTTTGTTTGCTTCATACCCAGCGTTTGTTGCTTACCAGGGCGCTAAAATTTTCAACTTGGAGGAGGACATCCCCGGCTACGCTGAGATGGATGATGTTGAAAAACAGCAGTACTTGTTCATGTTCTACAAGACAAGAAACGAGAGACTCTGGGAGCTTGCACTCAATGCTAAAAGACACGATCTAATTGCGGTTGCTTCTCCACATGTCAAGGTGTTGAAGGCCCCATACTTGCATGCGTTGGAGTGCAAGAACGACAAGGACTACATGTTCGTGGAGAACTCCATCGTGCAGTTGCAGGCCATGTGGGACACCTATGTTGCTAACCAATTGAGCAACACATCTGACCCGGAGTTTCCAATCAAGTACACCGCCGAGTACTTGGACGAACACCAGGCCGACTTGGAAAACTACCAGGTCGAGGTGGCCTCCACTCCATTTGCCGCCACAGGCGGCTGGGTTCCACAAGACATGTTCGATGTGTTGAAGGAGCAAGGCATTCTTGTTGACGACGGAGATGGCAACTTCCGGATCGAGGCCGAGGCCGCGTTGAAAGACGTCCCTGCGCCCGAAGAGAAATAATTTGGTGCTGTTGCCAGTCTCTTGACCAGCTTGTATATAATGGACGCTTGTCTTTCGAAACCTTAGGACTTAGAGGTACTTTCTGGCGACCGACTTGATGCGGTAGTCGAAGTCGGCGGAAATGAGCGGGTCGTTCACCGAGTAGAACGGATTGAGCAACGCCTTCACGTAGAGGTCGTACGCCTCCACGAAAAACTGGCGGATCACGCTTTCGTCGTGTTTCCCGCTCGAAGAAATCAACGATTCGACTCCTCCCGAGCTGCCGACCGAATCGTAGCACAAAACAAACTTGATGTTGCCCTGAGTGATAAACGCGTTCACTTGAAGGCCATAGAACGAGTCCACTTTGCCCAAGTGGAAATTGCTCGTCGACCACTGTGCATCTTCGATCAAATCTAGCGAGGAGTTGGTGATGAAAGGTAGGAGCTCCTTGATCTTCGGGGAGAAGTGCGACTGACCCGGAACTGATTTTGTGGGCGACTTGAACGACGACAATTCCAACTCATAGATCGGATTGTCTCGCGTTCCGATGATGGCGAAGTAGTATGAGGACATGGGAGTTGGAGGTGAAGTTAGCGTGGTGGAGCGCTAAGTATGTACACGGACTGCATATAGACGGATGGCTAGGTGAGAGAAGTACAGTGGAACAGACGACACGAACTTGGATTCAGGTGCTAAAACGTGCAGTTAGGGTGTCTGAAAGGATATGTATATAGTGGAGGCGAGAAATAAACTGTTAAGTGTCCGACTAGCAAAATACTCCGTATGGGTGGAATGTGTCTCTAAACAGCTATACGTCCATGTACGAGGGGAAACGACATATATAATTCCTTCATCTTGCATAGCCCAGAGAATTCTCAAGCGCATCAACCATCTCGCGCCAGAACTCAATGCAAAAGAATTTCTATGGGTATCCCACTCAGTGACTTGTATCCTGCACACAAACACCAGTGTTTTGAATTCAGTCATTGCACTCCACCTAATCCAACTCTCACTACTTTAACCACAAAAAACGATTACATCTCCTTAGAGTGCCCGAACTCACAATGTTGGATCCTATACCAATAGGCCACCATCACAGGCACCAGCTGCACGTGACCGACCCCCAGAAACCCAACTTGATATTCTCGTCGAACATCCCATTTCGAGTCGCCTCATGCGTGGCAGAAAAACACCTCTTTCTCGGCGGAACCACCAGCAGGCTCGTAGATTTGGCGCAGAGTGTTGGCGAAATTGAAGTGGTGATCGAATTAAACGCCCTTTTGCAGCGGAATTGCCAGTTGACTCCGTTTGAAATGGTCCGCAGGAACCTTGTGTTTGTTGCGAAGAACAAGTCCACAGTGCAGCCTGGAGCTGGCATTGGCTCTGGAAATATCGACACGAGCGGCTTCACCGGCGTTTGGAAAACCGTGTTCTCGATGAAATCGGCCTCCGAGGTGTTTGTTGCCAGTTTCCACTTGAGACTACAGAGCCTCACTATAGACTTGGCAAATCCATCCGACGTGACCATTGAATTCTGCAATGATGACTCCTACAGCCTGATATTGCTCTGTGACAGCAGTGTTGCCACTGACATCGAGTCGTACATTCGTTTGAGGCTTTTGGCAGAGTTACGCAACAACACAGACATCTCCATGGATATTTCGAACTCCAACACAATCCTACAAGAGCTGCCGGTGAACGAGCTGTCTGCACTGATAAGAGTCATGCAAGGCGACGGACTTGGCACCCTAGATGCCGCCAATGTCATCGACACCACCTTGGATAGCATCGAATCTTCGGTTTTCCTACAGAAGCAATTGGTCTTCGACGACGAGGACTATGACCCGTCAGGTGACGAAATAAAGGTTCTACACTCGGATGACAGCGGAAAGTGCACAGCAAATGAAGATGAGTATGAGCCTCGGGCCTTCACTGGACTCACATCCGACTCCAATGGACAAATCTCCCTTGAGGAGCAAGACATCAACAGTGTTTTACATGGTACCCCAGATCTGCCGACGAGAGAAACTACAACCAGACAAAATGGCGAAAACTCCAGTGACAAGTTCCTTAAAGCGCCATTTGAAATTCTAGATTCTACAACGCCGGCCAACAAATCGCAAGTGAACGGAACTCTTCAGTTCCCGGACAACAACGAGAAGTTCGTCTCGAACTTACAGAATTTGCGTCATAACGACCTAGATGAAGTACTGAATGGCGGCCTTCTACCGCAGACTGATATTTGTGGTCCTATATCTGAACTCAGTTTCGAAGTTGAGGAAATTAACATCGACGACTACGCACCCGAGTCGATGACAGAGGCAGCGCTCGAGCCATGCACACCTTCCAGGTCTGCGCCTAATATCCTCAATGAGAGCTCTCCGATTGACTCGATTTTCTCGCCGCCTCACACACACAATCGAAGAGAAAATGCGTTCAGCTCGCCACAAAGGCCCGGACAAGTCGTCTCGAGGCAGCAGTCCACACCGGAATTCCAGCTCAGGAAGAAACTGTCGTATGCCATGATCAGCAGCGATGACAACTCAGGACTCGAGTTTGCGTTCCGAGACAATTCAGAGGGCGTACCGTCATTCATCAAGGAGGACAAAAAATTCAAGTTCATCAAGGTGGGCAAAGTGCAGAAGTTTGTCCATTTGTTTGAGGAGCAGAAGGACTCTGTCAGCAGTGCCACCAGTAGAAACAATACCAGACCAGGCAGTCCTCTCAAGAGAACTGCAAACCAATAATGAATCACGAACAATCTCCGCAAAACACGTAGCCCATTAGTATTATGAGTACCTTAGCTCTTCTCAAGCGCAGAGATGCGATCAGTCAACTCATTGAACTTTCTGAAGACCTCCTGGACTTCCTCGTCACTGGCCTTTTTTGCACCTTCGCTGGTAGTCACTTTCATGGTGCCTAGACACCAAGTTTCTCTCAACCCACGAGTGATTGACAAAAGATCTTTACATAGTCTGATTATCGTCAATGCGTCCGACTCTAGAGTGAGGTTTTCCACCGCCAACATCTCTCTGGACTTGTCTTGAATGATGGCTTTATCGAACATTTCCTGAAACTTTTCTAGGATTTGGTAGATTGTGGTGTCTATCTTTTCTGCGAGGTTAGCATGGTGGCCGCGGGGCGAGAACAGAAGGATTGTCCAAAACAAGAGAACATACTTAGGAGAGTGACCGATTGCTGCTGCATTTTTTGGTTATGTATGTTGGTATAGAAGCGAGTCTAGCACTTGAATATGAGCGGAGGAGTGTATGCACTACCGCTATGCCTGGGTTCAGCAGAGGAGGGTCAAGATCCGCCACAAGATCTTCACAACGAAAGCAAACGCTTTATAAATGTTGACCACGATCCACACGAGCCACAAAATGATGACGATGGTGTTTTCCAAAACAAAGTAGAGCGTTTTGTAGCCCGACCCGTTGGTGAACGGCGAGTGGTCATGCGACCGGAGCTTCTCAATAACTATGCTGCCAAAAAGCGACCGGTTCAACTTATCGAGCTGCTCATTGACTTTCCGCAAGTCCATCGACAACGACGTGTTGATCTCTCCTATGGAACGGTCCGTTGCACTGAGAAGGTTGTCGATCTGCACCGCGTAGTTGTCATTTGCCATGTGAATGAGCGACTTAGACTCGTTGGCAAACCCCGTGTAGAAGTTCTCATACGCGGGCAAATGGCTTTCGTTGATGTTAATCAACGCCCGGAAAAGCAGCCCAAACTCCTCTTGGAGGATCCTGTCGCAGTCGGATTTGATGGCACCAATTGTGGCCGGACAAATCCCAATCAAGAAGTTCTGGTTAAGCAGAATGATTTTGTCGGCGTAGTTCAACTCGCGACCAAGATCACCGATTCTTTGCGCCTCGATGTCCACCGCCGGAGGACCGGCCTCCTCGGTGTCCTTGCTGACTTCCTTTCCGATTTCCTTACCATTCTCGACGAAGGAACCATCAGCTGAGATATCGGCTTGGTATGAGTTCCCACGCAGATGCAACGGGCTGAAGAGCACGTCTTGTAACATCTTGGGCATGGTTTCTTCGCCGTCGGAAATCTCCTTTGCCTCTTCGGAGTTGGGCATCTCGGGTCCTTGATCCTCGTTGCTGATCACAATAACCGGCGGAGGATGAAGCGAGCTTTGAGATTTCTGCGCATCCTCCACATGGCTGCTGATTCCTTTCAGCTCCGCGGGATCGTCAAGCTCAACAATCACGTTCTGGTCGGCATCTTCGTCCACTTGAGACCCACGCCTAATGAGGCGTCCAATCCGTACCTTGGAAAGGCTCTCAAAAGACTTGTTGCGGTTGCCATCAGCAATCGCAGCTTCTGGCGAGTCCGAGTCCGAAGTCAGTGCACCTCCGGTCGAAGATCCGTAGAGTCGCCGTTTGAGATTCTTCGTGAGGCTCACTTTCGACCCCCGCGTGCTCTCGATCGGGATCAGAAGCATGTTGATGTCCTCCAGGTCGTCGCTCTCCTTGTCGATAAAGAGAGCATCGTGCATGCGAGACCGTTTCGTCGGGTTGTGGTCGATTTCGCCGGCGGGTTTCACCGCCTCTTGCGGGAACCACAACTCACCCTTGCTGTTGCGGAGTTCGCCCCAATGGGCAGCCCGCCACAGTAGGTCATTGACCAATTCGTTGAGCTCGACACCCCAGAGCAACTTCCATGGTCTGTGGCCCGGCTTGCCGTGGAGATTATGCGAGCTGAACGCATTACAAGCCAAAGGAAGACTCCGAAACGCCAGCGGCGGAGGCTCGTGGTATTTCGCCCGCACCGCCCGGTTTCGGATCACCTGGAGCGGGTTGTAAACCCCTTCCACGCCAGCATGAGCCACTCCGTCCGGCGGCGTCTCCATACTCCGCTGGCTCCAGTGGTATTTAAGCGTGAGTACGGCCTTGACCGACTCGGTTCTGTTTCGAGCTGCGCGAGAAACTTTGAGTTTCTCTGTTCCTGGGCGACCATTTTCGGTATTGCCAAGTGCGTCGACCACGTTGAACTTCGAGTGGATCATTTTGCCCGAGTCCAAAAGCACTGCCGCTAGTCGGTTGGCTTTGCCTAGGGCAGAAGGCTCTGCTTCGTCGATTTCTTCCGTCTGCTCGGTCCGAATTGTCGGTATGTCAAGGTCGAAGTCGAATCCAGGCCCGGTCTTTGTCGGCTCGCTCTCAATGCGCCGCTTCCGGTGGGATTTCGTATGGACACTTTTCGGTCGGGACGGATGGCCCGAAACGGGCCGAGAGCTCGAGATGTGCAACGGTGTTAGTGGAGACAGCTCATGCGTGCTCTCGGACGAGTTATCTTGCGCCAAGAATTGTTCCGTGACGGCCATGCCGTTGGCTGGGGAAAATGGAGTAGTAGTTAGTGTGATACTGGCGTGCACATAACACTGTCACTTTTGGATGGGTGCAGAGAGTGGGAAAGGTCCACATGGTGGGAAAGGTGCACACTGTGAGTCAGGTATGGAAATTGGTGAAAGTAATAACTCTAGGAGTTCTGTTTGGGTTTCTGTGGCTGTTGCATTTCCAGATTTCAGGCTGCAATTCTGCTTTTTAGGGTGGCCCTACTCGATGGTGCCATATACTGTGCATGCAGTGAGATTTACGGCAGTAAGCGCATCACTGTCCATGATCCAAGTAAGTCAACGCTGACCTCGACCTCTGGACTCGTTACAAATCAAATGTTCCTCACTGTTCATTGTCTCTCGGCGTACAATACCTCGTTGGCGTCTGAATCCTCCATTGCTTGATCTTCTCTTTACTCCTCATACAACTTCGAGAACTCCGTGCCGCCCGAGGAAGGCACCTGGAGCCAGTTCAACAGGTCGTAACCCTCCACGCCATCAATCACGTGGAACGCGTACGCGTACCGGGACTTGCCCGATCTGTTCTTCTCCGACTTGTGGAGCACCGAGTTGTGGATCAAAATGAGCGACCCAGCCTTGCACTCCACCAGCTTGTAGTCCTCTGGCTTGTCTTCCGGGATGTCCTTGACCTCGTGCTCCACGTCAATGAAGTTGCACCCTTTCTTGCCCCCGTCGATCTTGACAAACCGTTTCGTCAAGGGCACCGTCTTGTGGGTGCCTGGATTGTACTTGAGACACCCGTTTTCCTCCGTGCAATCTTCGAGCGCAAACCAGAACCCAATGGCAGACTGCGGCTTGGTGAAGAGGAACGTAGCGTCGGTATGAGGAGGCACGGCGTTATCTCTTTCGTCCTCACTCTTCTCCACCGGGTTCTTGAAGATGAGCATGCTTTGAAGCACCCGCGGGTCCCTGAGGTGCAAATCCTTCACCACAGCTTTTACCCGCTGGTCAAAAGTGACATCATGGAATAACTGCTCGCGCATGTGTAGCCCGTGTCCGATCTTGTTGATCGCCTTCTCCTTGGGGATGCGAAGGTTGTTGTTTTCGTCAAACGCGTCGGTGTCGAAGAAAAACGACACCTTGTCCGAGGAATCAAAGAAGTACTGGTCGCCAATGTGGTCGTTGTCGCCTGTTTTGAACTGCGTTTTTGGGTGGCTCGACACATCAAACTCGCTGAGAAGTTTGTGGGACGCCTCCATCATTTTGGTCACCTGGGCTTGCAGTAGGAAGTCTGGAATGCAGAGCATCCCTTCCTGTTGGAATTGGTCCACCTGTTCTGGAGAGAGACCTAGCATTGGTGGTTTAGATAGTTGAGCGGTAAGTGTTATCTCGGGATTCAAAGAGTGTGCAGGGCCGATAAGAACGGGGCAAGTAGGGAGCCAGAGGAACGTAATCGAAAAAATAAAAAAAAATGCAAACAAGGAGAAGAAAGAGAGATTGAGAATGAATCGTCAACCGAAGGGAATCCGTGGCGATGCCTGGTAAAGTGGAAAACACAAGTATTCTACCTTGTTCTTCGAACTGCGGTACCAACTACCTGAAGTTGGAGTTATCACCAAATTCAATAAGGTCACGCTGGCATCTCCCAACGCTTCAGCGGAGGCACTTATAAATTCAACGCACACACTCTCTTTTATTTTTCTGCAAGCTTAAAGGCCCCAATCGGATCCCTCCATTGGGTGCAAAATGCAACCTCACCTGCCAAACTTTTTCAACTCAAACATCCGGAGCACTGGGTACGTCAACCCCGTAAACCCCATGCAAAGCCACATGCCGATGTCGCCGCCAAAATCGCCAATCAACTTCGAAAGGGGCCCAATGAAGTACACCTGGTTCATTCCAAGCACTGCACCCACAACACCAATACAAAACGACGCCAGACTGGCCAACCCAATGGTGATGTGGCGCGGGTGGTCCCACTGGCTCCAGTTGTACAACTTCGAGCCCTCGGTGTCCAGGTCATCGTCAAACTCCTTGAAGTGGAGGCCAATGGTCGTCTTGCGCCGGAACATCAAGTTCTCCTCGAGCAATATCGTGATGTACATCGAGATCCAGTACCCCAACAACGCCAAAACGTTGCTGATGATGGTGGACAAGTGTTCCTTGCCCGCCAAAGAGATCACCAAGTACGCCACTGAGATTAGCGTGGCCCATATCCAGCGTGGAACCACCGCCAACTTCGTGCCGATGAGCTGGAACTCAAACGCCGCCGAATACGTGTTGATGATGGTGTTGCACACGAGAGAGAGGAACAAAACGACGGTGACGAACTTGCCGAAGGTGCCCCAAGGCTCAAATGCAGCGCCAATCACCCCGCCGATTCCGTACTGGTCATATGCCTGAGTCCATGGCGAATACAGGTACGAAATGGTTCCTGCGAGCAAACCCACCACTGCGGCGAAGTTTGACGGCACCGCAATGCCCAAGTACGTGAGAAGAAACACTTTGTAGTCCGGGGTCAGCGCTGGGAACAAAATGTAGTAGTCAGATGCACACAGTCCCCAAGTGGCAGTGACCGAGTATGCCAACGTGAGGAACGAGAGCCAGAGCCCGGTTGTAGTCTGTGATGAGTAGTTTAACTGCTCCACCATGGTGTTTGCTTGGGAAATGTACTTTGTTTTCTTGCAAACGACGACGTAGAGCAACAATATCGCTAAGTTGGTGGGCACTGCCAATACCGTCTGGAACCTGAGAAGCACCCGGATGCCAAACACGCCCACGATCAAGCTGCCGACGGAAATGACCACAATTCCCACGTCCAAACCAACGCTCGAGATCGCCGACAAAATTTGGCCGCCCACCACGCAGTTGACCACCAGCCACCCGATGCCTCCCAAGATACAGATCACCGCCACAAATTTCACGCCCCACTGGCCGAAAATGAACCTGGCGGTGACCATTTGTCTGCATCCAGACTTGGGTCCCATAGTCAGGCAGTACGCGGGCACAAAGCACCCGATGTTCATGCCGATGAGCCCGGAGATCAACGCCTGCTTCATGTTGAGCCCATACACTAACGTGGGGAGGAAAAACGACGACATTGTGGTCACCCCGCCACATCCAGCGAACCAGAGACCAAGAACAGAGATGTACTGGCCCCATGTACCATCTAGCCGCTCATTTGGGAGCACCCTTTCGATGCCTCGGGTCTCGACTCCTAGCCTATCCAAGCTGTACATCCACGCGATGTACCTGGGGGTTGCAAACTGTGGGGGAACGGTGTTTTCGCCCACAGAGGCGACTTCTGATTTTTCAAGCGACATGATAGTGCAGATTTGCGTTTACTACATTTTTCGGCGACGGGGGCACCCAGATATATAGGTACATTGAGAGGTTAATAATGTCTCAGCCGCAGGTGCTGTAAGCGCATAGGCGATAACAGGGGAAAAAAGCGAGAAGTGAGAAAAGTGCAGTCAGCAGAAATTGAATTAGTCAGAGGTTTCAAATTTCTGGCTTCAAATTTCTACCTTAAATATTCTAGCTTCAATTTTAAGCTTTCGCCGTTTTGTCCGCTCTCTAATCTTTCTTCTTGTCTTATTATTTTCCGCTTGACTATGTACAAATGCTCCTCGTCTACCTCACTTATAGAGGAAACTCAACCACGACTGCTTTCTGGCCTCTCTCTCCGCCAAAGGCACAAACGCATCCACCTGTTTCCGGATCTTCTCGGCGCCAGAAACAGCATCGACCTCGCGGCCAATCACATCCACAAACTGGCCCTCAGAATCCATAAGGTAAAAGAAAATCGAGTGGTCCACCAAGTAGTCCTGGCCCGGTTTCACGTCTGGGGGCGTGGAGAAGTATACTCTGTACTTCTTGCACACGTTCTTCACCTGCTCGTACGTGCCTGTCAACCCAATGATCGAAGGATGGAAGTCCGACAAGTACTGCTTGATGATTTCGGGGGAGTCTCTTGCTGGGTCACAAGTGATGAATAGCGGCTGCAACTCGATGTTGTCCTTGGCCTTGAGCTCGTCCAACATCTCGCCCAACTTGTCCAACTCGTCAGGACACACGTCCGGGCAGTGGGTGAATCCAAAGTAAACTATGGAGAACTTCTTTTCGTCATTCTTCAAGTTCTCCTGGGTGAACGGCTCGTTGTTGGTGTCGACCAACGAGAAGTTTCCGCCAATCAACGGCTTTCCCATGCCTCTTTTGCTGTCTGCCTCCTTCTGGATTCTGAGTTTTTCTTTCTCTTTGGAAAACCACCACGTGAACCCGCCTCCGGCAACAAACAACAAAATCACCGCTTTCCAGGAAGCAAACTCGATTCCGTTCCCGCCCGAAAACTTCTGGTTAGATCCTTGCGATCCACCAATGGCCACACGGCTTAGCGGTCTCTTTTTAGGCGTGGTAACTGGTTTTTCGTTCTGGTCATTGGTAGCCTCGGGCTTGTTGGTATTTTGGAGCCTCACAAAAGAGGAGTGAATAAACCTGGTGTTGAAGGGTATTGCCCTTCTCGCAGCGAGGTTTCTGGTGGTTGAAAGCATCTCGGGTTGGAGGTTTTAGACGATTTGAAGATCTTGAAGAGTGGTGTTACCTAAAGGCATGCATGCAGGAGTGGGTCAGATCCACCACTAAGGCGAAAGAGCAAATTAGGTGTTTTATTACAATTCTTTTCCATGGGTCTTTGATCTTACGGTTATCATTTCTGATTTTTTCACTCTTCATTTCCGCTTGTGCTCGTTCCGAGTTCACACATTTCTTTGCTTCGACAGTTGTTACTGGATCTCTGAGTGCTGCGAGAGACTTCCAAATACGCATCATTGAACTCCAGCTGCAACAGATGTATCAAAGAAAGACCAGGCGGCTCAATTTCAAATGTTAGGCATTCAATAGCCCCTTCTTCTTCTTCTTTTTATCTTAGTTCTGTTTTTTCTGATTTTTCCTTTTTTCCTCCAGTCTTATCGCCATCGCCTTACTCACATCTCGCCTCCCTGCACTCCACATCTACTTTCCATACCATGTCCATTTCGGCGCTTGAAACCTGGGTGAAATCCCACGGCGGCTCGTGGTCGTCCAATGTGGCGTTCGAAAAAGTCGGACCAAATAATGTCGGAGCCGTTTTCCTGCCCGGCCCAGAAAACTCGCCGATCTCCATTCGCATTCCAGCGAAAGCCATCATCAAACTATCCGATGCCGTTACCAGTTTGGGCTCCCAGTTTGACGAGATCTGCCGCCAAACAAGAAACGTCAATGCGGTGACAAAGTTGTTTTTGGCCCGCGAGCGCCTGGAAAATCGCTTGCTGACGTCTCTGTTCGGACCATACATAGAGATGCTACCTGGATCGAAAGAAATCAACTCCCCATATGTGTGGAGCCCAGCAGACCTCGAGTGTCTCAAGGGCACAAACTTGGGCAGCTCGCTCCGCGAAAACATCAAGGAGATTGTCGAGGAGTGGTGGCTGGTGGTGTCGGTGTTGCCTGAGTCGCTAGAGAAACCCACATCGCATTTCGTCGACTTGAAGTTCTACTACGAGCACAGCTACTACTCCGCCAACGACTTGCACGAATACGTGACCCAGGTCGACAACAACAGCTGGACGTCGTTCCCCGCGTATTTGTGGGCGGCCATGATCTTCAAGTCCCGGTCTTTCCCGAGTTACCTCTTGAAAGAATGTGGTGCACCAGTGCACGAGCTAGACTTGCTCCAGGAGGACGTGGCCATGCTCATTCCAATGGTGGACCTCCTAAACCACAACCCGCAAGCACAGGTGACGTGGGGCGGCGAAGACGGCTCGTTTGTGTTGGCAACTTCAGAGCCATATGCATCTGGCGACCAGGTGTACAATAACTACGGCCAAAAGGGAAACGAGGAGCTTTTGCTTGCGCACGGGTTTTGTCTTGAGAACAACGCAGCAGACACCGTTGCGTTGAAGATCAAGGTGCCGGCCGAGTTGCTTCCAGAGTTGGAGAAAAACGGGGTGCAGCTCCCATCGATTTCGGACTATACAACGTCGATTGTGCGGCTGAGCGCAAACTCGCAAAACAGCTCGACACCAGCCGCGGAAGCTGCCGACGGGTTGCTTTTCTTCATTTCCAAGGAGAGAGTGCCGGAAAACTTGATTCAGGTTTTCCAGTGGCTCGTCAGATCGCGGTGGGAGCAAAAACTCACCGTGAGAATGCAGCTCAGTGGATTGAACCACTTGCGTCAGGCACTCGAGTCAAAAAGCACCCTCATTGACGCTGGCAAGGCATCTGGCTCCGCAAACGAGCTAGCCATCAGAACGTACTTGAAAAGTCAGAAAAGCTTGCTCGACGGAGGAGTCAAATTCATCAAGCGGCTTGAGAAGGCGGTTTTGGCAGAAAACAAGACCAAACTTCTCTCGTTGAAGAGCGTGTATAAAAGAGACGTGAGGTTTGCCCAGTCGTTGTTGGTGACCATGGGGGTCACCTCTTACGACGATATTTTACTGGAGCAGCTTCTGGACCAAGTGTGGTTGTTGTACTTGATCAGGTGTTTTAACCGGAAAGAGTACGTCAAGAGTTCCGAGGGCGAAGATGACGTTTACTTGCCGCAGTGGATCGCCGACTGTTTTGCCAGAATGGACAAAGAGACCGAGATTTCTGCTGGTGAGGTTCTCCAATTCAAAGAACTCTACGAAAACTTGATCTTGCCCATGAATCAGGCAGTCCCCGAGATTTACAACGTGGGAAGCTGGACGGTCAGAGAGTTGATCGTGAGTTCCAAAGTGTTGGACACCATCGGGTTTGTGCGGGGCAGAGAGCAGGAATGCATCTTGGTTAACGACTTCGAGTGACGCCTACACCTGAGCAAGGACAATGTACATATTAAATAGCGAAGCGAGTCTAATCTTCCTTGATTCCTCCAGCGCCAGCGGCCTCGGCAGCATCGATCGAAGCCTTGTCGGTCTTGATCTCTCCACCAGCACCTTGCAAAGCCTGGAAAAGACCAGGGGCAGCCTTGAAAGGTCTCTTCAAGTCACCCGAAGCGGCCTGGCCAAACAAGTGGATCTTGACAATGTTGGTCTCCAAAGCAGACTTCACCGACGAGATGGACTGCATGACCAATGGGTTGGTGTACTTCATGTACAAGTGCATGAAGCCCATCATGGCCAACGAAGTGAAGATGCCCTTGATCTGCGAGTCGATCTGCTTCAAGTCGTATTCCTTGACGGTGGTCACCACGGCCTTGGACTCAGCCTGGCCAGACATTGGGTTGGCTGGCTCGACGTACTTCAAGGTGGTCAAGTCGTTCTTCTTGTTGATCTGGTACTTAACGTAGAGGCACACGCCAAACACGATAAGCTGACAGGCCACGTAACCGATTCTCACGTAAAGCAAGATGGTGGGGTCTTCAAGGTCCAAGCGACGGGACACTTGCATCATGATCAACATGAGGCCCAAGTTGGAGACGGCAGGGTTCATTTTGGCGGGAGGAGTTTAAGGTGGTTGAAAAATTGGATTTTGCGTTGTCGATAAGTACGACTATCGCGGGTTTGGGTTACCCGGCTGCGACCTTCCACTGGCTTCTACGGTGCCGTACACTGGTGGCGAGCTCGAGGCGCAGGAATACACCGAAAAACAAAAAAGAAAGGGAAAGAGGGGACAACGAGGAAAAAGAAAGTTTGGATGCGAAAAAAAACAAAATAAAATTCAGGACTTTGAGGCATTAAGTCGGGTATTTATATTTGCAGACTCCATTATTTGCAGCATGTTCTAGTTTCGAACAGACTACTTTCTATTCAATGCTTATCTAGATTTCCTGCACGCGGCTCTGGAACCGGGGCAATTTTCGCTTCCGACCCAGATGGTCCAGCGGACTGCTACATGCTTTACAATTGAACTGTATGCTTTTTTATTGATTTGTATGCTTTTTGGTGGGTAGTAATTTTTTGTTGAACAATTCCTCGAGGTATCCTCTTAGTATTGCTCGTTGTCCTCGGTGATGTCTCCAAGCTCCCAGCACCCAATTCTTTCCTTCTTGGCCTTCTCTTGAACTTCGGAAAGTTGGTTAACGTAGTCCTTCAAATGAGCAGGCGCTCTGGTCTCAACAATTCCGTAGCCCTCAGACACCAACTGCTTGTTGATGGTGTAGTTTGGGTCTTTCAAAGACTGCTCAGCGTCATACAAAATGGCATCAGAGTCAACTCCAGCCGTGGCTGAAGGCAACCCGGAAAGCACGAGTTTCTTGTCAAAAGTCAAGTCTTCCAAAAGGTAGATGGACTCAGACAAGTAGTCATTAGGCTGGGTTGGAGGCAATGTGATGTTCTGCAACTTGGTCGTGTGAGCAAATGGCTTCAACACATCCAAACCAAACTTCTTAGGCAAGACGCGCAAAGAAGACAAGCTGACCTTGTCAATGTTGCCAAAATCAACGTGCTTGACCTCGTACTCGTTAGTGCTTCTGTCGAAGTTGATGACTTTGGCACGGTAGTACTTGCCGTTTTCGCTGAACTTGGCAGAAACGAGCTCGTTCTTCTTCGGACCCCTGGTCAAGTTGATTGGCAAGTCAACAGAGTTGGCGCTTGCACTGGCGTTCTGCAAGTGGAAATCGTTAAATTCCGTCTTGAACTTTCTGAATTTGGCGCTGGTTTCAGAGTCGATCAAGTGGTACGACAAGATACCCGACTTGTCGATGTCGACAATCTCAATGTCAAAGAATTTGGGCTTGGCCGCCTCGATATTGAGCTCCGCCAATCTTGAAGATGCCTCGTCTGCCTCTCTTTGGGCAGACGCCTCATCGTAGTCCTTCCAGACTCCCTTGTGAGCTGATTTGGCCAAGTCCTCAGCAGCAGTGAACTCTGAGGCATACTTGTTGCTGCTGACAGCAATGCCGTGCACGGTAACCAAGCCAGCTTCCAACAATTCGATTTGGACTGGTTTCAACGCCTGGCTGTTGGCGTACAAGTTACCGATGAACCCACCGATCTTGTCTGTGTCGTAAACCTCAAACTCGACATTTCTTTGCAAGTACTTTCTGTTCAAGTAGTCGAGGCCCTCACTGTGATCGCTGCCTCTCTCGTTGGCCAAACCGCCCAAAATGAGAGTCAACTTGATACCTTCCTTGGGGTTGTACAACTTGACTCTATTGGCAGAGGAAACAAATTCCACATGGTATCCACCGGAGATACGGCCCTTCTTCTGGAATCCGTTGAAGAAAGTTTTCGCCTTCTGGAAACTCTCAGACGCGTTGACTACTCTCGACCCAATAGTCAAGATCTTGGAAATGTCACCGCCAGTGAAAAAGACACCCTTCTTGCCCAATTTTTTCTGCTCTTCCTCGATCTCCACCAAGCGATCCCAGTTCAAGGATCTCTCACCAGCAGTTTGCTTGTTGTGCTTGATAACTGTGGCGTATCCATTGGACACAATAAGTTCAGAAAGGTCCTTGTTACCCAACTTGAACGAAACCAAGAAACGAGCGTCCAACCCCAAGTCTTTGTTGGCATCTCTGAACCCGTCAATATACAAGGTGGCGTTTCTGCCAATGGCATGGTTTCTGGCAAATTCTTTGGCAGTGAGCACCAAAGACTGCTGCTGTAGAGAATTGGATGTCACCGTGGAATCGTTAGGTCTAGGGCCCCTCAATGACGCCAACTGAACAGTGATTTCTTCTCCTGAGGGCAACTTCACATTGTAGGTATCGACGTTGACAACTTTTGTAATCGTCACGTTTTCGATGGTGAGGCCAGGTCTCAATGTCTTGGAACTAACTGGCTGCCTAGAAGCACCAGCAGCAGGTTTGGTTCCTGCCAAAGAAGCATAAATGCCCTTTCCTAAAGCCTTGGCGGTGAGCTCGGCCTTTCTCAATGGGCCCATAGCGGCGGAGCCGATGAGCGAAGACTGCCAGTCGGCGATTTCCGCAAATCCGTTTTCGAGCAATTTCTCGTGGATATTGTTGCCCGTAGGATGCTCCACCAACACCAAAGGAATACCTGCCTGGTTTTCGCCGATGATCTTCACCTTCACATTGACGCTGGAAGTCAAAAGGCGATCCTCGACGTACTGCTTGGCTTGCTGGGCCACTTTCAATTCTGGACCGGTCTCGTCGGTTCTTGGCGCCTTAACACCCGCCAAAATCAACGACAGTTCCACGTGCTGCAGCTTATTAACGAAAATGCGCCCAACCACACGGTCTCCGCTGATGACTCTCTCGATGACAGTGGTCAATGGTGACTTCTGAGACTTGGCGATAATCGAGTCAGAAAGCGGCACAAGTTCTGGCTCAGAGAACTTAGGGGCCCAAATGCCGAGCAGTTTAGCCCTGGCGCCTGCCTCTGCCGCCTTCAAAGTGTCAACAAAGTCAGCCTCCTCGTCGCTGTCGATGTGGATGTTATCCTTCAATTTGACCAAACCTTTCTGGAGTAAGTGCTCAATCAACGACAGGAACACGGGCGCCAGAATGTCGCCGAATTCTTTCCCCGTGGTGGGCAACTTGAACAACACGGAGAACTTGATTTCCTTGCCGATGACCAAGTTTCTCAAGTACTGTTTCGCCTCGTAAGTGTCACCTCTCACATACTGGAGAGTAAGCGTTCTCTCTGGCACTGGGAATTGCGCCGATTTCGTGGGCACCAACACCACCGTGTCGCCACTCAAGACATTTTTGACTTTGGCGGAGAGTTTTTGCGACATTCTGCTGGGAAAAAGAGAGTGGTTGGTTTATCAGCCACAGTGGATTCGTGGTCGAAGCCGGTGGAATAGTGGATCGACATGGGCGCTCGTGGTGTACGGGTGTAAGCTGGAGAGGGACAGACGCTAATGAAATACGGTATTTTTCGGAATCAATCGACAGCGTAAAAAGCAAGGCTCCACAATATTTCCACCCCAGTCTTGAATCTCACCTTTCCAGCTAATTTCCCCCCTTTTTTCCCCAGTTGCAGCTCCCGTCACCTTAGCCGAAGTGACCACCTACGCATGTCGTGGCTGCGAAATGTCGTGTACTCGCACTGCGGAACAATGTCGTGCACCCCAGCCGCTGATTCACGCCTCACACGGTGAACCCACCACCAGAAACAAAACCTCTTTTGCTTCCACAATTTGCTGTTTAATTGTCGGCTTCACATAATGGCACCACGCACGACTGCACAGAAGCGTCTCTTGAAGGAGTACCAGCTGCTTGCGCGAGATCCACCCCCGGGGATTATCGCCAGCCCGCTAACCGAAGACAACCTTTTTGTATGGGACTGTTTGCTCGAGGGTCCCGCCGATACCCCTTACGAAAACGGGGTTTTCAGTGCGCTTTTGAAATTCCCGCCCGATTACCCGTTGAGTCCGCCGCTGCTCAAGTTCGATCCGCCTTTGCTTCACCCAAACATCTACGCAGACGGAACCGTGTGCATTAGCATCTTGCACCCTCCTGGCGAGGATCCCAATCAGTATGAGCGGCCCGAGGAGCGGTGGTCGCCTGTGCAGAGCATCGAGAAGATTTTGTTGAGTGTGGTTTCGATGTTGGCAGAGCCCAACCCGGAAAGTGGCGCCAACATCGACGCTTGCAAGTTGTGGCGGGACCACCGGGAAGAGTTTGACCGCCAGGTGCGCTCGCACGTGCGGAAGACTTTGGGCCTTTAGTGCTTGATTTTGCAAGCGCTGAGATTGAAATATGAGATTCTGGGGATACGGAGGTTTAGACTAATAGATAGACGTTGCAGTGGACCTGAATCTGGGAGTCGACAGGGTCGCAGCTTCTCTTTGCAATTGAATACTCTGAAATCAGAAAGACGCATTGAAATCAGAAACACTGACTGTGGGCAACGTTGAGGTCCATCCGAGAATATAACCGAATCTAAACATGCATGCGTGTCTATGGTAGGTCCAATAGTGCTCACATTTAATGAGAACCCACATAATACGACGTACCACCGACCATGACGTCCCCACACCTTAACCTGGAACTAAAAGGATCTGGAGATTTGCAAATTCCGATAACCACGAGCGTTTCCGCGCCCGAAACGTTTATCACCCCACGCCCGGTTTCCGTCGTTTCCACCGCCAACGGAACTTGCACGGAATTTTCTCCACCTCGCACTAACCGTTATCTACACCACCTTAAAAGAGCAAAGAGAACAGGAAACCACCCAGAAACAAAAAAACAAAGACAAATACACCAAACCATATATCATATCACCGCCATGTCTTCGCACTCCACAAAAGTCTTGGTCATCGGCGCAGGCGTTTCGGGCTTGAAAGCCGCCCATACTTTGCTAGAAGATCAACAACTAGCGGCTAGCGATGTGATGGTGGTCGAGGCCCAAAACAGGGTCGGCGGGCGTATTTTGACCGACACGAAGAGATCCAAATTGGGCCTTCGCTACGATTTCGGCGCGGCGTGGTTCCACGATGCCCTCACCAACACAGTGTTGTATGATTGCATTGACGATGGGTCATTTGACGTGCTGAAAGATGGGTACTTCGATGACAAGGAGATGACGTTGTACGCGTCGGAAAACGACGGCAGCATCGACGTGGATGAGCTCAAGCTCAACCGTATAGTCGAGGATATCGAGCGGTTCATCGAAATCCACTACTCGACGTCGTTGGATGTGCCCGATGAGTCTCTCGACGCAATGGTGGCCAAGTACACGGCGAAATACGGGGTGTTCCTCACAGACCCCCAAAAACACTACTGTGCCCGCATGCTCCGCTATATGGAGCTCTGGTACGGGATCCCGCTGAGCAAAATCAGCGGGAAGTACGCGGTGATGAACCACCAGGGTAGAAACTTGTACAACAAGAAAGGGTACGGGTTTGTCGTGGAGAAGCTCCGGTCGCAGCTCAAGTGCGAGGTGTTGTTGGGTGAGCAAGTCAAGACCATCAGCCGCAACGTCAAATCCGGGCCCAGAAACCACACCGTGGTCACTGCCAGCGGCACCACTATCCATGCTGACTACTTGGTGGTGTCGGTGCCCCACAGTGTGCTTGAGCTTGGTGCAGACCATCCGTATGGGATCCAGTGGACTCCATCTCTCCCTAGACCGCTCGTGGAGTCGCTTCTGACCATGCATTTCGGAGCGTTGGGCAAAGTGATTCTTGAGTTTGACCATATCTGGTGGGACAACACCCAGGACCGGATGGAGGTGCTTGCGGACGCCAACGTGGTTTCTGAAACACCGGTGCCGTTTCAGTACCCGATCTACATCGTCAACTACGGGCGTGTGCACGCTGGCGCTTCCAGTTTGGTGATTTTGATCCAGTCTCCCGTCACTGACTACTTGGAGGCTAACCCGGACAAAGCTTGGGATTACATGAGACCGATGCTCGAAAAGATCAAAGTGAAGCCCATGCCGGAGCCAATTAATGTGTTGGTGACCGATTGGACGCAGAATCCCTATGCTAGAGGGTCTTACTCGTCGGTTTATGTAGGCGATGACCCAAGCGACCAGGTGATCCAATTATCGGGCGAGCATGATTTCTGCGGCTTGGGCGCCGCATCAACTATTCGTTTCGCCGGAGAACATACGATTTCTGATGGTGCTGGCTGTGTTCATGGAGCATACAATAGTGGCACTCGAGCTGCGCAGTGGATCTTGAGTGACTTGGCTAAAAGGGGCAATCAGTCTAGGCTCTAAGGCATGCGAGAGGTGATAAAGAGTTTAAGCTGCAACCTGTGGCGACAAGGTTTGGGAGGACAATTCAGGATGATTGATTCTAAAGGTGTTCAGAGCTAGCTGGAGGCACACGCGCTTGAGAAGGAAATTACGTTCTACATCGTCTCTTATCAGAAACACCGTCTTTCCAATGAACTTTTTTAGTGGTTCAATTATGCTCGGGCTTGCTCGGATGCTCATGTTCGCAGCCATGCATACTTAGCTCCTGAAGCACATACACACACCACTACACAAACACATATGTAAAGTGCCCTAACACGAAATATGATTGGCTATTCGTCCCAATTATGCTCTTATTTTTGTCCCCATCTCCATTTACATTCCCACCTTCGAGAACCCTCTGGATGGCTCTGGAACCCTTTCTCTGCAGTCCGCACTCATTTTTTTTCTCTTGTATATATACCGGCAGTCATCTCCAACTTTCAACTACCACCAAAATGGCCACCAAATTCGACGCTGAAAAAGCAGAGAACCTCGAGGACATCGAGAAGCAGTTTGCTGTCAAGGCCGTGAAGCAGGCCGAGACCTACTGGAACTTGATCTCGCAGATCAAGGCTTCTTCGTTCAAGTTGACCAAGCACGATGACGACATCTTCGAAACGCTTTTGAAAGACTTCCCAGAGTTCAAGGAGCCAAAGAACGTGGCTGTGATCCTGGAAGAAGAGATGAAGAGCCCCGAGGGCAAGTCCAGATGGAGAGACTTCTGCGAGAAGTTCAACGAGATCGACGACTACAACTTCGGCACTTTGTTGAGAACAGACGCCTCGAAGGAGTACTCGGAGACCAACACGATCTTTGCGGTGAGAATCCAGTTCTACGCCATTGAGATCGCTAGAAACAGGTACGGCTTGAACGACTGGGTCTCGTCGTAGGAGAGCAATAGAAGAAACACGGGAATAAACATATACGCTAGAACGCAAGTGGCAGTGCTGGACAGTATGGCTGGTTCCAGCCGCTCAGCACTGTCGAGTAGTAAGTTTTTTTTTTTTTTTTCCTGGCTTCAGTCACCAGCGTGGTCGCCTGGTGTCTAAAGACGCATCACGTGACCTGCCACAACTAAAACTCGCCCATGCACTCCATACCGACACCAGCTACTTTTAGCCCAGGCTTACCAACAACAACCACAATTGGCATGAATCGCATGAAACCCGCCCCGGCGCCCAACGGAAACCGCAAGGATCCGGCACAGGCCGGGATCGCTCAGCAGGTTCAGCAGCCTCAGAATATTCACAACAATCAGCACCAACCGCCACCACCACTGCTGCCTCAGCCGTTATTGGCCAATTATACGCTCCCAGGAGTGATCTCGTACTTGACGTCGGAATTCACCAACTTGGAGCGGTTCAAGATCATGACGAACTTGGAGAAGTCCGAGATGAAGTACCGGATCCAGCAGTTGACGGCAGAGATCAACTCGCTCAAGTTTTTAAACGATAAGCAGGCGGTGCGGATCAGGGAGTTGGAGGAGCAACTCGCCAGCAAAAGTGGAGGCAGCAGCACAGAAAACGCTGGTTCTGGGCCCGAAATCGCCGCTTCATCTGGCAATTTGGCCAAATCAACTGCCAAATCAACAGCATCAACAACCCCCTCTGCCGACTACGACATTCCCGCCGTGGACTTGGAGGTGCTCCGCGCGTCCCGCCAGAAGCTCAATCGGTCGATCAAGGACGTTTACCGGCTTCTCAAGCCTCCTTCCATTTCGGCGAGAAACGTCATGGACATTCCGGGTGCTGATCACTCCGACTACACCGAGCTCATGCGCGAGCCGCCCTCTGACGAAGACGAACTCCAGACACAGTCTGCGTCGAAGCTTGACAGCATCTTTGCCAAGTACACCCTCAGCAGCGACGACCTACTTCTGGAACGGAAGGAGTCGATTGAGGAGGAGGCAAATAACATCATCAAGGCGTTGGAGGAGGACGCCGACGAGCCCATTCACAAGGGCCAAACGCGACTCAGCCTCGCCGACGAAAGCGACACGGAAACCGTAATTGTGGATGAGCCAGAAGAGGCGCATCTTCTCATTGACGAGAGTGAGCTTGTGAACTCAACCGCGAGCCCAGATCCTCCGATCAGACTCGGGTCCATAGTCCACATTCCAGCACCACATCCGGCCGCTAAGGTGTATCAGCCGTTCCAGCACTCGTTTGTCGTTATCCAGGGCCACACATTCACCGCTTGGCACCGCAGTACCCAGGTCTTCACTGGAGACATTGACGAGACGCTGGATGATGTGGCCGGTGCGTTCTACTTGGAGAAAAAGAGAGTGCTTTTGGTGACGCGCAAAAGTGGCATTGTTTTAATTGAACAGAAGTCAGACTCAAATACCTTGCGCCGTGTGGTTCTCCATAAAGAAGAAAAACTCCAGGTGGAAACTTGTGCCATCTTGGAGTTCAGCCGGGTTGGTTCTAATAGAGCGTTGGGCTTGGCATACTCGGGCAAAAACAAAGAAGGGAAGTCCAACATAGTGGCGTTGGAATTGAAAACGGGGCAGAAAGTCACGAGCAAGCCGTTGGCTCAATTCAACAGCACATTCATCAAAGCAGCATCTGATGTGACGTCCTTGCATTGGTACGAGAACACACCATCTAAGCTCCATACTTCAGGACTCCCGAAGTCGTTGCTGCCCAGGAAACACTCGAAGCTGGCATCTGTGGACGAAAATGCATCGCTCAATTTCGACTTGCTATTTTCGCATGGCAAACTTCTGAAAATAAGTCTCGCGCTGAAAGAAATTACTGATGTCTACACCGACAAGTTTGACACTGTCGAGGTGACTGCAAGTTACGCCTTGCTTGCGGGGTCAGAAAATATCACTCTCTTTGACATTGCTGCCGGCAAGGTGATCCTGAGCAAAACAGCAAAGCAGAATGCCCGCTATTCGCTCCTCTACAAAGGCGACCCTTTCATCGTGCAAGTTGACAACACCGAAATGGTTGTCTACGACGCAAACTTCCACGAGGTGGCTACCAGCCCCAATTGCGACGGCACTATAACGTTCAGCGATGCCGATTTCGTAGTTGTGCAAAGCAAGCAGGAGGTCCGGATTACCGCCATCGAAGGTGCAAATTAATTGGGATACAAGACGAAGGAAACGCAGAAGCGGCGAGCAATTGGGTTGGCCGTTCAAGAAATTTGTTGTGTGTCCATAATGTTTTATTCAATCGGTTCCATGGAGATTGCCGTGTATTTTGCACCCGCCAGTAAGTCACCACCAATTAGCAGTGGGCTGGTATGTTATCCTGCACATATGCGCGCCACGCGCGGTTCTTGGTCACGTGCCACACTCCCTCGCGTCCACGCGAAAGATACGCGCTCGCCTTTTCTTCCAAGCATTCAACTCTTCCCCAAAACTAATCACTAATCATGCTTGAAGGTAAATTTGACGAAGCTAGTCTCCTCAAAAAGATCGTGGACTCCATCAAGGACTGCGTGAAATTGTGCAATTTCAACTGTACCGAGCACGGCATCACCGTGCAAGCGGTGGACGACTCGAGAGTGTTGTTGGTTTCTTTGCTCGTGGGACTGTCTGCTTTCTCGGAGTACAGATGTGACCGTGACATCACGTTGGGAATTGACTTGGACTCGTTCTCCAAGATCATCAAATGTGGTAACAATGAGGACTACTTGACGTTGTTGGCTGAGGACTCGCCAGACAATGTCATGACCATCTTCGAAGACAAGAAGAAGGAGAGAGTTTCCGAGTACTCGTTGAAGTTGATGGACATCGACTCCGAGTTCTTGAGAATCGACGACATGCAGTATGACTCGGTGATCAACATGCCCAGCACCGAGTTCTCCAAGATTGTCAGAGACTTGAAGAACCTCAGTGAGTCGCTTAACATCACGGTCACCAAGGACTCGGTCAAGTTCAGCGCCGAGGGCGAGTCTGGCACTGGCTCGGTGGTGTTGAAGCCTTACACCGACATGGACCACCCAGAGGAGTCTGTTTCGGTGAACTTGGAGAACCCTGTTGACTTGACGTTTGGTTTGAAGTACTTGAACGACATCATCAAGGCCACTGCCTTGTCGGGCACCATCACCATCAAGTTGGCCGACAAGACGCCTGCGTTGTTCGAGTACAAGTTGGACGCTGGAGGATACTTGAGGTTCTACTTGGCGCCCAAGTTCGATGAGGATGACTAATGGAGATAGGCGAAATACATGTAAATTAGAGGCCCCGCTTGTAGCAGAAGGGAACGCATACGAGACGTTCGGCGCCGCCCATTCGACCTCGTATTTTTCGGCCCGAAATAAATTCAAAGCTGTCTCGATAAGAGGAGTGAATTCCAGTAGAGGTCAGTATCACACCCAGGTCAGTATCACACCGAGGTCAATACTACGCAGAAGTCAATGCTGAACAGATGCACATGAAAACCAAAAACAACGTAACCAAAGAAGAAAAAAAATCAATAAAACTGAATAGAAGAAGCTACCGACACATAAATGGCCAGTTCCAGGTGTTTCACCATTTGCGAGTAAGTCAAGAAATTACTCGCATGTTGTGGTTTCGGGACAGCTCCCCGATTGGGTAAATGACCAAAGTGGCTCGTGATTCCAGAACGCGAATGTAGTCACGGAATTCGCAGAAACCCGCACCGCTCGGCATGCGAAACCATTTGTTTTGTGGCCGTAGACGACAAGATGATGTTTACGTTTCGGCGCTCTAGACGGCGAAAGCACCGGGGCTTAATTTTGCGCGGAACAAACGTAAACAATTAGGAGGCACCGCAGGTAAATCTGAAACTGCCATGACCGGACCATGGGGGACCCCACAATTAAGACCCGGTCTAGGCAAACTGGTGCAATTTTCCGTGGCAACTTCGCTTAGTTGGCTGGCCAGGATAAGCTTTTAGTGAGCACCGCGTGCATGCGTGCCGCGAGCCCTGGTCCCAAAGTTCTGCAGGCCAGACCCGAGCATAATGCCCACCCACCGTGTGAGCAGAACAGAGCGAATGCAATGGCAGAAAAGAAGAGGCAGATAAAATTTAAAAAATAAAAACCAGCATGCTGCAGCCTCAGTGGGCCCGTGCCCGCCGAAACACACCCGTACACCGCCGCCCCCAACCCCCTCCGTGCGGTCCATCTGGGCCCCTGGATCAAAACTGTTCCGCTTTGGGCCTCTGTACAGGCCATACTCGAAAGGTCGTATCCTGCTTGTTGCTGTGCTTACCTGTCAATGGCAGAGAAAGTTTCACCGCCAGTTGGAATTGTTTCGGGGCGCTACTTGTTCCTGTGAGCGGCGCGCTGTTTTGCATTGGTCACACTTGGATCCACCCTTTCTTGGAGCTTCTGTTGTTTTTGTTTTCTTGTTTGTTTGTCCGTCTCTCAAACTTGCGGTTTCTCTTGCACCCATATCCTCATTTTCAAAAACTCCCCGTGACTAGCCGCCAAAGCCACAACCATTGCCATGTCCTTCCAAGTCTATCGCCTGTCCCAATAACTGCCCCTCGTCACTCCCCAACCATTCCCTAGCTTCGTGACATGTCTCAAAATCCCAGAAATAGGCACAAACGACAGCGATCCTCAGCTAACCCCCAGCAGTTCCATTTCGACGACGACGACGACCACCCATTCCATTCGCTTCTACCGCTTCCCGACGAGGGCCTGAGTGCACAACTTCTTCGGCTGCAACAGCGCAACTTGCATGACCTCCCTCCACCTTCAGAGCGGTATTCGAGCCAACCGCCACCTCTGACCCACGGGCGACTTTTCCCGCCGCCAGACCATCCCCATGCTTCCCATTTGCAGCATTCCGAGCCCCCGCCCGACTTCAACCCGGCCCCTCAGCAGTTTCCCTTTGCGGGTCCGTTCAACGTGCACCAAGGCGACATGCCTGCCCCACAGAGCCAGTTTCTCCCGCAATCAGAGATGGCCGCCTCTCAAATGGCCCGGCCGCCCGTTCCAGCGTGGACGTCGGCGCCCGAGGTGTTTGGCCACCACAAAAACATCTCGATCTCGACGCAATTCGACATGTTCAGCTTGGGCGAGCAAAGTCCCTATGACACAGCCCCGGCGGCGCCAGCGGGCCGGATTCCACCTTCACAGCCCCATTTTGCGCTCTCGGAGCTGTTCCCATACTCGTCAAGACAACCTGGGGGTCCTCAGTTGCGGGTGCCCTCGTCTGGTTTCCACCAGCTTGCTCCTGCTACTCTTACTGACACACAGACAAAAACGCCAACAGGCCACCAGTTGGAGGATCACGATACAGAGCATTATGTGGCGGGTCCAGGCGAGCCCATGTTGAGGCGATTCTTGCCGAATATCGTCAAGATCGATGCGTTCAACCTCAACTCGTTCTTGCTTGAGATTTTGAGCGAGATTGGCACGCTCCCGCCGTTGGACGACTTCTACAACCTCCTCTACAACGAAAAGAACTATTCGCCGGATTTTTTGCAACTTTCCGAGCAAGAAAAAATCGACAAGCTGGCCCAGTCGGTGAACCCAGAAGCCATGGAGGTGCTTCACCAAATTTTGGAAATATTCCGAGACCCTCAGACTCTCTTGTCGTATTTCCCAACCATGGACGTGAGCAGCAGCAAGCTCCTGAGTGTGAACATCCACGAGCTCCTTCGGTCTTTTCTAGCATTGAAGATCTTGTATGACTCGCTCATACAAGTGGATGAGATCCCTTCGTCCTCCGAGTCTCCTGCGACAATCCCTCGACACTCGATCTACAAAGTGTACTACATCATTTGCCAGAAGCTCATCTTGAAGTACCCGACCGATTCCAATAGCACAAGTCTCCAGCAAAAATTGATCTTGGGCCTGTCGAAGTTGGGCAAGTTGATCAAATTAGTGTATCCAACATTGACCTCCAAACGCTTAGGGCGCCGAGGCGCATCCAAGTACAACTACATGGGAGTCAAGTGGAACCCGAGCATAGTGAGCGAGGAGATTCTCGGCCTTTGCGAGGAAGATTTGCTGCGGTTGGCCGATATCTTCAAAAACATGAAGAAACTGATGGACCAGCAAAGAAAACGCTCGCTGGTTCCTCGCCAGCTGATATCTTCGGGAAGAAGATCCAGCCATCACCGGCGCCAAAGCACAGTGAGTACAGGCTTCCAGTATATGCCTTCGACTGCTGACCACACCCACTTGCGGCCGCAAGTGACCTTTGTGCAAGGTCTGACCAAATTCCCGCGCGAAGGGCTCTCCCCGCTCTCGTTAGTGACGGATCCTGATAACGTGGACCCGCGGGCCAGCTGGCTTGGTGCTTCGCGTCACCACTCGCTCATGGCGCTCCAGGACTTCAACATTGACTCGCAAACTATTCATTCTGTGTTGCTCAATACAGAACGCATGGCCAACGACAACAGCTGGCTCTATAGCGAGGTTGCAAGCAAAGTGGAGACGATCGTGAGGTCGGAGTTCCGCGAGGACAAGGAGTATCTCCACTTGTTTCTCGCGTTGGCGATCGACTTGTTGCCCCTGGTGCTAATTTACGAGCATTCTGGCGAAAAAAGTCGCCAAATCCAGCTGATCCGGCAAAACCTCAAGCACTTGATCGTCCACTTGCGCTCGAGGTTTGCTGGAAGCACAGTGGTCGACCAAGGCGATATCTCTGCGTTTGTTGGCTTGGTGAAGCGCATGGCGCATCTCACCGAGTTGCTCGAGCTGCTCTGCCGATCCGATTTGGACACCGGGCTTCTTCAAAGCATGGGCAACGATGTCGACCGCCTCTTGCTTTCAAACGAGGATTACCCTTCCACAGGCGGCGGCCTTATCTCTCTGTCCAGGTTCACCTTCACACAAGGCATTGTCCGCACGCTCAACGCGTACCAAATACTCGAGAATGACGACGGTAAAGTCATGCCACCCGAGAAAGTGATCGAGGTTGTCAGCAACGATGCCGCCGCGTGCAAAGAGAATTTGAGAAGGGCGCTCAAGCGGCTCATTGAAGATACCGCTAGTGGAATTGAAAATGGGCCCACCATGTCGCTTGAGGACGTGAGCAGCCAAATCTCGATCGGCTTGGTCGAGCTTATCCACACGGACATTCTCACGGAAAAATTGGCCCAGCATTACCCGGCGTTTGTGTTGCGGGAAATGGCAACATACATCTCGAACCAATTGCTCACCAATGTGTATGAGCTGCGGTTTGTTGGAGGTCCTGGGGTGCCGAACGAGACCTTCCGCTACTGGTGGCTTATCGCTACGTTTGTACAAGAGTACGTTGCGCTCTTGAGCGAGATTGTGGGTCTTCACGAGTCGTTGACGTGACTCGACATTTGCATATGGTTTCATTTCTCAGTAGGCTGCGAAACCCGTTGGGCGCGGCCTGCACCTAATCGTAATATCAGTTGCTTGCGCGGCCCTATGGCCTGTTCCCGCACTCACCTGCCGCATTGAGATAAGCTAAATTCCGTCGGTATCGCCAGCCCGATGCCTCCAGGCACACTTTATAGTCTGCGTCCAAAGCTGGCTTCGTCTGCCTCCACACTGCAATTCTCAACAATGAAGCACCAGAAAGTGATCATCATCGGCGCAGGCATGTCGGGCGTGAAAACCGCCATCGACCTTTACCAGGCCGGGGTGATGGACACAGTTATCCTCGAAGCCAGAGACAGAGTTGGCGGCCGCTTGGTGTCACACGGCGCCACGTTAAACCCGGGGTTGAAGTACGATTTCGGCGCGTCGTGGTTCCACGACGCGTTGAAGAACCCGCTCTTCGACAAGGCCCAGAAGTTGGGCAACGTCGACTACTACTTTGACGACCGCAAGCATGTGTACTTGTCGAAGGACAAGAGGGAGATCCCCGCGTGGAAGTTCGAGCGGATCGTCGATGAGATCGGCGACTACGTGCTGATGGTGTACGAGGCGGACCCGCTGAAAAAAGACGTGTCGCTTCGTCAAATCTGCAACGAGTACTTGGCCAACTACGACCGCCACTTGACCGCGGAGGAGAAAAAATACGCCAAGCAAGTGGTGCGCATGTGGTCGGAATTGTGGGACGGTGTGTCGTGGGAAGAGGCGCTGGCCAAGCAGACAAACTACCAAAGCGGCCACTACGGCAGAAACGCCTTTGTCACCAACGGATTTGCAACGGTGTTCAACAACGAGTTGGCCGAGTTGCCCCAGTGGTACCAGGAACACAACATCAAGGTCGGCACCCACGTGTCTGCCATCGACTACTCGAACCCAAAAGTGGTCAAGGTGACCACCCAGTCGGGCGAGGTGTACACTGCCGACTATGTGGTGCTGACCATTCCCTTCAGTCTCTTGGGGTTGAAGGACCCTGCAGACAAGTGCTACATGTCGTGGAACCCGCCGTTGCCGCCACATTTCGAGCGGTTGATGCCCGACTTGACGTTTGGCTCGTTGGGCAAGGTGGTGTTTGAGTTCGGCGACAGGTTCTGGCCCGAGGACATCGAGCGGTTCTATGTTTTGGCCGACGAGGACGAATCCGGCGGGAAGGCCAGACCTTGGCAGCACCCCACGCTCATCGTCAACTACTACGCCATGAAGGGAACCCCGCTGTTGGTGTGTTTGACCCAGGAGCCCGTTTCGCAGCAAGTTGAAAACATGTCTGGCGACGACATCTGGGAGCTTTTCAAGCCGGCCATCCTCCAGATCGCAACCGCGCCTGTACAGAAGCCGTTCAAGGTCCACCACACCCCGTGGAACAAAGACGAGTACACCCGTGGTTCGTACTCTGCGGCCAGGGTGGGCAGCTTGGACAACTCGGTCATTTGCGAAACGCTCGCCAATGGTTTGAGTGATCGGGTGCGTTTTGCTGGGGCAGAGACCATTGACGGCAGCTCCAACGGGTGTGCACATGGCGCATGGTACAGTGGTGCGCGCGAGGCGAGACACATCTTGACACACTCGAAGGCGGCGTGCAAGTTGTAGGGGGCGGTGTGGGTTTTTTTGTTAGGTGGGTTTATATCGGTTCTAGATGTACGGGTTTAGCTCGATTCTGTCTTTGTAGCTGGTGCCCGGCCAACGGGCAAGTGCCTCCCCAGCGGTAGCGCACGTGACCTGGGGAACCCGAAGCCTCAGTTCAAGATCAGTAGACGCCATAGCATCGCTTCGTTTTCTTTTCCGGCTCCTATTTTCCGTTCTGCATTCATGAAGGACATTTCTTCGGCGGTGCATCGAGCCATCCAGCACTACCAGCTCAATTCCAACTCCAAGCTGCTCAGGCGGCTCAATGTCAAGAACGAAAAACGAATAGTGGCCAACTTGGCCAAGAGGCACCAGGCAAAACACTTGGTGGAGCTCCTCCTGAAAAGAGACCACTACACCAACAAGATCAATGAGCTTCTCAACAGTGCGGGAGAGGAAACCGACCCCAAATTGATCGAGGATGAGTATGAGGCAGAGTACTACTTGACGCGGCGCTTTTCGAGAATGTCAGAGAGCATGGGCCAAGTGAAGGCGCTAATATCGAAGCATATGGAATTCCAAGACGAAATGGCCAGGGAGCACGAGAAAATCCTCCAACAGTACAAATCGAAGCAGCCAGCTGCAAACGGCTTGGCGAAACTAAAAGCAATGAACGCAGTGGGCGAAGCGAGTCGACAGGCTGCTAAATCTGCTGCGCTCAATCAATTGTACGAGCGGGTTTCTCGCAATCAGCAGAAACTTGCACAGGAATCCGAGGCGATGTTGAGACAGATGGGGGTTCCATTTTTCTGCTTGGAAACCACCATCGCCATCGATGAAACCCAGCTAAAGCGAGGCAAAGAGCAAGCTCTCGACACTCTCTACAAACTAGTGGAGGCGGAACCACGCGCGTAGCCCGGGAAATATATTAATGCATTTGGAGACTGAAGCGCCGTCTATTTTGTTCTCACTGTGTAGTCGTCGCCGGACTGTGTGATGTAGCGGACCCAAGGGTATGACTGGTACTGTAGCTTTGGCTCGTTGATGCGCAAGTAGCGGACCTGGATGCCCGACGTGGTGAAGTAGGGAATCGAGAAATTCACCTTGATTGGCTTCTTCAGCACAATATCCTCGTTGTCCAACACCGCAGGCAAGCCCAACTCGGCCTTCATGTGGAACTGCTTGCCTCCCGGGAATGTCTTCAATTTCCAGATCAAGCATGATTTCTCTGGGATCCATTTCACACTGCCGTACTCAGGGGTGAATTTTGGCGTGTCAGCATCTTCCGGAATTGGGATGATGATCTCCACGTTGTTTGCGGTGGACTTCTTCTTGATCTGCGCTCGCGCAGAACACAAGATCTCGATCCGCGAGTGCTTGTGCACGACAATCTTGCAGTTCACCAAGATAAGTGGTTTCATCAAAAACTGCGCCGACAGCAACCGGTACGACATCACGGTGAACTCTCCGTCGGGTGGGATGAACGTAATGATGCGCTCATTCTCAAACTTGGACAATCTCACGCACTGGTGGAACTTGATGTCTTCCATTTCGATTTTCTTCGAGCCAGGCGCCGATTCTGACGCCGTGTCATCATCGATATTGCTGGTAAATATGCCCTTGTCGTTCAATCCCAACCGAAGGTCCGGCATTCCGCTCAACTTCGACTTCATCTTGACTTCGCCCAAGATCTCGCTGTTCAACACCTGGCCATTGGCGTTGATGAGCATGTTGATCGACTCCACCACATCCAAGAACGCCTCGTTCTTCTTGTATGTGATGCCCTCCTTTCTCCAGCTGACTGCGTTCGTGACTGCGTTAGGCGGTTGCACCAACCTGTTTGTTGTCTTGCGGATCAACTTGTAGTAATCTTGGGTGATGTATTCCTTCAAGATCTTTGTGTCTGTCGTTTGCGGCACGCCAAAATCCATCATTTCGTCCAATAACTCGTAGGTGATGACGAAATTGTCGCGGATCGACTCCTCCTCCAAGCTCTTGAAATATTCTGTGAGCACCTCCACGAGTTTCAGGAGGAAAACCACAATCGCCATCACGTTCTCGTTCTTGCGCGTTAACGCACACAAGTACAAGTTGTTGTGGTTGATGTAGATGTAGTTTATGCCGTTGCTGTGGATGTAAGGCCGGTAAAGCGACTCATCTTCGTCGTTCTCCAATTCCATGAGAAGAACGGGGAACGTCTCGATGGCGTTGGGCGGGATGTCGCCCTTATAGTCTCGAGAGAGAAGCGGCTTGCCTTTTATGTCGAGAAAGTGGATTTGGGACGCCATTCGGGGTTTTAGGTGGTTGGTTGCCGCTGCGGTTGTTTTCTGAGGTGGAGCAAGGTGGACACGGTTCGACACCCGTACACCGCGACACTTGATCTTAGTGGTGGGAGGTACGGGTTAGAGGGCCCCAGTGGTTGTTGTGGACTTCAACGCAGGGAAGTCGTACTGGTTTGCGAGAGTGTTGACTTCTGCTTCGAAAGTGCGCAATTTGCTTGGTTGTTTCGCTCTCCCTGATTTCACCGTGGTTTCACTCGTTGAACGGTAGACAATTTAGAAGGTTTTGGTTTCAAACGATTGAAATTGAACATAGAGCGCATACACTAAGGAATTCACGTAGGGTGCCTTTTCATTTGATAGTATTGATAGGAGGTCGGGTTGTGGTGCAATGGTTTCTTTTTCGCTACATTCCTCACTTTCAGTTGCTTCCCCGAATTCCGTACTGGCCAGAAGTCACATAACAGACGGTGATTTCGCAGAAAAAAGCTCTAGGGGGTATCAAATGATGATTTTCTTTGAAACTGAATTGTTCATTTTTGCTTTTTCTCCGTTCTTCGATTTTACACCGCTGATATCTCTGTACGGCACTTGCGCACATGAAACATTTAAGATAATTTCCTGAAAAGTGTCGCGAGCTACGAAATTCGCGTTCCAAACAAACACTGGAGACCTACACAAACAATCATACCGTAGCACAAGAATTCACAGAATTCAGGTGAAGCAAAGTAGACACCAGCAGAAACGTGCAAATACAATCTCAAGAAGAGCCCCAAATCTACAGCGAATTAAAAAAAAAACCAATCACCGGGCCATAAATAGACCAGTCGCTTTCACCCGTCGTAAAACAACACCCCTACCTCCCGTGTGCCAAGCGAAACACAGCCTTGACATTTCTTAGGCTGTTTTGGTGGCAGCATGCGCGCGCAAATTTCGACTCTTGTCATAGCCGGAACCACCATATGTCCATGTTGCTGTGGCTTGGCGGTCTTAGCCCGCTTGGCGGTCTGAGCCTCAAGTGGGGCGTAGGCTGTTTGGGGGGCTGCGTCCTGCACAGACCGAGGCTTTGTTTACCACTTTGGAGGCTCTGGGGGGGTTGGCACTGCACGCAGCCGCGGCACAAGCGATTCTTTTGCTGCCGCTGGGATGACTTGCAGATTGCATCCACACTGGGCATGTAATTAACTATCTGCTCCAACATTGATCTCAATATAACTACCTTTTCTCTTGCCAGCTTTTCCACTCGTTTTGCTTCACTCGCTGCTTCCGTTCTTTACCACTTTTCCACTCGCTAGACTAGCAGCCTCACTCATTTGCCCTGCTTTGTTTATCGAATCATGCTTGTGAACGTATTTTTATTTTTTCTCCCCTTGTTAGCCGCCGCTATCCAGCCGATTGTGACAAAGGGAAATGCTTTTTTCAAAGATGGCTCCTCAGAGAGATTCTACATCAGAGGTTTAGACTACCAACCGGGAGGTGCATCCAAATTGTTTGACCCGTTATCCGACCCAGATACTTGCGAAAGAGACCTTGCGTATTTCGAGGAGTTGGGGATCAATACCATCAGAGTGTACTCGATCGACAACACCGCAGACCACACCGAATGCATGAACAAGTTTGCTGACGCCGGCATCTACTTGATTTTGGATGTCAACGTTCCAAAAGCGCTGATTGCCCGTGATGATGGCGCCAACTGCTCCTACAACACCATGTACTTGAACGAGGTTTTGGCCACAGTGAAGTTGATGTCTCAGTACAACAACACTTTGGGCTTTTTCGCTGCTAATGAGGTAATTAACGACGATACGACTACCCCGGCTGCCGCTTATGTCAAAGCAGTTGTGCGTGATATCAAGACTTTCCAGAGAAACACCGATTTGCGTCTTGTCCCAGTGGGTTACTCTGCTGCTGACGTCGAGGAAAATCGTGTTGAGTCTGCGCTCTACTTTAACTGTGGTGACGATGAGATGGCCCGTGTGGACATGTACGGATTCAATGACTACTCGTGGTGTGGCAGATCGTCCTACACCATCTCTGGCTACGACCAAAAAGTCGAGCATTTCAGCAACTACTCGGTGCCTTTGTTCTTCTCAGAGTTCGGCTGCAACAAGGTTAGACCAAGACCTTTCACGGAAGTGCAGTCCATTTACTCGGACAAGATGTCACCAGTATTCTCCGGTGGTCTCGTTTACGAATACACTGAAGAAGCCAATAACTACGGTCTTGTGGAAATCTCCTCCGATAACTCGACTGTTACTCCAACGGATGATTTCGACAACCTCAAGTCTCAACTTTCCTCGGTGAGCGACCCTACTGGTGATGGTGGCTACCATTCCGACTTGCCTCACGCCAACTGTCCTCCTCGCTCAAGCAACTGGGAAGCTAGCAACACCATTCCTGACACGCCAAAGGGCGCCTTGAAGTATATCAACGGTGTTGTGGACCCCAAGGGTAACGGATTTGATGCAAACACCCAGTGGGCATGTGTTGCTGGCGGAAACAACGTTGATGATTCAAGTGACTACTCGGGCTCCTCAAGATCCAGTGCTACAACGAGAGGTAGCACTTCAACCTCCACAAGAGGCTCCGCCTCGACGGCCACGCTGAGCCTGAGCAGCTCCAAGAAGAATGGCGCCTCATACTTGAACCCATCTTCCGTCTTGGCCACAGTGGCCAGCTTTGTGTACATGCTTATTGTGTGAATTTAGAATCTACAGTTTTTTCTGTTTAATTGATACCTTTATTTCATGAGCGCCACGCTTCTATCACAGCTTCTGCTTGATACCGTACATCATCTTTTCCTTGTTGATCAAGTGGCCGATACTGTCAACTTCCTCCAACAACTTGTCCACGTCGTAGATCCAGCTGTTCAACAACTCATTGATATTCTCGCTGTTGCTCGAAACTTGCAACGCACCCGCAGCATTGCCGTGTTGCAACTTCTCAAACTTTATAATACCTTGTGGTCTGTTGATCTTAGCGCTGATCATGCCGTTGTTGACCATCTCGCTGACGTAACTCTCAGCTTTCAGTGGCTCCAACTGCAACAAATAAGCCAACCGCTCCAACTTGATGAACGAGTAGTACTTGTTGATGATCCTAAGATTATGCTCGATGATTCGCTTTTGCAAGTTCTTGGTATTTTCCTCGTTGTCGGCAAAAACATCAGACTTGCTGAAGTATTCGCTCCGGTAGTCCTTTTCGATAGACTCGGACTGGATGAGCTCGTTGGTGGTGAAGATCTCCAACAAGTTGAATATCTTGGAGTCCACATTCTTCGAGAAAACTGGGTTGGCCTTGACCTTGTGGATTAAGTCTGACTGGAAGTTGTCGTAAGGCGACAAGATGATGTAATAGACAATTGACACCAACAAATTCTTGAAGTCCGCGGAGTCCTTGACAAGAGGAATTTCGATCAAAAGAAGCGAGTTCTTGACAATCAAGATGTAGTCGTTCTCGTACTTGCTGATTTCCAACAAGTAGTTCAAGTAGGTGGCTTTGTACTCGTCGGCCTTGTCGAAGCCTTTCAAGGTTTTCAAAAGCACTTTCCTGCTCAACACTTTCGCCTGGGCGTAGTCTTTCTTCTGCAACGTCAACTTGATCTGGTCTAAGATGTACTCGATCTTTGTCTCGAATGGCATCAACGAGTACGTCTCGACCTGCAAGTCACACAAGATCTCGGTGGCTTTGTCCAAGTCATTCTTCTTGGTCAAGTAGATCTCCGACAAGAGCTTGGACACCTCTGCCCTCTCAACCTCCACAAAGATCTTTTTGTCGGTGACAGTACGGATGGTTTCGATCACCTTCACTTTCGTGTCCAACTCGCTCAGGTTGTCGTTGTCCAACTTGCTCAAGTGGGAAATCACATTCTGAATCATGAACTGGATCGACGTCTTCAACTGGCCGTGCTTCTTCAGCAAGATCGTGATGAGCTCATCCAAGTACGTCCAGTCGTTATTGGCCACCAATGTGTCGACGATTTTCGCCAACACCCTTTTGCTCAGCGGCAAGTCCGACGATTGTCGAATCTGTTTTTCTAACACCAAGTACTTATCAATGGCCTGCTTGTAGTCGGGCAATTGCTCGATGATGGGGATCTGCTCGTTTAAAGTGGCCGAGAAATCTTTCTCAGCCTTCAAAGGATCTTCTCTCGACATGTTTGGCGCCGTGGGTAATAGTTGGCGGTTAGTTTAAGGTGAGGCGAGATATTGCCACAGCGTGCGCGCCTCAAAAGATCGGTAGCGATTTGTCGCACCTACACCCTCCGCTCTAAATACTTGTCTATTATCTACACTCTGCAGTTGTTGAGCTCAAACACCAAGATATCGCTGGCGCCGGCTCTCTTCAAGTCGTCCATGACGTTACTGATCTTGGCCTTCTCCACCATTGACGAGATCGCCACCCATGGCTCGCTATCCTCGGACAGCTGCTCCAAAGCAGAAATGGTGGCGGCTCTGCGGCCAGGGGTGATTTTCAACACCGTGGAGATGATGCTTCTGGGCGCGTTGTAGTTGCACAAAACGTATTTCTGCGCGGCCATGATACCTTCGAATCTCTGGTGGATGATCTTGACCAAGTCGGGGAAACGTGGGTTCTTGGACGAGATCAAGTGGGCGGAAGTGTCCAAAACAGTGGAGATTGCTTTCAAGCCGGCGGCCTTCATGGTCTCGCCAGACTCAACCAAGTCCACAATGGCGTCACCGACCCCCAAAGCGCACGAGGCCTCGACGGATCCGCCCACGAACTTGATCTTGGTGAGGGGCTCGTCGGTCTTCTCCAACGCCTTGAAGTAGTCGCTAGACAATCTTGTGAACGACGAGACAATCTTCTTGCCGATCAACTGCTCGGGCAGGTCGTAAGGACCGTTGGCAGGCACCTGCACCTGCAACTTGCACTTGCCAAATTGCAAGTCCAACAAGTCTGACACGTAGTCGAACATGTCGGACTCCTTGACCTGGTCCAACCCGGTGATACCCAAGTCACACTTACCTTCACCCACGAACGTTGGGATGTCTGCTGCAGGCAAGAAAATGAGGGCCACGCTCATGTTAGTAGAAAGCGCAATGTCCAACCGGTTGGAACGTCTGAACTGAATGTCGGCTCCAGCAAGCAAGCTGCAGCATTTCTCGTACAAACGACCCTCTGGATTTGTTAGTAGGTGAACTCGAGATGTGGCGTAATGTGGATCTGCAACCGGCTCCAGCGGTGAAGGTCCGACATCTTAGGACAGACTGGCATTGCCAGGCGCCGACGAAATTCGTGGGCGAAATACACACTTTTGGGCACGGCAAACAACAAGCGGTCCGGGAGGTGATTAACTAAATCCATAGTGGGAATATGTACAGAATTTACCTGGCGGAATGTACTGGCTGTATGCTGAGATAAAGATTTCTCACCGAGCTAATGAGTCAACTGCCGGACCACATGCAGGACGACATCATGGGTGCGGCCGACCGTTGACAGGAATGTCCGAAGGCGACAAGCGAAATTGAGATAAATAAACCCATTTGGCATATGTGGCGTCTTCCGGTTGTCGTTTTCAACATATATTATGGGATGCATGTGGTGAGTGCTTTTGTGCAAAATGTCATATGTGGCGATGCAGATATTGCTGTGGCCGTGAAATGAAGCAGCATAAGAATCAAGAAGCCTTTGATTCTACTTCTTCTCGGCGTCCAGGCTCGCCGAAGTCGCTGTGTCAGCGCCTTTATCCGACCTGTACGAGTCTTCGCTATCGGAAGAGTCCCGCGTGTATCTCTCGTAGGCAGTCAGCGAGCCGAATATTGGAGAGCCTTGCGGTGATTCCGACAGATCCAATTCAGGCACAGTTCGCTGTCTTTTTGTAGGCCGCACGATCTTGGCCATGGTTTGCCCGCTTCCGACGCCGTACCAGTACGTGTTGAAGCTCCAATTGAGGAGAATGCGGGTCATGTCCCAGGTAGAGAACTCGGGCCACAACTTGTCGCTGAAGACCACCGCACACATCGAAGGCACCAGCTGCCACAACAAAAAGTCCAGGAGTCGGAGCGTGCCGCTTGTGCGCACCAAAATGTCCAAAGGCGGAGAACCTGCGGTGTACAAGTGATTATCAATGGTTTCTTCATCAACGACCATGGTGGGGTCTTGGGACAGCTCTTCTACCACCGTCTTCATCGAATGTGCGATCTCGTCCCGCAGCGTGTAAGGGAAACACACATTAAGCACTGCTTTGGTATTTTTCTTTGTCATCTCCTCGGTTTCGGCCAAGATAGTCCGCACGTCCGCAGGTAGCAACTTCTTGTTTCCCAAGATACGGATGCGGATGCCGTACTGGTCGCAGAGGTCGCCGTGTTGGCTGATCTGGCGCAACTTCGATTTTGCCAAATCCATGAGCCACTCGACCTCGTACTTCAGTCGCTTGAAGTTCTCGATGGAAAAGGCGTAGACGGTGGCACATTGCACACCTGACTCATACAAGAGCTCCAAGATGGACGCCATAGTGTCGAACCCGGAGTTGTGGCCTTCTTTCAACTCGATTTTATGGGTGCGAGCATACCTTCTGTTGCCGTCCATAATGACGCCGACGTGCTTGGGGATTGGACCGGTGCATATGATGGACCCCAACGTCTTCTTGACGCGCTTAAGGAGCTGGGCATAGCCAGGGAATGTGGTGATCCACTCTGGCATCGTGGGTTGAAAAAGCGATGGTCGAAGCTAGTTGCGATTTGGCAGTTAGCGCTGACCGCCTGCAGAAAATGCATGCGCAGAAGGGTGCAACGACTGGCGCCGGCGCCTGAAGTGGGGAAGTCAATGGGGTTAAGGGCTGAGGAAAAGCAAAATAGTTGCAAATGCGGCAAGGGATGGAGGGGGGCCAAGCAGTATTTATAGTTTGGATGCTGCAAAAACGAATATCAGGGGGGAGATTTTATGGCTCGCGTGTGCGCGGCTAAGGTGTCACGCTTGCGCTGCAATTGCTGCAAAAAGAAGAAACTGAGAGTACAAGAGGAGCCGTTTCTCGAGGAAAGGGGAGTAGCACGAAAAAGTACTTCAATGAAAACATTCGCCTGTGTCGAAAATCCACTTGTAATTTTGAGAGTCGTGAGATTAAGGAGACTTAGATACGACAATAACACCCCTATGCTTTGGGTTGAGGGAAAGTTTCGGAGGCAGGCACTTCCTAAGAATATCTTGACAAGACCAAAAAAAAAAGCAAACCGGTGACCACAGTTTTTGCGAGGGTCGTAGTGCCTTTGGATTACACGAAAAATGGCACTTCAAGAAAACGAAGTAAACCACACCAGCCAAATTCAAAGAGAAACACTTTAGACAGAGCGAGCCAGCATTGGAGACAGAAACCAAGATACAATTCTCAGATTGCTCCAAGAACTGGGAATCGGATCTGAAAGGGAATTTTATCCCAACGGGTCGCCTCGAACCAATGACGAGACCTAGCCTGCCAAGGCTACGAGTCACCAACAAGGTTGATCAACAAAGCTGGCCAGCAAATTTGGGCAGCTAATCCGAGTAGCAATTTGAACTTGCAAACTTAACCAGTAAATTCGACCCACAAAGTTGACCAGAAATTCGACCCACAAAGTTGACCAGAAATTCGACCAGCGCCAAATGTTAACTGAAACGACCGCGTAAAGACTCGACCCCTAACGCATCGTGACGCGTCCGAATCTTGGGCGTGGATCCATCAGAAGGATTCCGATTGAAAATCCCGTCTCCTTGCATGAATGCAATTAATCCGAATCGAGTTAAAGTGCCGATCGAACGCCAAAGTGCGGTCGCATTCCAACCGAGCGGGCTTTGCACAAATGTCTGCAGAACATTTCCGAGGCGGAATGCGGGTACGCTTAAAGAGTGGAGCTTGAATAAGCGAGCTGGAAAGCCTTCAATGGTCGGGACTGAAGGTGATAAAAAAAAAACGAAAGTTAAAAAACACAATATTCAAACAAGAAGCCAAAGTAATTACGGGAACTGAAACGTACTTGGGGTTGCCGAGGCAGGCGTGCTTGGCTAGCGATTCTGGAAATATTGGCGGCGATCTTTCTCAGCGTCAAGCTGTCAATGGATATATTGGCTACGTTTGAATTTGCCTCGACAGCAATTGTGCATAGTTCAGGCGACGATTTCGGTGGTCCATGTTTTTACTTACCTTCCGCATGTGGTGCCTCACGTCAACTTGGGAATTCTCTAGAATTCAATGGTTTCTGTTCGGCAGCGGACCTGAAATTCAATGATTTTCGCTTCGTTTCACCTTGTGGCGCCGCACCTGTGGTTGGTGGTGGCCGCACTTCCGGCCAATTTCGCAAACGGCTAATCTCAGCGCCAATTGGAAATGGGCAAAATTGTTCGTGTCGAATACAAACGAACAAAACGAGACGTGTGATGAGGTGCCCACAACATGGCAGTTCCGGCCCTACATGACCCTCGGCTCTGCCCCCGGGACACGCTCCTCACAACACCGGATACATTGCCAGCTGAGACACCACTACGGGTGTCTGGGCCACCCACATAGCGACCAGGGGACCCCGTTTCTATGGGCTGTGTGCAGTGCCGCATACCCGGATGTTGTCCCCAAGTCCACCCCCGGGTGGTTCGCGTGCCTGCGATACGCGTCTGCCCGCGGCCGGCATCGTGTCCAAAACGGAAAAAAACCGTCTCGATTCGGCGCCATGGCGCTGCCATATCCATTTCCATACATATTGGCGACCTTATTTCTTCATCTACTCCCACTTGATTCCCAACCGCTATTCCTTCCAAGCGCCAATCGCATATTACTGCTAACACATTCCACCCCCCATCACATCCACTCGCTAATATGATCTCCAGACAAGGCTCGATATTATCGTCCATGTCGGTGTCTCACAGCCATCCACACAAAATTGGTCCTTGGAAGTTGGGCAAAACATTGGGCCGTGGCGCCACGGGCAGAGTGCTCTTAGGCGTCCATCAACAAACTGGCCAGAAAGCCGCCGTTAAGGTGGTGCTGAAGCTGGAGTTGAACGAAGAATACGAAAGACCCCAGGATAGGAAAGGCGGCCTCCCTTATGGTATCGAGCGGGAAATCATCATCATGAAGCTTCTAACACACCCGAACGTGTTGCGCTTGTACGACGTGTGGGAAACCTCCAAGGCGTTGTATTTGGTGTTAGAATACGTTGAAGGAGGCGAGCTTTTCGACTTGCTCGTGGAAAGAGGCCCCTTGCAAGAACAGGAGGCCATCAAGTACTTCCGCCAGATCGTGTTGGGAACCGCGTACTGCCATGCGTTGGGGATCTGCCACCGAGACTTGAAGCCCGAGAACTTGTTGCTCGACGCGTCGCTCAACGTGAAACTCGCAGACTTCGGCATGGCCGCCTTGGAGTCCAATGGGAAATTGCTCGAAACAAGTTGCGGCCTGCCCCACTACGCTGCTCCCGAGATCGTGTCGGGTCTTAAGTATCACGGTGCTGCCTCCGACGTGTGGCTGTGCGGTGTCATACTCTTTGCGTTGCTCACCGGCAGACTCCCCTTTGACGACGAAAACATCAGAAACCTTTTGCTAAAAGTCCAGGCCGGCACGTTCGAGATGCCTGAGGAGTTGTCTGAAGAGGCCCAGGATTTGATCTGGCAGATGTTGACCGTGGACCCCATGCTGCGGATCCGGACTGCTGATGTGTTGACTCATCCATTGCTTAACAAGTACCCAATTCCAAACGAGGATTTGATCAGCGTCAAGTCTTTGCCTCACCCGGAAACAGCATACAAGTCGTTGGGTCTGGAGAAGAACATCGACAAGCAGATCTTGCAAAACTTGTCGATCTTGTGGCACGACCGGCCAGAACAGGAAATTGTCAAGTGTCTTTTGAAAGAAGGCCCCAACCCAGAGAAAACGTTTTATGCATTGCTCATGCGCTACAGACACTCACAGGACGAAGCTCTGAATTCAGTTCCAGGCTCCCCTCGCAAGATTCCGCGTCTGACTTCGAGTCTCTCAAACCGTGCAATTGGTACACCAAGACACAACAGAACAAGCCAGATCGGTGCTTCTAATGCCAGAACACGCCCTGTGTCATTTCAACGTCGCTATGGAGCCCGCAATTCAGTCATTGGCGGCCGCACTCTGGCCGCTTCGAGTGTGAACAACTCTCCATTCAAACTGCCTAGACAAAGTCGACTTACGAGCCGTTCACCATCACACTCGCCCAGAAAGAGGCAAAGCTACCAACAGCCGCCTGGAGCCTTGCCTCGTAACATCTACAACGAGATCATGGCTGCGGTTCCACCTACAGATTCGTTCGGGTCACTCCCGCCAACGTTGCCTTCTAAAGATTCAATTTATGCGCATTCACTGGGGGCAGAAGGCTCCAAAGCACTTGAAAATGGTGACACCAGTGAAGGTGTGCTTCCTGGCTTGGATGCTGCTCCCAGATTGGCTCCACCACTGGGCAACAAAAGGAATTCGATCATAAAACGGTCAACGCTGAGAATGAGCAAGCGCAAGTCTATAAGACTGTCGTTCACCACTGGCTTGAAACGTAATTCCATTACTGTGAAGTTGCTCTCGACGTACGCCAAGTTGTCCAGCGAGTCTGACTGGGAGTATATGGACAAACAAACGAAGCGTACTTCGGCCACGTTTGCCACGTTGTGTGACAAAATCTTCAACCAGGAGGATTACGACAAGGAAGACGAGATGTTGATTGACGACGAGGAAAAGCGGGCCAAAGAGTATGAAAGACTCATGGAGATTGAGCGCAAGAAACATGAGGCTGAGCTCAAGGCCAGAAAGGAGTTGGCCAAGCAGAAGAAAAGGCAAAAAAGACGCTCGCTTCTCTCGCTGAGAAAATTGCACATCACCGTCACCGAGGACAAAGCTGGTGAGAATAATAGCGAGAACGAAACGGTTGACGAAAATGCTATTGTTCAGCCAAAACGAAACTCGAAAAATCCCGGGTTACGGTCCATTTCAGAAGGCACGGGCCAGGAAAACGCCGAGGAGTTGACATCTGCTGACCTCGAAAACATCAAAAGAAGATCAGCTACTCAGCCAGTGCCCAAGAGAAGACTTACGCCGATCTTGACAAGAAGACCTGTTTCTCGGTTGGATCCATTGTGGACCGCGTTCGAAAACGAAGAGCTCGATAGAGCACAGGACGCTTTGCAAGATGAGATGCGGGATTTGGAGAAGCAGAGAAAGAGGGCCAACAGAGAGTCAATGATTTCAGTGTTGAACGATGACGAGATCGACCGTCTTTCGAAAAACTCCGACTATGAGACGCAGCAACAATTCAAGCTCCCCGAGCATGAAAAAGAGGACCTTGATTTGAGCGCGGAATACATGTCTGAGATCCGCAAGTCCAAGCTCTTGAACTCGCAGCTCAACATCCACGCGCAGCTCAAGGGAAGTGACAATTCCAAGTCCAGACGCTCGTCTGCTGCAAAGGCAAAGAAGCTCGAGGATCGCAAAACGCTCATTGGCAGCGTGAACATCCCTAAAGTGACCCGCAAGTCCTCACACTTCTCGGCCTCCAACAAGAGATTGTCCATTCTCACCATCAGATCCACCAAGGAATCGTACCATGACTTGAACAGCATTTTGGATGCTCACAATGAGGACTTGGACGAGGACGAGTTGGAGGAAGAGGAGCAGATTGCTAAGGGCATGCCTCAGTTGAGAACCAGTTTTGCCGACCGCTTGGACCGTGCTGGGTCTAATCTTATTGACGAAATCGAGGAGGAACCGTTGGATTCTGCATCGATCATGGACTTTGACGAGCACTTGGCAAAGAAAAGATCGTCTTACTATGCTGGGGCGACACTGAAGCGGAACTCGATGCTACCAAAGCGGGCTTCTGAACCTGTTGATGATGAAGCAACTTTGAGAGACCAGAGAAACAGCGCAGGGACAAAAGACGCGGACTACACGTTCAACGACGAAGAGGAAGCACACCCCACGCATGCAAAACAGAAGGACGTCTTCGACAACATCAAGTTGCCCGAGACCAAGTCTGGCAAGAAGAAAAGAGTGACAAGCTCGCAGCCCGCCGCCGCCTCGATGCTTCTTCCCGACTTAAACAAGCTCGAGAAGACGAAAGAGGGACCCAGAAACAAGCCTTATGGCCAAATCACCAAAGAAATGGAACAAAGAGCACCAACTAGGGCCAACAAACAGCCTTTGGTCGATTCGACGAACCTCAAGTCGAACCCTCAGCAGACTGCTCCGCAACCACAGAAACGTACAAAGTCATTCTTCCGCAAATTGTCGTGGGGCTCTCGCAAGTCATTGGAGGACGAGCCTCACCAACTTCCCTCGCCAGCCGACTCCAGAGCAAACTCTGTTGACGAGAGGAAGAGTGGATCTTTCTTCAGATGGTTGTCTGGTTCTCAGCCAGCCCCTACTGCTGTGAAGAGGTACAAGACGATCTTGCCCAAGCACGAGATGATGACGGCGTTGTTTGCGTTGTTGAATTCGTGGGCGAACTTCGGTTTGAAGAACTTGCGCAGAGACAATGTTGGCTTCAACATCACTGGTGCAATCTCGAGCAATAACTCGTTCAACATGAAGAGCAGCAAGTTCCGCATCAAGATAAGCCAGAGAGACAACGACCAGAAATCCGAGTTGATCTGCGCCAACGTGAGAGGCTCACAAGCTACAGCAGAGACGTTGTTCAAGGAGATCCAGAGAGTGTTGGAGAAGGAAGGTGTTTTGGACCAGTAGGGTATTTTGAACCAGTGGGGTGTTTTGGACCAGTGTACCGTTATGATTTATAGACAATAAAAAGTTAGCAAAAAGATTGATTGTGACCATCGTGGCTGGTCTTATTGCTTGTGGTTTTAGTTGGGGCATGGCTCGATATCTCCCTTACTGCTCGTATTAAAATATTCTAGTTTTCTAACGCTTTGATTCTCTTCTTGAGAAGTTTCGTTGGGTTCAAGGCAAAGAAGCATTTTTCGTCGATCTTCGTGCTTTCCTCTCGCGATGTTTCCACCTTGGTCTTTGCAACTTCAATACACTTTTTAATCGTCCGCATCAACACCTCGTATTGCTCTTGCTCCAAAGATTTCTGATCCTTTTCTTCCTTACCAGCTTCTTCGCTCTCCACCTTAATCTCTTCACTTTTAACCTCATCGTTTTCCTCCTTTTTCACTCCACTGTCGCTCTCAGTCTTCACGTCACCATTCTCCTCCAATTTCTCTCGTTTCCTTCTTTCTCTTTTCTCCTCTTTTATCATTTGTAGCGTTTTAGGATCCTCATTCAAGAATTTTTTTCTCAAGTAAGTGTCTGTGACTTTCTGGTCCATATCGTACATGGCCGCTAGAGCAATCTGCGGAGGAGTGAAAAGGAAAGAAACCTCGCTTAAAAGCGCCTCATCGTTGAGCCATTTCTTGGCCAGGTCATAGAGACCGCCTATCGTGTCGATAGTTATCTCTTTCATTATGGGCTCGGGGCGTAAAAGCACCAGTTGCAAATCCAAAAAGAACCCATATAGTGGCCGGTATGGATGGTGCACCAAAAGAGTGAATTTAAGCGACAGCAACACAATAAACTCCAAGTCCAAGATATCGCTGGGCTTTGTTTTCGGCAAACGAGAGCAGAACGACTCAATTGAGATGAAATAGTTCTCCAGTTTGGCGGCAAGGAACACGATTGTATATAGCACGTTTCTGGGCTTATATTCCATGACCGAGTTGACCACATAGAACCGTTTGAAGAATGACACCGCCGTGGCCCGCACCTGCGTGGGCATGTTGAAGTGTGAGCATATTTGGATGATCTGCTGGCTGAAGTAGAATAGATATTTCTGCTCCTCTTCGTAAGTTATGGTGCCTGCAATGTAAGCAGACAACTCCGAGCCGTGAGCGGCGAAAACCTCGGGTTTTTCTTGTTTTAGCAAAGCAGCCGCCTCGTCAAACTTCTTCAATGCTGCAATGCGCCCGTTTTCGTTTGTTTGCATCTTCAATTCTTCGAGCTCCTGCTCGGTGTACGACCACACTTGATACTGAGAAGAACGCCGGTAGAGATCGTCGTCGGACACGTATTTTTTCTTGGCGGGTATGTCTGGGGTGCCATTTTCCGTTTTGATTTCTGTTTCAGCCATGACAGGATGATTTTGGCGGATGACAGGTGCTGATTCCACAGATGAGTTGGTGGTAGCTGGAGATATGTGCAGGTGCGACCAAGAAATAGAAAGATCAAGACTAGCCGACTCAACGGCTGAAGATTGTAAACTAAATGGGTTTCCTAACTGTTTGGAATGCACCACTGTTCAGATAGATTTCGTTTTTTGTTTTTATTTTTTTTCCTACACTCTCCTCAGATTAATGTTGAATGCAAATGGACAGGCACCAGGGCCTGGTCGACTATCATACACAAAATTGGGCAAAATCCGCTGGAAACGCCCCTGGATCCTTGCTGCGATCACATAATTCCCCACACGTCCTCACAACCGTGGCAGAATTTCGAGCACGCCACCGAGGCCGACAAGGGGTAGTTGGAAAGTCCGATTTTCTCATCAACGTACTCATCAGCAAAGTTGTCCTGACCACGGGCCATGGCACCGACGAAAACACATATGCTTTCATCCTCGCCCAAGGTCTCGACGTAGTCTTGCACTCTGCGGATCTCTGCGTCGAAACTCAAGGTGATCTTGCGGCATTTCGTAGGCAAGTGGTCTGTGATTGGGTTCTTGATCACTTTCAACAACTTCTCCTCGCTATTGACCGACCGGATCAGAAGCTTGTGTAATAGCTGCACCATCAACCCGGAAAACCGCTTGAACGTTCTAGGGATACGCACCGATGGGTTCACCTCGATCAACACTCCGCGGGCGGTGTGGATAAATACTTGCAACTTGCCTGCCTTGTTGATGGGCAGGTCCAACAACGTCAAAAGACACTGGTGGGTGATATCCGGTCTGGCCTCGGCGATATCCCGTCCCATTTTCCGCAACAACCCCTGGTGGTCGTCACAGTTCAAAAGGGCGTACTTGTCACCTCCTTGGGACCCAGTGGAAATCTTGTGGGTTTCCAAACATGCTTGGGACAAAACGACAACCAACCGGCGAGTGTCTTTGTCCTTTGACGTCAAAGCAGAAGGTCTAGCCGGCACGAACGACGCAGGAGGCACCGCAGTTGATTTGTTATCTTTGCCGCCGTCCAGCGTGGTGGGTTGTTTAGTTGTAGAGTCGGCCATTCCGAAGGTATGTGGAGAAAATTTGGCGGAGAAAAGGCTCGATGCGTTTGAGCAGCGGGAACGGAGTCGATTTGCGTCACGTGACAGGTATTAGAGGCACTAGGTGAGCGGGACGACGCAAGAGTGGAGATTTGAAAAATTTTAGAGTGGTGGTGATCCGGGGAGAGATGCCTAGCAGGTGAAGGAATGCGCCCTCGGCAGAGCCCTCGGATATGGTAACGAATATATGGGTGCAGTCACGTGCCACAGAGGTACCAGCGGTCAGAAATCGAAGATAGAACACCCAGGGCAGAAACGGAACGAATAAAATAGAGGCAGGTCTTTTGCTGCCACAACTAAACCTATACTTACTGGATTCGCCACTTTTGGCAACCTTGATCCCTTTTGTGGGCCAAAACCCTCAACACTTACGCTTCCCCATACTTAACGCGCGATCCACGTCAAGTCTCATACTAAAACTGATCAGCAACTACAGCCTCACAATTGCCATGTCAGACTCTAGTTTTGACGACGATGACGACATGTTCTTGGAGCTTCTCAAGAACACCCAAGCACCACGACCGATCCCTCAACCGCCGCAGCGCCAATTCTCCACTCCACCACAGAATCTACCGCAGACACACACTGCATCACAACCTCAGGCAAATCCCGCCCAAAATGCCAATCTAAACCACGAGCTGCAGCTTTTCCAGGCACAGGGGGAGATTCTGATTCTCCGGGCACAATTGCAGGCGTTACAGGCTCTGAAATCCGAGGAAATCCAGAGACTCACCCTAGAGTTCCAGAACTCAAGCACACAAGCTCAGGGGCACATAGCCGCGCTCAAACAGTCAGTGGACAAGTTGGAGGACGAGAAAAAGTTTCTAGGAAACGAGATCAGGTCGCTCTCCGCCGCAAAACGCCGCAAAATCTCCGCAAATGACAAGGCACCAGCTACCGATATAGACGTGTCGACACCGGCCGCCAGCTTTGCAGAACGAAGTACAAGTGCCAGTACAAGACCACGAAATGGCGCAGAGGTAGTAGCAAAGCCGAAAATTGCGCCCGTGATACGCGTTCTGGACGACTGGTCGCTGGTTTGTCTGCACCTCTGGAGTTACACAATCAACGGCAGCAAGCGCACCACAATGGAGTTCTTGTCGCGTATATGTGTGGATAGTGCGGTTGACGGGGGTAGTGAGCTAAAGATAGAGGCCCGAACCCCTATTCTGGCGGCAGTGTGGAACTATTTATTGTTGAAGAAAGACGCGAGGCTCGACCAGCTAGTGTTCCAGTTCTCCCAGCAGATTATGTCGCTAGTCGAGATTTTGCTATCGAAAACGGAGAAACTACCTGGTTTCATTCTACCAGTACCGTTTTTGGTGTCTCTCGTGCACGCATGTGTGAACTTCAAGGTATCTGCCGTTGACGAGAAGTTAGTGCAATTTCTTGTTCAAAAAACCTGCGATATCATGAAGAGATTGGTTTCATTGCTGCGCCTATCGGAAGACGAAGAGGAGTCCTTCTCAGATGACCATTCAGTGACGTATCAACACCGTCTTTTGGAGAATTTCACATTGGTTCTGACATTTGACCTACTTGAAGACGCCATGACAATAGCATCTCAATTTGGACCGCAGTTTGTTGCAAAATTATGGGCGCTGGACGCCGTCAGCGCAGAATTGCTAAACAAAATCTTGCCGGAAAACAGTGAGCGGTTCAAGTCGGCCACGCAGATTAACTTGGTATACAATTACGTGGAAATGCTCTCTGCATCGCTTGTTGAAGGAGGATTTGCAACCAACAACGTCAATTTCGAGAAACTGCTCGTGAGCTCACTCATAAAGGTTTTTCTCATTGATATCCCAATCAAGGACGATTTCATGTTCTTTGGGTTGAACCGCTCGTTGGGCAATAATGGAGATTTCGGCCGAATCAGCAACGCAATTCCTGAGAAACCTGATTCTACATTCTCACACGCACAAATCTCAATTGCGTTCCCTGTGAAGCCACCCGACCCGAGCGAGAAATCGGAGTATCTCACTCTAACCAGCCACGAGCACCACTTGCTTAGTTTACGAGTGAGAATTGTGAATTTGCTCGAATCTCTTGTCATTTCCGGGTGCATGCATCTTCTCAACCAGAAGGAGAACATCAAGTCACTTGTGCGGATCATAGCGTTTGAGCAAAATACAATCATGCACCAGCCACGATCTCAATTTGTTCACATGAGGCTTACTATCGTTGCAGTTCTCTTGCGAGTGTTGTACTACATCACCGATGAACACAAGAACATTAACAACCTCATTTATCCCGAGACTCTCTATGAAATTTTCGTGATTCTAATGAGAATTGCTTTTGGGTCAGACTCGTTGCTGTTTGACGCACAAAAGTTACTCACGGAAATCAGAGCACAGGGGATCACCGACCCAGGAATTTTCAACCGTTGGTGTGAGTCTCGCAGCAGGGAAATTGCCCACATTAATTTGCACGATGCTCGGCCAAGCAAGTATTCCGAATTGGGAAACGCAGAGTGTGATTTCGCCAACGGGTTAGAATTCCCCTACGAGCTGGAAACCATCGAGATTGCTCGAGAAATCTTAGGATTATGTGTTAACCATGACGAGGCCGACAACTTGTACTACAACATGAACTGCGAGGCATGAGGAAAAAAAATAATGAAAAATTAGCATTTCAGCATCCGAAAAATTTCAATGTAGATTTGTATTAATTACACAGGCCGCTTATTCAGACTTGATGGAGGTCTGGAAACCGTTGTTGAATCTTCTCGAAACGTGCTTCAAGTAGGACATTCTGCCGGTACCAGTGGTTCTTCTTCTCTTAGCCTTCAAAGCCCAGTTGTGAGATCTCAACTTGGCAGCTGGGTAGCCGCAAGAAGCACAGGTCTTCTTCTGAGCGTGGAAAGAACGACGTCCGCATCTCTTACACAAAACGTGAGACTTGTTGTGTCTCTTACCCATAGATGGAGTACCCTCTGCGATTTGTTAGTATATGTGGGAATTGGATCGAGACACCTCCAAACTTTGGCATTTCATTCGATGATATCGATCACTGGAGGAAGAATAGATCATTTCTGGCACTTCATTGCCGTGTAAATTGGGCGGTGGGCGCTTATGATGAACACGCCAGCGGGAAAATCCGTTCATGAGAAACTCGATGGAAATGTGGACAACAGAATGGGAACCAACATTGGATTGTTTGGAAGCTCGGGAGGTGTCGAATGGCGTATTCTGGTGGAACACTGAAGGGTTCTTACATACTACCCATGATGACTGATGATTCTTGATGAAGATTTAGGAAGACCAGGAAATTTTCTTGCGAAGTTGCAGAGCGTAGAGTGGGAAAATTTTGCTGGAGCCTGCAGAGAGTCGCGGAAAAAGATCACGTGCGTCTGTACACAGTGTGCGCGAGCGAGGGTTCAAGCCCTAGATATGAGAGGCACGGGTTTTTCTATGGTCTTGAGCGATGAAAATCAGTTGAGCTCCATACTTAAGAGGGCAGAAACAAAAAAAAAAAAATGTAATAAGCGTTCAATAGTTGGTGGTTCACCAATTTAGAATAAAAAAAGATGCGCAAGCCCGGAATCGAACCGGGGGCCCAACGATGGCAACGTTGGATTTTACCACTAAACCACTTGCGCTTAATTGAAGGCTTCCAAGGGCGAGGATCACCAATCTCGCTGGGCCTGCGGCGAAACACCCGTACATCCGAAGAAGTCGAACAGTCCGTTAAACTTCCGGGTAGGTCTTTGTTTTCACCGGAAATTATGGTCTCGACTAAGAACAGTCTATATCGGTGCTATCCGACCCCTTTGTAAGTTGCGGCAAATGAAACTGGACCTGAGAACTTGTCCATTTCCTCGTGCTACGTACTGTTACTGAGAACCTAACAATGGACACTCACAGAATCGGGTTAACTTCGTCAAATGAGGCTACTCCTGGGCCAATTCACCCCGTCCCAGCTCTTTTTTCAATTCTCCTGCTGCTGTCATTGAATCCGCTAGGAGCCTTCTAAGATTATATTCCTGTACATAACCTAAACGCCGCTCGCGTCTTCTCTGTTTGTTTGTTTGCCTATATTCGCGCACATAACGTGGTCTGCCTATTCCTTACTTACTACTCCACCAAAAACTCCCATTTCTGTTTCTACCAACAAACCGAAAAATGGCCGAGTATCAATTTCCGCCCTCGTCGCCCGTGCTAAACGCTGCAGACCTGGAAATCGATCCGTTTGCCAGACCAAAGGACTCATTCCGCGGAAGAGCTGAATACCCCACGCCAAACCCTTCCTCAACAGCGGGAAGATCTTCTTCTCCTGCCAGACATGAAAATGAGCTCGCTGATGAGAAGCTCGAAGATATTTTGGGCACACAGGCCCACGTTTCCGTGGAGAAACAGGCAATTGAGGAACAACCAGTCGTCTCCCTGAAAGAAAGACGCCCTACAGTTTGCATCAACAGAGACTTCAACATCTTGAACCCAGACGCGTCCGTGATGCGGATCCCGCTTGTTGCCGACAAGAAACAGGTGTTGGTCGGCAGAAGCTCGAAGTCGTGTGACTTCCACATGAAGACAACCGACAAGACCGTGAGCAGATCGCATGTCAAGATCGAGTACAGCGACCACGACTTGACGTTCACATGCTTGGGCTACAACGGGTTTGGCATGATCGTGCCTCGTGTTTGCGAGGTTACCAGCGCCGGCAATGGAACGTTCGAGTTGCGAGAAACAGGAAAGCCTTTGCAAGCGTCCAGTGTGCTGAAGACCATTCATTTGGACTACCAACACACCGAGTTCCACGTGAACAGAGGCGAGACCGTGAGGATGCCGCGTTTTGCTAACGTGTTGTTGCAGATTAGAGAAGAAGTGCTTCTCGTTAATCCAGATGACTACGAGGAGGAATTGACTGACGACGAAACTATAGAATTAGTCGAGGTCCAGAAGAAAGTGGCACAACCAAAACCCATTGCAGCAGCTTCTGCAACTTCCCTGACGCCGCCCACCTTGTTACCATTTGTTCCAAAGACTCCACAGAAAATTGCACTCACATTGGCCACCGAGGACGAGCCCACGCCCTCCAAGTTGCCTCTGAAAGTAACCAATTTCAAGATATTCGAAGATGAGAAAGCCCCAAGATTGCAGCCTCCGAAGAGAGCATTGACTCCGTTGTCAAACAAATCCACAAATTTGCCCACTACACCTCCCGTCAAGAGGAGGGCTGTCAGCGAAGAGCCAGCAGCAGTGAAAAGGACAAAGCAGGAGCCTGAGAGAGACGCTGAAGGCAAGCTTATCATCGACGAATCGTGCATCCAAAACATTGGTAATCTCAGCGAGATTAGAAACATTCTCATCAACCATCTTGCTTTTTCGAGACTCTCGTCCACGCCGGCGTCGTTCTTGAACACAATCTCGGCTGCCGTGTCCAAGCTTGACATTCTGCAGCTCCGTTCCGTTCTTCATCTGGTGGAGTGCATCGGTGTCATCTATAGACAAGGCAAAGATGCTGCGGGAAAGTCGTTAGAGGAGGAGTACTACTACATTCCTGAGAAGGACTTTGACCCTGAGAGAACCCAGTTGGTGTCACTGATCAAGGGCCACGGAGGCTTGCGGGCCTGTAGAAAGACCCACAAGCAGTACTACTGGAAGAAGCCTGCCCCTATCAAGAAATAAGCAGGTCCGAGAATTAATGAATGATAAATTTGCAAAGAATTACGTCGAAAAACCCCCTATTTGACAATTAAGCTTCTGTCTTGATCTTCTTAACCTTCATGGCAGTGTTGATCTTGCGCTTAGTGCCAGTGACGGCGGTCTTCACTAGCTGCTTCACTTCAATTGTTTCCAGTTTCACCTCGACCCCTCCTGTTTCAACCTCGATTTCTTCCTTTACCAATTCAGCAACCTCGTGCTTGATTTTCTGGCCATCAACCTCATTGAGTCCATTGTTCAAATCAGAAAGATCAGCAGCAAACATTACCAGCTGGGCCCAACCAGCGTAATCGCCAAACAAGTCGCGTAAGTGCTGCTTCACCTGACTGTATGCTATCTTGTTCATTGTTTTCGGGCCCTTGAACTTATAGTCTCTCACCGCGATTTGCAAAACGTGAGTATCAACTGGAACCACGTCATGGTTGTCCAAGGCCATGAGACTGATGCAGTCGGCCACTTTGGGCCCGACTCCACAAAGCTCAAGTAAGTACTCGTGTGCCTCCTCGCTCGACTTGGACCGGAGCTCCCATAGACTGTCCAAGCTGAGATGTGGGTATTCATCACTCACAAACATGTTGGCTGTTTGTTGGATGTACCTGGCTCTGTATCCAAAACCCAATTCTCGGAGGCGCTGCTCGACTTCCGGTTTGGCCAATAGCTCTGGCTGCGGGAAAGAATAGTATGGTACGCCGTCGTGGTCGTTGATATACGTGCCATATTCTTGACACAACAGATCGCACATTTTCGAGATTCTCTTGACGTTGTTATTCGACGAGCAGATGAACAGCACAACGGTCTCCCACGGGTCCTGTCTGAGCATTCTTATCCCGGGAAATGCGGCAAACGATGTTGCCTTGGATTTTGATCTGTACTTGTTTTCCACTTGGGCCCACTGCTCGTACAAATCGGCCAACTTCACGTCGAGATTGAAGTAGTCGGTGACGAACTGGAGCGTTTTCTCGTAGGGGTTTTTCATCTTGGACCTCTCTGCCAAAATGCACGCGTAGTGCAAGTTCCTGTCATCCTGTTTGAGCAAAATGATCTGGTCTTGTGTTGAAAAACTCCAAACGGAGTTGATGTTTTTCCAGCGGAACGCCTGGCCACAGCGCAACACACGTGACAAAGAGAGTTCTTTGGAGGATATGGGGAGAGTTCTCCAGGCGATATCGGCGGTCATTTGGAGAAATGTGGAGAAGTGATGGTGAAAAAAAAAGTAGACGTTATCGCGTCTTATCGCACCAATGCGGTAAATTGGTTGCAGGTTAAGACGACGAGAAAACGCCAGCAACAACCCGCCGAAACATCAACGAGACGTTTTTATGCACGAGTGGTGGAGTTTGAATGGTACCAGCTAAGTTTACGGAATTCAAATTGTTCGTGGGAAATGTCTGCTTGGCCATAATTATGAGTGTCATCGCGTCATAATATCATGACCAGGTCTACGTGCAAAAGTTTGTACGACGTCGTTTAAATGTCCCAGCCTCTCAAGAAGAGCCGATTTTCCAAAATTCTCTTGGAAATCATCCTAAGCGTCCGTCTCCGCCTGAATCGATACGTGTGGCAAATGACTCTTAGACTGCATGTGGTGCATCTAAAGCTGCTTACAATCGGATCAGTCCCGCTGACATTTGGGCCGAATATCCAAGGAAACTCGCAGATTCGGGCACAATTCCCTAAACTATCATCATATTGCATTGATACTATTCCTGAATGGAGGAGCCTTGCCCGATATGCTTCAAGGCATTCCCTGTGAAGTTTCTCGAGAGGCACGTCAACTCGTGTCTAGACACGGTTGAAAATCTGCCCACGCCGGAGGAACAGAGACCAAGTGAAGTTGTGGCAAGTGAGGAAAAGCCACTGAGTGGGCAAAAGAATGACAAAGTTGACGCGTTCGCTGCATTGGGGCTTAAAGCGGACTCGAGAAGATCAGCAGATAGAGGCAACAAGAAAGAAGGCGCCAAACTCACAACAATTTTGATAGCCGAGAGGAAACTCAAGAGGAAGCAGGAGGAGCTTGAAAGAGCCCTCAAGAGGAAAGTAAGCGATGCAAACACCTTAAATCTGGCAAAGACTGAACAGCCTCCAAATGATCTCAAGCAGGAAACCAGTGCCACTGTTTCCTCTCAGCATGACAATTCCGAATTCAATGGGGTCAAGGAGCCAAAAACGCCGAACACGCAAAGCTCGCAGCTTGCGTCTATATCTCAAATTCAGAGCTCGCCAATTGCCAACCCTACCAAATCAGATGCACTTCGACGTGGCCAGGAATTACAGCAGATGAGACGAGAAGCAGAGCTTCCTTTAGCCCAAAGGCTACGACCCAAGACACTAGACGATTTTTACGGCCAGGAAAAACTTGTGGGCCCCGATGGGATATTGACCAACATCATGCATGCGGAACAAATGCCGTCGTTCATCTTGTGGGGAGTGCCTGGAGTTGGAAAGACCTCGCTTGCGAGGATCATTGCAACGACTTCAAACCACAAGTTTGTTGAGCTTTCTGGGTCGGAGAGCAACGCGAAGAAGCTCAAAGAAGCATTTGCAAACGCGGCCAACGAGAAGAATTCGACAGGCCAAAAGACAATTTTGTTTTTGGACGAGATCCACCGATTCAACAAAGCGGTCCAGGATCTTTTGCTCCCGGTCATTGAAAAGGGTGTCGTTTCGGTGATAGGTGCAACTACAGAGAATCCGTCGTTCACATTGAACAACGCTCTTCTCTCGCGCATGCACACGTTTGTCATGGAACCACTCTCTCATGAAGCTTTAGTCAAGATTCTCAACAAGGGCCTACTATTGGTTAACCGGACCAGAAAGTTTCTCCATGGCTTGCATTTGATTGCCATGAACAAAGAGGCCATTGATCATATTGCAAGTTTGAGCACTGGAGACTCGCGAGTAGCCCTCAATATCTTGGAGTCAGTCAATGCATACTTATCTGGGTTGAAGTTTCGGGTGTTTTCGGGCAGAGAGCCAGAGAAAGAGACAATCGAAATCCCAGATAAAGTTGGTATCATCAAGGTGAACTTGGAGAATTTGAAACCGCTATTGAGTACGAGAAACTTCCATCAGATGTACGATAAAGTCGGCGAAAACCACTACGATACCATCAGCGCATTCCACAAATCGGTAAGAGGCTCCGACGCCGACGCCGCAGTGTTTTACTTGGTGAAAATGCTCAGTGGCGGAGAAGATCCTCTTTTCATTGCTCGAAGAATGATTGTTATTGCTAGCGAGGACGTTGGGCTTAGAGACTCGTCTTGTTTGCCTTTCGCCATGGCTGTTATGGAAGCTATACAATTTGTCGGGATGCCAGAGGGGGAAATCATCTTGGCGCATTGCGCTGTGAAGTTAGCAAGAGCACCGAAACTGACCAAATCTTATCGGGCATTGAGGACTGCCCAGGGCATGTTGAAAGAGAACCCGGATTTGGTGAAGTTGCCAATTCCACTTCACTTGAGAAACGCACCTACGCAATTGATGAAGGAACTCGGATACGGCGATACTTACAAGTATAATCCCAACTTCAAGCATGGAATCATCAAGCAGGAGTTTCTTCCTAATGAGGTGAAGGGTCTACAATTGGTGGAAGACACACATTTGGGAACTCTTACGGACGAGGATGTTGACCGAGAGCAATACAAAAAAGCAGACAAAGAGGTTGAAGACTACCGCGATTTCAAGAAGACTCAAAGGCAAAATTTGGATCTCCGCAATGCTAAAAAGACAAAGAGCGTTCTCAGCAAAACCAAGCGTCTTCTTTCTCAATCCGAGAAATTCAACGAGGCCGAGAGAATGTCGAGTTACGATGAAAATCTTCCGAAAGATGACCAACCAGCGTATTTCGATGGAAGCGAGCGCGACAACTACTCAGACGACCCGGATTGCAACCACAACTTTGAGTGCTCGTATGACGAGTTCATGGATGAGAGCCAGCCTCTTCCAGATGAAGAGGACTACCCAATCAACTTGGTCTAACCGACTGTTTTGTTCATCCGTTGCTCAGAAGATCCGTATATCTGCTTGACGCAGTGACGGCAAACGGGTCTCGGAACGGATAACCCAACTCTCTTTTCTCGCGATCGTCCAAAGGTCTTGGTTCACTAATTACCTGTTGTGTTATATCGGGCCGAGTATACTGACTGATACCAAGAAAGATGCAACCAACGATGAACATTAAGAACCACACGCCGAGGAAGGCAAGCGCAATGATAAGCTCTATTTCGATGATGTCTCGGTACCTATCGACCAACGAGCCTGCCGATTTCATAATGTCACTGAATCTAGACACCACGGTGTCAACACTCTCAACAGCACTCTCTGAAGCCCCCAATACATACAGATCGGTGTACGGGGACAAATTTAATTGCGAGTTCCGTATGAGCCACACGAGCCCATCCTCGATGGTCTCAAGTTTCCGCCCAACAGTGCAGTATATGATGGTTTGGAGTGGGGCAGCGAAAATGGTGTCTCCGAAAACGGAATTGACAGTGTTGTTCACCACGGACTCTGCGACGAGAATTGTGTCGTATAGATCGGTGGCCAAGTCTGTCACCGGAGCCAACAAATTTTGGTTCACACTTTCCTGAGTGTCGCTGATATACTGTTGAGTGTCGTTGGCAAAAGAGTCTGCCATTTCCGTCAAGGCTACTTTGGTAGTGTCGTACAGAAGTGACTCCAGCAACTGGGCCAACTGGTTGTCTATGCCGTTCAAAATTAGCGTCTGCAATGCCCACCCGACCACGCCAGCTATGCCGATCATTGCGCATCTAGCTAGCGTTGGCGTCGTTGTATAGTACACCAACCACTGAATCCTTGGGTCCCGGTGTTTCACAAGCTGGTGGAGCAACGTGTGCCTATACTCATGGAGCAAGTTCCAAATCACAACTGGCAGGTGCTCATGGACCAAACTGTCCACTAAAGCAGAGTGGCGTTTCCATTTCCGCCATGCCAACCACACCAATAAGCAGAGCAAGGCAAGTGTGGCTAAAGCGAGACCAATTATCACATAATTCGAGTACCTGCTTGCCGTGGCGGCCGATTGCTCAAATACCTGTTCCAACTGCTTACAAGTTTGCTTCAAGACGTTGTACGTCGTGTTTTCTGCGATGGGAAATTCATATGGCTCCTCGATAGCAAGCTGCTGCACCTGGGTATCCAAAATGTCTAGTGGGGCGGTCACAATGCTGGTCAAGTTCGACAACACATCCTCGAAGTCCGGAATGCTATCTGACAAGTTTGAGATCACGTCGATGTACGTTGTTGGGATGGTGATGTCGCTAAGTGAGCTGATGGTGACATTTATACTGGACATTGCGCTGCTAATAGAGTCGGCATTATCCAGCAGGAAAAGCGACTCAAGTGCTGAAAGTCCCTTCAAGAACCCATTGATGACCAGCGTGAGGTTGCTCAGGGCCTTGTTGATGGCAGAAATGACAGTGTTGACGGCATCTTGCACATGTTCGGTGATACTCGAGATGAGGTCAGTGACTAATTCGAGACACCCTTTCACGAACGCCGTGCACAAGCATGCCAACGTGCCGAGATAAAGCTCGATGAGCAATTTGATCATTGCTTTCGCCACGGTGATGCACAACGAGATGAGATCTTTGGCCAAATCAACTGCTAAACCCATCGCATATTCGACGGTTTTCTGAGTTGCTATGCTGGCGTAATACAGGCTGTTGAGGACGCTGTCCAGTAAGTCGTTCAATTCTGAGCATGCTGAAGTGGTGACTTCGCCCAAAGATGAAATTGCAGCCAAAACTGCTTGAGTGAAGAGGTACACTTTGAGAATGAATAAACACATCACCACCAAAGGCTCAGATAGCCAGACCTGCGATAACGATTCCCAGAGGGAGAGGTATTTCCGCATGGCCTGATAGTAATTTATTTTGATCAATTTGTCGATTTGAGATTTTGTAAGATGTCTGTGAAAATGGCCAAACCAATGTGAAACACAGTGAGTGCGTGAAGTGGTAAATAGTCAACTTTCCGAAAACAAAAAGAACATAAGGAACTTTTTAGGAAACAAGCATAGTATTCATTAACTTAAGAATTTCTTCATCTCGAAATGTGTTTTCTGGAGTGGAATCTAAATTTTGCACCCACTATGATCCCCGATTATGTGCAGAACATTGGTACATGCTCCTTTAAGCCAAAGAGCAACAGCAACCAAAACGGACCAGCCAATAAAGTTTAGGACGAGCGCGGGATCGGATAATAACATAGACGGCTGAATCGCATTTTCTATTTTGCCTCCAAGCGTGGCGTCCTCGCCTTCGACATAGTGGCAATGGAAAAGGCGACACAATCCTGCACACAACAATGCACCCACTTCACCAGCGCTATCAAAACAAAATGCTCCTCCGATAACTACTAGCCATGTCGGAACAACCAAAAGAGGAAAAGACAGACACTACCCACATCAACTTGAAAGTCAGTGACGGTACCGCCGAGATCTTCTTCAAGATCAAGAAAACAACACCCATGAAAAGATTGATGGAGGCTTTCTGCAAAAGACAGGGAAAGTCCATGGAATCTTTGAGATTCTTGATCGACGGCACCCGTGTGTCGCCAGACAACACCCCTGAGGATTTGGACTTGGAGGATGGTGATGTGATCGAGGCCCACAGAGAGCAGGTTGGCGGAGCTTGGTGAGTAGCTGAATAAATGTATCATTGCTGGTTTTTGTATGGCGCCGCCTTGGGTGGCGCAAAGGGGGAGGAGATATGTTACTGAGAGAGAGCCAGTGACAGAGAGGGAGAGAAGGCTGGAGAACTGACCGGAGGGTACAGAGAAGAAGCTTGAAGCTTGAAGCTTGAAATCAAGAGAATAGAACGTTGAGCGGAGTTGAGGCTACAGATGAGCAGAGTTGAGGCTACAGCTGAGTGATGTGGAGATTAGATGGACGTGCAGATGGTGGCTTCCGGGTGACTTGTATCTATTGGCGTGTTAACATTAGATGGCATGGACAACATTGCATTCATGTCGGGGACGTTATCTCTTGGGTGTCTGCCCGCACACATTGCCTGGATAGTGGATTCAAAAGCATTTGGAGCGTGGCAAAGTCGATCAGCGTTGAACTGGTGAACAACAGAAGTTGACGCTTGATGTCAGTGGGTACTTGGACTTGGTACGTTTTGACTTGGACTTGGTAGGGAATGTGGCCTGCTGAGGGCTTCCAGACTCCTCCCAGTGAGACATGGATATTAGGTCGATGAGGAAATCAGTAATCACAAGTCATGAGAGCTGTATTGGAGCTCGGGATATCCTGGATATCATTGTGAATGAAAGGAACGTTCTCAGGTTTGAAGCAAGACTTGAGTAGCTTGGTCCGCATTTAACCTTGGTTAATAAACTGGTAAACTTCTTGACCCGCGTTCTCGTCTTCCAGCGTATTTGCTCCCAGGGCGTTGCTCACCTGATCGCCAAGCAAGATCAAACTCATGTAGTACGATCTGAGTTCCATGTTGGAAGTCGTGAACACCAAAAAAGGCAACACATCGTCTATCGGGCCAATATTGCAGATATCTTCGGTGCTCGGAGACTCGACTGTCAAGCTCACGGCACCCTGGTGCTTCACGTAGCTCCACAAGTACATATAGTCCCCGTAAGCATTATTCTCCCTTGCAACTTGTAGTAGCGACACTGCATCGTTCAAATTTGCGTTATTGCCTTCTGAGTGATAGGAGATCTCCGGAAAGACTAGCTTTTGCCGAGAAGTCTCCACCACAAACTGCTCCACAGCAATATGGCCGCCATTACCAGGGATACTTGAAGTTTTCCCATCCACCAAGCTCTGCATGAGGTCGCCGTACCCTAGACGACACGAAGCGAGCCTCAAGAGGCTGACGAAAAGCGGTTTGATCAACATAAAGAATACAAGTTGGTCAAGCAGAAAGAAGCCAAAAATACGAGGAGAGAGATAGATCGCAGGGCCGGAAGGTGGCTTATGTTTAAGCACTTTGGACGACGCTTCGCAGTTGACGCAATGCTCGTAAATAATCCCTGCGGTGGTTGAGTCGGCCAGAAAAGTCGCAGCTGTCAAATTTTAAGGTTCTTCTGTTTGCTCGTTTCTGCAATACCAATACCCAGCCGCCCAGCGGTCTCTAGATGAGTAAAACCATATATTCTTTCAGTTTGATGTTGTCTCTCCCTAACCTTCCAGTATTGTCTACTGAAATGAACAATGAGGGATATCCCGCCAGGCCACACACACTTAATACATCGAGCGTTATTTTTGAGCGAATGCACAGCGGCCTACCTGTAAGCCTCACCTAGCACCTACAGAACTGCCGTTTTCGGCAACCGTACTGAAATTCCAGGATACTTGCGTCAATTTCTCGAACACTTTAAATTCTCCCACTCGGAATGTTTGGCGCCTTCTTGGGCGATCACGACCCTGTCGCCCCGGGCCTTGTGAATAATGTGTAGCGGTTATGAGACCGCCGTATTGTGGTGAGTTTCACGATGTTCTAGACCACGTGTACCCTTTGAAGGGTGCCGCATCTGTTGCGGCAGCTCACTGACGCGGCAAATTGCGAGTATCTAATAATTTAGAGCGGCTCTACCCGTTTTGCGGACCAACTGGACCACCTCAGGCGACGCAGATGTGGACGCCAAATTGCAGATGCGTTTTCGCTTGTTTATGTGCCGTCCAGCCGGCGTGGATACCACCAACCTTACGACGCCTGCGGTCGATCAGAATAGAGTTAAGCGAGAGGAGAGTAGAAAACCGAAGAGAGGGGAGTGACGGGCAATAGACGGCGGGAAAAGTCACAGTGAGATTGTGGTTCGGCTTTAGTCAAGGAGAAAATAATTAAAAAATAAAAAAAAAATAAACAAAAAAAAAATTCGCTTCACGGTAACGGGGGGGTCAATGTAAGGCGTTTTACTCGCACCGCCCGCAGTCCTTGTGGCCGATGTACAGCCTTCACCCATAATATCCATTTACGTGGAATTTAATGTCGTGTCAATTTCGGTTCTTGACCTTGGTCTATTCCTTTTCTTGAATTCAAGTTTGTATCTAGAGTCTAGTATCAATTCTATTATCGACTCTATTATCAATTCTATTATCGACTCTATTATCAATTCTCGACTCTATTATCAATTCTCGACTCTATTATCAATTCTTGATTCTATATCAGTTCTATTCTCGACTCTTTCTCCTCGCTCACAGTTGCGCCTTGAACACGGTGTCTGCAACCTTGATGCTCCAATCCCAGATGGGGTCCTCCACATACGCAATCGACCCGTCGGGCTGGAAGTGTCTGAACTTCTTGACGTCGGAATTCTCCCAGTCAGTCTCCTTGAACAGAAGAAACTTCATGTATGGCTGCATCCACGCGTTGATCAATGATCTCTCGTCCTCGGTGTATCCTTCTCTGAGGGCGTAGAACCAAATGGTGAAGTCGACTCCATGGGGCACCTTGTGCTTCTTGTCCACGTGCTTGTCGAGCCACTGAGCCCTATATCCGCTTCTGTACCTGAAGATCTTCTCCAATGGGTATCCGTGTGTGACCAACTGGTGGAGAAATCCACGCGAAGAGGCGTACACCTGCCCGTCAGAAATGATTTTCCCGTAAAGAATCCTCAAGTTCTCCTGGAAGTCAGGGTCACTCTCGTCAAGTGGCTCCGGCATGTACAAGTCCAAAAGTGGCTGCACAACCTTCTCGGGATAGTAGTTGTGGATCTGCAACTCCAACTCTTTCAAAGAGTGTGGGGTGTAAAGAAGCGAGTACTTGATTGGCTCGTTGTCAACCTCTCCAGAAATGATACGGATGTCCTTCTTCAAGAGCTTCTTAGCAAACTCGCCCGATACCAAGTCGGAAATGATCCCCTCGGCCACGAAATTGTTGTCGGTGACCGCTCTGAACGTGTGGAGCTCCAAAGTGGGAATGAAGTCCTCGATGTATCCAGCATCGATTTTTCTAAGCGCTTCGAGCTTCTCGGCACCAGTCCCGGTCTTGTCGATCCCCAATTTGTCGATGATCTCGTCAAATTGCGCCTGGCACTCGTCGATCGTCTTGGGTTGCGAGTAGGGGGTGTTGGAGTGCAACACAAGCTGCTTGATGATCTGTGTTGCCTCAGGGTGGTAGAGCTCGTACGCAAGCTGGAAAAACGCAGAGTAAGCACCAGCAGAAATACCGCCGAGGGTGATTTGGTCGGGGTTTCCTCCGAAATGCCCGATGTTCTTGTGCACCCACTCCATGGCCAATCTCTGGTCCCAGAAACCAAAGTTGGACGCCTTTGGATCTTCTTCCAAGAGCTCTTTGCTCGACAAAAACCCAAACATGTTGAGTCTATAGCCCGGGGTGACGAGAATGAACTTCTCCTCGAACTCCGCCTGGTCCAAGAGCTCGTTGGTGTTGAAGATTGTCAAACTTGGCGACCCATACTGCAACCACCCACCGTGGATATAAATAAACACAGGCCACCCGTCTGCCGGCTTGTTCTCCTGGGAAGAAGGAACCCAGATGTTCATGTACTGGATTTCCTCATCACTTGGCGACTTGACATAGTTGAACGCTGGGTTTGGCACTGCTGGCTGAGGACCTTTCAATCCGACGTCGAAGTATTCGCCGGTGTAGTCGAAATCAGCTGGAATTGCTTGTGGACGCTTGAATCTGTCCTTAGGACCCAATGGCAACGCATATGGGACTCTGCCAAAACGGAACGAGGAAACATTGCCTGTTCTGGACGACGACAATGCGTAACCTGTCAAGGTGCCCTGGCCTGGGATGGAAACGGTGTGAGTGTTAGCTCTGTCGGCAGAAACTGCTTGTCCCATTGTGGATGTGTTGTTGGAGCGATCTGGAGTTTTCCAATTGACGAATCGACAATTTTGCACGAATGCGTCCGCTATTTATGGCCCCGGTGTGGCGGGCGGAAATCATTCCCCGGAGTGTTATCAGCGATGGAGATGCGTCGCGCACTTCCGACGATCGTATCTGTCGGACAGGCCAATTCGCACAGGACCTCCAGAATGACACATTGAGACACCACCGAAAAGGTACTGGGGTGGTTACCGTCGTTAAATAAATGCAAGCCTCCACTCCAGGATCCCGTGGTAAGGAGAAAAAGAGCCAACGGAAAATGGCCGTGAAAACGCATCCAACTGGAGCCATGGTGGCGGCAGTTAGGGAGGTGCGATAAGCCTCGGAGGTCATTACCCGTTAGGACCAGAGCGCCGGAAATTAAGATGGACCTTGAAATTTTTTAAGACTTTAAGTCTCGCGGCTGTACATGGACTAACTTGCCGATTTCTAAATGCTCCACACGCTTTGTGTGGACACAACGGACTCCAAAAATGGAAGTCGCCGTCTTTCACTGTTGACAGTTGACAATCCGTGACGAAAGGCGGATTACTCGCAATTGACAGCACAAACAAGCGCTTAAGTGATTTCTGCCACCCGCACACCTCCACAATGATCGACGACATTCTCGGAACTTAACGGAACTACGGGCATGTCTGCAGAACCCGAGCAACCGCAAAACCAACAGGCTTGAGCCGAAAGCCAATTGGTGCACTTTGCAGATGCCACAATGTCACAAGACCGCGCAATTGAGCAACCACCAGTGCCTATTGGTGCAACTAACCGTGCACATCCGAGAACACCATGAGAGCAGGAAGGACCCCAACACAAAACGTGCAAAAACGACGAGTCCAACCTCAAAATCTCAGCGCACCATTGAGGTGTTTTTTTCCCCCGCAAAAACATCCGCTGGTGGGCACGGCCGCTTATCTTGATAAGACATGGAATGCGCCCGGTGCCGGTATAGACACTCGGGTCACGGGAAACCTATATAAAGACCCTGGATCCCCAGAAAACAACTTCCCAGAAAATCCACTCCCGAAACACTCAGACTCTTTTTTAACTACTTGCATCATGTGTATGACAGCCATCTGCGGAATCTGCCACCACAAGTCGTGGACTGGATGTGGGGCCCACATCGCCAGTGTTATGGATATCACCGACAGAGAAGACTGGTGTACTTGCTTGCCAGTTGATGATTCCACCGACTCGAAATACCCGCCCAAAGCTGGAACCGGTTTTGCCAAGTCGCTGCCCCCAAAGTAAGAGAAGCATACCAAATGGTAGCAGAAAAGGGGGACCCCAAACGGATAGGTCCTCCAATTGACGGCGGATCAATTGCACCAACATTCTTTTGTGGGTGCGTTCGGGTGCAAGGAAGAGTTGCTGCAAAAGTGCTGAGGGGAATTTGAGGGAGAAAATCGTGGTTGCAGAAATTCGAATGACTGGATTGGTGGTGGGGTAAGGGAAGGTGGAAGTTGGGAGGAGTTACGTTGGGAGTGATACATCTTCCGCCCGCGGTAAATACAATATGTTTGCACCTGTGTGCGTACTACAACTCATCTGTAGCGAATCGAAATGGTTTTTTCGACATCCAGTCGAATCCTCGACATCCGTCATCGGCCAGTGACCGCTGGCGACTCACACATAGTGATCGAGTGATCGCTCTCGGATGTACGGGTGTGCGCGTGCCCCTCCGTGCGCCCGCCTTTTTGCCACATCCCGCCCCAACCTATACGTTGGCCGAGGCACAAACTAGTCTGCACTAATTCCACGCGCTAGGTGGGACCCTGAGAAACACCCGTACACCATTGACGAGTGTGAGCTCAGCCACGAGGCACACGGCGAACGTGGCGTCGATATTTTGCAAGCGATAGTCGATGCATGACAAGCTTTTTTCCCGTTTCGACTCTTCGCTCGGGCTAATTGGTCTGGCCCGATTGGGGAACCCGTGACCCCCGTTCAGACCCGTACACCAGTCTCCACCCCAGACGTTTTCATATGACGTGTGCCCCAGTTTTCGCGCAACCCGCTTTGGCAGTGCATGCAGGACGCCGTCACTTGCATTGCTTCCGACTTTTTCGGTTTCTGGCGTCGTCTCACATTATCTCCACCCTGTCCTTACTTAGTCGTCTTTACTTCATTGCAATTTCTAAGCTGTTTTCTTGAAACTGCAATCCTTCTCCAGTCACGTGCATGTCCCATGAGCTTGAACGTTCCAGACTTCCTCGGGCCGCCAGGAGTGGCCCAGTCTAATCGGGGCAGTTCCAACCAGGAGGACCCTTTACGTCAGCCGCCGAAACAAAACGAAAACAAACCCGCTGCAAAAACCCACTCCGATTTTTACTCGCTGTCGCCGTTTGCCCTGCAGTTCCATGACCAACTGGCACCCGAGTTTGACGACCTTTTACGGTCAAAATTGTCTATGTTGGAGCAACACAACGACGGTTCGTCGCCACTCAACAAACCTTATACCGGCTCACCCCTCCCACCAGCAGCTAATTTCCCTCCTCTCAATTCGGGCCAACCGCCATACGCGCATTTTTCGCCCTACGGCCAACACCAATTTGACACTTTCGCCCTTCCGAGCGAATTGCAAGGTGGTATCGGTACCATTCTGTCAAGGAGACCATCGTTTGCCGCTGAGTCGTTTACGCGGAGTGCTCAGCAACCTTTTACCGGATCCGGCGGTGTTGCAGGCTCGCTGGGTAACAAGCAATCCTTAGCGTCCTTTGCCGCCGCCAACAACTACTCAATGAATGCAACGCGCCAGGGCGGCTACGGGTACGACCAGCTCGCCGACCTGCTTCAGAGCTTCTCTCTTAACGCCAATTTCTCGGACTTCCAGGCCCGGCGCCCGCTGCAGTTGGCCGATTTCCAGTCAGTGCCGCAGCAATCGTTCCCGCCCCCTCAGAACTATCAGCAATCTCCTTACTCGCAATTTCTGACTTACTCAAACTCACCGCTTGGTGGTCCGCTGGATCTCTCCAATGTGTTGAGCAATGTATCGCCGTTTTCGAAGGCGGCAGCAGGCCCCCCTGTTCCCCAGTTCGGCTCGCAAAATCAAGGTCAGACCATGAAGCTCGACAACGGGCTCTTGTTAAAAGACCAGTACATAATGGCGTCGTCAGAATTGAAGACCATGTACTCATCGGTCCTGCGTTACTTCCAGGATGTGAGTGTGAGCGAGGAGATCATGCAAAAGTTGAAGAACCTTTTGAACAATGATGTGGTGTTGAAATTGATCACTTTTATCAAGAATCTCAATAACTTGACCTTCAACCACAAGATGCTCTGTTTGGTGATCAACAAGAATGGGAAGTTGGACTTGTTATCGTATCCAAGCAACTCTAACATCTTACTTCAACACGAGGACTTGGTCATCGTTGACGGAGACCGTGGGAAAGACTTGGTCATGATTCTCGAGCCGTTAGTGTCACTCAACATGGCTATTTTGTTCAATTTCCTTAAGAAGATTGAGCACTTGAAATCGCTCACTATCACAGACAGCAGTGGAGGCACATCCGTGAAGAACAATCACTGCGGAGGTACACACTCTACTCTTTTGAAAGCGTCTTCAATCATCAACAACCATTCGAACGAGGATAACGAGTTCATCATTACACTCCCCACAAAACAGGTTTTGCGGTTTGCTACCCCCAAGGAGGTGCTGAAATTGAGCGGGAAATTCTTGGAGGAGAAGAAGGCGTTCATTACGTGTCACAACAAGATCAAGGAGCTTGGTTTGAACAACGACTTGACCTTGATCAATGTGGAGTACCAGAGCGATTTTAAGAAGTTGATCTTCTACTACTTCGCCAACTTCAAGCGGATTGACTTCCGTGGGTTGATCAAAGAGCTCTTCAAGATTTACAAAACACGGATCTGGCTCTGTGCTGTGCTACCATACGATCGGCCTGATTTGTACACCAACAAGAAAATCGAAAAGCCACCAGGGAAGACCGGCAGAGGAGGTATCCCTGGCGAGTACGAGTTGAGCAACGAGCAGATAATGAACTTCTCTGTTGCCGAATTCGACCTGTTGCCCCTGCCCAGCTACTTCCACCTGAAGAACATGCTCAACTTGATCGACTACTTGCTTGTGGAAGTGCAAGGCAACTTCTACGGGTTCAATGTGGCAGACAACGGGCGTGGAGACTCCGCCAAGGCCGGGAACAATAGCGCCAAACGGTCTGGATCTGTTGGATCGACCTTCGATCCATTTGGTGACAAGACCAGGAAATACTAACGACCACTTTTACGTAATTTATAGATCAATTATGATAGACTCTACAGCGCGCAGTGTGGGGAAATGCTCACGCGACGTAGGCCCGAAAACATGGCACGAAACGACCAGAAAACACGAAGGAGTTCATAATACAGAATAAAGAACTAAAATCATGGCTTAAGGCAGCGATAAACGCCAAGCGTTCTGAAATTTTCGGTTCCCATTGTTCCCAAAACCAAACTGTTTTGACCCTTCCCTAGTTCCCACCTGCACACGACCAGAGCCAGTCGCCGATTCCCACTGAATTTCACCACCACGATCCAAAATCGAGTACAATCCACAAAATCTACTTAATATCCTGCTATGACGCTAGCCCATTACATCCGCCTGGAAAAATTCCGCCGGTACCTCCCGGACTGGATTAGTGCCGGCGCCATTTTCGTGTATTTCTTTGTTGTTGCCGAACACGCCAAGCCGTTTAACCGCCAGTTCAAGTTGAACGACCCAACGATCCAGCACCCTTTTGCAACTGTGGAGCGTGTTTCGGGACCAATGTGTCTTGTTATTGCCGCCGTCGTGCCGCTCATTGTCATGACTTTGGTGACTTTTGTCAAGCACCGTAACCAAAAGGACCATGCGTGGCACCTCTTGCAAGTGTCGCTCCTTGCGGTTGCATTGACGGTTTCTGTTGACGGAGTGATCACCGATGTTCTTAAAAACTGGGTGGGCCGGCCCAGACCGGACTTTTTGGCTCGCTGTGGCGCCAAATCAGGCACCCCTACTGACTTTTTTGTTGACGTTCAAGTGTGCACTGCTCCTATGGGGTACAGGGTACTTACCGACGGGATGCGGTCCACGCCCTCGGGCCACTCGTCGATCTCGTTTTCGGCGTTTCTTTTCTTGTCGATGTGGCTTTTCGGCCAGATGCAGCTCCTGAAAAACGTCGCCTCCAACCCAGTGTACTTGTACTTGGTGGCAGGATCGCCGCTCGTGTTGGCGTCATACGTGGCACTCTCGCGTGTTCAAGATTACCGCCATCACTTCGTTGATATTATTCTGGGCGGGATGCTCGGGTGCACTGTGGCGGTTGTGTTTTACCGGAAGTTCTTCAACTCGGTGGTTGGCCCCAACTCACACGAGATTGTAGGCGAGGAAGAACCTCTGATTTTGCCCATCTAGAGACAGTGACCAAGCAACTTGGAAAAGATTTTTTTTGGCTTTTTTGGCGCACCTCGTCACATTTGTCGCAATAGTGTTGCGTCTGTTTCTGCCTGCTTGTTTCAGGTGTTGCATGCAATTTGCACCCAATATGTTCGAGTGCTGAAACACCAACGCCTATTTAAGATTTGCGCCACCCGTCGAGCAAAGCGCAAACCGTCATATCTTTGCCATGTTCTTCCGCCGTGCTGACACCCTGACCATCGTTCTTGTTGTGACTGCCACCGCAACTGTGTTGCCTTCCTCAGAGTCAGACACTACAACCACCCATTACGTGTATCGGACAGTGCTTGCATCTGATAGCACCACGTCAAGGACAACCTCCACGTCTGAAATTACGTCTGCTGTGTCGACGATATCAACAGTTTCATCTTTTAGGGCTTCTGCCGCCTCATCTCCGAGAACCTCAGCATCGATGACATCCACAGCAATGAGCGCCTCATCACTTGCAACAGTGTTTGGTGGCTTATCGGGCTCCAGTCTGAGTAGCAGCACGTTGGGGTTGGCGATCGGGATCCCATTGGCAGTGTTGTCGCTATGCATTATTGCAGCACTTGCATGGTCGTTTTTCCATAAGCGAATCGCTCGAAAATCCGACGAAACGCTCAAAATCGAAGCATTCCCAAAAGCAGACATAGTGGACGAGGTACCCAATTGGCAGGCGATACCCGCTCGAGAAGATGAAAAGAAACCGGGCATTTTCAACAGATTGAGCAAGATGATCAACCGTTCCGAGTGGCCGGGCAACTCAGAGTTCAGGTCGCCGTTGTTCTTGAAACGGTTCCACTTGCTGAACGAAAACAAGGCCAAGAATTTGCCGAAGCTGCCCGATGGAGAGCTTGTCCGACTGGTACTGTCGTCTGAGTATCTGGACGTGTCCGACTATGTGGGGAGGCAATTTTTGGTGGTGAGACCTTATGCAAAACGACTAGGGGATGAACTTCTGCTCTGCGCCGGCGAAAAAGTTATAATGAAGCGAGTTCATCCTGATGGTTGGGCCACTGTGGAGGTGGGAGGTAGTGCTGGCGTGGTTCCTCTCATGTGCCTCAAGAAATGTTAAAAACTTGAAAATACTAATTAATTGCATCCGACTTACGAGCTGATACCATTACTTTCTCTCGTTGTGAATCTTCAATTCATTCTGCTATCATACACTCACCATTTCATCTTCCATCCTCTTATCTTACATCCACCTTTTGTGGCCATCTTATCATACACCCAACTGTTCTGCTCGTTTCATCGAATAGTTGTCACCTTCTCGACCCGGACCACATCAGTACTTCCGCATGTAGCCTTGGGATGGGTTCAGAATATATCTTGGATCTTGCTGTTGTTGCTGCTGTTGTTGTTGCTGCTGCTGGCCCTGACGAGGCTGGTACAGCTGATTGAACTGCTGATACTGCTGCCCACGCTGACCTTGCTGTTGTCCCTGTTGCGGGTATTGCTGCCGAGGAGCAAAGTTCGGCTGCACCTGAACCTGGTACATCTGCTGCGAGCTGCCGTACGACCGGAGGTTGTTCTGCGCTGGCACCGACTGTTGGCGGGGCATCGCTTGCGTTTGTGGTAGGTACTGTTGCGGTGCTTGCTGTTGCTGATGGGCGTGCTGTTGCTGATGGACTGGCTGTTGCTGATGGACTGGCTGTTGCTGCTGCACCGCCTGTTGGCGTCCTTGCTGCTGGGGTCTTTGCTGACCGTACTGTCCGCTTGGATATCCAGACTGTGCGGCATTCTGCAGAGGGTTAATCTGCTGCTTTGGACCCTGGTCAACACGTTGAGCGTAAGGATGTCTCGACTGGTTCTGGGAGGCTTGAGGCTGCTGTCCCTGTTGTGGTCTGTACTGGCCCTGGGAAGACGGATGTGGCTGGACTCTGAACGCAGAGGTTGGAGCTATAGTGGGCGATTCGCTCTTGCCAACTCCAGCTAAGTCAGCCTCGTGTCTTCCTTGACTTCCAGCCTGGTAAAAACCTTGCTGTTGAGACTTCTGAGGTGCTTGCCTTTGTTGACTTGGCTGCTGGCCAGCCTGGTACGATGCCTGTTGAGAGGGCTGCAGTTGCTGTGGCCCAGTCACGGCAACTTGTGGTGGCAGAGTCTGTCTCAGATCAAAACGAGGAAGCTGGTTTTGCGAGCTGTTGGGCGAAGAGATGTAATGGGGCCTGTTGGCACCAGACACCGGTTTTGACGTGCTGTTGAGTGCCAGAGCCAAGTTCGTGGTAGCTTGCGACTTCTGCACGGACGACTGCTTTGGGTACAGCTGCTGGTACATCTGTTCTTGCGGCGACTGACCCTGGTATTCGCTTGGGTTCACCAGGTGAAGTTGCCCACTCTGTGATTTCTGCAACGCTTCTTGCTTGTTATACGTCTGTGGCGCATGCAACAGCAGCAACTGCTGGATCTGTGGGAGCTGCTTGGGCAGCGCATTGGAGTTTTCCTTAGCCCCGGATTGAACCCAGTGTGATGGCACCGGAGGCGGAGATTGCGAGTCCGAGTATTCGGACTCACTACTTTCCTCGTCGCCATACCTAGCAGTGTGCATGTCTGGTCTATTAGGACGTTCCACTGCCTCCGTGAACTGCTTGTTGAACTCGCTGTATTGAGTCAAAGGAGACTGCACCGACGAGTAGCTGGAGTTCCTGTTCTCATACTGTGGAACTTTCAATGCTCCCGAGTTGAGAGGTCCCTCTGGCTTGTAGATGCTATCACCGGACTCATCGTCCTCGTCATCTTCTTCGGCTTCGCTATCGCTGCTTTCGATTAAGTGCTTCTCGCTCGATGGGTAAATACCGCCGTGCATCAAAGACTTCTTCCGAATCAACGAAGGAAGCACATCCTCATCGATCTCTTCAGCACTTCCATTCAAGATCTTGTTCCGGTCATCGAACCGGTCGGAAGGAGTTTGGATCTTGGAGTACTTGTGGTAGATATCGGCCAACTGTACAGACTTGCGTGCTTGGTCGTCGGTGTTGATGACCAAATTGTTGACGTTCCTGTTATGTCTCTGATCCGGGTTGGAATTCTGGCCGCTATTACCAGCCATGATTGGTGCCGCTGATCCAAGTCCCGAAGGGTTTCCTGATCCTGACAAATCCTGTGCTCCAACGTAAGTACCGGGAACTTCTGCCTTCCTCGACATCCCTGCGACTCCAGCCAGAGCAACACGTTGCGCAGAGTTGTTTGGATGGTGCAAAGGTTCGCTCAATTTTGGCAAGGGCCCTGAAGCCAGTCTCAACTGACTTTGTTCCACGTGAGGCGAGGCGCTTGGAATTCTCAGTGAGATAGGGCTTCCCACACGCGAATTGCTAAGTGAATTAAGCGCTCCACTGAATCCTCTTGAACTTCCACACCCATCGTAGCCCTGCGCCAATTTCAGTCGCAAGATTTTTTTAAAGTTCTCCTTCCATAGACCTTGATCCCACGACAAGTACTGCAGCGATGCGACCAAATTCTGTGCATCATCCACATTGAGATAATGAACGTGCGGCAACGTAGGTAATCCGAACACTAACGAGTCCGGGTCAACGCGATCAGCCTTCAATCTTTTTGGGCGACCATATAAGCCAAACGCATCAAAAAGTGGAATCAAGAAACGGATCAATGTGTCGAAACCAGGAACACTCAGGTGTTGCTCAGGCATGATGAAAAGCGATGTTTCCAGGACATCGGAGTCCGCCTTTTTGCTCCTCTTCACCGAGGGCAGCTTGAAGTTAATGGACCCCTCCAACTTCATGATCGTACTCTTGTCGATGAAGAAATGCAGCTGCGGGTACACCGCTGTAACCAGCGTGGCTTCGGTGATCACACCAATCAAGTTCTTTTTCTTGACGTTCTCGGACTCATAGAGGAGCATTCGGCCGGGGACAAACAGCTTTTTTCTGACGGAGGACGGTTCAATGACAGCGTAGTAGCGTCTCCACGCCATTCCCGAGCCGTAACGAACCTTGACCCAGTCTTCATGGTTGAATCTCTTTTCAGCCAAAATCGTCTTAATATCCGACAAACGCAGACCTCTAGCAGACAAGAGTGCACCGGTATACGCCTCCTGGAGCAGCAGATACTCAAACGTGGCCAAGCGGAGCGCCAAGTACCACTCTGTGAGCGAGTCGTATGAGCGCAACTGGATGATATATCTGTTTTTTAACGTTGTCAGCACAATGATAACATTTTCAAGCAGCTGCTTTGCTGCAGGGAGTTCTGCCATAGCATTGAACATGGCGTCAGTGAAATTGAGATAGTTTGGCTTGCTGGACGTTTCCAACAACTTCTCGGGCAGGTCTTTGAACTTGGCCAAATTGCCTGCGTCCCAGTACGCCAACTGGTTGCCCGTTAAAATGCCGTACACCTCGAGCCACTTGCGGTCACCCGGCTTGCCGTCACCGTTCAAGTCGTAGTATAGCATGAAAATGCCCTCATGATAGCGTCTGTGGGCCTGAGCGGAAATGAGAGTGACAATAGGCAAAAGCTCCGGAGATACCGAATTCGGGTCTTCTTCCGGGGGCGACGGGTCGCGTGCTGGCGGTTTTGAGTTTTTCTTAGGCGAAAGCGCCCCGAATCGCATGGAAACCATTTCGAGTTGATGGTGGTAGAATGAGTGGCAGTGGTCGGCGGTTGGAACGGAGAGTTGTGATTAACGGGAAACGTTGAGGTCTTGTGTGTGTGTGGGGATGCGTGAAGGACAGCCCTAGCGGGTGGTTGTATCGACAGACTCAACTAATTGTGTTTTAATGCGAACCCGGACACAGACGTAGAGTGGCAGGAAAACAAAAATTTAATGGTGAACAGCGAGGTTTCCAGATCAAGGAAACATAATAGATCATCCGTGCTAGACTAGTGCGTCGGGTGTATGCAGGCAGCGGCGTGTGGAGCGACGAAAGGGGAAAACGCTGCGGGAAACCGACGAAAAAAAAATACCCGAAGCAAGAAAATACGGCCGTGTCAGGAGTGGCTTGAGGTGGGATTTGTTGGAATTGCGATTTCCATGGAGATGTTTTCGATCCGCTACTGATTATCAATTCTCTTTCCTTGTAAAAAAAAACATAACAGAAGGTTTTTGTTCTCAATTGACGTCGTGCATTTCGCATCCTGTTGCATTACTAACACTCAAATCTCTGGGTTCGACGATCGCATGAGATCCACAATTGGGAGAAATGTCGCGGCCAAGAGTCTACGGGGCAGTTTTTGTTCTCGGGTTGTCTTATTTTTTTTTTTTTTCCTTTGTTTCCCATTTTTTCTCTTTGCTCTTCCCCACTGTTAGCCAATCTGATCGCTGGTAACGGTGTGAATGGCTCACAACCGAGTAGAGTTGGCCATTCCGGTCTAGTTGTGGCTACTACTCCATGTCGGCACTGCGACATTTGCCAATGCAAACGGCTCAGTCTATAGTGTTAGGCAGAAGTGCGCGTAATTTTTCTTGGTTTCACGTAAATGTTTCTCCTTTGACCCGGCCGACGAACCACCGCGTTTTTCGCCTAAGCCGCCGTTCTTACTTTCACTGCTAGTTGTCACCTCTAATGTTACGCGGATGTGGGCTTTTCTTCCTCGTGTTTTCGTCCTGCAAACAATCGAGCATCGCCGACATCCAACCGTAGCCGCTGATTTGACCCATTTTTTCGAGGCTAGTGCTCATAAGGGACGATATTTGGCCGGAATGGAGGCTCTGGCACCGCATAGCCTAGATGCAAACGGTTTCGATCGTGTGGCGGCGCTTTGTGGTTTCAGAAACGTTGCAAATTCGAAAATTGTGTTTGAGCCAAGACTGCTACGTGTTTCGGTGGATGGGTTGATTGCAAAACACGGTGGATGCGCGTGAAAAGCGGAGTTATCAACAAGACTTGGCGATGCAAGCGAAAATCCGTAACGAACAGACCATCATGTGCGGCTGAGCTCCTTTGGGTGGCGATGCAGAGGCGATGCAGAAGTAGTGCAGTGGAGATGCGCAGTACAGCCGCTGCACCTTTTCACACTTGAGGTGTCGTGGACTTTTGTGGCTTTTTGGCGGGTGATTTTGCTTTGTGTTTGTCGCTAGATGCTCGCTGACGTATGTTGTAGATCCGGCTGTCGGCGGGGTGGATTGTGGGGCTGAGTAGTGTGGTGTTCCATTTCTTCGCCTTTGATCGTTTTTCGCAGCCAATAACAGCGTATCGACAAACGTTGCATTTCCGAGGGCTTCTTTTTCCACAATTACTCTCCTGGCTACACTTTCTTACCCTATTCCATTTTTATTATTTTCACTCCAAGTCAGAGTTTACGTAGACCCACTTGTGGTCCACCTTGTCGACGACCATGCGCCCGTTACACCACACCTTCACGCAGTTCCGGTCGTCTCCAGAGAAGACCCACCTGTGGATCATCTGAAGCACCTTGGCCTCGTGCTCAGGGTCTTGTTCGCCATGCACAGCCTTCGCAGGCTTCTGGAACTCAAACATGTCCACATTGGACCCGTGCGAGTCCAAGTCAATGAGCTGAACGTCAAACGTCTTACCCACGGCGAAAGTTCCCACGTTTTCCTGCAATCCGCACGCTTTGGCTCCTCCAGCGGTGGCCATGTATAAAGCGTCAGCAACAGTGATACGAGGATCAGCACCCTCGGTGTCCATGGCTAAGTGGTGGCTCACCATGATCGAGCTTCTGGCCACACCCAAAATCGACTGCTCGTACCCACCAGACAAGTCTGTTCCCAACGACACGTTGAGTTTCTCGTCGTACAAGTACTTCTTGATGGGTGCTTCTCCACTGGTGATGAAAGTGTTGGACAGCGGACAGTGACTGATCGAGCAGTTCTTCTCCCGCAAGATTTCACACTCGTCCTTGTCCAAATGGATCGCGTGTGCCAAGATCGTGCTGGGGCCCAAAAGATCGTGGTCCTTGTACACACTGGCGTAGTTGTCGCTGTCTGGGAACATGTCACTCACCAACTGGATCTCGTCCTTGTTCTCGGAAATGTGCGTCTGGACGGGCAAGTTCTTCTCGCGAGCGATAGCACCCAATTTCTTCAAGAGCTTGCCCAGGCAAACAGGTGCGAATCTTGGGGTGATGATCGGCTTGACCATCATGACTTCGTTTTTGGTGATGCACTTGGAGTTCAAGCGGTCGCAGTGACGAATAACAGCGTCCATCGACTTCATGCACTCGTCATACAGCTCTTCGTAAGTGGGGAACTGGGGGTTGCAGTCCATGCACACCTTCCCAACGAAACCACGCTGGCCATGCTTCACCAACAAATCAGCAAACAAGTTTGTGGTGTCGGAGTCGATGGTGGTGAAGTAGGAGGCACAAGTGGTACCGTTAGCCAACGTTTTCGCAATCACTTTCTGGTACACTTCTTTAGCGAAGTCAAGTTTCTCCGAGTTGGTCTTGGTGAACTTGCTCTCCAACGCGAATGTGTAGTTTTTGAGCCACTCGAGCAATGGCAACTCGCTGCCGATCCCCACATTCGGGTACTGGGAGGCATGGATATGAGTGTCAACAAAACCCGGCACAAGGAACAGGCAGGGGTTTCTCGAGAGGTCCACGAAGCGGAAATGGTCGTAGTTGACTGAGACGTTTTGGTTGGCCGCTTCCTTTTTGAAGAATTCGGTGGGTGACGCCGAGCCCTGTTTGTACGGTTGGAGGAAGTCAATCACTCCTTCCTGGTTGACGCCCACAAGCATGTCAACCAAGATTTCGATCTCGCCCAATGTCGGCGTGTGCACCAACGTGGCATGATATAAAGTGTAAGGCACTGGTCTGGCGGTAATGGTGGGAGGAGATCTAAACAACATGGTAGCAAGTTGTGAAACGGTGTGAGATCTGCAAGTAGAAGGGGGTTGCAATTGAGTTGTCAACAAGACTGGCAAACGATAGAAGAATGTGCGAAAGAAACACAAGAGAAATCTCGAGGCTGTTGCTGCAAAAAGTATTAGTTACAATCTACCTGGGATCGAGTCAGGTTTTATACTGGCGGTGCCGCGGGCCTTCCGTCGGCGATTCGGGGATCCCGCGAGGTTATCTTTCATCCTGCACACAGCTCCGCAATCAACCCCAGCTGTTCCAGAATGTTTTGCTTCGCTACAGGCATGTGTTATCTCTGGTTGCCCACCGTGGATCTCGACGTACCAGTTGATTTTCTCGTTTTTGGATGGGTTTTCTCGTGCATCTCCACCAGTAAATTGCAAATATTCGCCCCTCCCACCGCCTGCCTCCAACGGCATGCCGGGGCCGTAGCAACAAACTCGCATGGAAATGTGTCCCAAAACCGCGCCTCATGACACCTCGAAGTGTCCCAAAAATGCGAAAGTGTCCCAAAATCACCGACAAAGTTTCCCAAAGTCAGCGATTCCGAGGCGAATTCCAAATTTGACTGGTGACCAGGGCAGCTTGCTGCATTGAAAAATTTTACTTTGGCCGGTGATTGGGCGGTTGGAGAAACGGCCCAAGGGTCCTGCTGAAATAGGCAAGAGAGCAATCGTAGGAGAGTGGCCACATACGCAAAATTTTATGAGAAAATTGGTGGAAAGGCGTTGAAGTTTGGGCGTGCTTACAAAAAACGAGGGATCTGAGGTTATTGACCGTTCAACTTCCGAGTTCAGTCTGGTTGACCTTCATAGGTATCTGTTGAGAAAATAAAGAAGACAGAGAAGATTAAGACAGAAAAGATTAAGACAGAAAAGATTAAGACAGAAAAGATTAAGACAGAGAAGATTGACAGAGAAGACTAAGAAGAGAAAGAGAAAAATCAAGGAAAAAGTAGATTGGCAATCACCGGATGGAATTTCGAGCATCTGCCAGTAATTAAAAATGATGGAATTTTGAAGTGCGGTGGCCGGGTTTGCCGGACGCTGTTTTACGGACGTGGTTAGCGTAGTACTGCACCGGTGGGCCGGCGAGCGAATTAGCGACCAGTCAACGTGGAACCAACGACAACAACAATAACAACAAAGAAAAAAAAAAATAATGAAAGATAAAAAAAAAAAAAAAGAAAAAAAGGCCACAAAACACGGAAACAATTCAAGCAGAGCCGGCCCAACCACAATTTCTTCGAACAAAATCCCCTTCGGATTCTTCACGTACATATACCCAGGCGCCAATTCCTCCGCGCACGTAATTGACGTAGGCCATTTCTCGTAATTGCGAGGCACCGAATCAGGACAGATTCCGGTTTTCCCCTTCATGCGTTTTCTCCTTTCGACTGACCTGAGCAGGCTTTTGCCTCCCTTGCAACGGTCACATATTCTGAGTGCGCCAAGGCCCAGTAGGTTTTTGTCCGCAGCAAAATGTCATGCTTCGCTCGTTCCAGACAGGACCAGCCGGGGCCAGGACGTGACGAGAACTTCTCAAAATGATTCTATTGGTTGAACGGCCCGGTGGGTATTTTTATCCCAGCCTACCGCCAGGTGCTTGACGTCACCCTGGGGATATTGATAACGTAACGTCAAACCAAGCCATTTCCGCAGCCACTAACGACACTAAATTTGGCCCAGGCAGGCAACACTAAACCTCACCCACACTCACTGCACTCTCACCTCACACGCCTGACACGCTTAACACAGAATACACACAACACTCAACACTAAACACTCAACACTAAACACACAACACTCAACACTCAACACTCAACACTCAACACTCAACACTCAACATAGCGAACTACTAAACACACCGAACTACTGAACACACCGAAACTTCTTTCCTTTTTTACTTCTCTCCATATCTAGCTCGTAACGCTGCAATCCCTTTTTCCCCAGGTGGATCGTAACCAGGTGCACGGGTGTTTTCGCTTTCGAGCTTCGCCGCAATAGATCATGAGGCAGGGCCTTCGCATGCGCGGCATACTTAAGCGTGAAGTTTCGCAGTCACCCGCATAGGCGCCTCCATCTTTTCTTCCCCAGAATAGAATCCCCGTCGTTTCGCCCCGAATTTGCTTTCAATTCTACCCATGTTGAAACAATCTGTGCTTGCGTTGGCCACGCTAACTTCCGTTGTGCTGGCAGCAGCAGCGCCCGTGGTGCCGGCTAAAGGGTCATTGAAGCTTGACTTCACCGTGCTTCGAGGCTCCAGTAAAAGAGACTTGGCCCCCCACAGACAAGGAGGCATCGAGAAACGCGCAGACGCCGATGGCTCGGCGCTTTTGCAATTGACCAATGAGCAGAGCTACTACAGCTGTGACTTGTACTTGGGGTCCAGCGAGCAAAAAAGCACCGTGTTGGTCGACACGGGGTCCTCGGACTTGTGGATCATGGACACCGACGTCGACTGCGTGTCCACATCGCTGAGCTCCTTCAAAAGAGACTGGACCTCGCTTTTCCGCGTGATCGACCCTGAGGCGCTCGCCAAGGAGAAAAGCAAGCTTGATGCCCGCTTTGTTGACGAAATCCTCGAGCAACCCGAGGCCAGAGATTGCATCGGCGACTTTTGCATGTCCGACGTCATCATTGAGACGATACAACCGGGGGGCTTCTTCTCGGAGCCAGATAGCTTTGTGACCGCCACCGCAACCACCGCCACCGGCAGCTCGGAAAATACAGGAGACTCCGGCAACGCTAGCGGCAACTCGTGCACAAGTGAGGGCTCGTTCGAGACCAAGGACTCGGACTCGTTCCATTTGAACAGCACCGCGCCCACTTTCTCCATTCTTTACGGAGATGGAACCTCCGCCCAAGGGTTCTGGGGCACCGACAAGGTCAAGTTCAACAACCACACCGTTTCGGACGTGAGCTTTGCGGTGGTCAACGAAACAGACTCCACGTTCGGTGTCCTCGGCATTGGCCTTGCCGGGTTGGAGACCACATACTCGCTGGGTAGTTCTGACGCTTACACGTACGAGAACTTTCCACTTCGCTTGGTGAGCGAGGGCACCATCAACAAGAACTTGTATTCCTTGTACTTGAATGAAGCCAGCTCGCTGACGGGCTCAGTGTTGTTTGGTGCGGTGGACCACGCCAAGTACTCGGGAACTTTGCAAACGGTTCCCGTGATCAACATTTACCCTAATTACTACCAAAACCCAATTCGGCTTGATGTTGTGTTGGATAGCATTAAGTTGGAGGACCTGAGCTCGAACGTTACCGTGTCGACCACCTCCATTGCTGCGTTGTTGGACTCGGGAACCACGTTCACATACTTGCCCAGCTCAATCTTGTCCAGTTTCACCAAGTCATTGAGCGCCACCTACGTGAGTAGTTACGGCATGTACCTGGTGAGCTGTGACTACAACAAGGACAGTTTGTACGCCATTTTCGACTTCTCGGGTGTCGAGATCAAGGTGCCATTGTCAGACATGATTGTGAAGTACAGAACCTCGTGCTACCTTGGTGTTCTTGAGCAGACCTCATCGTCGTCGTCACTGTCGGTGCTGTATGCCATCTTGGGAGACAACTTCTTGAGAAACGCATACATCGTGTATGACTTGGAAGATTACGAGATTTCGTTGGCTCAGGCAAACTACACAGACGACGAGGACATTGAGGTTGTTACGCTGTCGGTGCCACTGGCTGTTAAGGCTGCGGGATACTCGTCCACTGCAATCAACAGTAGCGGGTCGATCGCGGGCTCAACAGAAACCCTTAACTCGTCTGGCTCGAAGAAGAACGACGGTCATAAAAGTAGGCCCATTAGTTGGCCTGCGATTTTCGGTCTTGCCGGGTTGTCGGTGTTTGCTCTCTTGTGATGAGCCCTGGAGAGCAAACGCGACGCCTTTATTATTTCTTGATGCTAAAATTACCGGCTCCATACTTCAAAATACAGATAAGGCCCTTGTTCAATTGCGCAATTTGCGATGGTTAGTCCACATCGCAATGTGCACATTCCGCAGTACAAGAAACTACATTTACTGGAAGCGACGCCCTCCAAGCAAATATACTTATATTAAACGTATTAAAAAGTAATATAAAACAAGGTTCCGATTCTCACTGCGTTTCTACCATGTGTGTCTCCTCCAGCTCCACTATAGCGAATATTTTTTCCCGCTCCAAAATTAGAGCAGTGTTTTGTTTTCGCGCCCCCCGCAAGAATGCCCAATTACTTAGCGCCCAGGCGTACAGCAACCCAAATCAAGGCCACAAAATTCGAAACGACAAAATCCAGGGACGATGATATTAGTACTTTAGTCAATATAACTAAGACGAGCTCCAGAGATTCGAAACTCGAAAACCCCGTGGAATAGATCACACCAGGCCACGCCCCGGTCATAATTCTTGACACAGTGCATCTGCATGATCGCCGCGGGAATTCGCATACGCACTCGGCATCCTACATGTGTGAGCGGCCAAAATTTAAACTCGACCTGAAAAAACCAAAAAATTCAATTGCAAATTCTGGACCCGCTAGCAGTGTAGTTCGACATCCAGATCTTCTAACTGGCCTATCCTCGCACCATCTCGTTGTAAAAACACCCCTTCCAGGGCAGTGCGGGAGGGTGCAGCTGTTCCTGACGTCAGTCCCTAAAAGATAGCCGGACTGCACACAGCTGGGGCTACGAAGGCATCTGGCAAGTTTCGACTTTGTATCGACACCAAAACACCCCTGTTTGTTGGCAGATAAGAACACCCCGTTTGCTGATCCGGACTACTAAGCGCGTCCCCTGCCCCCTTGTCATAAATCCCGCCGCTTTTTCTGCGCGAAGTCCTCGAGTGTTGCCTGTCTGGACACGTTGAACTCCCAGTTTAACTCCTGACTGCTAACCGCTACCTACTGTCACTTGTGGTGTCGGCCAATTTCACCATATACCCAAATTCCACGTTGCTGTCTTCACCACCAACCCCAAGCAAGAGACCTCGCTTGGATCTAGCCATGGATGCGTCCAAGTTGCTTGCTATTCTTGAGGATCCCACCGCGTACGCCGAAAAGGCCCCCCTACTACAACATGACCTTGTGCTGGTGATCAAAGCCCAGCAGAAACAGATCGAGGAGCTCACTGTGGAGCACCAGACCGCATGCGATGCCAACAAGGCGTTCAAGCTGGCACTCTCTGAGATTGGTACCGTGGTCATTTCTGTGGCCATGGGTGACTTGCTGAAGAAAGTCGAGATCCACTCGGTGGAATCTGACCCGGAGATCTTGAAAGTGAAGATCACCATCAACACCATGATGGACCAGTTGCAAACGTTCGCCAGCGAAGTGACCAAAGTGGCCACCGAGGTCGCCAACGGAGAGTTGGGAGGCCAGGCGAAAAACGAAGGCTCTGTCGGAATCTGGCGCTCTTTGACCGACAATGTCAACATCATGGCGCTCAATCTTACCAACCAAGTGAGAGAGATTGCCGACGTGACCCGAGCTGTGGCCCAGGGTGACTTGTCGAGAAAGATTAACGTCCACGCCCAGGGAGAAATCTTACAATTGCAAATGACTATCAACACCATGGTGGACCAGCTTCGGACGTTCGCGTTCGAGGTGTCTAAGGTCGCCAGAGATGTCGGTGTGTTGGGTATTTTGGGTGGACAAGCGTTCATCGAGAATGTCGAGGGAATCTGGAAAGAGCTTACTGATAATGTGAACGCCATGGCTTTGAACTTGACGACGCAGGTGAGAAATATCGCCAACGTCACTACCGCTGTCGCTCAGGGTGATTTGTCAAAGAAAGTGACGGCAGACTGTAAAGGAGAAATCTTGGACTTGAAACTTACAATCAACCAGATGGTGGACCGATTGCAGACCTTCGCCTTGGAGGTGACCACTCTATCGCGTGAGGTCGGAACTTATGGAATCTTGGGAGGCCAGGCCAACGTGCGTGATGTGGAAGGCGCTTGGAAAGCTGTCACTGAAAATGTCAACTTGATGGCTACAAACTTGACAAACCAGGTGAGATCTATTGCTACCGTGACAACTGCAGTTGCACACGGTGATTTGTCCCAGAAAATTGATGTGCATGCACAGGGAGAGATTTTGCAGTTAAAAAACACAATCAATAAGATGGTGGACTCTTTGCAGCTTTTCGCCTCAGAGGTGTCGAAAGTGGCCAGAGATGTGGGTATCAATGGTAAGTTGGGTATTCAGGCCCAAGTGAGCGATGTCGACGGTTTGTGGAAAGAAATTACTTCTAATGTCAACACAATGGCTTCCAACTTGACTTCACAAGTGAGAGCGTTTGCTCAGATCACAGCTGCTGCCACCGATGGAGATTTCACACGTTTTATTACTGTCGAAGCCATGGGAGAGATGGATGCATTGAAAACAAAGATTAACCAGATGGTGTTCAACTTGAGAGAGTCTATCCAGAGGAACACCGCTGCCAGAGAAGCTGCTGAGTTGGCAAACAGTGCAAAGTCGGAGTTTTTGGCAAACATGTCGCATGAAATTCGTACACCCTTGAACGGTATCATCGGTATGACTCAGTTGTCGCTCGACACCGAGTTGACTCAGTACCAGAGAGAAATGCTTAGCATTGTGCACAATTTGGCCAACTCCTTACTTACCATCATCGATGACATCCTTGATATTTCCAAGATTGAGGCCAACAGAATGACCGTGGAGCAGATCGATTTTTCGTTGCGTGGCAACGTGTTTGGAGCATTGAAAACATTGGCTGTGAAGGCCATTGAGAAGAATTTGGACTTGACGTACCGCTGTGACTCTTCCTTCCCCGACAATTTGATCGGTGACTCGTTCAGATTGCGGCAAGTCATTCTTAACTTGGCCGGTAACGCCATCAAGTTCACGAAGAAAGGAAAAGTCAGCGTTAGTGTGAGAAAATCCACTGCCATCCCAGACAACCCTGACAAGTTGCTACTTGAGTTCTGTGTGAGTGATACCGGTATCGGTATCGAAAAGGACAAATTGGGCTTGATTTTTGACACTTTCTGTCAGGCTGATGGATCTACCACAAGAAAATTCGGAGGTACCGGTTTGGGATTGTCGATTTCCAAGCAATTAATTCACTTGATGGGCGGTGAGATTTGGGTGACCTCTGACTACGGGAGAGGTTCGAACTTCTCGTTCACAGTGAGTGTGTCACCATCTCAAGTTGTCTATTCCAAACACAGCGAGCAGCTTCTCCATTTCAGAAACCACCACATTCTCTTCGTTTCCACCGAACATAGTGATGAAGGACTTTTGTCCATCAGAAATGGGCTTGCTGAACTTGGCTTGAAGCCGGTTATTGTCAGAGATATCCAGGAAGCCAACTTGTCCGAGCCAATCAAATATGATATAATCATGATCGACTCGATCAAGACAGCAAAAGATTTGCGATTGCTTTCTGAAGTGAAATATATCCCTCTTGTGTTGTTCCATCACTCGCTTCCTGAGTTGAACATGAGAGTCTGCATTGATTTGGGTATTTCCTCATACGGAAACACACCATGCACTATTTCTGACTTGGCCAGTGCCATTATCCCTGCGTTGGAGTCCAGATCGATCACACAAAACACCGATGATTCTGTGTCGTACAAAATTCTTCTTGCTGAAGATAACTTGGTGAATCAAAAACTTGCGGTGAAGATTCTTGAAAAACAAGGACATCAGGTAGAGGTTGTCGAAAACGGTTTAGAAGCGTTTGAGGCCGTGCAAAGAAACAAATACGACGTTGTGCTTATGGATGTGCAAATGCCTGTTATGGGAGGATTCGAAGCCACAGAGAACATCCGACAATGGGAACGGAAGTCAAACCCAATTGACTCCCTTAGTTTCCGTACCCCTATCATTGCATTAACCGCCCACGCCATGTTGGGAGACCGTGAGAAGTCACTTGCGAAAGGAATGGATGACTATGTGTCCAAACCCTTGAAGCCAAAGTTGTTGATGCAAACCATTGCGAAGTGCATCCACAACATCAAGCAGCTCAAGGAATTGTCTAAGCAAAACAACAGCAACAGGACCTCTGACTTTGCAAAGAACCTAAAAAAAATCAAAATCTCTGAGAATCCAGACGATTCTGCTGGAGGGAGTGGGACCGATACGGAGAGCCCACACAACAGGAACGGTCTTACTGCCTTGACCGAGAAACAACTGTTGAAATCTCGCAATTCGGATGAAGTTTTGTCGACCATCTCTCGACCTGGAGCACTTTCCGTCAGCAACAGGTCTTACACTGAGAGTTCGATCTCTTTGGTGAAGAAAGATTAAATAGTAATCTACTGATAATATTTGATGATGATGGTAATATATTGTAACTACCTTCTATGCATGTGAGCTTTGTTACCAATTTGTTTCGTCCCACTTCTTGATCTCTTGAACCTGTTGGTGAACATCTTTCTGTGCTTTCTTTCTCATGTAGAAAATTGGACAATCCTTATTAGAGCACAACACTTCTTGATGCAACGAACCCTGGCACCTCTGACACTCCGTCCACAATCTCGAGAACTTGTTCTCCAAGTAGTTCATCTGAGCCAATGCGTCACAGTATAGTTCTGGAGCTTTTGAAATGCAATTCTCGCAAAGTGCTCCCTTATTGTCGGGTTTCAAAGGCGATTTACAGTTCTTGCAAAGCTCGGCTTTCTTAGCAAATCTCATCAATCCACCGCTCTTTGGAGCTCCCATCTTGATAGTTCTTGTGTGAGCTCCAGCCAAAAGTTCTTTAGCTTTTTTCTCTCCAAGAATGGGCTCGAAAATTCTCATCAAAGGATTAGAGAGCTGGTTCTCCAAGTAGTATTTCACATCGATAGGTAGAGAATTCTCTAAGACGTAAAGCGGATCCTCGGACTTCTCGTAGTTTTTCGTGCTGGATGAGTTGATAATCACGTAGGCAACTCTGTCACCCAAAGTTGGGGCAGACCCAGCATCTCTCTTCTTCATTCTTTTGGCAAGTTCAACGTGTGCCTGTTTACCATCATACTCATGCTTCGAGTAGGCCTTTGTGATAACCAATTGGGACAAATCCACTCGATTCTGAAGAAGATCTGCGATGGTTTGCTTCACAAACCTCTCAGCCTTAGCCACATTTCGTTCTTCCAAAATGAACTCTAAAACTTTCGTGATGACATTTTGCACCAACCGGCAATTGTCTCTTCTAACAGTTTCAATTCCTTTGGTGTCCATCTTGTCGAATTTCTCCGGCCTTGTCCAGTATAAACCAGCGTATCTCTTCTTGTTAATCAACAAGTATGGAAAGTAAACTTTTTCGAACTCCAACTTGATGGGGTTTTTAAACTTGGTCGAAACATATGCAGCTGCCTCCTCACCAAGTTTCATGCATTCAGCCAAGTCTTGGTGTCCAAACTTGACCATGACCGAATCGGTATCACCGTAAACGACCTGCGCGTCATACGTGAATCCATTCTTTGTGGAATAGTAGTCTTGGACTTCATTCTTTGTTTTCTCAATCATCTCTCTGCCAAAAGCTGTGACCGAGGACGAAATGGCTAAGCACGGCAATTTTCCGACAGTAGCACCTGTGAAACCGTAGACAGAATTGGCAGAGATCTTCAACGCCAATTGTCTACCATTGAGAACATCCTTTCTGAATGGATCAGTCTCTTTTTTCAAATCAGCCTTCGCCTTCTTTCTGGCCGTCAACAATTCATCAAGAATGGTTGGGAGAATACCCTTCCTCTTATTGTCCTTGACGAAATAATCACCATTCGGGGTGTACGTGTAGTCGTCTTCAGACAAGTTGAAAGCCTTGATCGACTGCTTGTTGAGCAACGTTGTGTAACACAAATTGTGAGCCATCATGATCGACGGATACAAGGAACTGAAATCCAAAGTGGCAATTGGAACATCGTAATATCCTCTGATCGGTTCAATGACAGTAGCACCTTCATACTCCTCATTACTGCCCTCGCTTCTCATATTAGGTACCACGATGTTCTCCTCCAAACACTTTCTGAACAATTGAGAGATGACTTTGATCTGCTGCCCTCTTGCCAAAAGATACGAGAAAGGAACACCGGTGACACGAGCCATTTCGGTGTAGTTGACCAAACACATCAATTTCTCTAGCAATCTGAGAGGCAAGTACGCGTCTTTCAAACAGTACACGGCCAACCGTCGTCTTGTTTCTGCTGTTCCGTTTTGAAGATCTGTGATGATGGCGTGATGAACATCTTCCTTCTGTTCACCCAAGAAGTGTGCAGACACGGAGTTCAAAGTGTACGATCTTAACTTGTACTCTCTTTGAATGAACTGTAACAAGTCCAATTGCATCCGTCCGTCAATGTTAACCACCTTGTTTTCTCTGGTACCATATGCTCTCGAGCTGAACACGGAGTCCTTTGCTTCTTGTTTGATGTTGACCATTCTGCCAAAGTATGGGAACTTAGGTAGGCCAAGCGCCTTCGCTCTATCCAAGAGGTACGGAAGATCGAAATTAGAAGTGTTGTACCCGATGATGACGTCGGCGTCGGATTTCACCACGAAGTCCCTCCACGCCATCAACATGTCCTTTTCATCCATGTGGGAGAAGATTTCAGATCCAATAATTGAGGAGCATGTGTTCACAGTAAACACGTTACGAATGAAAGGACGCAGCTCACCGTACTTCAGCACCACATTTGCAATCTGAATAACAGGATCATGCTGTGCCTCTGGGAAAATGCCCTTCCGGCCCGCACACTCGATGTCAAAGGACAAAATACGCAAGGGCGCTATTTTCAACCACTCACCCTCTGAAGGATGCGAGACCAAGTCCCTGTAGTCAACCGAGCACTCGATCTGACATGTGGAAACCTTCAAGTCTGGGTTGACAAGCTGATATTTACCCTTGGGCAAGGTGATCCACGACATTCCAGTAATCTTGCAGTCGATCATCATACGGAGAAGGTAGTTGATGTTGTCGTAAGTCACGCACGTTGGAGGGAAAAGATTCTCGAATCTGACTTCACCACGCTCGAACGCGCCTCTCACTTTGGTGATGTCCTTGGCGTTCTCGACCACCACTTTGAAAAATGGCGTTTTCATGTTGTTATTGAACCCCCAGATCGATTCTTTCAACTTGATCTCGACGTCGTGGATGCCGTAGAAGTTTGTCTTCATGTAGGAGACAAATTGAGCCAAGTGCTGATCCTTCAAGAACCCCTTGGGCACAGGCACATACAAGTAGTGCAAAAAGCCTGTGACGTTACAGAGCACCGAGTAGCCCTCGGCAGTGATACCAAAAAACCGAATGGAGGTGTGGTCGCCCGCGTATGCCTCCTCGGCGTCCAATTGTTGGAAAGTAACGTCTTTTTCGGCGAAATCGGGAGCTAGCGCTGGCCGCGTCCACTGTTGTCTCTCCTCGTGGAATTCTGACGCATGCTGGGTCATATCGAGCAATTCTTGTTCGAAAACCAGCGGTTCTTCTGTGCCATTTGGCCGCTTCACTTTCTTGAGTAGTTGCTGCTGGGACTCCGAAAGTTCCACCAGCGAATTGATGGACTGGGTGCCCACCGGAAGTGAGTGTGCGCCTTCTTGGCTCGGGTGCCACAGCCGCTTGAGAGACGCCGAATCTTCCGTCATTGTGGGATGATTTGTTCTTGGGAAGAGATTTAGTAATCGCCGTTCTAAGTATGGAGGAGCACGCGTGGGAGTGTATGTAAGACGTGTAGCATGGTTGGGGGAAGAGCAGATGAAGGTCAAAAATGGGGGGTTTTCAAGGGGAAAAAAGGGTAATGGGGTTGAAATTAGGGACCTAGGGGGGCCATGAAGTGGTTTTTTTCCCGGAAAAATGTGGCGATGCATAAATCGCCGAAGGTAGTGTTACTAGTAGGAAGTGCCGCCGCCAGAGGTAGACCCGTACACCACAACCATGGCTCTTGTCACTCTTCAATTTACTAGTGGCGGGGGTTTCACATTTTGAGTTCGATTAGAAAAATCTAGAATGATGATTGGCGAGCTTGTTCTCGATTTCGTGTTGACTTTTGTTGCGTAGTCGTCGTACACCGACGCGAATTTCCCTTTTGGTGAGGCGTATTAAGCAGATCTCGCAAATCCCAGCAATTATAAACTAACAGCATACGAGGATTACAAAAAAGGCAATGACAACAAAACCGACACAAGCGTAAACTTTCCGAGGAAAGATTCATTCCGAGTTCCGGATTGTGGTTATCTGATAATCCTGTAGGGCCGCCTAATGGTCGCCTGTCCCAATCGGGTTAAGAGATGCTTGTTTGCCCGGCAGTCAGCTGATTGGTAAAAAATATCGTTATCTCTTATTCTCGTATCTACATGGCGTGGTTCGATGATAAAATTCTCTATACACCATTAAAGATTGTTCAATAATTAGTCAATTATGCCTCTGCATTCTACCGCGCTTTAGCTCAAAATCACTTGAGCTTTGCGTCGATCATTTCCTCTTGATACGACTCCTCCTCCTCATCGTTGGCTCCAAGATTCGACTTGGGGCCGTGGTAGTGTCTGTAGCCCCAAGCAAAGTAGTAAACAAGCGACAACAACCACACACCACCGTTAATGACACAAGTGTAGTTCATGGTGTCGGCGGTCACCAGCTTAGAGTCAGGGAACATCGACATGGTGATGACGTAAACCACCCACAAACACGACACGAAGTTGATGGGGAAGAACCACCTCTTAGAGTAAAATGGACCAGGAACAAATCTCTTGGCTCCCTCGGTGGGCAAAATCACCAAGAAAATTGGAACACCCCACGCAAGCAAGTTACCGGCGACAGCCAACGAGAAAAGGGCGTTGGCAGCAACAGAGTTGATCAAGATCAACAACGCCAAAACACACGAGAAGATACCGGAGAAGATCGTGGCACGGAGGGGCACCTTGATCTTTGGGTTGATCACCTTGACGATGTTGTACACGAATGGCAAGCCGTCGTCTCTGGCGAAGGAGAAAACTTGTCTGGACAAGGCAATAAGAATGGACATACCCATGAGGTACTGGGCAACGGCAATCAACGACATGAATGCAATGGCCCACCTGGAACCCAACGAGTCCTGGATAATCTGAGCAACAACCATACCGGTTTCACTGTTGAGCACAGCGTCCACGTCTCCGTCCTTGATGCAAGCAACCAAGCAGATACAGATGAACCAGCCGACAATCCAACACACGGAAATCGATCCGATGATTCCAATGGGCACTTTTCTCGTTGGGTCCTTGCACTCCTCAGACATATGGATGCACGAGTCGAAAGCACCAATGGTCCAGATGGCAGGCATCCACGAGAGCATGAAGGACCAGCCAGCAGTCCATGTTCTGACGTTCTCGAACTTGCCAAAGATGAACGCCCCGTCGTTGAAGCCATCCAAGTTGACCTTGGTGCCGATAGGAACCGCAATGAAAAACAACACAATGATGAAGACGTTCATGTAGATGGACAACGACTGGACCTGGGCGGTCAACTTGGTGGTGACCGAACACAAGAAAAGCTGACTGACCACACAGGCAACGAAAACACCGTACTCCTCGTACTTGGTGGGGGAGAATCCGCATCCAAGGTACACGGCAGCAAACACCTCGCTGACAAAACCGTAGTTGATGGAGCACAACCCACCACACAACGCCAAACTGTTCGAGCAGCCAATAAGGAACGACAATGGCACTCTGACCTTCTCTCCACTATAGTAGTTGGCATAGTAGAACAACCCACCGGAGGTAGGGATCGACGATCCCAAGAAACTCATGGAGATACCCACCAAAAGCGTGAAGAATCCACTGATGAGCCAGCCCCACACAAGCGAAACTGGACCGCCTTCCAAACCAGTGGCTGCGGTGGTGGTGATCGAGGGCAACAACCCCATAATGGAGAAGGCAATTCCGAAAACCTGCAAAGTGGAGTACTCTCTTCTCATCTCCTGCTTGTAACCAATCTGGTGCAACAAGTCGGTGTCATCGGCAGCATGCTGGTTGTCGATGGATCTAATTTCTTCCCTGCGAGAAAGGGCAGTGTCCAAGTGGTGAATGACACGGTCGGTCGTGTTGGAGCGGATAGCCTGAAGCGGCGACTTGTGTGACTTGAGAGAAGTCATTGTGGGCTGAACACGATTGGGAATTGTAAACAGCAATTGGGAGAACTATATAAGTTCCTGAGATCCTGGTTGCAGGGCATCGGGCCAGATAGCACGCGGGTCCTGCAAGTTAGCCCAGCCGCCACTGATAAGCAAATGCACTGGCCCGTCACCAACGGCATTTTGGCACCGCCGTGTGCAGGCGTGCATCGTTGCGAGTCGTCAGTTAGCGTGGTTCCTGCCGCATTCGGTTAGCCGCTATCTCTGCGGTTTCAGGGCGTGGGCCCAGTTTTCAACTTCTTGGCCCAACTTCAACCGGGCGATTTCACCGAACCGGCCGTGCGAAGCGGGGGCATGCTCCAACTGGTGGTTGATCTGCTCCAACCCAGAGAAACTGTGGGCCAACCTCGCGTGGATGGTGCCCACGTCTGGCGGCGGACTGTACGGGCGGCGGCCCAGTGTGTGTAGGACGGCGTCCCCAAAGAGATCGTCGCCAACGTCGTTAAACAAGTCCTCCATCTCGAACTCAGCCGCCAAGTCGTCCTTGACGGGTTTCTCCGCCAGCGGCTCGCCGAAGGACCCGGACACCTCGTTAAAGATCGACGAGAAGTGGTTATCTATCGTGAGATGAAACTGGTGGGGGCCCGCGGTGTGTGCAGGAGAGCAACCTGGCGCTACCGGCTTGGTGCGCAGAGGCCCGCTAGACGCCACCACTAAAAACGTCAACAAGTCAAGAAAAATCTTGGCTTCCTCGCTGTCAACGTAGTTGGCGTGCACGTTCAGGCACCGCTCCAACTCAGCGATCATGGCACGCGAGAGGTCGACGCCCGCCAATTTCCCAACCCACCCGCGCACCCCCATCCAGGTGGTCAGGGCCGTAACCGCGGATACTGGTTCGCGCACATAGCGCACTAGACATTGTTTCACAGTATCCGCTAGGCTAAACGAGCCGATATCCGGGGTGTTCGCCGCACCGCACTGCGTGTACTCTGCGTCGGTTTCCTTTTGGAGGGTAGCCACGGTCTTAGCGGCTGTGTCGATTGTTTGCCAGTTTTTGACCAGTTTCACCTTGGACGTCACCTCGGGCCCAATCACGTTGAGGAGCACTCGGAACGCGTAGTTTGGGTCGCCCCCGGTGCTGCCCACGTTAATTTCAATGATGCGGTGCAAGATCGCCACCATTGCCTCACTGTTGGGGTATAGTGGGCCTATGCGCGAACACATCCAGTGCATAATCTCTAGCGAGCACGGAGCTAAAAAATTCTGGCTGAGATAGTCGACGCCATTATGCAACCCGCTAGTAGTCAACAGCCCCATCACGTTGGCGGTAATTGCCTGCTGGAAGATCACACTGATAAGCTTGTACGTCTGTTTCACGTTGATTGACTTGATCAAGTCATCCGAGAGCCCGTCGTTGTTCACGTCAAAGAGCGCATTGACCCAATCCTGCAACAAGTTGTTGTAATTGGCCACGATGGTCAGCTCGTCGTCGTTCTCGCCGCTCACTTTCGACGTGAGATCCTCGCAGTGCCGGTAGAAAAACCGGTTGGTGAAATTGACCGTGTAGGAGTCCACGATATCCACGGACTTGAGGTCCACGCCGAAAAACGCCGTGATCGGCACGATGCCTGAGAGAATCGTCCCGAAATAAGAATACGTGTCCTGGAAATTGCTGTCGTCATCATCCACTCGGAAACTTTCCCGGTCGGTGTATGTGATCAACTTGTCGAGCAACCCCCATGGACCCCGAACGTCATTGAAAAAAATGAAATTGGAGAGGGCGAGACTGTTGCCCATGGCGGTCATCAATCTGCCCAACTTCTCGTGGCTCTTCTCCTTGACGAGCACATCGACTGCGCTGTGGGCCAATTTGTTGAGCTGTTTCTGTTTCCTGTCCAGATAGAGAAGATTGGTCTTGGGGAGGCCCTGGAAAAAGTCAACCAATTTGCTTTCCTCGAGTGACGTGAACTCGGTATTGACGCTGAAAAGCTTTGCGTCCAACTCGCTACCCAAACTGTCGATGTGGTTTAATTGCTCGATCTCGTGGGTGATCAACGACAGAGACAACGAGTCGGCTTCTTCCGGAAACGTTTTCGTGTATGTTTCCAACGTGACAAGTCCCTTGTAGATGCAACTTCTCAAGAATTGCTTGCGCAAATCATACGGCTTGTCATGGAATCCTCCCACTTGTGTTTTGGTAATGGCAGGCTGGTTGTGTTTCGCCACGGCGGCAGCCAAAAGCTCCCCCAAATTCTCAGATAATGCAAGGTTCAGAATCGTCTTGGACTCTTTGAGGAAAATCGGCAACTGGCTCACAATGTAGTTTTTCCAGTTGAATTTCACAAATGGAGGTTCCTCCAGCTGCACGGCCACAGCGAATCCAGTGACAAATGCTTCGATAATCTCCTCAATGAGATCAGAGAGCTTGTGTGTGGGCACGCTGAAAAACTGTAGGAACCGGTCCACCAAGTTGACAATTTGCCACTGCGTGAACTGAGTATTCAACCAGATGAACTTCTTGAGCTTGAGGTAACTGGCGCCTTTCTTTGAATGCCAATTTATCGAGTACAATTTCTTAACCGCTGGCAACGTCAACTTGTCGCTCTTGTCAGGTAGAGCCGGGATGGCAGATTGCAACTCTTTGGCCAAGTCGGCCGAGTTTAGAGGCACATTGGCTTTCCTGGTGAAATATGCTGTTAGCCCAGAGTTGCCGATTTTCACCTGCATGACTTTAACGGCCATCTCTTTGAATTTCCCGGGCATGATTGTGTCTGCGTGGTGGTCAATTACGTCTCCCCACAAAAAAATAGTATGAGTCCATACGCTGCTCTCCAAAGTGGTCAAAGACGGTTTTTCCCGTAGCAAAGATGCAAGTGCAGACGTGTAAGTTATAAGCCCGCAATTTATGAACTCCTTTAAGGTCGCCAGCTTGAAGACCTGGGAGTAGTTGTTCTTCAAGTACACCAAGTAAGCTCTCTGGGAATGAAAAGTCAATTTGGCAAGGAGGCCCATGACCCGCTGAAGATCCAGAGTGTTTACACTGGAGAATTCAAGCGCATACTCCACTCTTAACCTGACTTGGTCGGGATCGCTGGCGGTTGGAATCTCCAAAAGCGACTCCACCACCTCGTTATCTGAAACTGGGCCATTATTGAGCAATTGCTTGAGGAGAACCGCGAAAACTTTGGGCGATGTCCTCTTCGCCACGGCCACTCTCACAAGCTTGTGAAGAGACGCCTCCGAGGTCATTCTGTGGTGGCTCGTAAGAAGGTGGTGTAAAAGGTACTGGTGATCTAGGCTTAGGTCTTAAGTACCTGGTGTACGGGTGCAAGGCTGAACTATCTACTTGAAGGCAATAGACAACCGGTTCCCAGGTCGTGATATTCTCATTCTGTAGATAAATTTTACTCTGGTCGTTCCCTGAAATGCCTAATTTTCTATTTTCCCGACTCATTTCCCCGTTTTGCCCCAGCCAGTGCCGTTTTTCTCTGCAGTCTCCGGGTCCGTCTTCCAGATCGACAGAGTGCCAGAATTCACCGACCACGGAGAGCTGGCGAGCCCACTGGGCACCTGCAGGCCCGACAACGACCCGAAACTCTCTACCGAACCGCTCAAATTTGCATGTGGATGCAAAAAAAGCGGCGAATGTGACTCGACTCCACCCAAACCAGAATTGTCCGACCGTGGCGACAAAGAAGGAGGAGCAAGCAGGGTCTGCGATGCAAAACTGGCCGTAGGGCAATTCCAGATGCTCGTCTTGATCAGGCTCTGGTGTTTATGCCCACCTGGCTGGGTCGTAGGTGTGATGTTCATGCTATAGTTGCCGGTTCTTTCAGCACCGTAGGTATCGGCTGGAAAGTGGGCGCTATTGGGCCGAGAGCAGGCAAAGTCTCGAGTAGGCCCGTTCTGGAGCGGATTTGTCGCCATTCCGCTGCTTCCTAGCGAGTCGGGCACCAGATCGCATCTGGAAGCAGCAAACAGCTCGTATGTCGCCCCACGCTCCCGATTTCCGTGCCAGGACATCCCAAAGTTGTCCGAACAGCTCATTGAATGCTTCATGGCGTGTTTTATGGACTCATGGGGGGCCAATCTGTCTTGTCTCGTTGAGTAGTAAGGCAGTTGCTGCCGTACTGCAGAAGCTGCAGCCACTGTGGCAAGCAAGTACTTTGCCTCGTTGTCTATGTGGCTATTCTTGCTTATTCCTCCATTCAATTCGTTTAGATGTTGCAAGCGATCGACATTTTCGATCTGGCCCACAAATGGTATGGTCTGAAGAGGCCGATCTGGATACTCGGGCATGTGATTGGAGAGTGGTGGGGTTTGAAAGTTGATCCCGGCAAATTTTGTTTGGATTCAAAGGAACAGGCCACTTTGAAGATTCCTAGTCGTTTGCTCGGGTTTGGTTGCCCGTGACGTGGGTCGTGCTCATGATTCGTGTATGGACGAAACCGTGCAATACTTCATGCAAGTTAGCCCGATGCTTCTATGCTGACAAAAATAGCACAATTAAGCGAGGGGTCACGAGCTTCGCCAGAGGATGCGGATATTGTTGGCGTGGGTTTCTACTCGTTTTGGCAGGTGTAGAGTGAATTGACATTGTCACTTACGAAACTCGCTTGCGCGAGGCTGCTCCGTTAGATTGGCTTCTTAAAATAACAACACAGACGTTTCCGGCAAATTGAGCATTGGGCTCGTCCAGTGAGGACAGTAAATGTGCCACACTGCCAACTTGCCTCAACGGTGGCCTATACAAGTATTAGCAATTGCGGTAGTGTCTCGTCGCTCACATTAACGTCAACCCTCCGTACCTTCATGGGTACCTCCCTCAATCTCCCAAATTCGCTCCTAAACTTTGCTGCTCCACTTGTAAGTCAATCTAGCTTCCTTACTTCGTGGCGTTCAACTGCCACGCGGGCACGCCAACGTTTTGGATCGACTTCTCCACCACGTCCTCGTCTTTCTGGTCAGCTGCTTGCTGCCATTGAGCATAGCCATTGCCCTGCTCTTTCTGCTGCTGCATTTCCTTCTGCAATTCGGCCTCCTTGTGTTTGAGCTGCCAGTCGGGGATTCCCGCAGCAAACACCTCGCCTGGTGGTGCTTGCGTGACAGGGCTGTGTGTGTTTGGAGAAGGATTGCCAGAGCTGACAGGGGTCTTCACGCCACTGCTTGGTTCGACCTTTGCGGGTTGTTCATTGTGAGGTTTGCCGGTTGCTTGGTTGCTCTTCGCTCTTTTCAAAATCTCCGAAGCCGAAGGAATGGACGAGACTGGTGCCACTTTCCTCTCTGAGCCAGCACTTGACTCACTACGGGCTTTGATCAAGTTCCGGAGCGATGTAAGCTCCTCCGAAATGTCGCTGAGCTCGTCGGAGATGTTGTCTTTGGTCAACTTCATGTTCTTCTCAACAGCGTTCTGCAAGTTGTCCACCTCGAGCTTCATCAACCGCAAGTCGTCATCGAACTTCAACTTGTCCTTGTTGTACTTGGACAAGAAGTCATTGACATTGTCAATCACCACGTCAATCTCCTTCAATTTCGCAGCGTTGGACTCCTTGATCTCTTTCTGTTCCAACGCCATTTGCTCAAGCACCTTGTCGATCTTGATGAACTCTTCGTCGATCTTCTCCTTGTCCTCGTCTACCCGCGACTGACCAGGAGGAATGATACTAGGAATAAGATACCGTGACACCACCTGGTACAACCCGTAGGTCACTCCAGCGGTGGCGGTTGCCATTATAAAGTAGTCTTTCCATGTTCTGTCGGGGACCTGGGGAGCGACGTTATAATAGTCCAAGGGGGCCGGGGTGTTGTAATTTTGCTGGGGCGTGTAGCTCTGATTTGCTACCAGCAGCTGAGTCGGAGCTGATGCGGTATCATTCGCCCGCTTTAGCGCCTCCTCCACTTCTTGCTCGTTCAATCCTTTCGACTGCAAGAATTCGATTTTCTTGTTGAGCGGCGACGACGAGACGTTCGGGTCTCTGAGAAACGAGACGGCGCTCTTGATAAGCTCGTCGTTCATGGTGAATTTGCTCCTTTTGGAAAAAGCGCTGGTGGTTTTTTGAAGTTACCCCAGTTTAGCATTTGGACCCGAGGACTAAGGTGCACACCCGTACACCACGCCATTGGCAGGTGGGGAATGGTCATGGCGTGCAGAATGGCAGGTGCAATAGTCAGAAAAAATGAAAAGATGAAAAGTAGAAAGTAGTGTAGGATAGGCAGAAAAATATTAAAGTCAATGATACTCAACAGCATTGCTCTGGCTGGCTCGTTTCCTAGACGTCATAATTTTTTTCAACAACTTTCCAGTCGTTAGCTATTTACAAGTGCTTGAGCATTTCTTCGTAAATGCACCAGCTGATGCCAGCACTGATCCCCTTCCTTCCCAACCGCAACGAGAGCCCGTTGAACAAGTTCTTTGCTCCTCCAGGCTCCAGCATGATTTGCCTTGTCACCGACGCAAAATTGGGCGCCTTCAGCGTGCCGGAGTAAAGCTGGAGTCTCGTTTTAATCGCATCGAAAGGTGCGGTAATGGCGGTGGAAACAGACGCCGCCAACACTGCAGCGGCGGTATTGTTTACGGTGGCCATGTATTGGGTGTTGCCCAACGGTGCCAAAACGCTCGGGAACAACTCGTTCTTGAAACCTTCGTAGAAAAGCACGTAGAGCCCAGCGTAAGGACAGTCTCGTGCCAACGTGGCAAACGTGCCTTTGAAGAAGTTCTTGAACGACCCAACCGCTCCACCGTCCCTGTATATCCCGTCAAACCCCTCGTACATCGAGCCGTACGTGTACATGCTCGACTCGAACCTTGTCTTGATCACGGTGATGGGCATGGTGAACACCCCCACTATCGCCCGTACAAAAAACCCGGTGGCCAAGTTTTCTGCGTGGGAAAGCTTGGGGAGCACAGAGGAAGTCAGCCTCGTGCTTGTGGCCTTAAGCGAAGCCAAGTACGTCCTTGTCTGTGAGAGGATAGTAAAGTATAGCCCGGCACCAACGGATGTCCGCAACGTCGAGGGCAAAACACCTCGCCACAAGTCCTTGATGTTGGCGAGCTTCTTCAACTCCTTGCCAATGGTGGTTTTGTAGCCAAAAACCTCCAGTTGCTGCTGCTGTAACCTGGTTTTCAAGAGATCTAGCGGCTGTAACGTGAATGCAGAAACGAGTCCGGCGGTGGCGCCTGAGATCAAGTGAATTGACGTTGTAGGTGTTTTGGCGGTAGTGGGGGCATCCGCATTGTCATCTCGAGCATGTTTCATAGAGATTGGCTTGGTTCTAGGGTGAACAGCCAAGTAGAGGTGAGGTAAATGGAAATATGTAGAGAAGCTTACTGGATACCTGTGCTGTGTGCAGGCGGTATGGTTGGAGCTGAATAGAGTGTGGGGTTTGCCACGAACTGGAACGAGCCAATTTGGATTAGAAATAGGAAATTGCTACGATGCTGCCATCCAGCCATCCTGACTAATTTGTCTAATTGTTTGGAATAAGTCGGCCAAATATATCCTCTTTTTCATGCTGACTTCAAAAACCGCAATGTGCCCACTACGAGCAAAAACACTTGAGCAAGCCAATAGCCAGCTTTCTCTGCACTCGTTCTTTCTTTCTTATTTCTCTTCAAAACTTGCCTAAGTACGATTTTTCACGCCATCGACACCGGCGCCCTCAATTCATCCTCACTAAATTGCAAGTCGGTCTTCGCAGCCAAAACCTGGCTGTAGTAGCTGCTATGGCCGGTCTTGACGTCTCCAATATGGTTGATGTCCTCGAATTTCTCGGGGTTTCTCCACTTAAACACCTCGGTGTAGGTGTTACTTCTTCCTTCAATGACGTCAACCACATACTCTCCAAGCACCGGCAAGAACTTGAAGCCATGGCCAGATCCGCCCGTGACAACCAAGGCGTTTTGCCTGTTTGGGATGTAGTCAACTATGAATTCGTTGTTGATGGTGTCGGTGTACCACAAGAGGGCGGTTTTATGGATGCCAAACTGGACAAGGTCCGGGAAGAACACCTTGATGAAACTTTTCACCTGAGTCACTAATTCTTTGGAGAGCCGTGACTCTGGCGGGTTGGAATTGCCGGTAACCGGCACCGACACTGTTTGGCCGGACCCGAGCGTCACGGGATTGGTGTATTTCTTCTGTCGACAGATAATCTTCAAGTAGCCATCGCTCCCAGAAACGGGGAACGCACAAAAACCGGCGAATTTGTCTCGTTCACGCCGGTACCCTAGTCTCCAGATGAAAATGGGGAAGTTTTCCACCGAGTACTTTGCCCTGAGGTCGGGGTGGGTGTCTGGGATCTTCACAAGCAACACGTTCCCGTTCTGCGCCTCGCTCAAACCTTCCAACTCGGGCACCAACGACGCCGTCCACGGCCCAGCAGCAAAGATCGTCAATCCTGCTCGGTGTGACTTGCCGTCTTTGGTCACCACTCCGTCGACCCGTCCTTCTCCGTTGTCAATAATTGACACAACCTCGCCGTTTATGCCGGTGACAAATTTGACTCCAAGCGCAAGAAGTTTCGTGTGAACGTAAATCATTGCACTGGAAGCATGAAGTAGACCCGAGGTGGTGTCTAGCACGCCGTTGACCTGTTTCAAGTGTGGGTTTTGCTTGACATTGGCCGGGTTCAATTTATGGCCCCACCCGTTGAGTATGGCCCTGTCCTGGTCATTTGCATCGTTAATCACGTACTGAGTGTGTCTCAAGCCAGACTTCTCAAAATCTTTCAAGCTGTTCTGCTGATCCACGCTCAATTGGTCGGTATCGTCCAAAGAAACCATTCCTGAGTGTGAGAAGATCTTCAAGTCGTGAAAAACAGCAGCCTGTTCCGACTGTGGGTCCAATTGGCGGACTTCGGTGTCCCATTTCCGAAAGTGCGTTTCTGCTCTCAATGCAAGCCGGTGATAGTAGTCCTTCTCCGCATAGGAGGCTCGAAACACCTTGTTGATGTCTGCGGAGGCGGTATCGGCGCCATTTTCAAAGCTGTAGCGCAATTTGAGCAAGTCGAGCCGGTCAAATACCGAGATGTTGGAGTAGCCTGCTTCCGTCAAGTGGAGAGCACTACTCAAGCCGAAAACACCGGACCCGACGATGATAATGGGGGTATCTTTGGAAATTGACATGAAATGATTATCGCAGACCGATGGTTGTGTTCAATTGACGTGTGTTCTTCAGGACTGGTGGGGGCTCCAATATTAGTTGCGCTTGTTATTGGAAGTGTAGTAAACTGGTCAACTTGGACTTTCTACTGAGAAATTGGTTCAGTCAGAAGGAGGGCCATATCATTCAGGAGCGATATGTCATAGCCGAAAATAGCGATTTCGAGCGGCATTTGCATTCTGTGTGTCCAGTGTGGCTTGCAATCAGACATCTTGCAGATAACAGGTGCAGTCACTATCTGGAGCAGATAAAAGAAGACATGTAGAATAATGGAGTGGACTAAAGAGATCAACACTTCGGTGTTCACGGTTCACCTTTCTGGCCATCACTACGCTTCACCCGGCTCTGATTCAAATTCTTGATTATTTTACTAAACCAACCAGCAGTTAGCGGTCATCAGACAAGATGAACCGGCAGAAGTACTTGAGACCTGCGGCAACCTCCTCGCCCACCGGCTGGATGTACTTGTCGGGAAGCAAGAACCCGTGCAGCCCACTGTCTCTCAACTTCATCTGGAACGCCCAGTACGCTCTATGGTGGTACATGTAGTCCAACGCAGTCCCGCTACCCAAGTCCGGGATCAAGTCGGAGTCTCTGTCCACACACGCAGGCAAAACAGCGTAGTACTTGCCAGAAGTAAGACGGACCGCCTTCGAGATGCCGTACGCCAACTCGATCAAGTTCTCTTCATCTCTAGGAGTCTCATTGCAAGAGTATGCGTATGGGTACAAGATCTCCTGGGAGTACGAGTGCAAGTCGATGTAGCCCCAGATGCGGTGGTCCTCATTGGTCGAGTTCAAGTACTGGTTCCAGATCTTCAGCTCGTACGCCTCGAATGGCGAGTGGCCCGAGAATTCTTCTCCGCATACAGTGTCGCTCAGCTGCGTCCAATGGTAGTCGTACGAGTGGTCAATGTCGATACCAGTACATCCTGTGTCGTCGCTCCCGGCCACATGCTGGCGGTTTTTACGCCAGAGCCGGTCCGTCGTCCACGTGTACTCGTATCCGTCTGGATTGAGCACCGGGATGAACAAGAAGTCCAATTTGGCCAACTCCTTCCAGGTATCTGGATTGCTCTCGTAGTGGTTCAACATCTCGTAGATACAATACAATGTGGTGGACACCGAGATCCATTCACGGGCATGGACTCCGCCCGTGATCACAACGGTTTTCTTGTCCTCATGGGCCACATCGTCGTCCGGAACAGAGATGTGCACCACCTTGTAGTCTCTGCCCTCGTAGGTCTTGCCGATAATCTCGGTGGTGACCAATTTGGGGTAGGTCTGCTGCAAAAGTTCCAACCATGCGTCGATCGACAGCAACGGTCTGTACAGCTTGAAGAACACCTCGCTGGCGGTGTGGACTCCTTCTGCGGCGGCTTGGTGCACCTCATCTAGAGAGTTTTGTTTGAAACTTTCAATATTCTCCCTGTTTAAGCCTTCTGGGTACGTTTCGTAGACGGCCTGGGCCAAGTCCTTGATGACAAAGTTTGGGTTGGACATCCCCGACTCCGACATCAACGTAGCAAGCTCAGAGTCGGAAACCTGAACGTCAATTGTCCCCTGCGACGGATTGTGCGCCCATATCTTGTACTTGTTGTGTCTTAGGTACTTGTAGAGCGAGTCTGAGTTGTCGAGTCTCACCACTTTTTGGTCCTTGTACGGTGACAAGTCAATCGGCAACTGTGCCTCGGATAGTGAGGAAAAATGGGGTTTTCCCGAGTCCAGAAACACGTTGAGTGCGATCGGGATCTGGAAACCGACGGCCAACGTGGCGAATAATGCAAGTTGGAACGCCTTCATCGGATGGCTGGGGAAGATAATTAGTGAAGAACCGCTCGAATAAACCCCGGTGTGACACCCGTACACCAGACCGTTGAATGTAGTGAGTGAATGGGGGTCCCTCCCACGGTAACGTGAACAATGAAGATTATATTTATTCCAATGTCTATGTCTAGTGTGATTAGATTTGTTTCTTCAACTTGGCGTGCTCTGCCTGTTCCACGCCAGGGTGGACGGTGATGTCATACAATCTCTTGATGAACAAGAAGGACGCATACCCAATGAGCCCAACCACCTGGAAAATGGCACCGGTGACAATCTCGTTGCCCGCATTCAAAAAAGCATAGGGATACTCTCCGCCGTTCTCAAAGTCCACCATTTGCTTCAACCACAACCAGTATAGAGAAGTGAGCACTAGGCACGCCGTGAATGCAGTCCGGTTGGAAATGGTCCATTTGGGCATGAAGAAAAAATAGTCCACCAACAACGACACCACGGGCACAAGATGCAAACACATGTCCACGAACAACGGGATGCCCGATTTCGTTGGGTCTTTCACGAGCAAATGCAAAAAGAATATCTTCAACGGCCAGTATACCGAGGTCACCACACATTCAAGCACAAGAGCAATGGGGTGCAAGGTGTTCTTCAAGTTGAACAACGCCGCGGACTTGGTGGCGTGCGACACAAACCCTATCAAGTTGACCAAAAGCGTGAACACTAGCGACAAGTTCGTCAAGAACTGCCATTGCCCCCCACCAGCTAAGTGTGGAGGTAAAACCACGGTTGTGACCAAGTAGTGAAGGGCCCACGTGCCCGATACTAGCGAAATCGCGTAGACTGTTGATATCCAAGGATTCCCTGGTGTTCTGCTCGCAACACTGGCCATTTCTTAACTTCTTTGGATAGTGAGTGGATGGTGAGTCGATGAAACTCTTGAAGACGTAGTTGGCTTTAACAACCTGTTGTGTGCAGTATGGGCGCGGAGGTCGGCCCGAGGTCCGCGGATTTGCTGCTGCACCTTAACTTCCACAGATGCGCAGAGTCGCAGATGGAGCATAAGTGCAGCGGGAATAACAAATAGCGAGAGTTGCCGGGTCTGGAATGGCCGGTAACCTTTCCAATTCGGGTAGGCACTCCGAAAAAACTGTCGTCAATGTCAGAGTCTCAATCTCAGAGTCTCAATTTCAGAATTTCAATTTCAGAATCTCAATTTCAGACTCGTCTGGATCGGCTCATGAAAACATCCGACTGAGTCTCGAACGAGACCGCGACCTGGATTGCAGCCGAGATCCGCTTTCGGACGAACGCGACGAGTCTCTGCTGCCAAGAGAAAACGAGCCTGTTTCCAGGGTCCGCCCTCTGTCTTCACTCGCTGCCGCCAAATTTGTCGACGAGATATTTCTTGACGAGGTCGGGCTGATGAACCCTAACCTGCCCTTCTTCTTTTTCTCGCGAGTGTGAGAAACATCGATGCTCGCAATGAGGTCCTCAAAGTACTTTTCAGAGTCGATTGGCTTGTCGAGTTTCTCTTGGTGCTGGTAGAATGGCTTGACCAAGATCACCGGCACCAAGGCGTACATCAAGAAATACTTTGAGATCGAGGTTTTCTGCAAGAACAGAAAGTGGCTGTGGTGTTGCACGTGCGGCTGGAGCCCGTGGGTCAGGTTGATCAAGTTCGTTGTAGAGCTCGACGTTGGAATCGGCGCCAGGCCATATTGGTGGGTGCCCACAATCATCATCGCCGGTTTGTATTCGTCAATGGCCAGCCTGAGCAATTTCTGGGGCTTGCCAATGACCACCTCGTACACCATGGAGATCTTGCGGTTGTAGGTGTTGAGTTTCTCGAGCTTCTTCAACACGCTTTCAGCAAGGGTAGGGTCCACAAACTTGTATGTCTTCTCGTCCAACACCTGAAGCACAATGAGCGTGTCGCCATGGATAACCATCTCCTGGAACGCCCACTCGACCGCACGCATCGACTCGGCGTCGTTGCGGAACCCAATCAAGTACGTCTTGTTGTTTCTCCGGAACTTGAACCGCGGGTGCTTCACCTTAAGTGTGATGGACTGGTGGTGCGAGTCGTCTAGCGTATCGAACGAAACGCCCCGCGCAAACAGCGGACGCACCGCTCTTCTGTCCACACTCGAAGCTGACGACGAAGTGTCACCCGAAGTCACTTGGGCAATCGAGGGAGCCGTCGCCATCATCTGCTGCAACGACGTAAATGAGGCCACCCGCTCCACCGACAGCTTGTCGTTGGTGTCGAAGTCGTCGTAGTACATGCGGCCCAAAAGATCCAGCGAGTTGTTCTCCATGCGGTACATGTCGATGCTGTCGTTGGAAGTGTGGTACAAGAGAGCGTTGAGCCTTGTGTTGAGCTCTGTTTCTGTTTCTGGTTCATCCGACTTCTCTTGCAGAGGGCGCTGCACTGCCTTCTCCTTCTCGTAGACTTTTTTGGCCGGTTCGTCAGCGTCGGCGTCTAACTGTGGGTCGTCATTGTCGCCATGTTGACCCTCGTTGTTGGATTGATTCGTGGCCTTGTTTTGGCCATTGGGTACAGGGGGTCTTGCTCCTGCGATGTTTGGGGTGTAGTATCCCTTGTGCTTGGGAGTGAAGATTCCCATTTGGCTTCACTGTTTGGGCAAATGCTAGCGGTGAAAGTACGGCTGAATGTTGATCCGGTCGTGCGCTGCCCGCTTTTCGGGGCGTGGGAAAGGTAAACTGGAGACGAAGAGGGTGCAGATCGACAACGTCGCAGAAGGATTTGCTCTGCTGGCTTCTGTCTTCTTTTCTTCTTCTTTGGTTTTTTCTTAGTGTGGCTAGCTCGGCCAGAATCCCCACATTTACGAGATCCTTGTAGAGATATGCGAGGTCGCATTTCGCAGCTATTTGCATAAGCAGATTATCGAGTCCAGACGCATTTCGCAGCTATTTGCAGAAGCAGATGATCGAGTCCAGACGCTTTCGGAAATTGGCATTCTCAAAAGAAAACGATAAGCAACAGTGTTTCCTCAACGCCGCTCGATTGGTGAAGTTTGTCGGAAGGTGTAACTTGGTTCTCAATACCGTTCAGATAACATCTCCGTCCAAGAATAAGCAATACAATGACTAAGCCTCCTTGTTTTGTCAGTGAACTCTTTGTATGTGATCTCTAGAGCGCAGCCTCTTGCCTATGTACATCTATTTGGTCTGCGACGCCTCAGGTATATATCTGCCGTTGTCCACTCCGGAGTTGTGCTCCACAATGCCCCACAACCGGTCCATCTTCATGCCTCCCACGTTGTCTACAACGTAAAAATACTGCTTGCCATCTTCTCCGTCCGACTCCCACAGTCTGTACGGAGCGAATGCCGAGTTGTCGTCACCGGTCAACTTGAGCAGTGGGTTGTTCGAAACGGACAAGAGCGTGTTGTATGTTTTCCCGCCTGTCGCCGACAACTTCTCCATGACAAGCTTTTCGTCGTTGACCAAGTTCTCTAGCGTCTGCGGCTTGTCTTTGTCGTATAACCGGAACGCTCTGGTGACATAGTCACTGGTCTTGTATTGCACCGCCACGGCAGGTGCCCACGTGCCAACAAGCGTGCCCAACGCATACAAATCGTCGAACTGCACCAGCTCATAGAATAGTTTGGCCCCGTAAACGCCGATCACGGCAAACGAAAGGGTGAGTCTTTTGAGCATCGCCACATATTTTGACCCTGGCGCCTCATAGAGCGGCTCGTATGAAAGTCTATAGTTCGCAGGTAACTTCACCGTCTTGAATCCTTTCTTCACACGCACAACGTCGTTGTATAGCGTTGGCGACCACGGGTTATTCTCCGAGATGATCTCATCGGTTTCCACGGTAGAATCCTCACTCTTGAACGTTCCTTTGTGTCTCAAAAGGTGTCTGGATGTTGTAGAGAGTGCTCTAGATTGTAGAATGAGGCTTGGGCGAGGCACAATCGCCATTTTTAGCGGGAGTAGCCGGGACATTTGTAGTGTTGGAAGTTCACGGAGTAGGGCCCATTATATGCGCGGTCGTGCCATGCACATGTGGCAATCAACCAACTTAGGCGGCCATTGCAAGAAACCCCGGGCGATTCAAATTCTAAAAATTGTCTGCCACTCTCCTTTTGGGAAAGTATCTCTGATTCCCACAAGTGATCCAGTTTTGCGAGGTGGGGGTGCCACTTTCTGAGTTGATGTTCGCACCTGAACCTTGCTTTCTTATCTCAGTGGCCGGTTGCTGACCAGAACGGAACAAACAAGGATGCCGAACATTAGAAAGCGAAATCCCCGGCAGAATCTCGGGAACATAGTATTTTCCACTTTTGAGCTAGACTCCCGCTCCCTTTTCCTGCTTTATAGCAACGTGTAGCCACTTGCGAAACGTGTGCACGTGACTTTCTCCGCCCATACAGCGCCGTCATCCACACCAACAAGGCAGGGGGATTGATTATAAAAAACTCGAAAAAGAAGAAAAAATTCAAGCCTGAGGTGAAAGTCGATCGACCTGGAGTATTTTCCAAACCTCCCTCTGCCCCTTTCTTTCCCTCGCATCCCAACTTGACGAGTACTACCACCGGCTCGATCTCGCCTGCACACACCGCCTCCATATCATCAGCACCACAAATATTTTTCTGTCCTTACCTACCAAGCAACGCCATGGAAGACGCCAGCCAGAGATATATTCCCGAGCACCGCCGGACGAACTTCAAAAACAAGGGCCGATTTCAAAGTGATGAGTTGCGCAGACGCAGAGAGACCCACCAGGTGGACTTGAGAAAGCAAAAGAGGGAGGAGGTGTTGGCGAAAAGAAGAAACTACGTCGACAACGGCACGGGCGCCAACGATTCCGAGGATGAGGACGACATCGATGACTACAATTTGTCTGCCGCCAACGACGAGCTGCTGTTCTACGGGAAATTGCAGCAAGATTTGCCCAGAATGATGGAGATGATCCAGCTGCCTGAGTTCGACAACCAGTTGGCGGCCACGGTGAAATTCAGACAGGTTTTGAGTAGAGAGCACAACCCGCCCATCGACCTTGTCATCCAGCTGGGCGTGATCCCAACTTTGGTGGAATTCATGAAGGATGGACACCCTGATATGTTGCAACTTGAGGCGGCGTGGGCATTGACCAACATCGCGTCTGGTTCGTCGGAGCAAACCCGTATTGTGGTTGAGTCGGGTGCGGTGCCTTACTTCGTGCAGTTGTTGCACTCTCAGTCCTTGGAGGTGAAGGAGCAGGCCATCTGGGCCTTGGGTAACGTGGCTGGAGATCTGACCACTTACAGAGACTTTGTGTTGGAGACGGGCGCCATGGAGCCCGTGTTGCTGTTGTTCAACACCACCAAGATCTCGTTAATTCGTACTGCCACTTGGACGTTGTCCAACTTGTGCAGAGGCAAGAACCCACATCCAAACTGGAACTTGGTGCAGCAGGCAATTCCAACGTTGCTGAAATTGATCTACTCGGTCGACACCGAGACGTTGGTCGATGCATCGTGGGCAGTTTCTTACTTGAGTGACGGCACCTCCGAGGCGATCCAGGCAGTCATCGACGCTCGCATCCCAATGAGATTGGTCGAATTGTTGAGCCACGAGTCTACGTTGGTGCAAACTCCAGCATTGAGAGCCATCGGCAACATCGTCACTGGAAATGACATGCAGACCCAGGTCATGATCAATGTCGGTGTTTTGCAGCACTTGGCGCCATTGTTGACGTCGTCCAAGGACACCCTCAAGAAGGAGGCGTGCTGGACGATCTCCAACATTACCGCCGGTAACTCCGAGCAAATCCAGGCTGTTATCGACGCCAACTTGATTCCGCTTATCATCCGCTTGTTGGCCGACGGCGACTACAAGACGAAAAAGGAGGCTTGTTGGGCCATTTCTAATGCCAGTTCCGGTGGTTTGACCAAGCCAGAGCAGATCCGCTACTTGGTGAACCAGGGCTGTATTAAGCCATTGTGTGACTTGTTGGCTGTGGCCGACTCCAAGATCATCGAAGTGACGTTGGACTCGTTGATGAACATCTTGAAAGTGGGTGAGTTGGACAAGGAGCAGGGCCACTCTAGCAACAACGAGTACGCGATCTACATCGAAGAGGCGGGCGGCATGGAGAAGATCTTCGAGTGCCAGGCCAACTCCAACGAGAACATCTACAACAAGGCCTACAGCATTATCGAGAAGTACTTTGGCGAGGAAGACGACGATGCGTTCAACGAAAACGGGTTGCAGCCCGAGGCGTACGGTGACTCGTTTGGGTTCGGGGTGCAGAACCAGCAGAACTTCCAGTTCTGATGCACTGTGGGTGGTGACTGCTCAATTCCAACTTATGCGTTGGGTGGGCGTCATGTTTTATAAGAGGTTGAGGTTTGCATGGGATAGACGGCGACCTTGATATCTATTGCGCTGCTGAGGTGGCACAACCACTTTGGGGGCGCACCGGTAATTAGTTTAAATCTAATGTTTATAAGCAGGGGCTGTAGCGTGGTTGGGTGTAATGAGAAGTCGAGGCTTACTTAGACCGTGGACTGAAGTGATCAAGTCAATACTAACTGTTGGGTCTGCAGCTTGTAAGGGCTAAAACATGTACTTGCGAGTTATTCGCCTCTATATATTTTACCTGTAGTTCTTTTTCATGTAAATTCGGCGTATTGCATTTTTGTTGCCCTCGTTACGTTTTGCCGTATTCTACATTTGGCTGCGAAAATATATAAACTGGAATTTACACCTCGCATCACACTACCAGAAGAAAACCACCAGCAAAAGAAACACTCGAGTTAAATTTCAAACCAGTCAGCGGCAAGACCGTCTCACAATTAACATGCGTTGAAATAATCCAAGGACAAAAAAAAAGTTCATTGCACTGGTCGCTTCCTCACGTCACCTAATTCGCGTGCACTCTATGCGTTCTCAACTATGGACTACAACACCGTCAAGCATGACCTCTTGGCCACTCTCAACGCCAACCAGAGAGAGGCGGTCACGTCGCCTGCATCAGGAGTACTTCAGATTGTCGCCGGACCAGGAACGGGCAAAACCAAAGTGCTCATCTCCAGAGTGGCTTATCTCCTCCTCCATGAAAACATTCTGCCCCACAGCATCATCGTGACCACGTTCACGAAGAAAGCGGCCAACGAGATGGTGGAGCGGCTCCGTGCATTGCTCAGAGGCACCGAAATCATCGTGGGCAATCTCCTCATTGGCACTTTCCACAGCATATGCTACAAGATCATCCAGAAGCACGGCAAGCGCATCGGGATCGAAAACTACTCGATTGCCGACGACAGAGACGCGTCCCAGATCCTCCAGGACGTGTTGCAAAAGAAACTCAGTGACCGCGACTGGGATCTCGTGGACTCGCTCCCATCCGACCAGACAGGCCCGTTCAAGAGCAAAAACGACTCAGACAAAAACAGAGGGTACGATGTCAAGAAGTTGCGCCAGAAGATCTCGCATTTGAAGGCCACCGGCGTCAACTGCGACGACGCACATCAACGCAGCGACAACTTGTTTGTGCTGCTTGTGTACTCGGCGTACCAGCAGACGCTCAGTGCCAACCAGCTTCTCGATTTCGATGATTGTCTCTTATACTGCCACAAGATCATCTCTCGGTTCCCCGTGCTAAACTACATTGAGCACACGTTCGTTGACGAGTTCCAGGACACCAACGAGATCCAGCTCAGGTTGATGTACGAGTTTGCCAAGGGCCACGCAACGAATACCCGGCTACAGCATAACGTCACCATAGTGGGTGATCCGGACCAAAGCATCTACGCGTTTCGACACGCCCAGAGCGGCAACTTCGACAAAATGAGACAGCACTACCTCCAGCAGCACGACCTCCCATGCAAGATCACCTACTTGAAAGAGAATTACCGCTCCACTAGCGACATCTTGATGTTGTCAGAAAGAATCATGCGCCAGCAAATGGACAGAACCGCGATCGACTTGCGTTCGCAGACGACCACCTCTTTCAAACCTGTCAAGGGCAGTTTCGAGTCGAGCGACCAAGAGGCGAGGTGGCTAGCGTACCAGATCAAGCACTTGATGAAGTTCCCGGACCTATTTGAGTACTCAGACATGGCGATCTTGGTGCGCTCGGCTTACCAGACCCGAGTGATCGAGACAGAGCTCTCGCGAAACAAAATCCCGTATTTCATGGTGCGAGGCAAGGCGTTTTGGGAGCGGAAAGAGGTTGTGGCGATGGTGGACTATTTGAGGTGTGTGGCCAACGAAAATGACCGCATAGCGTATCTACGGTGTGTCAATCTCCCCAAAAGAGGTCTTGGGCCCAAAGCGATCGCCGAGCTTGATAGAATTATCGAAAAGCAGCAGATTGAGAGCCACGGCCATCTGGTGAACGAAACGATGCGACAAGTCTCAGCAGGCAATTTGGGTACGACGCTTGGACCCAAAATGAGGAAGAGCCTAGGTGAGTTTCTCGACGTGGTGGAGGCTTCCAGAACGGAACTAATGGATGCTTTCGTCGAAGGTGGCGACAATCTGCCCGGGATGAACAAGTTCTTCTCGTTCTTATACACGAAGTCTGGAATCCAGAAGGAGTTCAGCGAGGATGTGAACTGCGACTTGAATATCATGGAGGTGAAATCGCAACTCATGGACTTTGAGATGCAGCCCGACTCGAGCCTACCAGATGAGAATGGCGAGTTTGCAATTGGCAACAACGTGGAGGAACCCACCTCTGGGACGGACTTCCTCAAGAATTTTCTTGCCCTGGTAACGCTTTTCGACACGAACCCGGAGGGCAAAGACGGAGAGGAAAACAAACCAAGAGTTGCTGTTTCGACCATCCATGGTGCCAAAGGTCTCGAATGGCCCGTGGTGTTTGTTCCTGGTGTGAGTGAGGGCCTACTTCCTGCCAGTTTTGCTATGGACGAGAGAAATCCAGAGTCGCTTAATGAGGAGCGGAGATGCTTCTACGTTGCAACCACGCGAGCCAAATTACTCTTGTTTGTTTCGTCATACACCGATCTTGGCAATTGGGGTAGAAGACCTATTGACCGTCCGTCTCGGTTCCTCGATAAGCTCGACCACATGTTTGTCACGAAAATTCCCATTGACAGTGACGAGCTTCTAGAAAAGCTCTATTTTTTGATGGCCAAAACTCGGACCTCTTTGGACTTTGATCTTGCAAAAGCACACAGGAACTACGAGTTGTGCTTGAATTCGTTCGTTAGAGGAGACATCGACTCTGCTCCAAGTGAGCTTGGGTTTACGTCGGTGAGCAAATGGAACACATCTGCGCCTTCTCAATCCATGAGATTGAGCTCAAGAGGTTTCCAGAACCACAGTCTGTCATTTGCAACCAAGACTACAAGCAATACTGCGAAAGTAACTGCTGGAAAGGCTCCAGCATATATTCCTATGCGATCCGACAAGAAAGCGGTAGCTTCTGCCTCCAGTTTTGGACATTTGCACAAGCGAATCAACGATATACTGGCTCGGTCAGTCAGTGCCATTTCTGCCCCTCCAAAATCTAATTTCAACTCACGCCCCCTACATGACACCAGCGTTTCGAAAACCAAGAACCTGGAGCTGAGCCAAGCAGCAAAAAATCGAGCTCCAGTCTACATTCCGGTCCGAGAGTCGAAGAAACGCCGGTTGGGTACCAGATAGCGAAACTGACGTACATTTCCAATTGGAGCGGCCGCATCTACTTAGTGATCTGAAACGACCAAGGGAACGACAAGTGCACGGTTTTGTCGTCGTCCACGAACTTGGTGACGGCCGAATAGGAGCCTCTGGCCAACATTCCGGATGGAGCCTCAACAGCACCTAGCGACTTCTCATAGAATGGCTTATCGGTGGTGTTTGGAGCATACGAGCCTAGTGGCTCTTCCAACTTGTCCACACGGATGCCTGCTTTCTTCACCGAGTGCAAGTACTTCAACCCGGTGATGATCTCGTGCTGCACTCTGAACTTGATTTGCAACTCGTACACCGACTTCTCGGCAATGGTGAATTTGATGTCTTTGGAAATGGAATTCCCGCTGGCGTCCTCCAAAGGAATGACGATTGACTCCTTACGTGGGTCCTCTGGGAAAGTAAGCGCCATCTCGACAATGACGACTGTACGTTTGTCGCCAGCCTTAACGGGGTATGCAGACGAGTTAGCGCTCAATCCTAGCGACGCTTTCCATTTGGCCAAACTCTCATCCTCCGCGTCGAGCTTGGTGTATTCGTCGATGGTCTTTTTCTCGCCAACAGTGTAGCCCTCCACGGACTCGGGTACAAGATCGTCTTCGTGGGACATTTTCGGTGGGGTTTCAAATGGTGATCTGTCGTATGGTGATCTGTTGTCCTCACATGTGGTGTACCTCCGTACCTCCACAGCCGGTTGGCACGAGCAACCGAGCGTTTACCGGAATGGGATTGACACTTGGCGCAGAGGTGCAGCGAATTTACGCGTGGTGAGTCCAGAATTTTCTCGTCGAGAGTCCAGATTCGAAACAAGGGAATTTTTATCGGTTCGGCTGGTGGTTGTTTTCGCCGAGAAGATGAGTTTAGACGAGGGTCACTTTATAGACTTGAAGTCGCGTTTTTAGACGAGAATGGTGGCCTCGCCAGTGAGGAATCATAGAGTGAGGGAACTTGCAAAAGACCACTTGCACGTAAAACGCGTCTCTTACATGTGGGTAAGCTCCATGCTTTCAGTTGAAGATCTCCACGCACATTGCATTGATTTCGACAGTAGCAGTAATGCACTCCGGTTCTAAGCAGGCAGCCCGACAAATTTGATAACGTAGGAAAACGACTGAAATCGCCAATACGTAGGTCTCCCGAAGCATCTTGACCACTTTTAGCGAGTTTGCCATGTCAACTCAGTGTCGATCCCAGGTTGCGAATTGCATGCATGATGTCAAACCTTAACTTGCACCAGCCACCAGCACCAACAAAAGCTATTATGCGTCCCTTTTCGCGGTTTTTCGTCGACTCTTCGTATCGCCCGGAAGAATGATGTACGGGTTGTTGAGAATCTGCCGCTCGGTGCGCTTATCGTACAGAGGGTAGTAGTATGGGTCGCCATAGTAGTAGTAGGAGGGATACGACGGGAAAAACGGAGCCGCCTCGGGCGAAAACCGGTGGTGGTGGTGCTGTTCATTTTTTCGAGGCGAGCCATTGGAGGTAGAGGACTCTGCCTCGGATGTCTCAGTGTTTTCACCGGAATCCTCGGCTTTCTTGTTTGGGACTCCAGCTTTCTTGTCTGAGTCAATTTCTGATTCGTTTTCTGAGTGGCCGCCATTGCTGCGTTGCGGTAGACTTTCCAGTGTAATTATTGATGGAGCTTGCTGCTGGAGGGTCATATCTCCGTATCCAAGCTCAAATGAGCCAGTTCCCGCTGTCGCAAAAGCGATACTTGGTTGCGGCGAGACTTGACCTCGGTTTCGGTAGTTGCCTCTTCCGTTTTGGAACGCCCGAGTGTTCTGCCAGCCCGATTGGCCCCTTCTTTTGCCTCCGTGAACACCGCCAGTCCACGAAGCCAAATGGGCGGGTACCGGCACTATTATGGGCGGGAAAACGCCCTCGTGGTCGGGATTCTCGAATCCAAGGGTCCTCATCAGGTCCTCCAACGTCTCCACGACCTCTAGTAGCGTGTCGTAGTCCACATCGTGATTATAGGCCAAAGAGATCCCGCCCGCGCGGTTTGTCCATGTTCGGAGCCGGTAATGCTGGCAAAGCTGGTGCAGTAGTAGCCTGAAGTACGAGTTGGGTAGAACATCAGCAGGGATCTGATGCTCGGAGGGCGGCGGCGAACGAACAAACTCGGCCAACTCCGTTTCTAGCTGTAGAAGAAACTGCCGCTTCAGATCGACCGAGAGCGCATCCACCACCGATGGTGGGAGCACCGACATTGTGGGTATGGTTTGAGGAAATGTGGGGAAAGTAGCCGGGTGGAAATTGCACGAGCAAATCGAGGAGCAAGTGCCGGATACAGAGGATGGTAGTAAGGAGTCGAAAATACGCCCTCTGGAAGTTGTCGGGCCCGTGGAATGTCGTGGGTGTTGTCACGGTAGTTCTTGGTGGTAACGGTGTGGTTTGGGTCACTGCGGCCTCTTCCTGCAAATTGGGCCATAGTGGAAATGTCTTGGAGTGGCTGATGCGGTACCGAAAAAGATGGCCACTAGTGGCAAATCGGATGTTCGCCGTGTGAATATTGTGAGGTCGTCGTTCAGATCTCTCTCCTCTGCAAATTTGAGCTTTCGAAATGTCGGAGGTGGCAATATACCACAGCACTGTGGATCTCACACACTACATTGAGTGAGCATAGGTGAGACAATGCCCCTCGAGAAAAATGGCACTGAAACGCAGATCGAGTGGAAAATTTTTTTAAAGCCAGAATTGAACTCACTGTCTCGTCGAATCCGTTTTCGTATTTTCTTCCTTCGTCTTTTTCTCCAGTTTTGTAGTCGTGTGGCTTCCTCCCAGATCGCCGCTTATCGTAAAACACCCGGACACCTTGCTGCCACCACATAGTCAAGCGCCAATACCTCCAATTCTCCACCACCATGAGTGACGCCGACGAGGTACGTTTTGAAATCGCCGGAAACCCCCGCCCAAACACAATTTCATTACTAACAATTCCAGATCAGAGCCAAGCGGTTGGCGCGACTTGCGGCATTGGGCCAAAGTTCGAGCTCGTCTCGCTCTCAAACCCCACAACCACAACCCCAGGCCCCAAAGCCAGAAATCCCGAAATCCGCAGCTAAACCTGCGGTCAGCGAGCCACAGCCAAAGAAAGCGGCCATCAAGACCGACACCGCTGAAAAAAAGAGACAATCTACACCCGCAACGCCACCAGTGAACCCAGAAGTGGCAATCGCCAAGTGGGCTAGACAGCAGATCACAGACCTTTTCGGCGTCGGGTTTGGAAACAGCGCCACGAACTTCACGTCATTTGGGTCGTCCCACAATATAGTGGACCTGTTGGAAGATGCATTTGTGGAGATTTTGACCGACATGGGGGTTCCAAACACCACTCTACCAATGGCGTACCTTCACCAGGTGTACACTCGGGCATTTGCGCAGAAAAGGATTGTGCTTAAGAAAGACCCGCTCTACGACCAGAAGTTGGCGGTGTTGAACAGTATCATCACCTATGCTTCCTCGTATGGACTCATCTGTTTCCAGATCCCCGAGATGGTGTTGGGGAACGACTTGGAGAAATCCGTGTCGATGTTCATTGAGCAGCCAAACACACACGCCTTCTTGATCGACATTGTTTCGCGCGCTGTGGAGCTGGATTTCCTTGTTGACTTGCTTGCCATCGTGTTTCCAGCGGTCAGTGCAAAATTACACGGCTACAACTTACACAACCCGGAAGTCTCAAACTACTTGACTCTTTGGGAGACATTGGTGTCTTTGAAGTCGGTGGTGTCGATTTTCTCGGAGATTCCTGGCTTCCATCCTCCTGATGCTTCCAATGGTTTGGATTACGAGCACAAGACTCTCCTAGGACCGTTGTTGAGATTGTCTCCACTTGACGCACAAGTGGCGCTCACAACGTTTGCAGGTGGACAGAAGACGGATTCTTTCCTAGAATTGAGCAACTCGGCGTTACTGTCGCTCATCGGTACCGTGCAGACTGAGTTCACTTCTAACTTCGAGAGACTCTGGTTCATCGTGGACAAGTTGATCCGTGGATCTCCGCAAACCAGGAAAGATTTGTTGAAATGGTTCGCTGACTTGGTCAATGTGTCACACCTTAGAAATGGTTCTCATTCAGACAGCTCGAAGTTGGCTTCAGACGGAATCATGTTTAACATTTCTTACCTTTTGATCAGGTTGAGCATGCCGTTCTTGGACTTCCCAAATTATTCAAAACTCGACAAGATCGATAGAGATTACTTCGGTCCCAAAAACAAACTCATAGATGTTAGTGAGGAGTCTCGAGTGTACGCGTCCGCCAAGGAAGCAGCCGAGTATTATGAAAGTGCCATGGATGAGGATGTAAACTTTATCTCCGACTGCTTTTACCTCACCTTGACCTATCTCAACTACGGAATTGGCGGAGTTATTACAAATCACAAAAAATTGAAGAGTGAGATCAAGAATGCAGAGAGACAAAGAGAGAGGTTCCAAGATCCACGCATGGCTCCAATGTTGGCACGGATGTACGGCCACGTTAACGCCCTGAAGTCAAAGAAGTATGCTATTGAGGCGCTCGCTTTCTACCGCAACTTGAACATGGAGATCTTCGACTTCATTGTGGGAGCATGTCAATTCATGGTCCGTACTATTGATCCAAGCCACAAACACCCTTCCCCGCAAGTCACCATTCCTATTTTCCAAATCGAAAAGGTGAGCCAACTTGACGACTACGAATTTCTCAAGTTGAAAACACCAGTTCCATGGAAGTACTTCCCGGAATTTGCAGTGGAAGGCATTGTTAACTATACCAAGTTTGTTACGTCTTTCAATCTTAACCCATTGATGGACAACGAACAAAAAGTTTCCATATTCTCGGAATTTGCTGCCATTTTATTGCGCTGTCCCGAACTCATTGGTAACCCACACATGAAGGGCAATATAGTGGAGATCTTCTTTGCTGGTACGCTTGAGATGGGTCGTGGTAATCCTGGCTACATGTCCAACATATTTGAGACCAATAAGCTCGTGAAGGAAAACTTGTTGTACTCGCTCTTGGACATTTATGTCACAATAGAGAAGACTGGTGCTTCATCGCAGTTCTATGACAAGTTCAACACGCGTTTCTACATCTCGAGAATTGTCGAGGAGTTATGGAAGAGTAATCACTACAAACAGCAATTAAGTGGGTACTCTAAGCATAACGTTAACTTCTTCATTAGATTCATTGCTCGTATGTTGAACGATACCACGTATTTGTTTGACGAGTCGTTCAATGAATTGAACCTGATTCACAGATTGCAGGAGGAATCGGCAGCAAGAGCAAGAGGCGAGCCTGGAAATGAAGAAGAGTTTGGTACTTCTGAGGAGTTGGAGAAGAACTTACGGTCTGCAGAGTCAAAAGCTCAATCGTACATGGGATTGGCAAACCAGACCATGAAGATGTTCATGTTATTCACAAAACAAGTACCTGAAGGTTTCACTATCGACGAGCTTGTGGACAGATTGGCTGGTATGTTGGACTACAACTTGAGCTTGATGGTTGGTCCCAAGTGCTCTAATTTGAAGGTGAAAGAGCCCGAGAAGTACCAGTTCGACCCAAAGAAGATCCTTGCAGACATTTGCACAGTTTACTGCAACTTGAGCACACAAGACAAGTTTGTGCTGGCGGTCGCCAGAGATGGCCGGTCGTTCAACCTTCTGTACTTTGAGCGTGCTCGCGGGATCTTGACTAAGCGAACCACTACCTCACAGGCAATCATTGACGAATTCTACGACTTCGGTAAGCGGGCAGACGAACAGCGTCTTGCCATTGAACAACAAGAAATGGATTTGGGAGAGGTTCCTGACGAGTTGTTGGACCCGTTGATGTACACACTCATGGAGGATCCAGTTATCTTACCTGGCTCCAAAGTCACCATCGACCGGTCCACCATCAAGGCGCACTTGCTCAGTGACTCGACGGATCCATTCAACAGAATGCCATTGAAGCTTGAGGACGTAATTGACGACGTCGAGACCAAGAACAAAGTTGCTTTGTTCAAGCAAGGCAAATACCCTTAGCTAGAATGATTCTGATATATTTCAACGCTACTTCATCGAATGCCGAATCGTATAATATTAGTACTACCGTTACAAACTTAAGCCTTGATAGCGTAGACCTTCTTTGGGAAAGCAGCCTTCTGCTTGGCGGCCTTGATGGTCACTCTAGCAGCGTCCTCCTTGGACAAAGCTCTTCTCAAAGCTCTGGTCTTCTTGGCTCTCAAGTCCTTTGGAATGAACTTCTTGCCGGCGTAGAAAGCTCTGACGTTCTCTCTCTGGGCAGCGTTGATGACGGTCAACACTCTGGCGATGTCCTTTCTGACAACACCAATCTTTGGCACAGCTGGTCTGGTCAACTTCTGGACCTTCAAAGAAGCCAACTCCTGCTTCAACTCAGCCAACTGCTGCTCCAACTGTTCCTTGGACTTGGATCTCAATTCAGCAACCTTAATAGCCTGGGAGGTTAGTATTGTGTTGGGGTTCATTGCGCTTGTGTTTGGAATGATGTATCTGCGGTCAGAAATACCAAAGGAGTGGATTCTCGGGATTGACGGTGTCAGGAATTCAATATCGAATGTGGGTGTTTCGATGAGGATTTCATGGGGAATGTTTTTTTTCTGTTGTTGGAGTCAGATGGACATGGCGGCTAAAGAGTTGGATACTCGGATTGGAGCCCTTCAAAGTGGATCAAATTGGATGGGAGCGATGCGAGAGAAATTAACACGGAGTCTTGACGTCGCAAGTATCACATTCAACTGCAAGCGGGAGGGCGTTGTGTTGGGACATACCATTTTGTATATGTGATGAAGAGTATTCTAGGTAGGAAAAATGAACAAAATTTTCAGCGAGAGGATGCGGTAGGTAGTGCATGCGGGAGTCAAACAGTTGATGGTGTACGGGTGCACCTGTCGGGTGCTCGCTAACATAGTAGCGCACGTGATAGTTAGGGCACATGCCCTCAGTGTTACATCGCCACCGTCTAAAGTACGATATGTCAAAATCAGGTGAATGCGGATTTGACGGAAATGAATGATTGAATGATGTTTATCTGGTGTTTATTTATCGTTCGACGACCTCGAGCCTGTTCTCTATGTAGATTTCTTGCCAGATTGGGAGCGCTCGCAACGGGACTTCGTTCCCATCTTCTACAATAGAAGCTAGAATATTGCATGCATTCTATACCCAGAGGGCTACAAAGAAACAATCAAGAATATAACGAGCCTAAGAGGAGTTCTTCAAGTTGGTCGACAACCACTCCAAACCTTCGTACAAACCGTCACCAGTAGTAGCGCAGGTGGACTGGATGTACCAAGGTCTCTGTCTGATGGAATGCAAGCCCAACTTCTCGGTGATCTCGGCGGCGTTCATGGCGTTTGGCAAGTCCTGCTTGTTGGCGAACACAAGCAACAATGCGTCCCGCAACTCGTCCTCGTTGAGCATCTGCTGCAATTCCTCTCTGGCCTCGGCAATACGGTCTCTATCGTTGGAGTCAACAACAAAGATGATGCCCTGGGTGTTCTGGAAGTAGTATCTCCACAAAGGTCTGATCTTGTCCTGTCCACCGACATCCCACACGGTGAAGGAGATGTTCTTGTACTCGACGGTCTCAACATTGAATCCAATGGTTGGGATGGTGGTGACAATCTCACCAAGCTTCAACTTGTACAAGATGGTGGTCTTACCGGCAGCATCCAAACCAACCATCAATATTCTCATTTCTTTGTTGCCAAAAAGGTTGGCAAACAACTTGGAAAACGACAATCCCATTTTTCGGTATTATTAGCAGAAAAGCGCAGTGGAGCCGGGTTTTTCAAAAGGCAAGTTGATGAATTAGTCTGTAACGACACACCACAAAAAAATCGCAAGACAAGCTGCTGCAGAAGTGATGGATTGGCGGGAATTGACAAAGAGGCGTCCGATATGTTTGGAATCTGGATGTCGAGGTTGGAAGAGAACAGCAAATCGCGCGAAATGGTGCGGTGCAGGAAATATGGTCGTGTGTTGCCCAATTGGGGCAAGCGCGTCAGGCGGACCTTGGCGATTGGCGGGCTATTTTTATCTGGCAGTTATGGGACCGTTTTTAAGGGGAGGCAGGTTGGCATTGAATTTTTCAGGGAAATTGGTGGCCCCGTTGTTAGAACAGCCCGAAATGGCGTGGCGATTCCATTGAGAATTCTGGGCGATCCTTCTGCGGCGCTGTTTGGATACATTCCTAAAAGGCGATGCAAGCGTGCTCGCGAAATTCGCACCCACTCACTGGTCCACTGTTCACGAAGAGAACACTCAAAGTACGAGAGATGTCAATTGAGTCGCATTTGCATTTCGGAAACGGAAAGTGGTTACTGTCATGATAGGGCTTCACCTTTCTGGCTTCAATTAATGGTGAAGCCTTTCGTTGATGTATTGCATTAAGCACTCCATGGCGTTCCCACCTTTGTTTCTGACGTCACAACTAGAGCACCGTGATCTGGCCCATGCTCCGAGAAACACAATTATTTAGAAGCGCAACGTACTCGCGACAGACCTCCGAGGGACTCTCGCCGAATCCGTCGCGAAATTGCACCATCAATCCGACCAAATGGTGAGCCCTGGGTATTCCCGGGAGGATCTTGGTGTACCGGTCGATGTTCTTGGTCAGTAGCGTCGAGTCGCCCGATTCTTTGAGGAGCGTCCCGCACACGCGGCGCAAGTAATCGTAACCCGATTCAGACGGGTCCCAGTGTGGATGTTTGGTGTCGGTTTGGCCATGGAGGGCAAAGTTGAACGCCCAAATGACGAAAAGCGACGTTGCAACCACGTGCGGCCGGTGAAAGACCGGGTCTGTGCTTGGGTTGTACAACTTCTCCTCTCCGCGGTCGAACAAGAGCTCCCACAAGAAAATGTAACATTGCATCACCAGAACGGCGCCCTTGGGCGACGACGCCCACAATTTCACCCGCGCATCAACCACCTTGATGTCACGCTCGGTGGTCTTGACACTCATGCGATTGGTGGCCCCAGTATAGATGATGCAGTCGTACTGCTTGATGCCCAAGAGCGTTTGTCCAATGTGGTACGCAGGGAACTTGCACCGGTGCTCGTTCGTCTCAAAAGGTGCCGGGGTCGAGTTCTCGTAATTGGGGATCTGGTAGAAAGCGTTGCGCGAGTCGCAGCAGTCGCCGTGGCAGATATTCGTTTGCCAGACCTCTATGGCATGGTACAAGGTCTCTTTCCAGGACTGCTTGATGAAGCGCCAGTTGAGGAAATGAACCTGCAAGTCCTTGAGCTCCATCTGGAACTTGATGCTGAGCAACCCGGCCAAAAGCACTTTTTTGCCCAACGGCCCCACCTCGAGGCTCTCCTGGTGCAACAATTTCATTAATGCAGAAATGAACCGCGGCGGCCGTGTTTGTGGGGGCAAGTTGTTCTTGTCGATGGTCGACATCTCCCAGAGCATATCGTCGCACGGCATCAGAAGCTTGATCTGGTGGGCGAAAACCACAATCTGGTGGCCGAAGATCGTGGCGTTGATTGTGTCCAAGTAGAACGCCACGAGGGCCACTCTGTTGAACGATTCCACCTCGATCCACCGTTTCCACGCATCTGGCTCGCTGGTGATCTCGCAGTCGTCGTTTGTCTTGCTGAGGGGGTCTCCTCCAAGTAGCGGGCTCCTTCTCAAGAGCTGCATCTTCACTCCGTGGTTCAAGTACGCCCGCTCGTGCAATTCCCGGTTGGAGAACAAGATCTCGTACGTTTCCAAGATAATGAGAGACTGGAGAATGTACGACTGCGGCGGGGAGCGGAACTCGGGCGACGAGCAGATGAGCCACCGTAGCGGATACGCAATTGTCTCTGCCACCAATGCTGCGTCGCCCAAAATGGCGGTTTCGTCCTTTTCCGTGCATTTGGAGAGTGCAACGCCCATCATCACCATACTGAGGAGGAGAAACGGATGCGCCAGTGCGGTGTTGAACGAAGGCTTGTGGAGAATCGGGAACTGAACGTGGAAGTAGCCCCAGTAGATCTCGAGTGCTCTCTCGACAGCGTAGGGCCCAAACTGTAAGTGGGAGAGCGCCGGAATGGTCTCGACCATCTGAAGGACCACGCTTTCGATCACCAGGGTCTGGAGGTTGGGATGCGGGAAGTTTGGCGACATGAGAAACGCATCCTCGAGGATCTTGTCTGTGTTGATGTTGGAGATGGCGTTGTACCCGTAGGGGCTGACCTTATCTCCGTCTAGATAGAGCGCTTCCTCGCTGAAAAGCCATTGTGCTATATCTGGGGGCATTAAGCGATCTTGTTTGACCTCGAGCGCTGGCTCTTGGACCGGGTGTTGAGTTTGCTCTTTGACGTCTAGAACGGGCTCCTGAACTTGCTCCATTAGATGTAGAACGTGGTTGTTGAGATCCATTTGTGGCTCCTTGGCGTGGAAATCAAAGGGCGTGTCTGAAACTGGCGGATACTCGTGGAATGGCACGGACTTCCTCCTCTCATTTTCAGACACCGAGTCGCTGCTGTTCTGGTCGAAGCGGCTGAACTTGGCCAATTTCCGCTGGTGGCGAAACTCGTGCTTGTCTCTCACGTCTTTCCTCACGAAAGATTTGACACACCCAATGACCGCACATCGGTAAAGGGTGCGTGGAGAATGGCTGTCTTTATGTCGAGCTAGATGGTCAGATCTCGAGAAGTGCTTGCCACATCCGGGCACATCGCACCGATGGACAGAGACCATTTGGAGTTGGAGTCAAGATGGCAGAATTGAAGAAAGTTGGCGAATCGACACAGAATCTGCTACGACTGCTTTGTGAAAATGCACCATGGACTCCACTTTTTACCCCACTCAGTGGGTCGATGGCCAGGGCTGCGATTCGCGGCAGATCTAGCAGAGATTGTCAGATGAATGAGGTAAACTGGCCCTACGATTGGGGATTCGACTGATGACTCGATTGGCGATTCGATTGGTGATGCCTCTTTTTTGTGTGATTTTGAATTTTTGATGCAATTTATTATCTTATTTCTATCGGTCTCTTGCGTTCTCTGATGCTCGACCAGGTAATTCCAGATCGATCAGTTCGCGATGTCCAGAGGACCAAGAATTGACATTACTGACAATTGGCAAACCCGGGAATTCCAGCTGCGTGCCAGGTTTTAATTGTTTTCCAAACGATTCGAGTTTGAAGCGTTCAGTTGATTGGCAACACAATATTTGATTAGATCTCCAATACACATGATTCCACCAGTGCTCAACACCACCTACCTTTAAATCACCCATCGGCAGCCAATTTTGCTTACCTTAAAGCCTCTTTTATTTAATCAGGTTCTAGCTCATATTCTTCTTCCACCATAATACCCTACTTCTCTCCGAAGGCTTTGTCAAACTCAGTAAGCACAAGACGGTAGCGCACGTCGTCACCTTTATTGGTTCTGGTCAAACCTTTCGCAACGTTGTCTCTGGTGATGGCCAATTGCTCGATCCAAGGCCCAATGTCGTTGTCGGCGGAAAATTGGAGCATTTCAACCAACTCTTTGCGGCTGCCCAAATGCGATGAGGCAAACCGAACACCGTTCCCGGCAAGATCGAAAGCGGTCAACTCGAACGGTTTAGGAGGCAACCCCAACGAGATGAAGGTGCCGAAAACCTTGATGGTACTTAAAAACTTGCCCAACGGCAAACTGGACACTTTCGCCGTGGAGATGATGAGGTCAAGCTTGAACTGAAGGTCCTTCTCAAACCCGTCTTGCTCGGAGTCGTGGAAGTAGTCTGCGCCCAACTTCAAGGCGTCGTCCTTCTTCGAGGTGCCTCTGGAAAACACATGGACTTCGTAGCCGAGTTTTTTGGCAAACATTACCGCAAGGTGGCCCAAACCTCCAAGCCCCACAATTCCCACCTTCTGGCCCTTTTGCTCGAAGTTTTGCTTCAAAGGGGCGTACGTGGTGATCCCAGCACACATCAACGGAGCTGCAGATGTGGTGGAGAGCTTTTCCGGGATCTCAAACACAAAGTGCTCGTGCACTCTCACATGCGAGGCGTACCCACCTTGGGCGATGTATCCATCTGGATATGGGGCATTATAGGTGTCGACCTGCTTTGGGCAGAAGTTTTCCCGGTCTTGCTTGCACACATCACACTCCAAACACGCCCATACCTGTGCCCCAACGCCGACTCTGTCGCCAACTTTGACATTTTTCACTTGGGAGCCGACTTTGGTGACTTTGCCAACAATCTCGTGGCCTACCACCAAGGGTGTTTTGTATTCCCCCCATTCGGCGCTTGCAGTCAGACAGTCCGATCCGCAGATCCCACAAGCGTCGATTTGGATGTCGATATCGTGGTCATCGAAACTTTTAGCGTCGTAGGACACTTTCTGGATAGACTCGAACTTGCCACTCTCGGTGAGGGCAAACCCTGTGAATTTTGAAGGCAGCATGGTGTGAATATCCGAGATTTTGATTTGGAACGGCTACGATCTCGTTCATTTTAAACTTCTCGATAGCTCCTGGTTGCTGTTGCTGTTTTCGGTTGCGGTTGCTGCGGGTTGCAAAACGGCGCATGAACTAAAAGCGAATCTGAGCCCTGGAGAAAAGAAAAGAAAAAAAATTAAGAGAGAGAGAAACGAGATCAAGCGATATTCTGCAATGGTTGGTTTGTTTTAAATTGGTGGAGAGTTACGGAATTGTCCCAGATAAGAGTGTTATGACAGCTTTGCTGCCACTTTGCCCAGCAAAAGAGCCAAACCTTATTCTGTGATTGCTAACAATAGCCGGAAATGGAACCCCGAACACCGGTGCAGGCACTTCTTTCCCGTCAGGTCCACTACTAAACTAATCCAGAAACGATATGAAATGATGGCCAATGGAAATCCTATTTTCTTAATTTTCAGACCGGGTACTGGTTTCTCCTGGTGTTTGAAGGAGCGCAATTCCTAGTCAAGTTTCGCACCCGCACTGACGCCTTGAAATCATTGGCCTCAGATCGGAGATGGGAATCATACATATTCACGAATCTGCGACTGGCACATCTTTTCAGTTGTCTTGTGAGTTTTTATGTAAGCTCATGTCGTTTTGTTGTCGACTGTCATATCCATCTTCCCATACTTTCTGCCCGGATTGCCCAATCTCAATCAATATTTGACGTACTCCACTTCCTTCCTCGTTTGTCTATGCCAAGTGCAGTTGATCTGCGCACACGCCTCCCTGTAGCCTGCCAAAAACTTGTCAATTATGACCTTTTAGTTTCTCTCTTTGTTCCCTCCCCGTGTTGTTTTTGCTTTGCCCGTTGGGTCTGTCCATTCTATTAGCCAATTTAGTCACCCGAGAATTACGAACAGCGTGCATTACTAAGCATGACTATCCTCCTCCACACTTTTCGCGCCTCACCTCGCACATACTTAATACGCCTATACGCTGCAAACTTACACGCCACTAAACACATCTCAACCAGATCCATCCTAGCCCATAACAACTCAATTGCTCTGAATATGTCCATCCCAAAAACACAAAAGGCTGCTTACGCCAATGCGGTGTCCGAATCCGTCGAGGGCATTATCTACGGCGACGTGGAATCCCCACAGATATCCGGACCCGAAGATATCATCATCAAGAACAAGTACGCGGGCATTAACTTCATCGAATCTTACTTCAGAAAGGGGTTGTATCCTGCCACTTTCCCTTACATTTTCGGCAGAGAAGCTGCTGGTGTGGTTGCTGCCATTGGCGATAATGTCACAAAGTACAAGGTGGGTGATAAGGTCGCCTACTTGTCGGCTTCGACGTTTGCCCAGTACACCAAGGCAAAGCAGTCGGACTTGCGGATTAAGAAACTCCCCGATTCTGCCTCGGATGACGTGTTGAAGTTCTGGGCTTCGGCGTTGGTTCAGGGATTGACTGCCATCACGTTTGTTCATGAGGCCTACGAGGTGAAGAAGGGAGATTACATCTTGGTGTGGGCGGCCGCCGGCGGTGTGGGCCAGATAATCACCCAGTACACCTCCAACTTGGGTGCCCATGTGATCGCCGTCGCGTCCACCGACGAGAAATTGGCACTCGCCAAGCTGTTGGGTGCTGATTACTTGATCAAGCTGAGCGACGATGTGGCTGCCAAAGTGAAGGAGATCACAGGTGGTGCCGGTGCTATTGCTTCGTTCGATGGGATTGGCAAGGACACTTTCCAGACATCCTTGGATGCATTGGCCAGAAAGGGCACGTTGGTGAGTTACGGAAATGCGTCTGGGTTGGTTCCTCCATTTGCGATCACGACGTTGTCTTCCAAAAACATCAAGGTGTTGAGACCCACGGTGTTCAACTACATCTACACACCGGAGGAGTGGGAGCATTACGCGGCTCTTTTGGAAAAATCGTTTGAGGACAAGGTGGTGAAGTTGGACATTCAGACATACCCATTGTCCGAGTACAAGGAAGCCACCACTGCCTTGGAGGGCAGAAAAACCACAGGTAAGTTGGTGTTGGAGATTCCGCAATAGAGTTTGTGCCTTATAGTTAATTGTACAGCGATAAACAGTGAGTTTGAGTTGTAATGATACCGGTCACTTATATACTTTTGTGTAATCTTACGAGCCTTTCTCGAGTGTCTGACTCCAGTTCCAGACGCTATACCTCGCAGGCTTCTTCTAATCACTCAGCCAAAATCAACAACACCATCATAGGCGAGGTCTGGAGTGCTCATACTTGATCAAATCCTCTGGAGTAACTACTCCATACACCAAGTTCCCATCACCGTTCGTGATGATGGCAAAGTAGTTGCCCGTGTTGAAAAACAGCGCCAAGTCTTCCAATGGGGTCAACGGAGTGAGAACCTTGTACTTCTTGGCGGACTTGGGTTTTAGGATCTTTGAGTTCAACGGTGTGGTTGTCTTTGCCTCAGATTCCTGGTCGTAATTGCTGCGTGCTTTGTGGCTGAACCAGAGCATGTAGTTCTTTGCAATTGGCTTTAGGAAGCTGTTGCGGAGTTTCAGCAGGTCCACCTTGAAGGACTCCACGTTCAAAACTCCCAACAACCGCTTATTGGTCTCGTGGATGACGGGCAAGTATGTGAACTCATTTTCAAACGAAACTTCGATGGCTCTCTCCAAAGGAGTGGAGGGGTTGATGGAAATTGCCGGGCGGATATCCAAGTCCTCGACTGTGGCTCCACGGTAGTCTATTATGTGGAATAATTTCGGGTTCATGAAGATGAAGTAGGTGGTTTATAAGCGGTGTGCAGGCTGCCAAGTGGGGGACCATTTGACTGCGAAAAGGAGATACAAGTGCGAGCCACTCAAGTGCTCGATTAAAGGAACACTCAACTCTGAAAGACTCTGTTACTCTGAAATACTCTGCACATACAAAACCGTGCGGTCCTCGGAATCATTAGGTGCGTTTCCTATTAGGCTTGGGTGGTATTAATTAGGCGCCCGCAACAGGAAAAGCGCAAAAAGTGGACAGCCAGTCTGTCAAAAAAGGCGTGCTCTTGAAAAAAAACCTCCGTGGCTAGGCTGCCTCGGCGGTTCGGTACGACAGATCGTTCCGTGAGTCCCGGTCGTTCACGTTCCCTTCTTCTCGCACCACGCGTCGCCACACGTCCTCGTCGTTGCCCGTGTCCAAAACGCCGATTCTCATCGTGGCTAGAAGGTTCACCGCTGCAGTCAGGTGGCCGTAAACTCCGCCGTAAAACGCTCGGGTAGCGTCTTTCCCATGAGAAGCCTTAAGCAATGCCGGACCGCCCGGGTGCTGGTCCATAAATGGGGTGATATCGTGGATGATGTTCTGGATGACAATGTAGATTCTGTCCTGGTTGGACGCCGAGTCGCAGAGCTGGCGAAACTCGCTGGTGTTGATCAGGGGCAACTTCGAGATGGGCGTGCCCCAGTTGAGCTGGCTGCGCATGCGATTCAACACGAGTTGCTGCTGCTGGATCTGGAGCTGCACCACCAAATTGCCCGGGGTCTTCCCCACGTAGTCCACAAGGCGCAACTGCTCAAGAACCCAAATGAACCATTTGGTAGGGTCGAGTGCCCACACCAGCATGCAGTTGCGGTAGTCGTGGGGAAACTCGTGGTGGAAGTTCTGGTGCGCCTGCCCGTAGGTGAGAAGGGTGATGAGTGGGTTGTTGCAGTTGACCAGCGAGTTTTTATCGTTGAACGGCTGCGAGGGAAAGCTGGCGTGGATGTAGCGCGAGTGGCACACAGACTCCGTCGCCAACATCAGCTGCTGGCACCAGAACATCCGGAGAATCCCAGGGTACACGAGCCCGTTGATCCAGGTATCGTTGCAGAACAAGACGGTGACCGCAACGGGTATTACCACGGTGGTCACAAGGAAAAACGGCCACGTGAACGGCTCCAGCCACACGATCCACCGTAGGGTCTGCTCCTCGCGGCGTTTTTTGTCCTCGAAGTTGTGTCCTTCGCCGACGGCGTCGTCGTCTCCCGTGGAGGGCAAGAGTTCGGACTCCACCTCGTTTTCGCCGGATTGCAAGGGCTCTTTTTCCGTTTTGGTGGTTTCGCCCGCCGCCTCAGACACAAAGCATGTGCTTGGGAACTCGTGGTCGACGAAGTCCCGGTAGAACGCCGTTGTTTTCGGCCGTTTCAACATCCACCCCCAGTGCGCCCATAGGAACCCGCGTTTGATCGAGTAGGGGTCTTTTTCCGGGTCGTCAATGAACTGGTGATGACACCGATGAAGTGCGGCCCACAGGCGAGCCGAACCCATCCCCACACTGGCGCCAAATGCCACAAAGAGAAGGTGGAGTGCCCCGTATTTCGCTCGGAACGCCAGATGCGCATAGCACTTGTGGTACCCGGCGGAAATCGCCAACATCGACACGTTGTAGTAGAGGACCAGGAACCAGAATGTCCGGGTGTTCTGCGGCACAAACGCCTGGTGCTGGTGGAGCAAGTAGCAGATCGCCCCAAGTGGAAGCACGATCGCTGTGGCCACCGTTAGGTAGTTGATGCGCAGAAGCAAGTCTCTTTTTCTTTTCCGCATTTGGTGGATGCGGGCATTTCGAGTCTCCTGCGGTGCCTGCCGCCTTCGAACCTTCACTTCTCGAGACAGCATGGTGTGGAAACTGGGGCAGGTGGCCTGCAGTTAGTGAGGCGATGTGTAGCGAGGTGGTGGAGTGGTGAGACGAGCACGACGGGGAAAAATCGGGGAAACCAGAGAAAAGGAAGGATTCGGGGATCTTGGCCGCTCGAAACAAGGGTCTTGAACAGCGTTTTCTCGTTTTCTTTCTGCCCCTGTCGATGTCAAACCACCAGGAGTCAATGCCGTGGATGTTCTGTTTGTATGCAGTACACTTATATCGGCTTCCTCAGGCCACACGAGTCAGGCGGTTTTGATCGTATTTCGGAAGGACAAGCTTATCGAATGAATAATGAGCTCCGACAGAGCTGAAATGGACGCACACTTATGAATTTGCCGCACTTTTGCACCCGTTTGTCTGCCTGGTCCTCCTCGGGTTGTGGTGTACGGATGTTTTCCCTCGCTCAACGAAATCCACTTCCAATCAATACAACAGAAACATATACCCAATGGCTCCTCCTCAACCGTACGTGCAACAACCCCAAAACGCGCATGCGGCGGAAGCACCCGTCAAGATTCACCAATCTTCCAACCCGGGAGCCGCGGTGTCCTTCACACCGACCGAGGTGAACATCCCGTCGAAACTTTACGACAAAGTGCCAAACTTGGACTTGTACAAGAAACTTCAGGATTCGGAAAGACAATTGGACCTTCTCATCGCCCAAAAAGGCTTGGACTTCCAGTCGGTGCAGGCGGCATCGATGCAGCCCCACAATGTGAAGAGAGAGAGTGGGGTCTTGAAGGTGTTTATCTACAACACGTGTGAAAACATGCCATGGCAGAGACAGCAGACTGGCGGGGTTTCCGACACTGCAAACGGCGATGCTAAGTGGACCTTGCGTGTCGAAGGTCGTTTTGTCGCCTCTGCTAGCACGAGCAAGGAGGTCGAAACACAAAAATTCAGCTCATTCCTTTCTGGCATATCGGTGGAGATTATCCCCAACGGCGACTACCCAAACTTGCAGGGGAACCTGTCCAATATCATCGAGTGGAGAGACGAGTCGGTGAGTGCCGGAACTGGCAGTAATTTTGCGAACGGGTCGTCGCAGTGGCAGTTTGACGGTATAGATATCAAGAGAGCCGGAGTGTTCCCCATCAAGACGAAAATCGCCATTTTGGTCAAGGACTACTCGTCGAGGCTCATGCTCTCAACCCCTATGGCGCAGTTCACGGGCAAAAGAGAGGCTTCCCAGCAGGAGTTGGTATACCTGATCTGGCAGTACGTTATGTTCAAGAACTTGTTCAAGAAATCAGACACCTTCTCGCTGGTGCCTGCAGTTTCCGCTTCGGCAATCACCTCGCAGTCCATGAATGTGCAAGGTGAAGACGAAAACGATCTTTCTCTCGTACAATGTGACGATACGTTGAAGTCGTTGTTGAAAGTGGACTTTTTCAAGTTTAAAGACTTGTACAAACACACACAACCACACTTGCGTCCTCGCCATCCTATAGTGATTGAGTATGAGGTTGACACAACCAAGTCTACCACTCTCGGTGACGTGGTGCTTGAAATTCCGGTCGAGTTGCCTGCATCCATTGGCAAGGTCCAGAAAGAGATTCTTGAGGAAAACAAAAGTGCTTATGAGAGCATGTCTGAGTCTGACGAACATATTCAATTCTTGAACCAGAGGATATCGCTCGGAATCGCCACGTTGCAGAATGTGAACTACAGAGAGAACTTCTACAGACAGTTAAGCGAAGAGCCTGTCGAGTTCTTGAAGAAATGGTTGGAGAGCCAGTCTGAGACCTTGAAGGCATTGAAGAGCGAGGAAGGCTACAACGAGGAATTGGTGCGCAGGGCTGACTACTTCAAGGAGCATGAGGACGAGTTGAGACAGAAAATTGATCTTATGCTCGGAGCGCAAAAGTTGTGAGTGGGCCGCTATGTTAATGTATATTGGTAAATCTAGATTGTATAATACAATTGTCATTTGGACTAGCGCCAAATGACGATGCAAGTGGCTACTCAACGTATTCTTCACCTTCGCCGTCGGCGTCTCCTTCTCCATCTTCAAGATAGTCATCGTCATCGCCTTCCTCAACGTGCCCGTACTCTTCTTCGTGGAACTCGTCCTCTTCGTATTCGGTCACTTTCTGCACCGAGTAGTCGACTTTCTTCTTTCTCGAATTGCGGACTTCTCCGACCCCCGTGACCTCCAACTTCTCGAATTCCTCGAGTAAGGGCAGAATCATCTTGAGATATTGGTACATGTAGAGAAGCGGCTTGTATGCGAGACTGCCCAGTGAAATCACCGGTTCTTCGGACTTTGTCAACCCCAAACGTGCACCAATGACGCCAACGAAGGACGAAAGCTCAGCAGAATTGGAAGCGACCACGTACCAGGACTCTGGAACGTTCAAGTTCTCTCTCGCTGGAAGTTCGTGGCCCGCCTCGTCGAATTCTGGACCATACACCGGTAGCGCGTTGGAGAGCATTTCGTGGACGTCCTCGACGTACAATTTGAAGCTCGAAGGAATCGACGACCGCACACCGGCAGCGTCTTTGGCCACGTGCTTCATCTTTTCGATGGAGCTAATGGCACCCGACGACGCGTCACCCATTCTTACCAAGTAAAACCGGCCAATGTGGAATCCGCAGTCGCCCACCAAAAACTCGTTGAATCTGAGTGCCATAGGGTGTGCTAGCGGGTCGGAAGTCGGGTCGATGTACCTTGAGATCGAGTCTGGATCTGGGGTCCCCTTCGGAGTCAGCTGGTTCTTGCTTTTCTTAGAGATCTTGAGCTCGAGCTCTTTCTTCAACTCGATTGTAGGAGCAAAACCCTTGAGAACCGCTCTCGACCCGTAGATCGAGTCTCTTTCGCCCGGGATGTCCTGGCCGTTGATGACCTTGGTCAAGTAGGTCTTAAGTTGGTTGGACGCAGAAAGCGACCACACCGTCAAGCACCGCAACATGATGAGCCTGTCGATTGGTTTCTCGATGCCCAGAAGCCCAAACTCCTCGAAATCTTTTTCGAGGAACGGATTCATTTTCTCCGAAGGCGCCTGGTACTCGATGTTATCGGCCGAGGTCACCGCAGGCTTTGTCACGTCAACTCTATCCTTTTCGGGGTCACATGGCAAGCTCGTCACCAGGCGAATGTGCGCATCGTCTCTCCATTCCTCGGGCAATCCGAGCCCGATATACTGGGTGCGAAGCTCTTGAATAGCGGTCTTCTGCATGCTCAAAAGAATGGGTTTCTTTCTATTGAGAACAAGCGCTAGCAATCTGCGGAAAAGCTGTTCCATCAATGGGGACACCCTCGTGGACTCTTCAAGGAGGCCCAATCCTTCTTCGACGTCCTGCGGGCCAACGGCACCAAGATCAACAATGTGCTCGAACTTGGACAAGTAGCCGATTATCGAGATGATGTCACTCAGGTAGTCGCACTTCGTCACTTGGAAACCAAGAGCCAATTTCTCCGCTGCGGTGGCTTCGTTGGTTTTGGCACCGATGAGGTTATCATCATACAAATCGTAGTGTACTGGCAACAACGGGCCAGGGTACGTTCTTGTGATTCTGTTCTTCTCGCGGATGATGGTGGTGCGGCTTGTTTTCGGCTTGAACGTCAACGTCAATTTCTTGAACTTCACCGCGTCCTTCGCTTTAGCCTCCTTTGGTTTCTTTTCGGTGGTCTTTTTCTTTGCAGCGGCCGCTTTTTCTTTGACAGCTCGCGTTCGCTTTCTTGGGGTTTCTGCGGAGTCGGTGGTGGATTTGCGCTTGGACGTTTTCGCGTCACCGTTTGCAAGTTCTGAGGTTTCAGTTGGAGCTTTTTCGTCGGAAATGCCGGTTTCTGTGGTGTTGCCTGCGGACTCATCCACGTCCGATACTTCTTTTGTGGCGTCCTCTGACTTCACCTCGTTGGCGACACTTTCATTTGTCTTAGCATCTTCCAGCGAAGCGATAGTCTCTGATTGAGGGTCTGAACCAACCCCTGAGCTCTCATCGGAAACGGCTGTAGTATCCGTAACCGGTGCATTCTCTTGTTTGATCTCGTTCTCCTTTTCGGGTATCTCCTGACTGAGAACATCCACCACCTCACCAACTTCACTGCCGGAATGCGAAGGGTCGTCGTGCTTGGCGATCTCGCCCGAGGTAGAAACAAGACCCAACGACGCCGAGTCGTCCAGCCGCGTGAAGTTCAAAAACGCCTGTTTCCGCTTCTTCAACGCGGAAGATTCCGTGAGCTTGCCTTTGCTGTTTCTCTGGAGCTGGGGATCTCCGCCACGCGACCCCGGGCCCTCGACGGGTCTTTCGTCAAACCGGAACTTCGAGATCGTTGCCTTTTCAAGGTTATCTGACGCCAGCTCGTCGGGGGTGGGCGCAGGCATTCCGTTCAAGTGCTTGCGTGGTCTGCCTAGACGTTTTGTCTTCTCGTTGGGAGTATACTCCACGTGAACTATGTCGCCGGACTTTTGGGCACCAGTGTCCGTGGTGGGGTTGCCATTTGCCGATTTCTCGCTGGATTCGGTCGCTGGCGCAAGACGATCTGCGTCCAAACTATCGAGATCGATCATCTTCAAAGCTGCCATGGCGGTTTTCCCCTCGTGTTGTTCTGGTTGGTCTGCATCGTGTCTGTCGATGAATTGTTGGTACTCGAACACGTTCTGGATGTCTGCGGAGTCGCCCAGGTTTGTTGGCGGAGTGTCGTCGTCGGTGTTCTCAGACGTGTTGTGGTGGTTGGTGTGGAGGTGGTGCATGGGTTTTAGCGACGGCTCCAACTGGGAAACCATGAGTAAGTCGTTGTCGTCGACCGGAATCGGGTCCATGATGCAAAAGGACGGTGTTTCTTCGGTTTAGCTGGCGAGTTTGTGGAGTGCAAAAACTGGCGGTCACGTTGCACGCCTGTACAGAGGTGGAAGGAGAGGATGTGGAGTGGGCCAACGGTGAGACGCGGTAGAGGATGGATGGGATTGGAAAAATCGGTGGAAGAGAAGAATTTTGAATTCTTACTGGGTTGTTGTTTGATTTTCCTTTTTCAGGTGCATTTTTAGGCGAAGTCTTGAGGACATTCTTGAGTAGGTGGTTTTGGTGAGCAGAGTACTGGAATTTGTGTGGAGAGGGTGAGAAATGCGCGAAAAATTGCAAAAGTCGCACAGCCAAGAATCGTATGCCCCATCCTGAAAAATCGATTCCTCGGAGATATTTTACATTGCGCTATGGCAGAACATTATTGCGACGAAATATTCACCAGAAAACATATATAGGTCGCCGACGCAGCGGAACCTGTCAATTCACAATATCCGTCGGGATATACGGAGATAGACTGGTTGAGGCTTGGGCACGTCGGGATAACCAGACCTGGCGAAAACCCGATCAACACAAATAGCACACAAATACAACACTCATATCCAAAGATTCCAATCCCACTTTGAATTGAATCCACTGATTCAAATCCGAAAAGAACCGGACCCCTAGACTTACACCTCGCAATGTATCCAAAACTAGTTCTAGTCGCATGTATATACAGACCTCGACCAACCGCCAGCCGTGTGCCACATTACCTGCAGGATATCGGCCGCTGTTATGGGCCGACAATGCGTATGCACCAAAATGAACCTTCCGCCAGCAAGCAACCAGTTTTGCCGCCAGCGTGGAGGCAGCTTACAAACGGAAAATAGACACGGATTTAAGCGGCCACGTCTGTTTCCGAGGTTTAAACCGTAGAAACCACCTTGGCGTGGCCCAAAGTGCCCTGACCTGTGTGCAGGACACACGCCATCTGTCAAACGGCCCCGTTCGAGCGAAACTGCTACAATGCAGCGTTCAACCATTCAATGTGGTTTTACAAGATTTTCAGATGTAAGATATGACCATGAGACCACAGTCGGTTACTGGGTGTTTTACGCACGCATCTATTTCAAGATTTGGTTCATGGATGCTTCGCGACTAGTGCGGGTAGTGACGCACGGCGCGTGCGCGGGTTTCTTTTTTTTTTCCGCAGCTTCTATTTTGCTACCCTGGTCGGCATCGGCCCCAACTGGCCACCGTTGACGTCGGATTATTTGTAAGGTCCGAGTACCGGAAACATGCCGCTTGTGGAAGGCGGAGTTTGCGCCCTGCATCGCGACGGGTGTGCTGCACGATGGCTTCGAAAACTTCCTCATGGGTTAGTAATGGCTGCCACTATATAAATACCCCAAAATTCCGTGCCGTGCGCCCCGTCAAAATTTAGTTGCTACACCATGGACCCTACAGACTCAATTCTCCACACGGATCTGGCGCTGTCGTCAACTAGACAGTCGAACGCAGACAAGCCCAAGGCTGACCGGGACTCGACTGGCCACGAATACGCCGATGAGCCCAAAGAGTACGCTGGCCATCCCGCAGACTTGGAGAGCCAAAATGGCGACATCCAGTCGGTTGCCGCGGAGTCGATTGCAAGAACAATGAGCAGACGCCTTATCGGTGCAGACCAGTTGTACAAAGAAGCAAGCAACCTGACGTTACCGCTTCCCAAAATGGGGGAGGGGAAACCCTACCCACCGATGCTTCCGGAAAGAGACCCCTACGCAGTTGGGTTTGACGGGCCCGACGACCCGATGTTCCCGCACAACTGGCTGACCTTCAAGAAAATCATCATTTGCATGGCGGTGGGCCTGTCGGCGTTGTCGGTGTCGATCGGGTCGGCGATGTTCGCAGAAGGCTCGACGCAAATTATGGCCGAGTTCCATGTGGGGTCGGTGGTGGCCACTTTGGGCACCTCGCTCTATGTTTTCGGTTTTGCATCGGGCCCTGTTGTGTGGGGCCCCCTTTCGGAGTTGTACGGCAGAAAAGCCGTGCTTTTGCCTTCCGTGTTCGGTTTTGTGTGTTTCTCCATGGCAGTCGGTGCAGCAAAAGATATCCAGACGATCATGCTCTGTCGGTTTTTCGCGGGGTTTGTTGGTGCGGCGCCGTTGGTGGTTGCGCCAGCAGCCATGGCCGATATATTTAATGCCGTCACCAGAGGAAAAGCCATGACTAACTTTGCCATGGTGTTGTTTGGCGGGCCCATGCTCGGCCCGATCTTGGGTGGATTCACCGCGAAAAACCCCGGGTTGGGCTGGAGATTCTGCTCGTACTTCAGCGGGCTCATCGGCGTGGTTTCGCTCATTGGCATTGTCTTTTGTATGGAGGAGACCCACCAAGGGTTGATTTTGGTGAGGAAGGCCGAGATGTTGAGAAGAAGAACCGGCAACTGGGGAATCCACGCGCCGCAGGAGGAGATCTCGTTGTCCATCAGCGAGATCTGCGAGAAGAACATCACCAGACCGTTGATCATGTTGTTCACCGAGCCCATTCTCTTTTTGATCACGTTGTACAACGCGTTCATCTATGGGTTGTTGTACTTGTTTTTGACGGCGGTGCCCTTGATTTTCGTGGGCGAGTACGGCTTCTCTGAAGGAGTGGGCCAGTTGCCTTACATTTCCATGCTTATTGGTGTTTTCTTGGGCGGCGTCATTTCGCTTTTCATGGACAAAAGATACGCCACTGCGATGGCCGCCAACAACGGAAAACCGGTGCCAGAGGAGAGATTGCCTCCCATGATGGTCGGGTCTTTCATCTTTGCCATTGGCTTGTTCTGGTTGGGGTGGACCGGCAGTTATCCTGAAACCGTGCACTGGATTGTGCCCACTATCGGTGCTGCGCCAATCGGGTGTGGACTCATTCTCATTTTCCTCCCCTGCTTGAATTACATCATCGACTGCTACTTGTTGTTTGCTGCTTCTGCGTTGGCTGGAAATGCGTTTTTGAGATCGGCGTTTGGAGCGGCGTTCCCGCTTTTCGCCCGCCAGATGTTTGTCAACATGAAAATCCAGTGGGCCAGCACGTTGTTGGGGTGTGTTGCGGTTGCGTTGATTCCGGTGCCGTTCTTGTTCTACAAGTTCGGCAAGTCGATCCGGATCAAGTCGAAGTACGCGTTTGATTTGAGTTAGAGGTAGAAAAGTTCCGTGGGTTGCATTTGGCTGCTCTGCAGTAACATAATATAATGATTCGACATACACTAAGAGAAGTAGAAAGGTGGCTCAGCGTGAACTCAAGCCTTACTCTTCAACCGGAAGAATTGGAAAAACTCCGCTAGTCCATGTATATATTCGCGGTGTCCATCGATCGACTTTGGCACTAAGTAGCATTTGCGGTCCTTCTCCACGCGCGGTCCTGCACGCTCATCCTACACCTCTCACCATAATCAACTACACCTACTTAGACGCGACATCCAATGGACTACGGAAATTACGGCAACTACGGCGACGGCGGGTTCAACCAGGACGCGCAGTACTCAGAGAACAGCAACTCGCAGCGTCTGCAGACGCGTTCGACGTTGAGCCCCGTGACCATCAAGCAGATCCACGACTCGTCGCAGCCAGTCCCCGATGACGAATTTGTGGTGAACAACGTCGCTTTAAACATGGTTTCCTTCGTTGGAGTGGTCAGGAAGGTCGAGAACAACACCAGTGCAGTGACAATCACCATCGAGGACGGTACTGGGTCTGTTGACGTGAGAAAGTGGGTGGACGAGAAGATCGCCACTGCCGCCGAGGAAGGCGAGCGGTTTCTGGCGTTGGAAAACAAGTACGTGTATGTGACAGGCGCGTTAAAGGAAATGCAGCTGAAGAAAAGCATCCAGCACGCCACCATTCGCGAGGTGGCCGACTACAACGAGGTGGTGTACCACATGCTCTACGCGATCGAAAACCACTTGGCTGCCCAGGGATTGATGAAGAGCGGCACGAAACAGGAGAACGGCAACGGGCTCTTTGTGAGCGAAAACGGCAACTCGGCCGCCGCGGGCTCGGGCGACATCGCCGACCAGATCATGAGTGTGATCAGCTCCAACACCGCGTCCATGCCCGAAGGTGTGCCGGTGGGGTGGATCGGCGACCAGTTGGGCGTGCTGGTGGACGTGGTCAAGGAGAAGTGCCACTACTTGTCGGAGATGGGGAGAGTGTACCAGGGATACGACGAGGGCTCGTATTTGAGTATTTAGGTTGTAAATTTCATAATCAAGTGAGTATTGACGGCGTGTATTTTCACCGTTTGTGTCTACTTAGTCAGTCTTCAGAAACGTCCTCCCCAAAGTACACATTCCACAAGTCCGTGTCGGCAATTGACTCGCTGTTGCCTGCAAATTGGCGTCCACTAGTTACCTCAGTGGCTTGTCCCAAAGTCAATGCAAATGACTCGGCGGTTCGAAGGTCATTCTCCACAATTTGCTCCGGTAGTTCTGGTTCCGCCGACTTGGGCTGAAGATGGTTTTCTTGGGCGTTGGCCCTCAAGTACTCGAGTCTCTTTCTTGTGCCGAGAGCAACGATATTCTCCTCCACGCTGTTCTCAATGGCAAACATCCACACGGTGGTGACGTTTTTTTGGCCAATGCGGTGGATCCGCGAAATCGCCTGGAGCTCGGTGGGCGTATTGACCAACGGCTCACAGAGGAAAATGTGAGTGGCGTTGATCAAAGTGAGCCCGCTGGCCTGGGCCTGCGCGTTCAACAAGAAACACGTTTTGAGGGCGTTTTTGTTTTTGAATTCCTCCACCGGGTCGATCTTGCGGTTCTTGTACGCTGCAACGTGCGAGCCTTTCGCTGACACGTAGGTGATGCCTGCCTTGTCGAACGCGAACGCAAGAATCACCAAAAGATCCTGCCACTGGCTGAAAATCACAATCTGCACCTCGGGGTCCAAGTTGCGCAAGTGGAGCACCTGCTTCACAATGATATCCACCTTGGACCCGTACGAGTTCGACAACTTGATCCGCTGGATCCGCTTCAACACTTCAGGGTCCATTTGCTTGTACACCTGGTGGATTGAGCTTCGGTGGTGGCCCTCGAGTTCGTGCGGCTCGCCATGTCCATTTTCCACCGCCTGTGCTTTCAAGTCCGACTTGTAGTGCGTGAAATAGTACACGGTTTCTCTGTCGGTATATGTTTTGCACATGGGACACCACGGATGGCCGGTGTTGAGCCATTCGTCTAGACACGCTTTGCAGAACTTGTGGCCGCATGAAGTCAACGAGCCAACGGTGATTGGCGACTGGCAAATGATGCAAATGACCTCTTCCTGCGAGTCGGGCAACTCCAAGTTCTCCTGCTTGACCTTGTGTTTTTCGTCCTTCGGAATCAACGTGGCCAAGTACCTGTATCGAGTCATGCCCCTGGTCAACTTGTTGCGAGCTCCCACCAAGTAGTTGAAGAGCGTTTGGAACTCTCCGTCTATCAACGTCGGCTGGAAGTCCTCCTGCAAGAAGCCAAACGACTTGGTTTGCACGCTATCGGAGATCTGCTGGAGCTGCTTGAAGTACTCGACTCTGGCGTTGAAAATGGCATTGAACGTGGTGTTCAACTCCTTCTGGAGCAAGCTCTGGCTGTTTTTCTCGTTCTCAAACACGTTCCTCAAGATGTGAACAATCTCTTCAAACACTTCGACCTGCGAATTGACCTTGTAGTTGTCTCTCATTTCGATCTCGAGAAGACGCGCTTCTTGCAAGAGTTCCTCGAAGGAAATCTTCAAATCAGGCTTCGACTTCATCCTCTTGTTCTGCAACTCTTTCAAGAATTTTTTGTCGTTGACTCTCTGCGACTCGAGCTTATAATCGTGGTCCTGCTGCTTGGTAATCTCTGTGATTTTGGTCTTTAACTCCAAAGTGGCATTGGACCTGTCAGTGAGCAATTGTGAGATGACAAGCATGAGACACGACGCCTGGTCTTGGTCCACAATAGACTGCTCGTATTCTTCTCCGTCAGGAGACTTGTCTGAGGTCAATAGAGGGTTGCACAACACCTTGATTAGCTGTTGGACGGTCTCATTGATGAACTTTGCTTGCAAGTTGAGTTGGGCGAAGAGTTTCATGAACTGGTCGATCACCTGTTTGCTTCTGATGCCTCCCACGAGCTCGCCGATATCCAGGACCTCGATAAGTGGGACTGCCGTGAAAAGTTTCTTGGAAGTCTTGGGGAACAACGCCTCGCCATCGTTGACCCACGGTCCTTCTTCTATAACGCTTCGTGACTGGAGTCTTTTCGACGTCACGATGTCGACATCTTTAATTGAGTGCTTCAAGATGTGTTTTCGGCACTCCTCCGCGAGGGAGTAGTAGTTCAGCTCGAGAAATTTGTTCTTCTCGATCTCAATTTCTTCGGAAGAGAGATTTGGCTCTGGCTTGAACAACGCCAAGTAGTCGACCGCCTCCTCCTTGCCAAGCTCGATCCCCGAGTACAAGGAAATCTCCTCGGCATTCAAGACCCCGTACAGGTTCACTTTGGCGTCCAATTCCAAAAGAGAGTCGAATGAGATCCTCAACTCCTTGATCTTCTGCTGGTACTCGGCGTCGTAAAGCTGGAAGTGGGCCGAGGCAAGCAAGAAATAGCACTTGTGCTCGGTCATTTTCCACGAGCGGAGCCTCAACTTGTTCGAGGCAACAAGCTCCTTGTATTTCTGGAACTTCGCCAACGCCTCCTGGATCTGCAGCTCGTCAACGACAACCTCCTCTTTTTCCTTCTTGACCACCTCTAATTTTGGCTCTTCGACGTCTGAGCTCTCGTCGTCGTCGTCGTCCGACATTTCCTCCATGTCCTTGTTGCCCAATGCTCCGTGTCCCAACAACACCTGGCGCACTTTCTGGTATTCCTGAGTGTCACGCTGGCTCTTGACAGTGACCCTCTCAATCAACTTTCTTGTCTCAGAGAGAACCACACTAATGATCTCGATGACTTTCTCGGGATAGAGCACATATTCCAACAACTGGCAGATGTCCAAAAGGCGGTTGATGATGCCCCTCTCGGACTCGCCAATGTCGTCCACAACAGAGTCGATCATGTCGTCCAAGACGTCCTCCAACGTCTTCAACTCCGGGATGCCGTGCAACAAAAACCGGTTCTTGTTTTTCCCTCTGGTGGCATGTGCTTTTGGCAAGTGGCCCACTTGCAAATTCCCACAGAGCTGTCTCAACTTCACGAGCCACGATCTCAAATGCACACACGCGGACGACGTGAGCTTGATCTCGGACTTTTTCGGGATGTTGTCGACGTAGATGCCGATCGACGCGAGCGTCGACTCGAACATTTGGTCGTACTTATCCTGCTCGACTTTCGTGAATGGCATGGTGAGCAAAACACGCTGCTGAGGCGGGAGCTTGATATCGTCGTGGACCATTGCTTTCGTGTGGCGTAACGAAAGATCCAGCCATATCCGGATGAAATCGCCGTTGCCTCTGTCGGGCCCAGTGAGCTGCTTCCAGCAGAATTTCGAGATCTCGTAGTTGAACGGCGCAAACTTGAGAAACTGGAGCACCGCAGCCAGACGTGCCGGAGTGCCTGAAACGCCCCACGAGTGGAATCTTGGGATCAACGCAGCGGTTTTAAATGCCCTCGATGCTCCCGATGAGACCATCTGCACTTCGTCGAGCACAACTCTCCACCACTGGGACAGCATGAGTGGAGATTCGTAGAAATGCGTGTGTGGGATCGTGCTTGGGTCCTCTCTTCTCACTCGCGCCGCTAGTTCTTCCAAAACGGCCTTGTCGTACTTTCTTTGGTTGAAAGTTGCCTCAGCCTGCGGAGCAGGGTTCAACTCTGCTTTGTACTCAGCCACGAGCGACGCAATATCGTCCTTGGGTGGCTCTTGCTTCTCGTCGCCCGCTTCCGAGCTGGTTCGCTTCCGTCCGCCTCTGGTGGGAATGTGGCGTGAAGAATAATTTGCGTAGTCCATTTCGCGAGACATGGTGGCGTAGTTCATAAGCACAATGTCAAACCGCTGGAGGTATTCGCCAATGTAGCGTGGCACATTTGAGAGTTCCGGATACTTCCCTAGTCCTTTGTAGATGGTCACGGAGAGACTCGGACACAAGTGGCCGATTTCGCTGTACCACTGCCTGAGGATGGAGTCTGGCGCCGCTATAAGGGTTGTTTTCGCCTTTTTCACCATCCGGAAGTCGCCCTCCTCCTTGAACTGCAAAGAAATCTCCTGTCCCACCTCCGAACTGGGCCGTGGGTTGAGAAGCACCAAGTCCATGACCTCGACCGTTTTCCCAAGCCCCATTTCTTCGGACAAAAGACCCCGCCCCGGCATTGGAGCGTCATTGTGCGTGTTGTAGTACTCCAAAAGAAAACCCACCATCTGCTCCAGCAGCATTATGTTGCCCGTATAGTCGTTGACCCAGCAGATGCGGCCCTTGAAGAGCACCCGGTTCCAGCCGTAGCACATGCGTGCCAACGTGTCAAAGATGTGCTTGTCGAGCACATTGGGATCCGCGTCCGGGAACTGCCGGAGCAGATCGGCCATGGCGTCGCTGATGAGCGGTGTATGGCGACAACTTCTCAGCTTGGGGTCGTAACTGACGCCTTCTTTCGAGAGGAGCCACCCGACCGATTTCCGCTGGAACGGGAGAAGGTCTGTGAGTAGCTGCGGATGGAAGTAGCTGTTGCTGGCAGGCGGCATCCGTGCGGTGTTGTCGGTGATCACTTTGTAGAATAAGTGGGTGTCGATGGGCAAGCCCTTGTACGAGTCGACAAAAGCGTCGATGCTCGTGGGCAACAGCTCCATGTGAGGGCGGAGAACCTGAATCAACGCAGCCGTGACGTCCGACAGGAAGTACCGGTAAAACAGCGGCCGTATCGTCACTGAGTAGCTTAGTCTGGTGGTGACCATGTTTGTTCGGGTGTTGAGCTCAAGATCCCACTGGCAGTGCGTCACCGTGAAGTGTGGCTTGCACTTCTTCATTCTGTTGGTGATGAAGCGGATCTCGTCAAAGGTCACCTGTCGGATCTTGTCGTCTAGCACATTCACAGACACGAGGGTTCCCTTCTTGACTTTGCCGCGCTGCTTGTTGAGAATGGCAAGAAGCGGCGTGTCGTTCACCCCTGCCTTGATTTCAAACGTTTCCGTTGAGTACTGGAACGTTCCTCGGCCCCTTGACTCAATACCCGAGTCCACATACTGAGAGATCACTTTTGGGTCTAGGTCCACGGAACTGCGCATGTGGCACACCAAATTCCGCGAGATCACCGGGAAGTCGTCGCTTGTGCTATCTTTGGCGGCTGCCTCCAATTTTTTCCGCTTCTTCATGGACGAATCGGCGTCGGCGTACTGGAGGATGGATTCAAGGTCAAACTCCACCAATTCCGAGGCCACGGTAGTCTCCGGCACGCTTTTCGAGCCCCACATGATACAATCCAAACGAGTTGCGTAGTTAAGGCCCAACCGACCGATTTTGGGTGTGTTGCTGACTTGCTGCAGTGATGAGTAAAGAAGTGCCACTCGTCTATAGATAAGTATGAGATCGCGACTGCATACAACACCGATGGCGATAACCTTGTGTTTGACGTATTCTAATGAACTTACAAAAAAACTTAGATGTAGATAACGTCAGTTAAAGCGCTACTTAGCTAGGCCGTCACGGATCCGTCCTGTAAAAAAAAGTTTTGGAAAAATGCTTTCTGAAGTGAAGTGAATTCCCCTCCCGGTGAGTTGCTCTATTAATCTGCCGTCAGTGGCATATTGGGTAATATCTAAGCCAATGATCACGTTTGCACGGCCAAAGTTCTCTTTCTGCGTTCTAATATCGATGCTCCGCCCAAATTTAGCTCAAACGCACCGTCAGCGGGCAAGTCGCGAGGAATGGTGTCTTGGACGGGAGTGTCCACGTCCATGTCCTCGTCCTCTTCAAGAACGTCAGGAATCATGTTGCGATTGTTCTTTTGTAGAGCAGCTTCCTCGCCGATTCTGTGCACGGCAGCAGAAATGTCAAACGCATCACGGAGGGCCAGTGCAGCAGGCGAGTACATCCCGGTGTTTGTGTAGGCATTGAGGTGGTGTGGAGGCACATGAACGTTTCTGTGGTACTCCACAGGGTGCTCGAACGAGTGGGCAGCCTTGCGCACCCATGGGTCGTCGAAAAACTCCTCGATGGTATACCTTCTCTTAGCATCCACCGTGAGAAGACGAGACACACAGTACTTAGCGTCGCTGCTGATCTCATCCCACCATGGTGCCAAGAAGGTGTACTCACCTCTGGCCACTTTCTCGGTCAATGCCTCGATCCGCTCGTCGTAGAAAGGTGGGAATCCACATAACAACGTGTACAAGACACAGCCGATGGCCCACATGTCCACTTCTTTCGAGTAGCGCTCGTCACGCACAATTTCAGGCGCCGTGTAGCCAACCGTGCCGCATGGGGTCTTGGTGTTGTGTTCCCAGATCTGCTTGGACAAGCCAAAGTCGGCCAACTTCACTTTCCCAATGGTTCCACCGCCAACACCCGGAGTAAACTTGCCTTCGTCTTTCTTTGTTTTCGGATCGTCCGAACGGCGAAGCTCTGCAATGGGATTGAGCGAAGGCTTGTACTCGATCGGGTAAAACAACAAGTTCTCTGGTTTGATGTCCCTGTGGACGATTCCAACCTCCTCGTGCAAGTAACGCACCGCCTGGGCAACCTGGTAGATCACGTGGCGGGCCAAGTTCTCACTGAGGTAGGTGTAGTTGACGATTGCCCCGAAGATCTCTCCGCCGGGGACAAGTTCTTGCACAATGTAGTAGTAAGGTTCACTCTCGATGAACTCCACGAAGTTCACGATGTTGGGGTGCTCGAGCTGGCGCATGATGATCACCTCCTTCAACACCGCCTGCTTCTGGGCGCTGTCCATCTGGTACTTGCGCAAAATCTTCACCGCAACTTCCTTGCCCGTCTCGATGTGACGAGCTTTGAACACCACCGAAAACGCTCCCTCGCCCATCTTTTCCAACACCTGGTACTGCTCCAAGTTTGGGTACTCGACCTTGGCCGTTCTGTTCTTCCTTTCTTCCTCCACCAAGTGGTTGGCAACCTTGTCGTAGTGTTGCTTGTTGTGAATATTGCTGGCCGCTTTATCGCCAGAAGGCTCCTCGAGGTCTCTCGAACTGCCCGAGGTCAAATCGGAGTTTTCCAAGTCCGAGGGCAACACCGACACGCCGTTTAACAGTTCTGAGTATGTCACGATCTCTGCCTCCGATTGGGTGAGCGGCATCCCGGTGGCGGCTTTAGCGGTCAAATCGTTGGCCTGGCGGCCATGCCTGATGAACGCCTTGAGGTTATCAAACATCATTAACGGGCAATAAAAATATGGGGTGTGACTTTTGAAAAGAAATAGGGCCGTTAAAATAAGCGGAAAAAGGGTATCGGAGTTGACAAGTTAGTAGGCCATTCACTCCGTTTTCATCAATCTGACAGCAATAATGCATCTTGCATTAGAGGCGTACCCCGCGACATTTTGCGAGCAGCGACATTAGCCGCAGCTCATCTGGGCAGGGTTGCCGTCAGTTCCGTACCCGGGCACGACCAGTGGTTTGGGCCGGAAGTTTTCAGGAAAAATGGTACAAATGTGAAGACGACCGCTGGCACCAATCTCAGATGAATTTTTTTCTCTTGCCCGTCCGGCGTTTGCGCCTTATCGACGGTGGGACACTTTTCGTGGGGAGGTTGCGATGTCGGGTGTACGGGTGCGCATTCCGTGGTGACTGCAACTTGCGGTCCGGAGTTCCACCCAATGTCTTACCTGCACCGCCACATGTGGCCGTCATGAGGAACCCTGTGCTTGTGAGCGCAATCGGCTTACATTTTTTAGTGGTGATGACTGTGCACGTGACACGTTTGGGCTAGCCCTTTGGTGGGGTTCCGAGGTTGGGTTTGTTGACAATACGGCAGGTTCGGGCTTCGGTGTCCCGATATTCGGGGGTTTGTTAAGCGTGCAGAAGCCGGGATCCTCCGATCCACCCGCAAAACCAAAACAATACTTGTTTGCTGCCCGAAATCTCCAGCCTCACCATTATTAGAAACCACCCTGGAAATCCGCTGGGCACAAGGGAGGGTCCGTGTACTGCACAGAGGCGCGCGCTCGATCGTGGCGCAACCCTTATTAATCCTGCATACATGCCACCATGTGCAACGTCGTCTACCTCCAACCACTTAAACCACCATAACCAATCCATCGAAAAATGTCAGTTCCCGCTATTGTGTTCACCGACTGGGATGGAACAGTCACCCTCCAGGACTCCAACGACTACTTGACTGAGAATCTCGGCTTCGGCCGCCCGCGCCGCTTGGAGATCAACGACGAGATTCTTAACGGCGCTAAGCTGTTCAAGGACGGGTTTTCCGAGATGTTGAGGTCGATCCCAACGCCGTTCCCTGAGTGTATTCTGTACTTGTTGGAGCATGTGCAGCTCGACCCGGGGTTCAAGGAATTTTACACCTGGTGTGAGGCCAGAGGAATCCCCGTGATTGTTGTTAGCAGCGGCATGAAACCGATTATCCACGCGCTTCTCACGCTGTTGGTGGGCACCGAAGCCGTTGCAAACATCGAGATTATTTCAAACGGCGTGGACGTGGACGAGGCCACCGGGAAGTGGCAGATTGTCTACAAAGACCCGGACACCGGGTTTGGCCACGATAAGAGCCGGTCGATTCGGGAATACTTGACGGCGCATGGGTACACCAAGGAGAACATGCCGCCGCTTTTCTACTGTGGGGACGGCGTGAGCGATCTTTCTGCTGCGAAGGAGACAAACTTGCTTTTCGCCAAACACGGCAAGGATTTGATCACGTACTGCCGCCGCGAGAACATCCCGTACACCGAGTTCAACAACTTTGACGACATTTTCCGCAAGATCCAGAGCATCGTGGATGGCGGCAAGGACTACAAGGACTACATTGAAAACTAGACGGCGGTCAGCACGCCTGATTGCCATTAGACGGGGCACCATGTTGCGATTACGATGTAGAGCGTCGCAAGAAGGTGCGCCAGCGAGGAGAACGCGATTGCTGTCGACCGGAAATTGCTAGTGAGCGGAAAAGCGGTTGGTCGGAAAAAGCCATGGACAGAAAGTTAGTGGGCCATTGGATCCGTGGAAGATGCCACCGTTGATCAGTGACGATACGATACCTTGCTAATACTACCAACTGGCGGTTTATTGCTATTTGTAAAGTCTTCATCCAACGTGTTCTATTCAGACGTAACTTTAGACGGCAGGCGCCCCCCTCCGAAGAAAGAGTGAAACTTGCCCTGCGTGGGCCGTGGGCAGCCATGCAGTATTACCCTCTGAAAATATACCATGCGCTGCAATGCACAGGCTAACACCGGTATCGTCGAACACCCTTATTCCTGCCATGCAAGGTCGCGAGGGAAATTCATGCGCGCCGTCGTCATGCGCAGTAGGGTGCCGATCCGTGTGCAGGCGCGCGGCACCTCCCCCCACAGTTGGCCACGATTAGGTGACGGTATCCGAGCGATTTTTAGCGTCACAAAAACATCGACTCGTCGTTTTTGCTCACGAGCAACCGCTCCTTGCGGTACCGCTTCTTGTCTGGCCCGTGAATTAGCCGCTGGTGCCTCAGCAAGCTGTCCAGGCGGTAAAAAGCCCGCAGGCACCTAGGCTCGACACATACGTAGACATGGCTCAAGAATTCCTTGAGGAGCCCGCTCCGCAAGTCCACCGCCAGCTTCTTGGAGGTGTCGCTGTTGTACGCTTTCAAGTGGTGGTTGCAAATGTGCCTTCGGAGAAGCCACCGGAACCGGAACCCGACCACCAGAAACGCACACGTTGGGTCTGGACAGAAGTTCTCGTGCTTGACGCGCTCGGCGTCCAAGTGTTGCAAGTATTCCTCAACAACGTCGAACTTCTCCTCGCAGTGGGCGCAGATCATGCTCTCCTGCGGCTCTTGCACCTGCTTGTGCCGCTGCAAATGGGCATTCCACCGTTCTTGCGCAGATACACATGTCATGGGCACCAACTCGTCCACGGTCGAGCACGCATGCACACGGAACTCGGGCGACGACCCGGACATCTCAAACCGCTCGCCCCTGTCGCCAAACCGGTCGAACCTGTCGCCAAAACGGTCGAACCTGTCGCCAATCCGCTCACTGTGCATCTTCTTGTTCTTCGCAACCATCATGCGCTCCTGCCCCGGCGAGGTGTTGCTCAGGTCCGCGGAGCTGCTGCGGCGCATGTCGAGGGTGTAGTTGCTGGGCAGCGAGTTGGAGGCGCCGGAGGACCCCGAGTTCTGCGGCACCGGCGCCCGGTTGCTGTAAAGATCGAAGTAGCCATTGTTCAAGCCTGCTCGAGCATGGCCCACGTCCGGGACGCTGCGGCGGTGGAGGCCGTGGTCCACAGCGTACTCGGGACGCGTTTCGGCACTCACAGAGAGCCGGGCGGCAATGGTGGCGGCGGCCGCGTGCGTGTCGAAGTAGCCCGAGCTCATCATGTCGTTCGTGTACGCTAGCAGGCTGCCGAGCCCGCTGGAAACGTTAATGGCGCCGCTGGAACTGTTAATGGCGCCGGATTCGGGGCCAGAGGGGGCCGTGGCGGTGGAGAGCACGCCGTTCCCTTCGTGGGCCCCGTGGAATCCTGAGCTTCCGCCGCCCGTACCCATATTCATTGCACTGGCCATAGAACCGGGGCCCATTGTGGCTGCGTTGGCGAAACCGGCGTTGTTGACGGCCACGTGGCTCACGCTGGTGTTGAGCAACCCCATGCCGAGCTGTGCATCGTATGCTGGCTGGTGTTGCACCGGTTGGTTGCTTCCGAACGGGTCATGGAAGTCGTTTGTGGCTTCGTGGTAAGGTTGGCCCGAATTTGGGTCCGGGTGGTGGTATTCCAGGGTTTGGAAGTACACGCGGTCGTTCTGGCGCGAGTTGACCGCGGTCATGTGGACATCGGCCGCATGGTTGTAGTCTGGGGACTGTTTGTGCCAGGGGAATGTGAGCGAGTGGTCGGGAAAATCCGGGAATGTGGCCGGGGGCCCATCAAGGGCTATTGCCGGGTTGGTGCCGTGCTTCATCCAGGGTAAGAAAACGGAGGGGAACGAAGCTTCTGCGGTAGCCGCTGGAGAAACAAAAATATTGGTATGGTGGTCAACCCCCATCGAGATCGACTAGTATTTATTCCTAGCCCGCAGATTGACCAGCACGCATGAATGGCAACTTGAACCACGGTAGTGTATGCAGGGAGCGTAATCTTATGCATGCACGTATTAATTCGGCGATCGCGACGCAGTGACCGCCCTAGTCTGATCGGGCTACGAAGAGAAATCCCGGAATTGTGACTCCACCCCCGCTAAACACGTTCAGCTGTCAGAAAAAATTATTACCACTGAGAAGGGTTGTCCGCATTAGTTCGCTCACACACACATTCTCAGATTTTTCGACGCAGCATTGCGCGATAACCCTTGTGCACAAGACCTGCTTGTGGGTTGGAATCCTTGTCTGCAGAAGGAAGAACGTGCCGCGGATGCAACTGCAGGCAGAGACATGCTGCGAGTGACCTTGCCAATAAGCGATTGTAAATCCTACCTGCATATACGACAATCTTGCAGGAGATTGCAGTGGGCTGATGCATGCCTCTAGTGCTCGCAACACTCGCTCCAAGCGGGAACAGCCAACACTTTTTCGGTGCGGTTGGTGTCTTGAGTTAACGAGTGTGTCAAGTTGTTTCCAGACAGAAAAACAAGATTGGCGACTCGTCAACACGCAGAGGTGAATCCAACCCCAAATCGGAGTTGCGCGGCCGTTCTCCGACAGCATGCATGAATCTCTGTGGTTGTCGTCAGCAACCAGGAACCCCACTGCACCCGCCATTGGTCAATTACGAAGAATGAAAATTTTCATCCTCTTTTGATAGTAAGGTGGTTATATCCGGTTACCCTAAATATCTTAAACGTCAGTCTGCATTGTGGGGTGCCCGTGGCTTCTCCGTGAGCTTAATGTGTCGAAAATATCAGGCAGCAACGGTTCTAACGCAAAATGCCTCAGCACGTTGCGAACAGTGCTGCACCCCGAATGCTGAGGAAGCGATAAGTTGCGGTGCTTCTTTGCGACGCCAGTGTGCGCGGCCACATTGGGACACCACATCTAGTTTTGGGCCCCGACCTGCCACCAGTGACTCCCAAGCTCACACCCAACTTGACCACGAGTTTTCATTTTCAGAATCATCTCTTACAGGGGTCCAATCTTGGCTGCGCTACACAATTAGGGGAATTTAGAATCGCTAGAACGCGATCTGCATTGCTTGAATGTTCGCAGGGAGGTGCGCCACAATACCAGTATTGCATAGTGGAGGCCCCATCAGGCAAGTGCCGAGGGGAACTAGTACCGCATGCAGCACCTAATCCGAACTGCCCGCGATTAGCCGTATTAGGAAAGTTTCCGTCGCGACCGCTTGCCGCATTCGGCCATTGTGCCGACGAAACAATCAATTATCACTACGCCAACCGTGGGAACGTATCGGAGTGCCGACGCGGGATTTCAACTCAGCATACCGTAAACGTTGGATTACAGCCACTTTGAGTTGGCATTCTACGGAATTTTCTCGCAGGAAACGCAAGGGCTACATCTCCAATTACACTTGCATACATGCGTTCGATGGAGAATGCTCTAGTGCTTGAACGACATCGTATTGGGCCCAATGTGGTGGCCGTTGGTATGGTTATTGGCTCTGGCGGCATTTTTAGGAGTTGTAGTCCGTGCATTGGCGCTGGCGGGAAACGGTTTTCTTGATGTGTGAGTGGATCATAGGGGCTGCTAATCTTTCGTGTTTTTGGGGTTTTTTTTGGAGCCGCTTCGACTTGTGGAGCCGCTTCGACTTGCTTCGGTGAATATGGCCACGGTGGTTTCCGGGTTTCTGGGTGCTGCCACTTTTGAGAAGGAGGCAGATTTTTTTGGACCAGGCTTAAGTAGGACTTAGCCAGATTAGCGCAGTACATGAACGTCAGCATCGATTCTTTTTTGGAAATATTGGAACTTTCTAAAAGAAAACAATGGAAGCCAGCCAGAACGGGCCGCACTGCATCGGAGAAGTGCCACTTGATGCTGGTGCACAGCCATAGTGCCGCTTCTTGCTGATTTTGATTTTTCAGTTTATCACTCCAAAAAGAACCTCTGACGATTGTGGCAGCGGCGATGTCGACCATCGTTTGAATTTTGCACCGGTATTGCAAACACTCAGTCATTGCTTCTGTCATAGTCGCTGTTTCGATTTTTTCGGACTACGCCAGATTTCTCAACACTGTGTTGTCGAAACAGTTCGCATCCACCACCAAAAAACTCCAAAAATTTATTTGCACCGATAAAACAGCGAAGGGGGGCTTCTGGTCTTCCAAATCAAATTCTCCACATCATCATGTATTTCTGGAATTATTTTTCACCCTGGAAATGTCCTAGACTTTGAGTTTTTTTTGAAGGGATTGGTGTTATGAGAGCATAACGGGGGGCTAAAAAATGCACACGTCAGGCAAGAGAGCAGAAACGAAAGTGGAAATGAAGCTGACTGAAGAAGATCACTATTAGATTGTCGTTGATTTGTTAGCTGCTCAAAATCTGCTGGTGGCTGACCGTTTCCTAAATTTTCTGCCTCGTTCAAATACCATCTATGAAAGTTCTCTCACTGGTCGACTAGAAACTTGAGCAGATTTTTCTGCATACGTGTTGTTTGCAATTCCAAGAATTCGCCGGAAAACGCTTCAGTCTCCAGAAATCCTTCTGTGGTTTTGTTTGGAGCAGAATTCCTTTCAAAGCGCACTCGTGCTTGAAACCACAAGCTGAATTCTGACAAAAACTACTTCTTGGAAGCCTGCAAGGGATCAAAAAAACCTTTCAGGTTGGATGCTCTTTGAACAGCTACTGTTGGTTGTTCAAAGCCTTCAAATCAAATAAGTTCTGGAGGAGAAACGGATGCAAGACTTGAACGAAACTAAGCAATAAATAATCAGCACTTGACCAATGGACGCCACTTTTCTGATACCTTAGCAATCTCCCTAATAATCTCCCTAATAATCTCCCTGACAATCTCCCTGACAATCTCCCTGACAATTTCCCTGACAATTTCATCCTTCTAACTTCAAACCAACGCCAACCTGTGAAAAACCACTGAGCTGGACTGCTGCAAAGAAAACCTTCTCCAATACAGTTTCCTTCGACAACAACACAAAAAAACCCTCTCCCGTGCACAAGACAGGATCTTCCTTTCCAGCACCTTCCCAGGACCGACGAATATTTCATCTTCCAAGTCTACAGCCCCTAAGATCTTGAAGATCTGCCCCTATTCTCCAATGCTGCTCCCCGGGTTTTAGTGTCGTATTTTTTGTTGCGCCGACAACAGGAGCAAAATTTTCTAGCGTACTGGTTTGAAGCTGCCGGAGCCGTACGATCTAATTTTAGATCGCCCATACGCTTGAGTGTTTCGCTGAAAGAAGACACCAAAGTCCACCCAGACACGTCCGCAGGATGCCACATTCTAGATCCAGCACAAAATCGTTCCATCACAGCTGCCAAGCAATTTTGCGCCTTTTCTTCCGCTCCGTGCTTGACACCATGTCCACTGCGAGTAACATCCAGTTTTAATCCGGCGTGCCTACGTGGCCCACCCACTGAAACTTGCATGAAGTACGTTGTGGTAGGGACGTTTCCGGCCACAGTATTTTTTTGACTCCGGAATCGGTCCAACTGGGAACAATGGACCAGGTTCCAGACTGTTGTACCGATCCTGCACCCAGTACAGAACCTCCAGTTGGAGTATTGTGACAACTTGTATGTGCAGGATACCAGCCCGTAAGCGTGGTTTAGCCGTCTTACTAGCGATCTTCCTCTGGTGGCCCCTGTTTTTCGAATTTCGCTAGTCTTGACCCCTTTTTTCTGGATCTTACTTAAACCACCAGCTTCCAGTTATTTCTAGCAACCAAAAACAACATGACTGTCTCCCTCTCTTCGGCGGCTAAGTCCAGGTTGTCAAATGCCATGACCATGGCCAGAAAATACGCCAGTTTCATTGGACCCGGGATCATGATTTCGGTTGCTTATATGGACCCAGGTAATTACGCCACGGGTGTTAGTGCTGGTGCCGCCAACCGATTCTCGCTTTTGTTCATCACGTTGCTTTCGAGTATCATTGCGGTTTTCTTGCAATCTCTATGCATCAAACTCGGCACCGTGACAGGTTACGACTTGGCCCGGTGCAGCAGAGAGTACTTACCAAGAAAGTTGAACTATGTGTTGTGGTTTTTGGCCGAGTGTGCCATCATTGCCACCGATGTGGCCGAGGTGATCGGATCTGCCATTGCTCTTAACATCTTGTTGCGCATCCCACTACCAGCTGGTGTTGCCATCACCATTGTTGATGTTTTGGTGGTTTTGGCCGCTTATAAGGTCGACACACCCCTGGCGCATTTCGTTAGGTACTTCGAGTACGCGGTAGGCGTGCTTGTTGCCGGTGTTATTGTGTGTTTCATTGTTGTGTTGGCGTATTTGCCCCATGGCACAGCCTCCGTTGGCGCAGTGTTCCGAGGCTTTGCTCCAAGCAAGGAGATGTTCGAAGGACGCGGTCTCACCATCGCTACGTCGATCATTGGTGCTACCGTCATGATCCACTCGCTCTTTTTGGGCTCTGGGCTTGTGCAACCAAGATTGAGAGAGTACGACGTGAACAATGGTTATGCGAAGCTCCCTCAGTCGGAGAACGATGCTGAAGACAACTTGTTAACAACAGAAAAGGAAAAGGACACCACGCGCGTGCTGGAGTACTTCTACAACACGTACACACCATCGTACCACGCGATCCGGTACTGCCTCAAGTATTCCATTGTGGAATTGGTGGTGACACTCATGACGTTTGCGCTTTTCGTCAACTCAGCCATTTTGATCTTGGCGGGTGCTACTCTTTATGGTACAGAGGAGGCTGTTGACGCTGATCTCTACAGCATTCACCACTTGTTGCTGAAAACATTGGCCCCCGTCGTTGGGACTTTGTTCATGCTTGCGTTGTTGTTCAGCGGACAAAGCGCAGGAATTGTTTGCACGATAGCTGGTCAGATGGTCAGCGAGGGCCACTTGAAGTGGACAGTGAAGCCGTGGATTCGCCGTTTGGCCACCAGGGGTATTGCTATTGTGCCATGCTTGATCATCTCGATCTGCATCGGTAAAGACGCGTTGAACGCAGCGTTGAACATCTCGCAGGTGGTCATTTCGATTCTTTTGCCTCCACTTACTGCTCCACTCATCTATTTCACATGCAGCAAGAAAATTATGAGAGTGCAGAAACCAATAGAGGAGTGTGACGAAGACAGCGATCCTAATGAGCCCCAGTACTGGCAAATGGAGAACTCGTGGCTCACGACGATTATTATGGTTGCAATCTGGATTTTCATTTCCGTGTTGAACGTCTATGCGATAGTGCAAATGGCGCAAGACGGAGTAAACGGTTGAACCAGAGGATGGAATTAGAATACCAAGTCAATGTGGATTTTTATGTGGCCTACTTTTCTCTCGCTTTCTTTATGTTTGGTCTCACGCGGCATTATCTCCTTTATCTGCGATCACAATTTCGTATCTCGACCTCGGAGAGGCCGCGCTCGCACCCGTACACCACAACATTCCACCTCCCTGCCCAACTTGTAATCTACAATTCAATTATAACTTCCACAACCACACCCCACCCGCAGATTCACCTACCCGTGATTCTGATATTGGCGTGTAAAACCCGTGTTTGCCGTGCTCTGACCAAATTGACCCCGTTGAACAGGCGCCAAAACTCATATCCCGCAGTCCCGTTCCAGTCACAAGCAACACCGGCGGGAATCCCTATCTAACCCCACCGATCTCGACTTTTCCCCATCTCGCGGGTCGTCTCGGTGCCTTTCATGCCTTCCTCCAGCAGTATTCTCAAGAAGCTCCACTTGACCAGACTGAACCATTCACCCAATTCCAACGCAACTCTGCAACTGCCAGAAATCACCGTCAACGCCTTGGACAACATCGATTCAATGGAATATTATCCAATCAACCAGCAGGAAAACCAGCAGCAGCCTGTGCAATTACCTACCCAGCAGGTGACCCAACCAATTCAAGTCCAAACTGTCCAGAACCAGTTGCAACCTCAGCCAGATGCGGCCGCCCAATCTGCGCAGAGAGCCCATGATGAAGATGCAATTAGCCGCTCTCTTTTGCCTCAGCGGTCCACAGTGTCCAAGGGCAAGTACTCGCTTCAAGATTTCCACATTATGAGGACATTGGGTACCGGTTCGTTTGGCCGTGTCCATTTGGTGAGATCGGTGCACAATGGCCGTTATTACGCCATTAAAGTGTTGAAGAAGCACCAGGTGGTGAAGATGAAGCAGGTGGAGCACACTAACGACGAGCGCAGAATGTTGAAGTTGGTGGAACACCCCTTTTTGATCAGAATGTGGGGCACCTTCAAAGACTCCAAGAACTTGTTCATGGTGATGGACTATATCGAGGGAGGTGAGCTTTTCTCGCTTTTGAGAAAGTCACAGCGGTTCCCCAACCCGGTGGCGAAGTTCTATGCTGCCGAAGTCGTGTTGGCGTTGGAGTACTTACATTCCCACGACATCATCTATCGTGACTTGAAGCCTGAAAACATCTTGTTGGACCGCAATGGACACATCAAGATCACGGATTTCGGTTTTGCTAAGGAGGTTTCCACTGTGACATGGACCTTGTGTGGAACTCCCGACTATATCGCGCCCGAAGTGATCACGACCAAGCCTTACAACAAATCAGTCGACTGGTGGTCATTGGGAGTGTTAATCTACGAAATGTTGGCAGGCTACACTCCTTTCTACGACACCACGCCTATGAAAACGTACGAGAAGATCTTGTCTGGAAAGATCCACTTTCCCAGCTTTTTACATCCGGACGTGATCGATTTGTTATCGCGGTTGATCACGGCCGACTTGTCATCGAGATTGGGTAACTTGTTGAACGGCCCTGCCGATATCCGCAACCATCCGTGGTTTTCGGAGGTTGTGTGGGAGAAGTTGTTGGCAAAGGACATTGAGACGCCATACGAGCCTCCAATCACGGCCGGTGTCGGTGACTCGTCGTTATTCGACCACTACCCTGAGGAGCAGTTGGACTACGGCTCTGTTGGAGAAGACCCTTACGACAAGTACTTCACGGAGTTTTAACTGGCCACTACCACGGACTTGCGCAAGAAAATGCGAGAATCGGCGAGACAACCTCCTTATATTTCTTTTATTATTGCTATCGTCTATAATACAAACATCAACCTATAGTACATTTTCAACAACCTCTGGTTGTTATGCTCGGAACACTTTCTTGCACTCTAGACACACATAGAACAAGATCATCGACGTGTCCTTCCGTTTTTGCTGCGACTGGAAAAAAACACAGTCCTGGTTGCCACAGTGGGGGCAAGTCTTGTTGGATCTGGGCAACGTTGGATCGTTTCCGATGTCCTGCACCACTCCAGCAGTTTCACCAATGTTGGTTATAAGTTCGTGACGGTAAACCTTGGGGTTTTCGGCCAACTCGGTGTAATCGCAGTTCCGGCAAGAGTAAAGGAGCCTAGCGTTTTCCTTATCCTCCCTGGGATACAACATGTTGTTGCATTCTGCGCAGAACCTGAAGGAGGCCATTTTTGGTGGTTTGAGAGTTTTGGCGTCCCGACAATTTAGGTTGAAGTGGTGGTGCGCGCACGACCACTTAGACGGAGGACAGCCAGGAGAGGTTTCCTGCCAATAAATTTTTGTTGTTCAGGATCAGAAGAGATATATTTTCTCGAGGAGACGCTTGTTGAATTCTAAAATTGGGTGTTCTCCGTGTTTTTGGTGTCGTGGACGTGGTGTCACGTGCGCTAGTGGAACAGGGCAGAACACAGAGGCACGACTTCAAAAGGGGTGAAAAAATTCGAGAGACATATCAGAGACTATAAGCTAGGGTTTTTTCTCCTTCTCTTTCCTCCCCAGTTATTAACTTCTTCCCGCTATGACCACTCTGTGCTGAGACCACCCAACCTTACACCCGTGCCTCCCACATCCTCAAGCTCTACACCAAAAAAAATTTTCGAGACTCTCCAGATTTAGACCTCGTCAAAACATGTTGCGCCAATCCATTAGACCCGTCGCCAGAATACTCGCCAGACAGAACTTGCGTGTTTGCGTGCGTTTCAACGCTACTGCCGCCGAGAAGGCCCCAGTGGATCCCAAGATCGCCCAGATTGTTGACCAGATCTCCACTTTGACGTTGTTGGAAACCTCTGCATTGGTCACCGAGTTGAAGGACAGATTGAACATTTCTGACATTGCTCTCCCTGCTGCCGGTGCCGCTCCTGTTGCCGCCGCCCCTGTTGAGGAGGAGGTTCCTGAAGTTGTTGAGGAGAAGACGATTTTCTCGATCAAGTTGGACTCGTTCGACGCGAAGCTGAAGCCAAAGATCATCAAGGAGGTCAAGAGCTTGTTGGGCTTGTCCTTGGTTGAGTCCAAGAAGTTTGTGGAGGCTGCGCCTAAAGTGTTGAAAGAAAACGTCGCCAAAGAAGACGCCGACAAGATCAAGGCCACCTTGGAAGGATTGGGCGCCAAGGTGTCTTTGGAGTAAGCTGGGTGTCACCACACCGTCCATTCATAGTCCTGTACATATACGAAGCTAAAGAGTGGGATGTAGCGTGGGAACTATCGGGTTCTCATTTTGATGGGTATAATTGAGCGCGGAGCGAGCAACTCATGTAGCGCACAATTTACATCCTTTTGCTGATGATGAAAGTGATGAAGTGACGGCAAGCTGCCACCTGTGAGCAAATCAATACCACGTTTAGAAGCGTCGAGAGTTCTTTTTGGACGTTGTGTGAAAGAGGTTTACCTCAGCAGGATCTCGCTATTTTGCATTCCGAACTGCTCTCACTTCAGATCGTCCCAATATCGTGTTCAAATAAATCCACCAGAACATCGTAGTGTCAACGGCGTGCTTTAAGCTATCAACATGACCGGTCACGGTTCCTCTACAGACACCTCAGAGATTACTTAGCCTCGAAGCTATCTACAGCCTTTCTAATGATGGACGCCTCTGCTAAGAAACATGAACTGCGAAATCTTTTCAGCAGATTTGGTCTCTTCGGCTAACAATGACCCTTGGAAAGTAAATTTTTATCCCGCGGAGGAAATATCGGTCTAGTTGAATTTGGAGGTCCTATCATATCGAGCATCAAATCGCGGCCCCAGTCAGCATCCTACACCATCGTACGTACATACATACACCCGTGCACCTCAAGTTCACCTTCAGTTCTACTCCACTCCATGTTCCGCCTGCAGTGGGAGTTCGACCCACACGTCTCCTTTAGTCGCAAAGACAGTATCAAGCCGTGGCTAACCCGCCAGCTTGCGCCGTGGCACATTCTCGTGGCCATTGAACGTTCGGATAATATCAAAATCGTGTTCCGATGCAAATCAGGATCTCTACTGTGCCCGTTCCGGATCAGGGCCAATTACCTGATCAGGTCGAAATTATGGACGCTCCTGGTCGTTCTGGACTTGCACAACCACAAAGTTCACAACGGAGACGCCGTGGCCACGCCGCCCATGACAACAAAGAATGTGGGGCTACCGCTGCGACTGATCTTGGCCAGAGACCACAAAGACGGCGTTTCTCAGCATACAGGGGTGTTTTTGGGGATCCCACATGCTCCCCAGGAGGCGCTGGCCAAAGAGGTTGACCAAATTGTCACGAAGATGTGCTCGGATGTTGCGCTGCTCATGTCTCGCAACATCTGGCAAAACCACAAGCTTCTGAACGAGCAGAAGGAGGCTGCGGTGTCGCGGATCGTGGCCGAGTTGGTCGACGAGTATTTGGACGAGTCCCGCCCCGTGAATGCGTCGTTGATGCCGCTTTCGCCGCTCCTCAACGAGCCCGACTTGAGCCCCACACAACTCCCGGCATTGGCGGCGCCGTCGCGCATTTCAGGGCCGTTGCCGCCATTTAACTCGTTACAGAACCAATTGCCGCCGCTGCTGGGCATGCTGGACGCGGCCAAGACGTTGAATCCAGTGCAATTGATGAAAACACACGATTTGAGTGAGTTCAAGGTCGACAACATCGGCGCGCCGTCGTCGCTGATTCTGCTCTTTCTGGCGCCTGGAGCGCCTCTGCCCGGCGACAGAGAAGGGCTTTTGGGCAATTTGCACTTGGGGTACTGGTCTACCGTTGGGTTAAATGAGTAAGGATGGAGAGCGCATGTCTGAGGCTGGAACTCGACAGCGACGACCAAATAGGGCATCTTAGAGCATTTGGTGAGGTAAGAATGAAACGACTACAGGATTTTGCGCCTCGTAACCACAGAAATGCTGTTTCTGTGCCATGGCACTTGGGCACACTGGGTTGCAACTCATCCTGTACAGAGCGTAAGAGTTAAGCACACAACCTCAGAGTGATTAGTTGTAACCAACAAGAAAAAAATCACAAAACATGGCCTCGGCAGTCCCAGAGTCCATCGCCGGTTCCGTTTTGGTGATCCCGTCCATCTCAATTGCCAACATCCCGCAGTTGGCCTCGGACTTACTCATCCACACCTTGGACTTCGTCAAGGTCGCCACATTGTCGGACAAGTACCTATATCCGTTTGTTTCGCCAGTGGACTACACTCCCGACAACGCAGAAAGCGGACCCAAGGGCATATCTCTCGGGCTCGAGGTGTACTTCAGTGAAAAACACCAGATCTCCATGCTCCAGCAGAGATCGCCATTGATTCCAGGATTTGCACTCAACCACGTCGAAGAAGTGCTTGTTCCGTTCATCGAGGCGGGCAAATTCAAGCACATTGTGTTTCTCAGCCTGTCGGATGCCGGTTTGGTCGAGCACATTGCTCCAGGCGGCATTAGCATCTACACCAACGAGGATCTTCTCAATGACAGCCTAACGGGTCTCCACATCTCGGAATCGGAGATCCAGCCGTTGGGGAAGTCACCCGGTAGAAATACCCAGTACGAGGAAGGACTCGTCAAGGCATGCTCGAAGAACGGGAACTTCAGCATCATCGTTTCCTACGTCTACGAAGGCGACAATTTCTTCGATGCACATGTACTTGCCACGAAAGTGGCCGAGGTGTTGGAAATTAGTCCTGGGCCGTGGAAAACGCCCGTCAGCTGGTTTGGTGTCTATGGAGATAAGCCGGCGCCGCTGGCGATGGAGGACGGGTTGTACGGGTGAGCAGCGGGAGCAAGAAATGGACCAAAAACGGCCAAAAACGCCAAAAAAACAGACCACGCGCCGTCGATCACCGTTTCAAAGCCCGTCGGGTTTCTCCTTCTGGAGGATCTCGCTGAGCGCCTCAAGATCTGGCGAGCCGGAGCCCAAGAGGCCCGGAGTGGAGGGTTTATCACTGAAGTTCAAGTTTGAGTTCAGATGAGACGCCGAGTTCGAGAGCGATTGGCCCAAAAATCCGTTTTTCGACCCGTTGGACACGTACCCCAAGTTGCGCATGAAGCGGTCGAGGCGGACGTCGTTTTTCGCAAAGTCTGTGTCGAGCATGAATAAATCGAGTTCCTCTTTGGGCGCACTGCGGTTGTAGGATGCAAATCTAGGTCTGCCGTAGTCGAAGCTGGGGAGCGCCTGGAACTTCTGGTTCTCGCCGAAAAACAGAAGCAACGGGCGGGCCTCGTCTTTGACCGTGGTTGACGTTTGAGGCGGCGTGCCCGACAATCCAGTGGATTTGTATGGATTTGAGTCCAGAAACGGGCTCTTCCCAAACGGGCTCTTGTCGAACTTCCCGAACGGGTTTTTTTCGTACGAGGACTTGCCAAGGAGCATTTCCGGCTGCGTGGTGGTGTCGTCGAGCAAATCCACGCCGTTCTGCAACCGGTACATGTCCCAGGTGATGTGGCACGGAACAAATGAACGGGCGCCGAGCTCCAACACGCAAATCAACTGCGACGAGTGTTGAGCGGCCGCCAGCACGTCCAAGTCGTTCATGTGCGGGAAGTTGAGTGCCATGAGCACGCAGTGGTCGGTGAACGGGTAGTGCAACAACGCCGCCAGTGGTTCCGACGAGAAGATCGACGCCACTTTCACGCACGCCGCGGTGTAGAGGCGGTTGCGGAGCAAAACAACTTTTTGTCTGTCTGGATTGACGTTGGGCTTGAGCGCCGAAACCTTGACACACACCACAAACCACGCCAAGCTGTGGCACAAGTGCAAGTACATCACCATGGGCGAGGATTTCGGGTCAAGCACGCAGTGTGATGGGAGCAGGTCCACCCAGTCGTCCAAGCGCTTCTGGAAGGCGTGGATCAGCCGCACCATGCTGGCCTCGTCGTCGATCACGCACGTCAACGCCGCGTTCAAGATCGCCACCACTTGCACGAGCAGATTGAAGATCAGCAAGCACCGGCCCAGGTCCAGGGCGTTTATTTCGGGCGAGTGGAACGACTTCCACGCCTCCCACTCCTCCCAGCCGTCCTCGGAAATCGCCGGCACCCCCCAGTCTGTTTCTCTCACGAGCGGAGACCGGCCCATTCTCGCACCCAAAAGCGTGTTGATCACATACACCGACGCCCACGTCCGCTCGCGGTTGATCTTGTCGAGCGACGCCCACGCCGGGTGTTTCGCTCGATCATCGTCTTTTTTCAACTCGTCGTCCACCACCGCCGGCCGCATGAGCCGCACGTCCATGGCCATGCGCGTTGCACTCAGCACCAACACCCACGAGTTGTCCCAGTCGCCCGTTTTGTAGAAGTGGAGCCCCAACAAGAGCATCAGCTGCACGGTCTCGATGGTGGACACGGGCGCTGTTTCGAGCGCTAGCACCGCGTTGCGGGCGTATTTAGCCTGGTTTTCGCCGGCAGAGCCCTCCAACGCCAAAATGGCCCAGAGCAACGCCAAAACGTTGCACTCGTGGAGGTCCGGGGCCAGGTCCGGGTGCTGCTGCAAGCGGAACACCTGGCGCATCACCAAGAGCCGGTCGAGCATCGGGAGCCACAGGTGGTACATCTGGAAGTAGTTGTCGACCAACTTGCGCAAGTTGGCCGGGAAGCGGAAAATGTCGAGCGGCACCTTGCGGTGGTCCTTGTGGGCGTTGGCCGCCATCACCGCCGACGACACGTTGAAGATCGACCCGACTTTGAACGGGTTGCGCCGGCCCAGGTGGTGTTTCGTGTACTTGGCGATGGTGGCACCAGAAAACCCGGAGATTTGCTGCGGAAGCCCGTAGTAGTGGAGCGCCACGGGCCGGTCGCGGGCGTCGCCGGGGTCTAGCTCGTCGGCTATGGACTGGAAGATGTCGTCCCGCAAGAAAAACGGCTGGTCGGCCACGCTGACGAGCGCAAAATCCGCCAACGGCGAAGACATGAACTGCTCCTCGAGCTGCCCCTGGCTCGGCACCAACGACGCCATGTCGAGGGGCTCGGACTTCACTTTCGCCGAAAATAGGCTTGTGGTGGTGTTGGGCGACGTGTTGGTGTTGTTGTGGGTGGCGATGCTGCCGGTTTGGGACATGCCAGTTCCACCACTCGACATCGACATGGATGCGCCCATTTCGGCGGCCATATTGGTACCCAAGCTTTTCCTGCGGCGCATCTCGGCGTCGTTGTCGGCAATAAACTGCGAGACGGCCCCGCTGATCGCCAGCAGCTCCCATTCGTGGTGGTTTTCGCTCATCTGAGCCAAGATTTGGTTCGACGTTGCCGATTGGAGCATTTCCACAACATGATGCTCCACAAGCTTCCCGTCGGCGGTTTGAAGGGACGCTAGCACTGCTAGTACCGCCTGGAAAGTCGCCACTTTCTTCTCCAAGTCGTGGATGTACCCGGTGGGTAGCCCTCTTTTCTTGACGGTCTTGGTGTAGGTGCAATTTGCGTTATTGACGGCGCAAAACGAACACCGAGGGGTCTGTCCGTCGCATTTCGCCCGCTTGAGCCGACATAGATCGCAAGCTCTGCTGACCCTGCGTTTTTTCGACGGTTCTGCCATCAGTATGGGAGGTTTGTGAGGTTGGCCAAGTCAGCTTGCAAGAATGACAGAAATGGAAGCGATTCGAAGCGTGGAAAAGGCAAGAAGCTGAAGAAATGTAATTGGCAGATGCGTGATGGTTGCGGAAGTAACGCTGGTCTACCCCCAGACTCGAGTCTGGAGATTGGTCTAAGTTGAGGTTGTTCCTAAGATCCCGGAAAAGCCCTTTTCCGCGTTTTGTGGGGACAGGCATGTATGCAGGTGCAATGGCTGCAAACTTTGGGCCAACAGGAATAATGCCGATGGGATTGGGTATCTACGTTTTTGAGCGGCGAAAAGTGTTGGTTAGACAATGACATTGCTAGGATTAAAAGAAGAATGTGATTTTTGAGGCGGAATTCCACGGTTTGGCCCACCTACACCGACGTTTCGCCTCGGCTCAGACTCTCACACTAAGGACCTACAAAGGCAGTGATCTCAGCGTAATGTTTTAGATGATGTATGATGTTCGAATTATGAAGGTGTTCTGAAGATGTTTTGTCTCATTTGAGCATTTTCTGGGATCCCCATCAGGCCTCTCAGATCTCGCAGATCTCTCAGATCTCAATGGGCTTCAAGTTTTCCGAAACCGAGAAACTAGCGCCCGTTTTCTCCCTGATTTCGTCCACTGACGACAGTGGATCGTACTCGATGAGCACCAACTTGGAATCCACAATGTCAAACACCGCCAAATCGGTGATGATCCGACTCACACACCGCTTGCCTGTTAGCGGAAACTTGCACTCGTCCAAGATCTTGGGTCTGCCCTTTTTGTCCACATGCTCCATCACCACCACCACTCTGGTATCCTGGGGGTTTGAGACCAAGTCCATCGCGCCTCCCATGCCTTTCACTCTTCCTGGAAGGCCCCAGTTGGCCAAATCTCCCGATGCAGACACTTGCAACCCTCCAAGAACAGCCAAGTTGATTTTGCCGCCGCGGATCATCGCAAACGACTCCTCGGACCCGAAAAGCGACGCTCCTTTCGACAACGTGACTGTTTCCTTGCCGGCGTTGATCATGTCGGGGTCCTCCTCGCCCTTTCTAGGGTAGGGCCCCAACCCCAAAATGCCGTTTTCCGACTGCAACGTTACATTGATGCCGTCCGGCAAGAAGTTCGGCGCCAACGTCGGCATCCCGATGCCCAAGTTGGCGAACGACCCGTCCTCGAACTCCTGCGCCGCACGTTTGACGATTTTCTGGCGTTTCTGCTCGGCCTCGCTCTCTGGAACCTTCTCCAAGTTGTCGACGGCAGCGTCGTTGTCTTCTGAATACTTAAAAATCTCGATTTCCTTGGGGGTGGTCAGTTTGAGCACGCGGTGGACGTAAATCAGCGGGAGATGCACGTCTTCAGGGGCAATTTCGCCGGGTTCCACTATGTGCTCGGCCTCGACAATGGTGAGCTTTGCGTTGCGGCCAAACGCCAGGTTGAAGTTGCGTGCTGCTCCGCGGAACCAGCAGTTGCCCAAAGTGTCGGCCTTGTACGCCTTCACCAACGCCACGTCGCCGAAAATGGCGTTTTCTAGCAAGTATTTGCGCCCGTTGAACTCGCGGACCTCGCGGGGTTCCGACGCCTTCAACACCTTGGTGCCTGTTTCGTCGTAGCGAACAGGAAGCTTGCCTTCTTCCAACCAGGTGCCTACTCCGGCTGGAGAGTAGAATGCCGGGATTCCCGCAGCACCAGCACGCACCCGCTCGGCCAAATTACCCTGAGGCGTGAGCTCCAAGTCGATTTGGCCCGTCAAGTACAATTTTTCGAACGTTCGGTTGCCTCCAATGTACGACGAGATCATCTTGGAGATTTGGCCGGTGACTAGCAACTGCGAGAGGCCACGGCCATCGAGTCCGGCATTATTCGACACGGCGGTGATGTTGGTGACGTCGGCTTTTTCCTTCAATGCGTTGATCAACGTGTCGGGCACTCCGCTGAGTCCAAATCCGCCCGAGAGAAGAGTGATGTTGGAGGTAATTCCGGCAAGTGCCTCATCGGTGGAATGGACCACTTTTGACTTTTGCGAGGTGGAGCTCCAGCGAGCAGCGGCAATTGCTTTTGCCTGGCCCCGGAAAAGTTTGAGCATGGTGGGTTTGTTGGCGTTTCATGGCGGGATCAGTGGTGATATATACGGCGGCGGAAAAACGTAGTTCCGAGCAGATTTCTCGGAAAAAGGCTGTTCCGCGCGCGGAAATACCTTACCCCAGATTTGAAATATTGGGCCGGCGCGAACCATCAATGGAAGCGGAAACCACTTGGAAAAGCCAAACAAGATTGGTTAAAGGTTGGCATACAAAGTTAGTGAAATCAGCACTTCTCGCTCCAATCTACATTTTCTTCTCGTTATCTTTTCATTATCCGTATCTGTACGCCTAGTCCAACGCAGCGATGGGCAATCCGTCCTCGTTAATCACGTAGTTGCCCTTGCCGATCTTCTTCAAGTCCGTCCGGGTCTGCTGCTGGAAAATCTCCTTGGCCTGCCTTTCCAGAATAATCTTGAAGTGCCACTTCAAGTACCAGTCGTCCGCGTTCATGCCGTACTGCTTGGCCTTAGCCTCACCCAACTTATCCAAGCTGAACAAGAGGGGCGTCTTGACCCCGAAAACAGCGTCGGAAAACTCATAAGGATCGCCCTTGTGGTATAAAGCAGTGATGAGCTTATCGTAGCCTTCCTTCTCTATGATGAAGTGGATGTGTGCAGGCCGGAATGGGTGTCTGTTCAACTTCTCCAAGAGTTTCCCCACCGGTCCGTCGTGGGGAATAGGGTAAGGTACCGGTCTGGTGGCCTTTATGACAAACGACCCGTCATCTTTCGTGGTGACAATTCCCCTTAAATCTGCCCCGTCTCTGTCCTCGTATTGCGTGTCGTAGAGCCCGTTCTCGTCGCATTCCCACAAGTCGATTTTCGCTCCGCTGATGGGATTGCCCTCCGGGTCCGTTAACAAGCCTTCGATCAACAAAGGCTCTCCACGTCCCTCGGAGCAGATAGAAGTGCCGTGCTCATGCTCCACGGCATCGTGGGTGTGGAATGGACCCAAAAGCGTGCCGATGGTGGCGTTATCTGGCTTGGGGTGTGAAAGCCCATCCACAAGCACAGAAAGCCCAAGCACATCCGACAACAACACAAACTCTTGTCTGATATCCGAGCACATCTGGCCGACCTTAGTCAAGAACTCTATGCCCACGCCCCATTCGTCAGTGGTTAACCGTGTTTCCCTAGCAAAATCATGAAGGTGGTGCACTAGCCGCTCCAATATGAAGGTGAGACGGCGATCGTCATTCTGGGAGTTGATGGCAACGGTGTTTTCGGTGATGGTGTCGGTGCTCATGTCGGAGAACACCAACTTTCCGTCGACGAACTTGACGGGCATTTTTCACTTGGATTTGGTGGTTTCTGCTGGATGTTCGTGGGTGGGTATCTTATATAGCAGGGCGGGAATACGTTTATCCGAAGGCATCGGATTTGTGCACACCGTTTGTGGGGTAAACGCGCCCACTCGGATCGAGTGGGCTGATGAGCTCGGGAGGCCAGCTCGGAACGAAGTTGAAAATTAAAAAAAATAATGCCAAACAAAGAAATGACATAGCAGTAGGATATGGTGCCGCCGAAAGAAAATGCAATTTCTAGCTCGGAAAGGTGCGGGAATAATGCACGAGGTCAGGTTAGTGCGAGGTTTAGTGCGAGTTGGGCTGCAAATAATCCCTCAGTTTTATAACTCTTTCCTTGGAAGTTCTTCCCTCTCCTTATTAATTCTCTCCTTTTTCGTCAATTTCATTAGTCGTATTTCCCTCCTCCTTTCTCTTTTCGAATTATTCTTAAGTTGCTCTTCTTTGACTTGGTGGGCCGTAGAGGATACTATGGAGGACGGGCGCACTCCGTATCTGGGGTACTATGTAGCCGCCAACAATGAAGGGAGTCAAAAAAAAATAAGAAGGGAGAAAAAAATGAGAAATACTAACAAATAAGACATCCGAAATAAGTCACGCGTCCCCCTCCCTCGATGCGCTCAGCTCTACCCGTTTTACCCCTACACTGTCGTGGAAGTCTAGCAATGAGTCACTCTAATTATCGCACTAGCAGTACCGCACTAACCGTGCACAGCAGGCAACTAATAATTCAAGGCATACTCGATGGCAGCGGTGTAGCCGTAAACACCCAAGCCGGCAATCACCGCGATCGCCTTGTCCAGGAGGTACAGGTGGTGTCTGAATGGCTCTCTTTGGTGGACGTTCGTGATGTGCACCTCGATGAATGGAATCGCCGTGGCCAACAACGCATCCCGAATACCAACAGAAGTGTGGGTGTAGGCGCCAGCATTAATGATAATAAACCCCACGCCTTGCTGTTTAGCCTCATGTATTCGGTCAATGATGAAACCCTCGGTGTTATTCTGGTAAGTGAACAACTCGGCGCCCTCGTGCTTGGAAACCTGAGCGTGGGCCTCGGACTCGAGGTCTTTTAGGGTGGTAGTTCCGTATTTTTCCGGCTCTCTTGTGCCGAGCAAGTTCAAGTTTGGCCCGTTGATGAGCAACACTTTCTTGACCATGGTGGATAGTAGGGGAGGAGTTTCTTGCTATTGAGCAATGGAGTAGTAGAGACTTTTTTTCCGCTGGCAGAGTGTGCAGAATCGGGCTAGGAGTCTTCTGACCTTAAGTGGCACCACGCAGACTGTCGAGAGAAAAAATGGCAAACGTTTAAAAGTTTCCTAAGATCGTCCCTATATATGCTACGGATGATAATTTAGCCGATATGTGGGAAAGTGGCAAAGGGTAATGTGATTTTCCTTCCGTTTGCATCACGTGTGAGGGTACCTATTTGGACATGGATGTGGCTAGCTCATGAAATGGAAAAAAGAAGAAAAAAAAAAACTAAACCTTCTGTTTCCTTTCGAAGCGATTTTGCTCTGGTGATACTCACAGTAGTCACCGCTCTTGCAGGGAATGCTAGCCGCCACACTCGTATGCGGTCCCTGTCAAGTGCTAATCTCCTGCAGGGTGTCCCGACTTTTCGGAAAAACGTTCTTGCGGGGCATTTCCGAGTCTGACTATTTATCAGCACGGATTCCCACCACGCCAAGGAGGCTTAATAGTCACCATTAAGTCTTTTATCCGTCGAACCATGTCTAGCCAGCCTGCTCGTTTCGGCTTGGAATCACAAGTCAAGAGAAACCCACATCCAGACTTCAAGAAAGTGGAACAGGAAAGACCGCAATTTGACCCCCTGGGAGAGTGGAAGTACACCCAGTCCCCCAACATTGGCTGGAAAATCGGATCAGGTGCCACCTCAGACGAATGGAAGAAGCACAAAAAAATCGCAATTGACCCTTACGGAGAGGGCAGAAACCCCGTGGACAACTACAAAACGTTGATCTCGGCGGTTGTTCCCAGACCAATTGGGTTTGTTTCCACGATTGGGAAAGACGGGGTCCGCAATTTGGCGCCATTCTCTTATTTTACAGTTGTCAACCACGACCCCCCTATTTTCACGTTAGGGTTTTCTGGCGGCAAGGGATCTCCCAAGGACACCTGCCGCAACATCTTGGACACGGGCGAGTTGACCATCAACATCATCAGCGAGTGGTTTGTGGAGGCAGCAAATTTCTGCTCGACCAACTCCCCGCCCGGAATTGACGAGTGGAAGTTGAGCGGCTTGACGCCCTTGGAGTCGGAAAAGGTCAAACCACAGCACGTGGCCGAGTCTGCTTTCAGTGTTGAGGCCAAGCTCTTGCACTCGCATGAATGGAAGTCCCATGTGGACCCAGAAAGGGCCACCGGCGTGTTGTGCATTGTGGAAGGGGTGAACTTCCACGTGAGGGAAGATGTGATCAACAGCGACAAGAACAACTTGGACATCAGCAAGTTGAAACCTGTGTCGCGGTTGGGAGGCATCACCTACGCACGCACCATCGACGGGTACGAGAAGTTACGTCCTGACTACGATAAGGAGGTGTCCTCAGTGGATGAGGTAAGGAAATTGGTGGAGTAGAGCCATAGATTTTGCCCCAGGATAAGGGAAGCGGTGCTTTCCGGATGTTGTTGATGCTCTGTGAGCAGACGTGGAGTTCTAAACTGAAAAATGGCAGTACCAGGATATCTGATTGTGGGGACGACCCAATTCATGGAGGAACATGAAACTCAATTGTTGGCGGGGCAACCCGAGCCCTAGCGGAACGTGAAACTCAATTTTTGGCGAGTCCTGCCACGATTCCAACCTAGAAACAAATTCATCGGAGATAACTCTACACTTGTCACTGACTTCGGTGTCAGTTGGTAGCTTTAGCCGAGTCCCCAAAGCCGAACGAAGCCCTGTTGTCGCAGCCCCGAAAGCGAAGACAAATAGCCACCTCCAGGTTGCCAGAAATTCCTTGAGAACCTCACTTGTGTTTGCAAAGATAATCCACACACCAAATCGCCGCCAGAGAATTTACACGATCGCAAAAATCCCCGAAATTGGGCCGCAGATCATCATGGCCATGTTGCCATTCCCCACCATGGAGATGCACCAAATCGGTAATACTCGCCAAACTCTGGGCAGGAACTCCATAGCGGGACATTCCCTAACGCGCCGAAATTTCCGAACTTTTTCAATAATTTTTTTATCATTTTTGTGGTGGAATCCCCGTGGTCAGATTTGAAACGTTCACAGTCTCTCGGGATCCTCTGAACTCCCAAACTCGTCTTTGGCGGTTTTCCCCAGATTCCACGGCCCTTTTTTTCAGGCACATCCATGTCAACTCCTGTGCAGGCACTTCCCCCACTTGTACAAAACAACCGAGGCCCTAGGTGTGGGATATATATATGGGGTCTGTTCTGCCGCCAAAAGTGGCAATTATTCTTAAAGGCGAATTGCTCACTCTTATATTTTTAAAGTATAAACTATACTTTCGCTTTCGTTGATTCACTTCGTTTCTTAGTGCCGCGGTGAATTTCCCCATACTTTGCTATTGATCTACCTAAGCCCTCTCGCGCCAATCTAAATTAGCGCGATCAACTCCAGTCTTGACTCTTTGACAGTTCCAATTGAACTGCAATTGACCTCCACTTGAACTGCAATTGTATCCCAATTGAGTTGCCTCCATCCCATTTACATTCTCACTTCAACGATGGCTTCAGCGCTCTTTTCTGAGTCCGGCAAGGAAATCACCGAGTCGATTAAGGCTGCCCTTCCCCTTGACAGAGAATATACCGGGAAGGCTGTTCCAATCCCTGGAACTAAAGAACAGGGATACTCGCCCATCTACCGCAACAAATATTCTCCCCAGAAATTGATCAGTGTCCCCCACCCAGCAGTGACTACTTACAAGCAGTTGCTCTCGGTGGCAGTGGACGCTTACGGCGACAACAAATGTCTTGGTGCACGCTCCAAAGATGCCAATGGCAAATTGGGTCCTTACGAGTGGATCACGTACCTGGAAGTTTACGTTACGCAGAAAAATTTCGGCCTGGGGCTCTTCTTCATTTTGCAGAACAACCCTTTCAAGACGAACTCGGAGGCGCACCGCAAAATCGACACTCACCATGAGAAGTTTGGCGGTGCAAGCTGCCCAGCCAATGAAAGTGGCTACATGTCATTTGTGGTGACGTTGTTTTCCCACAACACCAGAGAGTGGGCCATTGCTGACTTGGCGTGCGCTTCGTATGCCATCACCAACACTTCTTTATATGACACTTTGGGTCCTGAGACCGCCGAGTACATTTTGGAGCTGACTGAGTCGCCCGTTGTCGTCGCTACCAAGGACAAACTCCAGAGATTGGTGGACCTCAAGCACAAGCACCCACAGCAGTTGAGCAACTTGATTGCATTGGTGCTGATGAACCCCTTAGACGCAAGCGACAGCCGCCTTATTGAAACTGCCCGCGAGAATAACATTGTCGTCTACGACTTCGACCAGGTGACCAAGTTGGGTGAAATGGCTCGGGTTCCCAAGGTGGATCCCACGCCTGAGTCAGTCTACACCATCTCGTTCACATCTGGTACGACCTCGAACCCAAAGGGTGTGGTGTTGACCCATGCCAATTTGGTTGCTTCAGTGGCGTTCTGCTTTACGACCGTCACTCCAGTCGATAATCCCGTCACCTACTGTTTCTTGCCCCTAGCTCACATTTTCCAGAGAATGGGACTTGCTTTTGCCTTCTTTGTGGGTGCTGGAATCGGTATGCCCCAGTCACCATCGCCATTAACGCTTTTGGAAGACGTCCAGCTTTTGAAACCACATACTGTGGCATTGGTTCCTCGTGTGCTAAACAAGTTCGAAGCAGCTATAAAAGCACAGACAGTTAACAATGAGGAAAAGCCCTTGTTGCGCAAGCTCTTTTCTAATGCTATCAACAAGAAACTAGAGCTCATGTCGCAACATGACGGTGCGGAGGGTCGCCATCTCCTCCATGACCGCTTGCTTGGGCTTCTCCGTAAGAAATTGGGGTTCCAGAACTTGATCGGATTGAGTACCGGGTCTGCGCCTGTTTCCCTGGAGACAGTGAAGTTCTTGAAAGCAGCGTTGAATACTGGAATCAACCAAGGATATGGGTTGACCGAGTCCTTTGCTGGAGTGTGCAGCTCGATTCCCTACGAGGCCGAACCTGGTTCGTGTGGAGCAATTTGTGTTACTACGGAAATGCGCTTGAAAGACTTGCCAGAAATGAACTACACGTCAGAGGATGCCGAGGGACCCCGCGGAGAATTGCTTTTGAGGGGCCCACAGATCTTCAAGGAGTACTTCAAGAACGAGGAAGAGACGAGAAAGGCAAAGGACAGCGAGGGATGGTTCCACACAGGTGATGTGGCACGCCTTGACCCAAATAACGGGCGTATCTACATCATTGACCGTGCCAAGAACTTCTTCAAGTTGGCTCAGGGCGAATACATTACGCCAGAGAAGGTCGAAAACGCATACCTTTCTGCGTTTCCTCACTTGGCCCAGATCTACGTTCATGGCGACTCGTTCAAAACGCACTTGGTTGGAATCGTTGGAGTCGAGCCCGAGGAAATCAAGCAGTGGTTGCGGTCTCGAGTGTCAGCCCCACCTTCTCAGTTGGACAGCCCCGAGGCCATTGTGCAATTGATGAACAAGCCAGACGTGAAGGTGAAGTTTTTGAAGGAGATGAACGATTCCGTTGGCGGTGCTTTGCACGGACTCGAGCGGTTGCACAACATTAGCATTGGCATCGAACCTTTGAAGTTGGAGGACGGTGTCATCACGCCCACCATGAAGATCAAGCGTCCTGTTGCTGCTAAATTCTTCGCCAACACTTTTGACAAGCTTTACGACGAAGGTTCGTTGATCAGGACCAACGAGAGCAAGTTGTAGAGGTACGGCCTTTACTCAAGTTATACAAGCCGAGGATATATGACAGCTATTAGATGTTACTAGATGATTCAAATGAACGTTTTGTGTTTGCAATATCCATGTTCAATGGACGTTTTCTTTTAGAATATTTACCAACTTATATGTACTTGTATGGGTTCAAGATGCCGTTAGGGTCGTAGTGATCCTTGATGTCCTTGATCAAACGGATCTCCACATCACTCTTGGAGTATCCAATGTAGTTTTTCTTCTGGAATCCCAAACCGTGCTCAGCAGAAATGGAGCCCTTCTTCTCCTGGATCCACTCGTACACGTATGGCTCCAAAAGGTTCTCGATCTCCTTCTTGTACTCACGCACACAGACGTTCAAGTGCAAGTTTCCATCACCAATGTGTCCGTAGCCAACCGCTTCAACCACTGGCTGCGAATCGGTGTCGAAATCCACGATTCCAGCTTCGTTCAATCTTGCACTCACATCGTCCACCAACTGGTACAAGTCGGCCAATGGGATCGACACGTCGTATTTGTAAACACCGCCGGCGGCAGCAGTAGCCTCAGGAAGACTTTCTCTCCACATCCACAACGTCTTCGACTGTGTTTCGTCCTGGGCAATGATTCCGTCATCAACCAAGCCTTCCTCCATGGCATTGCCCAAGAAGTTCTCAAGTTTTTCCATGTCGTGGTCTCTGTTCGAGCCGCTGGTCTCGATCAAAACGTAGAAGGGGTACTCTCCGCTCTCAATAGGGTGGTCCAACTTCAAGTGGCGAGCAGTCAAGATCTGCGACTTGTTGTCCATGAACTCGAACGCAGAGAGAATCTCAGATAACTCTCTGCGGGCACCCACAAACACCTTTTGCACTGCCTCGTACGAGGAAACAGCCAAAAAGGCCACGTTGGTGGCGGTGGGTCTCGAAGGACACAAAATCGACACTCCAGTGATGATTCCCAAAGTTCCCTCAGAGCCAATCAACAACTGCTTCAAGTCATACCCGGTATTGTCCTTTCTCAATGCGTTCATCGAGCTGTAGATGGTTCCGTCGGGGAGAACCGCCTCCAACCCCAAAACAGATCCGTGCAACGATCCGTATCTCAACAATCTGAGACCTCCGGCGTTAGTGGCACACACTCCACCAACATGACACGAGCCTTTGGCACCCAAGTCGAGCGGGAAGATGTAGCCGTTCTCGGCCAAGTAGTTGTCGGCGTTTTCCAAGATGACACCGGCGTCACACTTGAAGATTCCACTGGTTGTGTCCAACGATCTGATCTTGTTCAAGTTGGCGACGGAAATGATGATCTCGTCGAAAATAGGGTTCGAGCCGCCAACCAAGCCGGTGTTTCCACCTTGGGGCACCACGGCAAGCAATTTGTCGTTGCAGTATTTCAAGATCTGCGACACCTGTTCGGTAGTTTTCGGCTTCAACACAAGCTGCGACTGGCCCTTGTATTTGCGCATCCAGTCCTCGTTGTAGAAGTCCAAGTCCAGTTTCTCGGTGATCACGTAGTTGTCATCTTTCAACACCGACCGGAAAAAGTCGAGATCGCTGTCCTCCAACTTCTTGAACTTGGAGTCTCTCGAAACTTTATTGCTGTAAGTTTCTGCTGTGAGTGCCACCTCGTGCGAGGCCGAGTAGTGGCGGAACGAAGCCAAGTACCCGAAATTGGAGCGTGTTGCTGCTCTAGAGGCCAAAGCAAGGCTTTTCAACATCTTGGTTTCAGGGCTCTAGTGGGTTGACTCACCAGAAAATTTGTATGGAGTAGTCATGGCACGTGACCTGGGGCACCCATCGATGCGGTGTGCAGTGGAGCTGGCCATTCAGAGGGGAATGATGGTCAGCACGAAATCAGAAATGTTAAATGAAGTAATGGGGCTTCTTATGGTTTCACTTCATATTAAGGTCAATGGCTCGAAAGTTTGGGTTTGGTTTAGGCGAGAAAGGTGTGGAGGTAGAAGAGCCAATTCGCGATTAATTATGCAGAGTCAGCTGGGAGAAGGCTCACTGACAAGTACAACGTTCGATTCTGATTTTTTTTCTTTTTTTTAATTATTATTATTCTTATTTGAGTGCCTTCAAGCAACACCTCTCGTATGCTTAATTCTTGCTTGTGCTCCAGGGAAACCTTCAGGTTCAACCTCTATCTTAGCCTCTTCGGAGACTGTCAAAAGCACAGTTCGAAATATGTCTAAACCTCAGCGATCCGATCGGGTTGCCCCCGTACCACCGCGTGACAATGACCAACTTGTTCATGACGTTTTGGTTGACCAAGTGTTCTAGTAGTTTTGCGCCTGCTCCTTTCTCCCCGTTGTCCTTGAACCCCTGTTGGACATTGGTATATTCTGGAGCGCCCAGCAGATTTTCCAAATGTGTTTTCGTTCCCATTTTCGATTCTCTTCTTGTCTCCATTGTCGATTTCCTGTTTTGGTGCCCCGGGCTCTGCCGCTGGACCAACTGCCCAGTTCTCCACGCTAGTATATGTGGATGGCTTGCATTCTTCGCAATGCTCTTGTGCTGAGCAAGGAACTGCTTCAAAATGTCGGGGATTTCGTTTGCGTCTGTAAGGTCGGTGTGGCGGGCCTGGAATCTCGACTTACGGTCGGAAATGATCTCCGATTCGTTCCAGTTGGTGATTGTGTGGAGACGGGACTTTTGAGGACGGGAATTGACGCTCAAGCGCCATACTGTTCTGTATGATGCAAGCAAACTCATTGTGCTACGCCGAATCTTTTAATTTTCATTCTGCAAGGGTAAAGAAGCAGCTAGAGTTGGGCTAGAATTGAGTTGCATGCAGAGTGAGAAAGGGAAGAGTGAGGACCAGGAGATACGCAAAGCATGAAACTCTAGCTATAAAATATTAATAGGGAGGAACCAGGTAAGAGAGCTACCAGGTTCATTGAAGAACAAAAAAAAAATAACATTTAACATAAAATGGCCACTGCTATGTTCCTCCCATCAGCTTGGCCGTTGTGTGCCTCGCACGACTGGGCTCACCACCAAAAAAAAAAATCTCATACTACTAGCCCACCAACCATGATCTACCTCAAGACCCTCCTCAACGTGATCGATAATTCGGGAGCGCAAGTTGCTGAGTGTATCAAGGTTCTTCGCCATGGTCCCCGCAACTTTGCCAAAGTCGGCGACGAGATCACCGTGGTCATCAAGCAGGCAAGACCACTCAACTCGGAGATCACAGGCCAGAGCGCCAACAACAGAGTGAAAAGAAGAGACATTTGCCGTGCCATCGTGGTGAGAACGAAAGCACCATTCAGAAGACCGGACGGCTCGACAATCCGCTTCGACGACAACGCATGCGTGTTGATCAACAAAAACGGCGATCCTTTGGGCACCAGAGTGTCGTCTGTGGTGGCCAAGGAGTTGAAGGAGTTGCAGTACAACAAGATCGTGTCGTTGGCGCCCAAGGTGTTCTAGGTATATACGGGTTTCATATTTTCATGTACATATTTGTGGAGGCCACGTAGCGGTGGTGCCTAGAGGCTGGAAGTGGCCGCTGTGGCGGGTAAATTCGAGTTGAACTTGGCAAAGAGAGTTTCAAGGCGTTGCTGTGAGCGTGCTAGGCTACCTAGTATGGCTTGCATCCGCCTAATCAGCGCATCCACGTTGGCCATATTGTGGATGAGCACACACTCACTACTTTGGCGAGAGGGCGGCGGTGTCAGGAGACAGAAAGCCATGGAATTGGTGAAAACAATTTCCTTGAAAACTCGAAAGTAAAAAACACAAAGAAAACCACCCCAGTTTCTTCCGACCGATTTCACTACCCGCTAGTTGCAAAACAATGTCCCACCTCTGACTCAAACCCACCTCCTGCATACGGCACGGGAGCGCCAGCACCATACAATTCAAATTTTTTTAGCCGTGTTTCACCCCCTCTGTAACCATGGCAGAAGTCGAAAAAGAAGTGGCCAACCTTTCGGTTAGCGACAACGCAAAGAAGCCCCAGGCCCCTAAGAAGGACAAAAAAAAGCCCCAGGTCAGCTTGGTGTTGGATCCTCAGCCAGAGTACATCGACTCCAGAATCAAGCTTTTCGATGAATTGAAGGCCAAGTACGACGCTGAAATCGCCGCCAAGGAGAGATTGCCCATCAAGATCACTTTGAAGGACGGAACGGTTAAGGAAGGTACTGCCTATGAAACCAGCCCTCAGGAGATCGCTGCAAGCATTGGCAAGTCTTTTGCTGAAAGACAAGTTATCGCCAAAGTGAACGGCGCATTGTGGGACTTGGAGAGACCTTTGGAAGGCGATGTTTCGTTGGAGTTCTTGGACTTCGAGCATCCTGAAGGTAAGGCCGTGTTCTGGCACTCGTCTGCCCACGTTTTGGGTGAGGCCTGTGAATGCCACTACGGATGTCACTTGTCGTACGGTCCACCAACTGAGGATGGTTTCTTCTACGACATGTCGATCAAAGACGGCGAGGGTGTTGTCTCGCAGGACGACTTTGGCACTTTGGAGAAGGTGTCGACCAAGGTGATCAAGGAGAAGCAGAAATTCGTGCGTTTGGAGATGACCAAGGAGGAGTTGTTGAAGATGTTCCAGTACAACAAGTACAAGGTCAAGTTCATCAGCGACAAGGTGCCTGACGGAACCTCCACCACCGTGTACAGATGTGGTCCATTGATCGACTTGTGTTTGGGTCCTCACATTTTGCACACCGGTAAGATCAAGGCGTTCAAGGTGTTGAAGAACTCGTCGTCGTACTTCTTGGGAGACTCCAACAACGATTCTTTGCAGAGAGTTTACGGTATTTCCTTCCCTGACAAGAAATTGATGGACGAGCACTTGAAGTTCTTGAAGGAGGCCAGCGAGAGAGACCACAGAAAGATCGGTAAGGAGCAGGAATTGTTCTACTTTAACGAGATGTCTCCAGGTTCCGCTTTCTGGTTGCCTCATGGTACCAGAATCTACAACACCTTGGTCGACATGTTGAGAGACGAGTACAGACAGAGAGGCTACGAGGAGGTCATCACTCCTAACATGTACAATACGAAATTGTGGGAGATCTCGGGCCACTGGGGTAACTACAAGGAGAACATGTTTGCATTTGAGGTCGAGAAGGAAACTTTCGGCTTGAAGCCCATGAACTGTCCAGGTCACTGTATCCTTTTCAAGAGCCGTGAGAGATCCTACAGAGAGTTGCCTTGGCGTGTCGCCGATTTCGGTGTTGTCCACAGAAACGAGTTCTCTGGTGCTTTGTCGGGTTTGACCAGAGTGCGTCGTTTCCAACAGGATGATGCTCACATTTTCTGTCAGCAAGACCAAATCGAGCAGGAGATTGCTGGTGTGTTTGACTTCTTGCAGAAGGTTTACGGCATCTTCGGTTTCGAGTTTAAGATGGAGTTGTCCACCAGACCAGAGAAGTACGTTGGAGACATCGAGACTTGGACCAACGCCGAGAAGAACTTGGAGAACGCCTTGAACAAGTTTATGGGTGAAGGCAAGTGGGAATTGAACCCAGGAGATGGTGCTTTCTACGGTCCTAAGATCGACATTAAGATCAGTGATGCATTGAGAAGATGGTTCCAGTGTGCCACCATCCAGTTGGACTTCCAGATGCCATCACGTTTCGAGTTGGAGTACAAGGCTGAGACCAACGACAAGGACAACAACATGGCCAGACCGGTGATGATCCACAGAGCCATTTTGGGATCTGTTGAGAGAATGACCGCCATTTTGACCGAGCACTTCAAGGGTAAGTGGCCATTCTGGTTGTCGCCAAGACAGATTTTGGTTGTGCCAGTTGGTGTCAAGTACTTTGAGTACGCAGAGTCGTTGAAGGAGCAGTTGGTGAAGAAGCACCACTTCTACGCTGACGTCGATCTTTCTGGTAACACTTTGCAGAAGAAGGTGAGAACCGGCCAGTTGTTGAAGTACAACTTCATTTTCATTGTTGGTGAGCAAGAGCAGGCTGAGAACAGTGTCAATGTGAGAAACAGAGATATCCAGGAGGAGCAAGGCAAGAACGCCACCATCAAGTTCGACGAGGTGGTGGCACAGTTGCACACTTTGGCGGAGGAGAAGAGACAGGACAATAAGTTGGTATAGAGGCGAGGAGACTTTTGTATTTAAACAGTATCAAGTCGATCCGGTGGTTGTACTGCACGCAGCAAAGTATGGAGTAGGTGAGCAAGATTCACATCGAAAGGGCAACCCGACGCCATCTTTTCTAGAATTACTTCTTTTTCCTCATAATGTCTGACGAAGAGAAACACGATCCGAACGAGAAAGTGACTTTCTTCGGCAAACAGGTCACACGGGCCCAAATCGAGCCCTTTGTCAAATTCTACAACGCAGACCACAATTTATCCGCCGATGACAGAAAAGTCATGGCCACCGAGCTCAATTGGATCAGCAACTCGTCGCAACTTTGGGGCATGTTCGATGCGTCGTTGGCGTTTTTCGCTCCCACGTTTTACCGCAGATACACCACTGCCAAAGCAACGAATGTTGTTGAATCGTGGAGAAACCTTCCGGTGCGGCGGTTCATCCACAGACTGTTTCTCTCGACCATGATTGGAACGCTCACCTACTTCGTTTCGGTTGTTTACCACTCGAAGACCTCGCTCGACTACCAGGTGGCGCTTCTTGAAAAAGAGATCACCTCTCCACAAACCGCCCCCGAGGAGTCCGAGGCCAAGAAGAGACAGCTCCAGGTGTGGAAGACGATGGTACCCACGCAGATGACGTTCTACTATCTCTACTACTGGAAGTCCAGCCAGGATCCGTCGCTGATCTTGAAGGATCCACGGACCATGACGCAGAACCCTCATGAGGTCCACTACTTGCCTCCGCCGGAAGCGGCGGAACACCCGAAACTGCCGTTTGCACACGCGGAGCCTGAGCGTGAAGCTCCACACTGGGCGAAGATCCGGGCGTCCAATGGGTTTGCGGCAAGTGAACAGGGTAGCTCGGACGACGAGCCCAAGGAGGAGATCCCGGAGCCGGAAGTGTCAGCGGGCGGAAGTTACGAGGATGTAGAGACGAGCCTTCCTATTTCCGACAAGCCAGAGCCCAAGAGAAGTGCGTGGGACCGGGTGAGGCGGGGCAATTGAATGTACATAGCACGAGGTGACAGGCACCAGGAACGTGAAACAATGAAAAAAGAAGAAAAAAAAATATCATGAACGGCAGAAGAAGAAGAATGTCGAAAAAGATCCAAACAAATGGAAAGGGCCTGTCGCTGGAAAATTATCCCAGGCAGGTTTCAAGCTGCCACTTTCCAGTTTTCTCGCCGCACTCGTTGCTTGTTCGCATGCATAATCTCAACATGCAATCCACTCCATACCACCAACCACTAGCAATCCCCACACAAACCGCAAGCAAAACACGCGGGAACTAGTTTCAGCGTGTGCATTACCTCGAATTCGTCGCCCATAAGTGAACAAAACCAACCCCGCCTACAATTGGCCCTTGCAATTGCCCACATCGTGATTGCTGTCTAACGCTGCCTCCCCATTGTTCACCTCCACAAAAACATGCTAAAATACGCCCGGTCGTTTCAGAAATGGCCGCGTTGCAACCCAATCGTGTTGGTTCGCCACGCGTCGACGCGTTCCGCCAAAGCGAAATGGTACCACAGCACAGACATTCCGATTTCCAAGCCGGAGTGGTTCGAGTATACCCCGGAAAAGAAGCCCGAGAAATTTGTGCCGTTTCTGAACTACGACAGCGCCCGGTTGGAGCGAGCGTTTGAGAAGAGCACCGCAAAGGTGGATGTCAAAGAAGACCGCTTGTTCCAAGTGGATTTGGCGAAAATGGAGTTGGCACCAGTATACTGGCCTGGTCCCGTCTACGAGGTCCGAAGAGGCACGTGGTTCACTGCAGAAGGCGTGCCGTTGTCAGCAGAAGTGACTGAGAAGCTTGAAAAGGGATTCCAGACCGTTTCCCCGGAGGATTTGGGCCCGCCGCCGCAGCCGGACTTCTCGGAGGAGTTTGCCAAATCTCCCAAAGCTGCCATGGCCAAATTCGAGAAGGAAGTGAAGGCTGAGTACCTGACCGAAGCCATTGACATCGGAGCTGAAAAGGATGTGATAGATTTGGGGGATGGAAACGCTGCCGTGTTCTTTGACAAGACATCGGGCGCCATCTTCCCTAAAGAATTCGGGAAGTTTCAGTTGAATGTGATCCGGTCGCTCCAACCAAAACTGGGGTCGCTTATGTCCGTGGTGCCAATTCAGCGAGGCTACACCGAAGGATTAGACTCCTCCATCATTGAAAACGTCAAGTCCGCGAAAGTGGCGTCGTTGCTGGACATCTTCCTGGAAGAGATTCTCAAATTGTTCAGCAAAGATGACGCCAAACAAAGTGAAAGCTCTCACGACAATGACCAAAGCAAATTACTCCAGAACGTTTTGGAAGCGGATTACGAGCATGCAGCCGGGGACAGTGCCTCCAAGAGAGAGGTGGACCATGTGGTTTTTTGCATCCATGGAATTGGGCAAATCTTGGGCTACAAGTACGAGTCGGTCAACTTCACCCACAGTGTCAATGTTTTGCGGAACACCATGAGAGATGTTTACAAAAACGAGAAGAAGTACCAGAAGTTGGCATATGGCGATGAATGTGATTACAAGAACGACAATCAGAAGAACAATAACCGCATCCAAGTTTTGCCCATTTCCTGGAGGCACGAGGTATCTTTCCACCCAAAGAGGCCATTCGAACTCAAGAATGAGAAGGGGAAGCCCAGACTTCCCAGTCTCAGTGACATCAATGTCGATGGAGTTGCCTCACTTAGAGACGTCGTGGGAGATGTGCTTTTAGACATTCTCCTCTACTACGAACCAACGTACTTGAAGGAGATCATGAGGGGCGTTGTTGCAGAAATAAACAGAGTGCACAAGCTCTACATGGAGAAAAATCCTGACTTCAAGGGGAAAATCCATGTCTTGGGTCATTCGCTAGGATCTGCGATTGCATTCGACTTGTTGGCTTACCAGAAGGATAAAAAGGACAAGAATAACGAGTATCAGCTAGATTTTGATGTTGAGAACTTGTTCTGCGTGGGCTCGCCGGTGGGTGTATTTAAGTTGCTCCAGCAGAAGAACATCTTCTCAAGAATAGAGGCTGGTGAACAATTCGATCCTACAGACTTGTCCAGCCACATTTCGCTGCCGAAATGTCAGAACTTATACAATGTGTTCCATCCCTGCGACCCTGTTGGGTACCGAATGGAGCCCTTGGTGGATCCTCAGTTCGCCAACTTCAAGGCTGAACTTATCCCCTTTGCAATGGAGGGGTTCAACACAAAAGTGCAGAGTTTGAGTTCGTTAGGGGACGACTTTTCCGAGAAAATCCTGCAAGCATCGAGCTGGTTCAGGTCCGACTCCAAGCCTGTAAAGCAGGCGTCGTCTGTGGAGAATGAAGATGCTTTGAAAGACGTGATCTCGTCGTTGACCAGTACCCGAGGAAATAAGGCTAGCACATCCAAGACAAAGGCGGAGACTTTCAGCAAGGAGGACATGAAGCAGCTTTTCGACTTGAACCGCACCGGCAGAGTTGACTACAGTTTGCCGATGGGCGTGTTCAGTATTGCGCTAGTGTCTGCAATTGGAGCACATGTGTCGTACTTCGAAGACGAGGAGACGGCCGGATTCGTCATGAAGGAGATCCTCTCGAGCAACTTAGAGCCACTCCAGGAGAGAGAAGTGCAGCTCTACAAATAGGTCAATACCTGATTTATTATGCACCTTCACTAGTGTGCAAGGTGACGTTCTACTCTAGCAATAAGTCGTCGATACTTTGCTCGGCGTCGTGCTTGATCAACTCTAACATGCCCTCCGGCAAGATTGGGTTGCCCTCCTTGTCCAACACGTATCTGAAAGGCATCTCGGTCGACTCGTACTTGTTGTACCTGATCTCGGGGTAGTCGATGAACTTGATGTCGTCGAACTTCTGCTGGTTCTCAACGATGATCTGGGTGGTTCTGATCGCGGTGTCTGTTGTCATTTGCAACGCACCCAATCTTCTGCCGGCAAACCCATATTTCTCCCTCAAGATTCCTGTTCTGTCCACGCGAGGATGAGACCCCAAGATGCCTCCAAAGATGAAATAGTCGAATTTCTGCTTGTCGGCAGGCTCCAACTCCTCCTCGGCGCCCGGGTCAAGCAAACACACTCTGTTGACGTCAAGCCCTCCATCGAGATGGACGCACTCGTCGGTGGTCCACTGCAACCCCAAGTCGAGGAGTTTTTTGGGGATATCTTTCTCGGTGGTGGATTTGGGCAACGAGGACAAAATCAAGTTCTCCTTGCCGACGTCGCGGATGATTTGCGAGTACTCCAACGTGACCCACTCGGAGAAACCTTCCTCCATGTGTTCGATGACGTACTTCATGCCGGGGGTGGGAACTATGTGGAGAAGTTGGAATTTCTTTGGTGGGGTATGCGAAGCGATGGGTGTAATCGGTACTGCATGGAAGGTGGAGTTGCTCCAGGGCTGGTACAATCAAGAACATTTGGATACTGGGAATTGTGAAAAACGTAGAGGGCTGTCTTTGCTGCTATCATTGTGCAGATAATTTTTATAATTTTAATGAGCTCGCTCATGCTGACCTCTGTGCTCATGCCGACAGCTACTCCCAGGAATTGATCGAATATATTACTCACTATACACACTTACTTCTTGCAACACGACGACGTCTCGGAAAACGCCAATCTCGAGGTCTTGTCCACGGTCAACGAGCACGTGTCCAACCCAGAAGCACCCGCCTTCACCTCCTTGGTGGTCTTGGCGTAAGAAGGCTTCACATCAAGAACTGGGTTCTCGGTGAAGAAGTGCCGTGGTCTCAACATGAGGTCAAAGATCTCGGTGGGCATCACAGGGAAATCCTCGGGCGCAGGGAAGTGGGTGATTCCAAACGTGTGGAAAAGCACAATGTCGGTGTTTTCCACCGCGTCGGACCCGTCGCCAATCCACTCACGCATGCCTCTGGCTCCGTCTCCAGACCACTGGGCAACGTGGTCGCCCGAGGGGTAAAGACGCCCGTAACCGAGGTTGTCGTCCTTGTATGGCACCACCTCGACGGCGTGGGCGGCCCAAGGTGCTCTCTTTCTCACCAACGAGCCTTCCTTGGCCATGAGTGGAGGCACAAACGTGGAAACCAACTTGTACGAGCTAGGCTTGCCAGAGTACGCGTTGATCTTGCTTGGGTTGAACATGTCCCACGATCTGGTGGTGGTGGCGTACGTCAACGAGTCGGCCACCGTCTTGAAGGTGGTCTTCTTCGACATGAACGAGTTTCCGTACATGTTCTGGGTGGAACCGGTAGCACCGGGGCCCGGCATGCCGTCGGCAGTGGCAGCAGAGTTGTTGTCGCCGTCGATTCTGGGGTGCAATCTCAACGAGAACAAGTGCTGGTGGTTGTGGGCGTTGACCTGGGGGTAAACCACGGTTCCCCATGGACCAACATCCTCGTCTTCAGCACACACGTACGTGTTCAAGATTCCGGTCAATCTCACCTCCAACTTGATGGTGCCGTCCTGTCTGAACGTCCAGTACAAGCAGTACTCGTAGTTGGCGGCGGTGAAGATCTGCGACACAATCAACTTGGTGCCTCTGGTCACCACCGTGGTCTGGAAGTCGTCTCTGAAGTCCGAGTGCTTGAACAACAAACCGTCATCCTCCTCGTGGATGCACACTGCGTTCTTCACCGTGACCGCATCACCGGCCTTGTTGGGGAAGTGGGCGTCCATGTAGTGGATGACACCTTTACAGTCGCAGCCAAGCGAGAGCGGGTTGGTACAGTTACCGGCACCGTACTCTCCAATGTCCAACGCGTGCTTTCTCTGGTGGGGGAAGTCGGGCGACCCGTAAGGCACAATCATCTCCGAAAGCGAGATTCTGTGGAAAAGCGGACGCACGTTGCCGTGGTCGTTGAAAGTGATGTCCGACAACACAATGCCCTCCCTGTAGTTGAAGCCAATGTGGAACTTGAAGTTGGACCACTCCATCACGTGGCCATCCATCTTGAACGACACGCCTTCGGGCTGGGTCACGTTGTATGGCTTGGCGTCTTGTCTGAACCCAGATGGGTTTTCCTTGGTGCCAAACTTCTCCGCCACGTGCTTGGGGTGGAACGACGAGTGCTTGTGCTTCGACACCTTGCGTCTGCGGTTGGGGATGTCGATGAACACCACCTTCTTCTCGTTCATGTCCACAATGGGGCAGAAGTCCAATGGGTGCGAGTAGTGCGAGTCGTCCTCGTCGGATCTCCAGTACATGAGCGCCTGCTGGAGTCTTCTCGAAGCTCCCCATCTCTCGTCGTATCCGATGGTCCACGCGTCACAGTACACGTTGGCCATTTCCTCCTTGGGCACTCCGGAAATCTCACACTGCTTGATCACGTTGGGGTCCGAGCGGATGATGTCCTCGGTGGCCTGCAAATCGTCCGGAGACAAGATGGGCTGCACGCCTGCGGTCTGCTTGGACTCCACCACCGTCAACGAAGGGATGTCGACCACACCTTCGTGGACTCCGTTGACACCTTGCTCAACAATGACGTAGTAGGCCAATCTGGGAGGCAAAGGTCCGTTGTGGTCCTTCCACTGGTAGTACGCCTTCTTGATGGGCTCCTTCAACGACACCGTGTTGAAGCCGATGGGCTTGCCGGCGTAAAACTTCGAAAGCACGCTGGTGACGGTCTTGATCTCCTGGGCAGAAAGTGGGTCCAATGGGTGCGCTGGAGGTGGGGGTGCGGCGGCCGACGCGGTGGCCTGGCTGGCGATCTGCTGCAATCTTTCCATGTTCGGTTGGTGGAGAAAAACTGGTGGATGCGAATTTCGTCCCGTCTTATATTCTTCCGCCAGGAGATGGGGTGTTGATATGTGTGCGGATCGTGCTTCCCGATTGGGCGCAGGAACCCGGAGGCATTGCGACGCGGCACCGCCTGCCCAATGCGGAAGGCGGCTGCGACTGGTGGTTTCGACGCTGCGGCGGCACCTTGGAGCGGTGTCGGTCCGGTGCAGCTTCCTAATTGGGGCAGGGGTGCCTCGCGAGTCGACCAGCTTTTTTTTTTTTAGTCAGTGGTACTCTTTGACAGGGAATTCCGTCAGATGGAATAACGGGGTGCCCTCTGCTGTGTGCAGGTGGAAGCTTACGCTTATCGCACACCGATGCGTAAAAAGTACCTTCTGGGTATGTTGAGCTGCGAGGGCTTAATTGGACCAGAAATGACGAAAAAGTCAATTGGACTTCACTTGTTCGCTCTCGGTCCACAAGTCATTTGTTATTCATTTTATTTTGATTTTTCACCGTGTCATTTTCCGGACCTCTCTACACTGTACTCGATGCTTGGGCAATTACTTACATACACTACTTGACATGGTCAAGTGCTTCTATTGCCAATACCAACCACATCAGGGGAGGTGCTGAACTGCGTTTTCTGAACTGTGTTTTCCAGCCCATTCCCCATTCTGCTCATCTTGGTCTTCCCCATTCTGCTCATCCTCACCTTCTGTTCAACCTCACCTTCTCCTCACGACAATCGCCCCAGTACTAAACTGCCCACCACAACTGGCACGAAAACCGCTCCTCCAAACACCAACAACTGGATCAGGTCAATGTAGATGTCTCTGTAGACGTACGTCTGCGTCCTCAAAAACTCAATCGCTTCGTCTCGCGGCATCGTGGCATTCATGGCCGCATATGTGCTATCGACCAAGTAATTCGCAAAACTGGCGCTGAAATAGTTGGCATCGGGGATAACAATGTCGTGCGCCAACGCGTCTGCATGAGTTGCCCGCTGGTGGTAGAGAGCAAACACCTTGAAAATGTAGGTGAACATGATATCGTTGGCCAGTGTGAGGAATAGTGTGCTGGCTATGGCAAGCGCACTGCCGTAGACGATGGAGAAGTTGCAAAGGGCAAACTTCGCCTTTGAAAACCCGGCCAGCACTTCGGAGTAGTCCTGGATCATGTTCTTGGAGAGGTTGAACACGTATAGTAGTATGAGCGTGGCCAACACATGGTCGGAAGTGATCTTGAAGTATTCACCGTCGACGACAGTGTATGCAAACGTGTGCATGAACACCGAGGGCAAAAGAGCCACCACAACTAGAAGCAACGCCACCGCCAAGCCAGCCTGATGCGTGAGCTTCATCGCACATTTGCATTTAGGGCGCAGAGACGGAGGTTCTGCCAACTGGAACGTAACGTGTCCCGACTCTGCATCCTTCACTTTCGAGAGCTGCAAGAACGCAGCGCCAATGGCCTCCATGCTGTCGTGTGCAGACTTAATGATGCGATTATACGCTACAAGGAGCGCCACCGTCATCCCCGTGGAAATACCCGCGCAATATAGCGAGTAGTGGTTCCAATATTCCACATCGAAATCCAGCATAGCATGCTGACCAGTCCACTCCTCGCAGTGGCGGAAAAATGCTGCGAGTGGCATCATGTACCTGTAAGGACTTGCCATCGTGCTGATGCAAAAACTGCCAACCAAAACTGCAATTATTTTCTGGAGATGTAGCACCTGGTTTTTTGCAACTGGCAGGTGGTGCCATCGAGCGGCCGTTCTGCTCTTGAAAAACAAAAATAGAAGGGCAGAGAGCGAAAGCACAACGAGACTATGCAGCAAGTTGGGCATTCGAACCTGGGAAGGCGTCAGGGGTATTTGGGGCCACGATGCCATGATTTGTAATCGTGTTCACTAGCCGTGGGAGATGAGTAAAGGAATCGCCAAAAGAGACTCGGATTGACCGCGGGAACTCAAACAATTTGTAAATGACAGGCTGTTGTCAGAATCTGGCAACCGTGAAATGGCAGAAAATATGTGGGAACTCAAGAGCAAGTTTGCGTCGGTTATGGTTTTTTATACGACAATCGCTCTAGTCATGTTGGTACTGCACTCAGTGCAAAGCCGACTTGTCCGGAGCTCATCACATAACCAATTTGGGTTTCATCACTTGCGCAAGGGGGGGCCCTTACACACGAAGATTGCCGACAGAAATTTCGAAATTTATATTACCAGCAACTAGATTGAGAGCTCTTTCTCTTTTGCCGTCAATTTCAACAACATTCATTGCCAATCCATCGCTACCTCTACATGTCCGGCTAGTAGCGTAAATTTCATCTCCTGTATATAGGCGCCGCGGATGCAAAAATCGATGATTATAACCCTTCAGGGTCCGGCCCGGCCGGCAGGAGGGACATACATTTTCTATTCTAACCGAAAAATAAAAAAATCGCAACATTAAACGGCGTCAGTAATTAATGTTTCACGCGTAGAGTGAGCTAACTATTCTGAAAACGGAAATATGAGATTTTTCCATGGAAATGCAAAAAACTTCCTGGCGGTATTCTCTTGTTGGGTTTTCTAGGCGCTTCCGCTCGTATAAATTCCCCATTACTACATCGTCGTTTATATGTACCATTTATTCAATTTAAAACATGGAGATTACAAATGAGTCAGTGACAAAAGAACAAAAAATACTACCAGTTGAATCACACGGGATGGTGCGCTTACAACTTGTCGTAGTACTCCTCGTAGCCTGGAACCTCTGGCTTCTGGCCAGTACGCTCTCTCTTGTCCTTGACAATGGCACCTGGCTTAGAGGCTGGGTCGGTTGGGTCACCGCCCATAGTGGCCCAGTGGTCGAAGATCAACTGTGGGAAAGCCTGACCACCAGTAGCCTGTCTCAAGTCACCGGAGAAACCGAACGACTCGTTGACTGGCAAGTAAGCCTTGATGGTGAACAATGGGGTACCTGGTCTCTGCTCCTCAGAGATGACCTGGCCTCTCTTCTTGTTCAACACAGAGTAGATACCACCAATGGCGTTCTCTGGACACTGGATCTCAACCAAGAACACTGGCTCCTGGATAGCTGGCTCGGCCAACAACATAGAAGCGTAGGTGACTCTTCTCATGGTTGGGATGATCTGTCCACCACCTCTGTGGATAGCATCGGCGTGCAAGGTAACATCCAAGATGTTAACTCTGACGGATCTGACTGGCTCACCGAAGATAGGACCCTCCTTAGTAGCCCACTGGAAGGCAGCGACAACGGAGTCCTTGATTTCGTTCAAGTACTGAACGGCCTTAGTCTGGTCAATAACAAGGTTAGGACCGTTACCGTCTGGACCGAAACACCAGATCTTTCTGGCGTCAGTGACGTCCCATCCGTGCTTGTCAGCCAAGATTCTGGCTCTAGCCTTGAAGTCATCTCTTGGGTTGATGACACCGGCCTCGATGTCCTGGGAAACCTCCTCGTCCATTGGCTGGGCCTTAACGTAGATTCTGTTGTGCTTGTTTGGAGACTTAGACAAAGCAACCATGGAGGACTCAGCAGTGACGGTCTCTCTGTAAGAAACAACTGGAGGAGAGATCTTCAATGGGATACCGGCGTGGTCGTTCTGCAAGTCGTTCAAGCAAATCTCCAAGTGCAACTCACCAGTGGCAGCAACAATGTGCTCACCGGACTCGTTAATGGAAGTCAACACACATGGGTCGGACTTGGACAATCTCTTCAAACCCTCGACCAACTTTGGCAAGTCGTTAGCGTTCTTGACCTCGACGGCAACCTGCACGACAGGGGACACAGAGAACTTCATAACCTTCAAGTTGTGAGCGGTCTCAGAGGTGGTAAGGGTACCAGACTTCAACAAGAACTGGTCAATACCAACCAAACCAACAATGTTACCGGCAGGACAGTCGTCAATCTGCTCAACGGCTCTTCCCATCATCAACACGGTTCTCTGGATAGACTTGACGAACAAGTCCTCCTTCTTACCGACCTGGTAGTTAGGACCCTGGATTCTAACCTTCATACCAGACTTGACGGTACCAGCGAAAACACGACCGAAAGCGTAGAATCTACCCTTGTCGGAAGTTGGAACCATCTTAGAGACGTACAACATCAAGTCACCCTTAGGGTCACAGTTTCTGATGGCCTGGCAGTGCTCGTCGTCAGCTGGACCCTCGTACAAAGTCTCAGCTCTGTAAGCCTGGGCAGTGACTGGGGATGGCAAGTGCAAGACAATCATCTCCAACATGGCGTCGGCAGCTGGCAAGAACTTTCTCATGACAACCTTCAACAAAGCCTTACCCTCCAACTCCTTCTCGTCGGCCTTCAAGTTGATCTCCAACTTCTCCAACAAGGTTGGGATCTCGTCCTTCTTGAAGTTCATGATAGCAGCGAACAATCTGAAGATTGGGTCCAACACGAACATGTTGAAAGCTCTCTCCAATGGCTTGCCATCAGTGTCAGTGTCCTTGTTAGTCCACTTCTTGGTCTTAGGGTTGAAGTAAGAGTCACCCCACAATCTCTCGGACATCTTAGATCTGTCGACACCGAACTTCTTGGAGTATCTGGTGGCGAACTGTCTGACAGTGAAAGCCCAACCGTGCAAACCGGAACCGAAAGCAACGGTACCCTGGTCTGGGAACACCTGAGCGTCACCGAGGGTGTTCTCAGAGTAGGTGGAGATGATGACGTTAACGGACTCAACAGTTCTAGCGAAAGACTGGTACAAGTCCTCCTTGGTGACCTGCAACTCCAACAAAGCTCTGTCAACCTTGTTAATGATGACAACTGGCTTAATTCTCTCACCCAAAGCCTGTCTCAAGACAGTCTCGGTCTGGACACACACACCCTCAACACAGTCCACAACAACCAAAGCACCGTCAGTGACACGCAAAGCAGCAGTGACCTCAGAAGAGAAGTCAACGTGACCTGGCGAGTCAATCAAGTTAATCAAGAACGAGTTGCCGTCGGTCTTCTGCTTGATGGACTTGACATCCTCGTCGTCAAGAGAGGCGTACAAAGAGATAGCAGTAGACTTAATGGTAATACCTCTCTCCTGCTCATCCTTTCTGGTGTCCATAAATCTGGCGTCACCAGCCTTGGCGGCAGAAATGATACCGGCTCTTTGGACCAAAGAGTCGGTCAAAGTGGATTTACCGTGATCGACGTGGGCAATGACGGAAATGTTACGCACATTGGTAACTTTGTCCATCAAGCCACGGATTTGGTCAATAGTGAAAGCAACTGCGAGGGTTAGTAATGTGCACACAAATGGTAACGGCGGTTAATTGGGCAAGCATTGACTTTGGCGACCAGTTTGATGGTGTTGCGCCCGCTGAATTCGAGTTTGTCGGCCAAAATTTGAAAGTGAACTCCTTCAATTGCTGACAAAGTGGAAGGGGCAACTGGGGGCGGTGATCCGGGTCATAAAGTAACATGGACCTGATAATCCATCGAACGTCAATGTTTTGCTCCGTGGCCGGGAGAAATTCTGCGGAGAAACATACCCATTTTGAACTTGTGTCTGACTTAACTGACTTTACAAAAGAAGTAGAAAGAAGTGGGAGCGGAGCTTTTTTCAATGCTTCGCACGAGGCATCAGGAAAAAATTTTCTCGCAGTAAAAACGGGGTGTGCAGCGTAAATCTCGGTCTGCACTTATGTTACCCGGCGACCCAGGTGCAGGGAGAACCTGATGATAATTGCAGCGGACTGTCAGCCGCCCGATACAAAAAGTAAAGGTTTGCAGTTTTGTTTTTCATAACAAAACGCTTTTTTATCCTTTTAATTTGACAGTAGTCACTTCTTTCGGTGTGAATGTCGACTTCATTGTTCGCAATGGTGGAGGGTGTTAAGGACAGGTCAATGGTGAAATTTGGCTGCGAAGGGGTTTAAGCAGGACCGCCAGGCTCGAAAAAATTCATGGAGGCCATAGTTGAGCAGGCAGGGGTGGCGTTTTCCACTTCTTCTGTTGAATCTGAATTGTATAGGAGAGAAAGATGAAATCAGGAATGGTGTCGGTACTGGCTGATTTCCGCGCCTGTTGGGAGTAATTGCCTAGTATGGAGAAGCTCATTTGCGAGCAGTTTTGAGCGAAATTTCCCACTGCGAGTCAGAACAGCCATAGGACAGACTTGGGGAGGTAATACGAAACGAACGACGTGAACGTTTTTTGCCATCGAAAATTCGAGCTGGTCGAAACAGACGAATTCTTGCTTGAAAAATTAATTTGCTAAAGCTTTTCCCCCAAAATATCAGGAAACGCCCGCCCAGGCACAGACTTGCACTAGCGGTTCCCATCTCACTTAATTTTGTCCATGCAGAACAGAGTCAAACTTTCCACCTCTTCTAACTACCCACTCATTCCACCTAACAATATGGCCAATATCACCGTTCTCATCTCGGGATCGGGCTCTAATCTCCAGGCGTTGCTCGAGGCAGAAAGATCGGGCAATTTGGGCGGGAAAATCACCCAGGTCATTTCGTCAAGTGAAGCGGCCTATGGCTTGACAAGAGCCGCCAACTTTGGTGTTCCCACCAAGACGCATGTGTTGAAAAACTACTACAAGGGTACCACCAAGGACCAGGTGGACGTCCGCAAGCAGAAAAGAGAGCTTTTCAACCAAGATTTGGCCAGACTTCTCATATATGGAAACATCGAAGGCAACCAGGACGCTACATACACCAAGCCCGACTTGATCGTGTGCGCTGGGTGGATGCTCATCATTTCGCCGTCGGTGTTGACTCCGTTGGAAAACGCCGGAATTTCCATTATCAATTTGCACCCAGCGTTGCCGGGTGCTTTTGAAGGCACCCACGCCATTGACAGAGCTTGGAAAGCCGGGCAGGACGGAGAAATCACGAAGGGCGGGCTCATGATTCACAAGGTCATTGCTGAAGTCGACAGAGGCGAGCCTGTGTTGGTGAAGGAGCTCGATCTTATCAAAGGAGAGACATTGGAGGACTACGAGACCAGAGTCCATGCCGCAGAGCACAAGGCTATAGTGGAGGGCACCAACATTGTCTTGAAGGAGTTGAAAAGCTCCTGAAAGGGTAGAAAAGCTTCCTAGGAAAGGAAAGTCCCGAAACTCTCCTCCAAAGACTAGTTGCCGGCACTTATCTGGAGCCACATACGCATATAGAGGTGCCCATTGAGTGGGATCATCGACGAGTGGAAATACAATTTCAATTTAAGTTAGCTGAGAGTTACTGTAACGATCACTGTGGTAGGCCATTGAGTGATAATTAACAGTCTTCCACTATTTCCGGAATCGCTAACTATACCAAATGTAATATTTGGACTCCTCAGCAGTCAATTGCTCCTACTTTCCATTCTCAATGTGTTTATAGAATATATACCGCGAGGTCTATGGCATGACTTACAAGTTCTTGATCACCTGCTCAGTGAAGTGCTGGGTGGAAGCGGTACCCTTCAAGTCACCGGTTCTGTTCTCAGGACCAGAGGCAATGGTCTTCAACACAGCGGCCTCAACTCTGTCAGCGTCTGCGTTCAAGGACAAGTGTCTCAACATCATCACCGAGGACAACAACAAGGCAGTTGGGTTAGCCAAGCCCTTACCGGCAATGTCTGGGGCAGAACCGTGGACGGCCTCGAAGATCGACACCTTGTTACCCATGTTACCGGATGGGGTCAAACCCAAACCTCCGATCAAACCGGAAGACAAGTCGGACATGATGTCACCGTACAAGTTTGGCATAACCATAACGACATCCTTGTAGTCAGATGGGTCCTGAGTCAATCTCAAAGAGGTGTTGTCCAACAACTCGTAGGACAACTTGACGTCAGGGTACTCCTTGCCGACCTCCTTGGCGGTCTCGACGAACAAACCGTCGGACAACTTCATGATCGAGGCCTTGTGCACAACCACAACGTGAGGCTTGTTGATGCTCTTGGCGTACTCGAACGCGTATCTGATCACCTTCTCGGATGCTGGCTTGGTGATCAACTTGATGGACTGCACGACACCAGGCACAATGGTGTGCTCGATACCAGAGTACTCACCCTCAGTGTTCTCTCTGATCAACACGGTGTCGACGTTCTCGTAAGGGGTCTTGTAGCCGACAATCGACTTACATGGTCTGACGTTGGCAAACAAGTTGAAAGTTCTTCTCAACGTCAAGTTCATGGAGGTGTGGCCCTTACCCACTGGCGTGGCCAATGGACCCTTCAAAGCGACCAAGTTTCTGTTGACGGAGTCGACGGCATCCTGGGGCAAGGTGGTCTTACCGTTGATCAAGAGTGGGGTGACATCAACTGGCTCCCACTCGATTGGGATGTTACCCGCGGCGTAAATGTCCTTGACCGCCTGGGAGATTTCCACACCAATACCATCACCTTCAATCAAGGTGACGGTGTAGTTGCCGTTGGCGTTTTTCTTGCCGGTAAACTGACCTGGCACGTACGATCTGGTGAGCTTGGGCACAGCTCTGGCCTTGGCTAATTGTCTGAACATGGGGAAGAAAAGTGGGTGGTTGTGATTTTTTCTGCCTGGAGAGTTTTCTCGATTTCGCATAGGGACCGGAAAACGTCGCGGCCAATCAGCGTGCACCACTGCGTTCGGAGCCGAGGGGCACTCCGGAGGACGCTACTGAAGGGTTGAGCGGGAGCTAAAAAGCGGGGAACGACGGCGCCGTTGCGTTCTACAGAAAAATATATCGGTTTTAATTTTAGAGGGAATTCTCTTGTATTTATATGGCGGTTTTGTGGGCGGGTGTACTCGCTTCGGTGGTTCCCCTCATACTCCGAGGCCGCGAAAATTTGATCGCTGCCGGACAGTGTGGAAGACAGAGTGGAGGTGAGCGACGGCAAGGAAACGAGAAAGAGGCGGGAAAAACGGTCAATTGGGTGGTGGAGCCCGGTGCGTAATGTGGAGTCAAATTTCTATCCGGGATTTTCAAAACGGGAAACGGATCACGTCGGGATCGTGGATGGTGGGAAGCGGGATATATTGTCACTGCACATAGCGCGCGGCCCAGATCTGGAGCGGCCTTTTGCCAATCACTACCTTCTCAACACCAATTCACTACTGGTGTCAGGAACTCGCTCAATACACCTCAATACACCTTTCTTGTCGATATGTCGTTTTATTTCACCTATACACCTCGTGGCTCTCCATGCTGACAACCCGGTCGCAGTCATTTAACTCACTCAGTTCACAGCGGGACCCTAGATCCGGCTCCGTAGTATTCATAAGTCAATCACAGCACGGATACAGTCACCGTGGTGCATGTCCTCGAAAGCAGTGTTGATCTTCTCCAATGGGTGTCTGTGAGTGATGAACTCCTCGACCTTCAACTTGCCGTCCATGTAGTCGTCGACAATTCCGGGCAACTGGGTTCTGCCTTTAACTCCACCAAAAGCAGCTCCCTTCCACACTCTGCCGGTGACCAACTGGAAAGGTCTGGTGGAGATCTCCTTGCCTGCAGCGGCAACACCAATGATGATGGACTGGCCCCAGCCCTTGTGGCACGCCTCCAAAGCGTTTCTCATCACGTTGACGTTACCAGTACAGTCGAAGGTGAAGTCACACCCGCCGTCGGTCATCTCGACCAACTTCTGCACGATGGTGGTGCCCTCGGGCAACTCCAACGAGTTAACAAAGTCGGTGGCGCCAAACTTGTCGGCCCACTCCTTCTTCTTGTTGTTGATGTCCACCACAATGATCTTGCCTGCTTTTCTCTCCTTGGCTCCCTGAACAACCGACAACCCAACACACCCGGCGCCGAAAACGGCCACGTTGTCGCCTTCCTGGACGTTGGCGGTGATGGTGGCGGCACCGTACCCGGTGGTGATGCCGCAACCCAACAAACAGATCTTGTCGAAGCCAGCCTTGGGGTCAACCGCCACAACAGACACATCGGCAACCACCGTGTACTGCGAGAACGTCGAGCAGCCCATAAAGTGCAAAAGCTCCTTGCCCTTGCACTTGAGTCTGGAGGTGCCGTCGGGCATCACACCCTTGCCCTGGGTCTCTCTCACCGCTCCACACAAGTTGGTTTTGCCCGACTTGCAGAACTTGCACTGCTTGCACTCGGCGGTGTACAACGCAATCACGTGGTCGCCCACCTTCACGCTGGTGACGCCCTCGCCAATGGACTCGACGATTCCAGCACCCTCGTGTCCCAAAATAGCGGGGAATGCACCCTCAGGGTCCACTCCACTCAAGGTGTAGGCGTCGGTGTGGCAGACACCGGTGTTCAACACTTTGATTCTGACCTCGTGGGCCTTTGGTGGGTCAACGGTGACCTCCTCGATGGTCAAAGGCTTGCCGGCCTCCCAGGCCACAGCGGCTTTACAGGTGATGGTCTAGAACGTTAGTATTGAGGAGTTTCGAGCATCACCACCAGGGTAGCAAGCGAGTGAGTGTGTGGGGGTACTTAAGGCCCGGGGGGGCCCAGCCCCGTACTTTACATACCTTTCCAACGGTGGATTCGGACATTTGCGGATAATTTAGAAGCGGTGAGTAGTGGTTGAATTGTTCACGTCGATGGACACTCGCTATCTTAAATAGTGGAGGGCCACCGCCAATGCATTCCCAATGAGGCAACGATTTCCATTGGGTTCTGCACGCCCGCGATTTCGCTTCGGCCTCCATGTGCCCAGCGAAGGAAGTCCAACTTCTTGGAGGCGGGTGGTTTCAGGTTGGCCCTGGAGAGTTTTTTGCAGCATTTTGGGGAGGATATCATTTTGCCTAATTTTTGTATTTGCAGCACGTGTGAGGTTGCATGGGTGTCACTTTGGTGGACTGTGTGCTCACACTCAGAGCACTTGTTCTGTAAGGTGCGAAAGCGCAATTAGACAAGATGGCATTTCCGAACAGCTAGAAACGTTTTACAAAATCTGGGAATTCCCAGAGGGGGAGTTGACGTAAATGGCTCTGAGAATGTCTTGAAGACTATCTGCGGTCACGACTATCTCACGAACATTTGGTAACTTGGTGTTCAAGACCAGCTCCAATTTACCTTCCCCAAGGTCAGTCGGAATTATACGTGCGCTCAGTAGGCAAATTTCGACCGAATATTCTCAGCAACAGGCCTTGTAAAAGTCTAGCCGGTTCAGTTTCTTCTAGCCAGTCTATTTTCTTCCACTGAGAACGCTTTCTTAAAAATTTATTACTCTACAGCACTCTTTCAAGCATCTTCATCCCATATACAAGCTCCGTATACCTGGCATCTCTGGCCACTCTACAACACAGCGCCAAACCCGAAGGTGATCTTGATCGACCGCACGTAGTAGTCCTCGAAATTCCCTCTAACCCTGTCCTCTTCACCCACAGGAATGCCGGTCCACTTCACCACCATCAACGTCTCGCCTGCTCCTTGCTTTAGCTGGATGTCGAGTTGGGCATAGTGGCCCGACTTCCAGTCTTCTAGTCTCCACAACTGTGTGATGTGCTCGTTGGGCACCAACTTGACGAACTTGCCCGAAATGGACCCTCCGAACAACTTGAACTCAGACCCTTCAGCTGGTGGAAACGCCTCGATCTGCGGCGCCGATCTCGACCATGCCGAGATCCGCTGGCCGTCCAAGAGCGTCACGTACAACTGCTCTGCGGTGGTGTTGAACGTGGGCTCCAAGTGTAACGTTGAGGTGTTGTACTTTGGCACGTTGGAGGAGGCAGTGGAAACGTCTGTTTTCGTGGCCGAGGTGGCAGAAGCGGCGCTGGAGGTTCCTTTTGTAGTCTTAGGGGCTGCTTTTGTTTCCTTCTTAGCCTCGCTTCCACCCTGGGTGCTTGTCTCCTGGTTGGCCTTGGTGAACACCGAGTTGACCTTGTCGCTTTCGAGCTGGATGTCGGAGCTGTTGGTGGCGATCAAGTCGCGGCCAAAACGCAGCAAAATGTCTCTCAATTTGGGAACAAGCGCTTTCTTCGCCAATAACCTCCCCTTTTCCGTCTCGGAGTCCTCGTTGTACACGCTGACGTCAAACTGGATCTCGTCGGCTTCGGTATCGTACGCCAACTCGGGAATCGTGATGCTGCCCTTGAAATCTTTGTCATCCGCCTTGCCGTCAATGGCCACGATGATCCTCAAATCAAAAAGAGAGATCACCTTGCCCTTCCGCTGGCAAACCTCCACATCACCTTCAACTGAAGACACAGCGGCTACTTGCACCGACACATTATTTTCTGCGGCAGAAACACCCACCAAATTGTCGTGGAAGTACGTTTTTGACCAGTCGATGCAGTTCTTGTCGACCCAGTGCCAATTGTTTGGGTTGTTGACCACCATTGTGACGCTTATGAATAGTATGTAGTTTGGTGAGGCAGACTAGATGTGGAGGTGCGCTTATAGTGCGCGCGCACTTCTAGAAATTTCCACCCTACCTAGCAAGAGACTAGACGAGGAAAAATATAATTGGAAGTGAAAGACACAAGGGAGAATAAATAGAAGCGATGGGCGCTGAATAGAAGCGATGGACACTGTTTACTCAGACATTCTAGGGCACCTTTCCATCGAGAAACTCATGTCTGAACTGCCTTGCGTTGTACTCTACAGTTGCGCCTCAATAGACTTCAATTAGACTTCTTCTAAGCATCAACCTCCATGGCGTCCAGACGGCCAAACTCCACCACGGTCTCCTCCACATCAACAAAGTCGCGTATGCTCTGTCTGAGCACGGCCGTGGTGCCCCTCGCAAACTTGTACGATCTCGCCTTTGCTTCTCTCACGTTCGGAGTCAAGTAGTTACGAAGCAACTGCGCATCCTTGCCCATCTCCATGACACACACGTCGACGTTGGATCCAGAACCCAAGTCGTTCCAGATTCCGGCCTCGATGGCGTCTGCGCACAACTTGACCGCCTCGTCCCTGGTCATGTCAGGCTGCCAGTTGGACTCCAACACTGCCATGGCCGCCAACGAGCCAGAACCCAACGACAAGTACTCGCCCACATCCGTAGATCCGTGCGCCTGCACGGACATCAACTTGGCGCCCGTAGGGTCGGTACCCGCCACAATCAAGTAGGCACCCAAGTGGCCCTGGTATTTGAAGAGATGCTGCTTCAACAAGGTCAACGCAGTAATCACGCGCGGCTGGCGGTCCTGCCACATCGCGTGCAACTCGAGATTCGACGCAATCAACTGCGTGACCATCTCAGTGTCGGCGGCTGTTCCTGCTCCAGCACACCAGATTCTTGGTGCTAGCCTGTGCAATTTCTCACAGTTTTTGTCGGCGACAATGCTTCCAGCGGTGGCACGGGTGTCGGCTGCGATGACAACACCCCCTTTGAACTTGGCTCCAACAATTGTGGTACCTGTAGATGTGGCCTTTGGGGTGGCGTACCCTTTGGCGGTTAAGAACTGATTTCTCTGGTAGTTATCGAACGAGAGTCCAGCCATTGTAGATATCAGTTGTTCGCTCTGGAAATGTGATGGTTTAAGGTGAAATTGGCCCGCTCAATGATGGCGGCTTGTTGTGTTGCGTCTCTAGTGGGTAGATTTGCCGTTGGCGTTGAGACACCCGAGTAGGTGATTATTTGGGATGTACGGGTCTTTTACACACCCCACCCAGGAACCATTCAACGTCAGTAACGGAAAAGTTACAAAGTCCTAGGAAGCTGGGAATTGACCGCCTGCGGATCCATTTCCAAGTTGAACTCTTCATTTCAAACTTTTGACACCCACACGAGGGCTGTCTTACTTGGGACAGTCACGTGATGTTAGCTCACGTGCAGTCCACCACAACCAACACCGGGTTGATTTCTTCAAAAGCCAACAATACCGACTCCACGGCTCTAATGGACCGCTTCAGTTTCGTGGCCCCGGCACGTGTCAAGGTGCTAGTGTTACCTCTTGGTGGCCTCGGGCGCGAGCAATTCGAGCGATATTTCGACCAGATCAGAGCCACGTTCGACATCAGACTACTAGACGTGTCGCCTATTCCCGAATGCAAATACTTCAATCCGCAGGCCTTCCCCCAAGGGCGTATTCTCTACGACTACTCATCGAGTTTACCCGAGGAAGAAACGAAATTTCTTCATGATTTCGAGCCGTTCAGGAAGACTTTTGTTGTGATTGGAGTGGGCGAGTACACCAAGGACAACTCTGCCGTGGCTGACTTGAAGGAGCAGTTCCCAACGGCTATAGTGAACAATTGCATCTTTTTCAACTCCCCGCCAGACCTTTTGGGCTCGTCCGAGCCTGAAACATTCCATCTCAATGCTCTTGCCAACTTGAACATCACCGACGTGGAAACCACCATCTGTGGGGTCACCAAGAACTACTTGATGGCCCTTGACGAGTATGCGTCCTCATACGAAAACATCACGCTCCGCTCCCCTGTTTCTCTCGTCGATAGCAACGTGCTAACGCGAACGATAAACTATGCCCAGAAAAGACTCAGCTCTGGGTCAGCGTTCAAAGTGTCATTTTCCAACGGCCAGGATGTGGTCAAATCCGCCGATCTGAAGATCAGGGCCCTGCAGAGGCAAAGTGGCAGACATTCGAAGCTCATGGGAAACTTCTTTTTGTTGGCGGGCCGGTGTAACGATGCCCTACAGTATTTCACGGACGCAGCCATCAACTGCAAGAAATGTGATGATTACTTATGGCTTGCGTCTGCACTTGAAGGTTTGGCCGTATCATCTTTCCTATTGTCGGACCTTGGCTTGCCCTACCACGTCCAGAATCCCATGCTTGCATCTGTGCTTCAGATTTCCCGTAACAGGCTCCTGACGCTTGGAAATTCCTCTCACAGAATGTCTACGGACTCTGTGTCCAGCAGACTGGCCTCCAACATTGTCTCTCCGCGGAATTCGACGAGTAGCTCGCTCGGTTTTGGTATTTCCTCCGCCACGCTATCTGGGGCAGTTCCAGACCTTTCATCGATGCCGCTTCCTGAATTCTTGAGGTTGCTCAGCAGCAAGGCGTCGCAGTACTACCAGTTGAGCGCCTCTGAGATAGAAGACTGCGTTCCTGACCTTGTCTATGTCGAGTCACTCATCAGAAGCATTAAGCTCATGATCACCATCTACCTAGTTGGCTCGGGCCCGCTAGAATCTATCTTTAACTCGGTGATCAAATCCACGCCTATAGTACTGGCTGGTGCCAGGGACGGGTCTCATGTCTCAAAAGGTGACATCATTCTGGAGATCGACAAGGTGTTCTCATTACAATTAGTCGACCTCGACTTTGCAGAACAGTGCCGAGTCTATTGCGCATTGGCTTCGATATATTCTGACTTGAAGCTCTACAGGAAGCAGGCGTTCATTCTACGTATTCTTCTTGTTGCGCTACTTCCTGAAGTGGATCGTGTGGAATCCGGTCAGTCGATGGGTTTGCGATCTTCCATCGCTGGCATCTTTCTGCTTCTATTCAAAGTCTATCGCATCGACATTGAGCCCGAAAGCAGCGCGTCGTTGGCCAAAGACCACATCTCAGACTGGAGCACACTACAGATTCTGCTCATCAAGATCTGTTTGAGGATTGCTGAGGCCCAGCACGATTACGTCACACTAGCTAAGTTGTGTGTCTTGACGTTCACTCGTTATCTGCATTGCTTGCTGGCAGAGGACCAGATCAAGCTAAGGAACAAGCTCAACTGGTTGAATCTATGGCTCGGCGACAATAACAAGAATACCCTTCCTTATCCTGATCCTTTTTTGGTCAGGAAGATCAAGTACGTTGTCGCTCCCTCCGGGTCAGATTTGGTACCATTTGCCGATGCAGAACAGGAGACTGGGTCTCTCGGCAACGACAGCGCCATAATCTTCGATCCATTTAGCAAGTCGAAAGTATCCGCTAATAAGGAGAAGATAATATGTGTCGACGAAGTGCATCAGATCAAGGTCACAATGCAGAACCCATTTCCTTACGAAGTGGAGGTGAGAGATGTGAGCATAGTGAGTGTTGGAGATGTGAAAGTCGAAACGATCAAAAATCTGGTCAAGAAAGTCTCGTCGACCCCATTGGCAACTTTGAGCGACAACAACAGCATAAACATAAACGCGTGGGGCACCCAGCCTCGCAAAGCTGTGCCAACGAATGGAGTTGTGCAACCATCGAGCCCTGGTTGTGTCATTTTACCTGCTAACAACACTTCTCAGCTTGTCGTATCCTTCAAAGCGTTGAATGTCGGCCTCTTGACCATGAGAGGTCTCAGTTTGAAGGTAGGGAATTCGAAAACGCAAACATTCCTCGTTTCTGAGTCTGAAGTGTCAAGTGGATTGCAAAAGATAAAGCACTTCGGTCCGCAGCTTCCGTCAGATGATGATAACGCACTAGACAAGCTTATTGATATTTTGTCGACCTCAGATATCACCAAACGAGTGACCACCCTGGAGTTGACACTCAACGTTATCGCACGCCAGCCATCTTTGTCTTTGATCAAAAACCTGGTCACCAATGGATGGCTCATGCTATTGGAAGGAGAGAGACTGAGGTTTTCTCTTGAATTGAAGAACACCTCTAGTGAGCCAGTCAATTACCTCTCATTTTCATTTTGGGACTCTGCCAGCGACTCGATCAACTCGAACCTCAGTCAGCCTGGAGCATACTCAGCGGAGGATATTTACGAGCTCGAGTGGCTGTTGATCAAAAACAAACCGTTCTCGGTCTTGAACAAACAGGAGATCGCACTACAGCACAAAGTGATCAATCCAAATGATGACTTCAAAATTGACTACGAGGTCTACGGGAAGAGAGGTATGACGGAGCTGAAGCTAATCCTCGAATACAGCAACAAAAGCGCGGGATCTTCGGGCAAAAGCTTCGTTAAAACGGTCAGTGTCCCACTCAATGTGACAACTCAACCTTCTTTGGAGGTAGTCGGTTGCGATATCATACCGGTTTTCTCGACCACCTTGCTTGGGCAAACGGATGACTTCCAACAGAAAAGCGGAATCAACCAACGCAATATGGACGCGCTACTCGCCTTTATCGCCAACACAAACTTGTCAGTGGACAATGAGATTGATGCGTACGCATTGTTGGTTTTGGATGTCAAGAACTCGTGGAAACAGAGGCTCGCGGTCAAAATATGCAACAACATTGCGTCCGGAGACGATTATGTTGTGAAGGAGACATTGGATCCGTTTGAGACGTACCGTTTCATTGTGCCAGTCAAGCGCATAGGGCATGACGTCGTCGATACCTCGAAACCAATCCCGTCTCTCCGCAATAAGCAATTCATCAAGAACTACAACATATCTGAGCATGACGAGGCGCAGGAGCGTCGGAACTTCTGGATCAAGTCGATCTTGCTCGAAGGATTGAGTGGTGAGTGGTCATCAGTTGGACTTGCGAACGAAAGATGTGGATACCTTGACATGCGTTGCATCCGACTCAGTCTGCAAATGACCAACGTCTTGGTGTACGACAAGGTTCTGGTTCAGCAGTGGATCCTCGCCGATGACGGATCCAACGAGGAGATTGCAAAGGAAAATCACGAGTACAGGCTTCAACGCGAGAAGTTCTACATTCTCAAGACCAAAATCACCAACCACTCCAGCGAAGGATTGACCGGAGTGTTGCGCCACATACCTTTCCCGATCAACGCCACAACCAAGCAGGACCTTTCGATCGAGCAGAAAATCTTGTTCAACGGGTTGTTGCAGCGGCATGTGGGCGAGGATTTTATCGAGCAGGGCCTGAGCTTCGAAGTGTCGCTTGGGTTTATGGTTTTAGAAAAAGGACGTTACGAGTGGGGGTGTGTGTTTGACGTGGCTGGCGACAAGCGCATAAAAACCATCTGCCGCGAGCCCGTCTTCATCAATGCATTGTAACCATCGTTGCATGGATACCATTCACTATTTACAGTACTTTAATTTTTTCAGTAGCTCGCTCACTTCCTGTCCAACTTGAACGGCAAAGGCTGGGCGCCCTCAGACTCCAACTGCTGGATGTACTTTTGTCTCTTGATGTCGTTGTAGCGTTTCTCCTGGAAGTACTTGTACCACGACGCCACACAGTCGTTTTCGAACTGGGCCCTCTCCTTGCCGCAGTTGGTCTCCACGTTGGATTTTTGCTTGGGATCGAGCGAGTTATCGATGTTGTTCTTGACAAGACACTCGAAGAAGCGGTCACGTGCGTCCCAGCATATCTTTCTCTTTGTTTTGTTGGGCGGGTCCACCACCTTGTTGTCGCCAGAGAAGAAACCCATCTTGAGGCGGAGAGGGTGGTTGCGCGGTTGCACTTGGGTGAGTTTGTGGTGTACGGGTTTATATGGCCAACAGATACGACCGGACCATAGTGGGTGTTTGCGTGCAGATGTGGAGGAGAAGCGAGTCTGTGTGTGTTCTTTGTAGAGCCTTCCTAAGCTCTGGTCCGTTTCTTTTTTTCCAACCGACGATTCTGATTTTTGCAGGCAGAAAGTCTCCAGTCCTGGAATTCAGGCAGTTCGCACTTTTTTTAGTAACTGCGAATTAAATGCCACTTTCCCGTGCACCCCACCAAATAGCGAAATCCAAGAAGAGACATGCAATTTTTCTTTCTCCACACCTTCTTCTATTTGGATTTACTTACCTTGTCATACTCTTCTTCCACCCTCGCTTGAATCCCCCACGAAACCCACCGACCCCGCTGCTGCCACGTGACTCCGCCAAAACGCCATTTATGACCCACATCCCGCCTGCACCGTACCCGCTACTAAGTCTTCTCATCTCCCACTAACTGGATGTCTATTCACCAATGCCGTTCCACCATGACGTAGACTCGTTCGACATCCAGGAGGAGGTCTCCCATGCCCATCCACCCATCTTCAAGCTCAGGTACAGACTGGGGTCGCAGGCCACTATCGAATCGGAGTCGAGTGTCGGGTCGGAAAGAATCCCCCTCATCAAGGTGTTGGGAACAGGCGGCACCATTGCCGCAAAAGGATCCACCGCTTTCCAAACGGCAGGGTACCACGTGGACTTGACCATTGAGGACTTGGTGTCGTCGATCCCCGACCTTTCGCACACTTGTGAGTTGGAGTTCGAGCAGGTGTTCAATCTCGACTCCAAGGAGATCACATCGAAGGAGCTCTTGTTGTTGCGCAACAAGGTGCAAGAGGACTTGCACAACTTCGATGGCATCGTCATTACCCACGGAACAGACACCTGCGAGGAGACGGCGTTCTTTCTTGACTCCACCGTCGACACCTTGGGAAAGCCCGTGGTGATGTGCGGAAGCATGCGCCCATCTACGTCTGTGTCTGCGGACGGCCCTTCTAACTTGTACCAGGCGTGCGTGGTTGCGTCGAACAAGCAGAGTTGGGGCAGGGGCGTGTTGGTGACCCTCAACGACAAGATCGGGTCGGGGTACTACATCTCCAAAACCGACGCCAACTCGTTGGACACCTTCAAGTCATTGGGCCACGGGTACTTGGGCAACTTCGTCAACGGCGAGGTCCACTACTATTTCCCACCACAGCGGCCCACGGGGCTCAAATACTTCCAGCTCCCTAGCCAGTTCCACGGGCCACTCCCCAAGGTGATGGTGTTCTATTCCCACCAGGGATTCGACCACGAAATCATCAGTTTGGCCGTGGAGAACATGGGTATTAAGGGCGTGGTGATGGCCACCATGGGTGCCGGGTCATTGAGAGATGCCACCAACAAATTCTTGGGCGACCTCTCGAGCAAGCACAACATTCCTGTTATTTATTCGAAAAGATCCATGGACGGTATGGTGCCGGTTGGGTCGATGCCCAAGAGCAACAACGCGTACTTAATCGCTGGAGGTTACCTCAATCCCCAGAAAGCCCGTCTTCTCTTGCAGTTGTGCTTGAACGAGAAGATGGATATCCACCGCATCCGCAAGGTGTACGCGGCCGTCTACGGAGGGTAGATTAGAATTAATATTACATTAGAAACATATAGAAACCAGCTTTTTGCGTACACCATCCCACAGTTCATGCGTAGGCCTTCTCCACCTCCGACTTGTATGCCTCCAAGATCTTCTTTCTCTGCAACTTCTGCGCAGATGTGACAAAGCCGTTCTGTGGGGTCCACTCATCGTCAACCAACACAACGTTCTGGAGTAACTCAATGCCTCTCAACCCTTGCGACTTACCAGTAGCCAACAACGACTTGAGCACAGCAGCCACAACCTTCTTTTCGTGGTACAACACACTTGGCTCCTTGTTCTTCAACTCATCTTCAGAGTAGATCTTCTCGTCCACAAGGAAGTGCTTGAAGTGCTGCTCGTTAGGCAAGATCATGGCAATTGGCTTGACCCTGTTCTGGTCAGCGTACACACAGAGGTTCAAAACAAGTGGGTTGGATCTGTAGGTCGACTCCAACTTCTCCAAGGCAATGTACTCTCCGTTGGCGGTCTTCACCAAGTTCTTTCTGCGGTCAATGATCTTCAAGGATCCATTGGCAGTCCATTCACCAATGTCTCCGGTCTTGAACCAGCCGTCCTCAGTGAAAGCGTCTTTCGTTTCCTTTTCGTTCTTGTAATATTCAGAGGTGATGGATGCTCCCTTCAACAAAATCTCACCCTGGTTGTTCTTAGCCTCGTATCCAGCTTCTGGAACATCAATCAACTTACAGGTGATGCTTCCAACCAAGGAACCAGCCACACCATACTCGAAATTCTTCATCTCAAGAACGGTAGTGTTGGCACATGTCTCGGTCAAACCATACCCGATCAACATTGGCGCGATCAAGGTGGTGATAAATACTTGAGTGTCCTTCGAGACTGGGGAGCCTCCGTTCAAGATAACACGCAATTGACCACCAGTGGCGGCCTTCACCTTTTTAAATACCACATCGAAAATGGACGAGCCAGGAATGTGGTATTGGTTCATGGTAGACTTGGCTTTGAACGATGCCCAGAAGATCTTTTGCACAACCGGCGGTAATTGCTTGACCTTGGCCATGATACCCTTTCTCACAGACTCCCAGACTGCTGCCACACCAACCATGATAGTAGGCTTGAATTCAGCCAAGTCAGAGTTACAGTTCTTGCACGAGGCGTCGGTCAACGTCTTGACGTTGGCATAACCGAGACAGCCACCCCACCAGAACGCAAGCAACTCGAAAACCATCTCAAAGATGTGGGCCAAAGGCAAGAATGCAATGATACGGTCGGTGTTCTTCACCAAGTCTCTACCAGCGTTGGTAGATGGACCAGAGATACCAGCCAAAACGTTGGCCTGGGTCAACACCACACCCTTTGGGTCTCCGGTAGAGCCAGAAGTGTACATGATACAAGAGATGTCCTCTGGCTTTGGTGAGTTGGTGAATGGTTCATCCACAAGGTCCTTGCCGGAGGCCAAAACCTTGTTGTAGGAGACAAACTCAATGTCAGGGCGCACCTCCAAGATCTTTTTCTTGGCAGCCTCGGCGTCGCTGTAGAACTTGCCCTTGACGCGCTTGTCGTTGGAGTCAATCTCATCGGCGTGGATAATGTACTTCACGTGGGTGGCTTTCTGCAAGGGGCGCAACAAGTTGCCCAAAAGCACATTGTCGGTGAAGATGGCGTTGGACTCAGTCGAAACCAACGAGTGGGTCAAGCCTTGCTCGCCCAAAGTGTCGTAGGCGGTCACCACGGTGATGTTGGCGAACTGCGCCGCCAAAAACGACTTCATCCACTTGTGGGAGGTCGAGGCGAAGATGTGGAGCTTGCTCTCGCCAGAGGTCAAGCCCAACTTGGTGAGGCCGTGTCCGAGCTGCTTCACGGTGGAGAACACCTCGGAGTAGGTCTGGTACTCATAAGGCGAGTACTCGTAGAAGGTCCACTCCTTGTCCACCTGGCGCTCCTCGCCGTCAATGACCTTGGTGACCTTCTTGACCTCGGAGTGGATCTCGATCAAGTCTCTCCAGCCCATGCATTTGCGGTCCAAGTTTTTCTTGACACACTCCTCAATGTACTCTGGCAACACAGTGGCCTTGGAGTCCAAGGGCCTGGTCAAGGCGGCGGATTTCTGGGCGGCTCTTCTTCTTGGAGCGGTTTCGCCCGGCTTGGCTTCGCCAACTGCAACGGTTTGTTGGGCCATTATGGATGTGTGTGGCGTTCGTGGGGAAAAAAATGCCGGCGGGTGGAGATGGGTATTTATACCTGTGCGGGGAGCCACTATGCCCGACACAATTGCTGGCAGATGACTTTTCTCCATTTCGGCCTGCCGAGCACTTGGCGACTACAAAAGTAGGAAACTGGCGACAATGACGGCCAGCGGATCCCGGCAGCGGCCCACAATTTGGTCCCGTGGGTATTACTTTTGTTTTACGTTGATGGTGGCGGTTTTCTGGTGTACCTTGTGGCCATTGCCTGCAGCTGGCCTCCCACCCGATCTTATCAGTTTGGGAGGCCAAACGTGGCAAAGGGCAGGCGGAACCGGAAAGTAGAGGCGGACCGGAAGTTACTGTGCTGCTTGAGGTTCCGCCAGGGTGTTGAAAACTCGCGGGCCTCCATTATCACCTGCGGTTTGGCCTCGGTGGTGAGTTGATCCGGTGCGCAATCTTGTCTGTAGGTTTTTTTTTTCCAGTCTGTAGGTTTGTTGGGCCGCACATGACGAGGCGGTAGCCAGAGGCAGTGGGTCACTTGACGTTGGCGCCGATTACCGACGTTGGTGCTTATATCCGCATGGTTTCCTTTTTGCCACCACCCTGTGTTTTTCGTGGTGGCATCTCGAATAGAGGGCGGGACTCTCCGCACTGGCAGCTGGCAATGCCCAACATTTTCGCGGTGCAAACAATTGCAGCCATCGGCGCCAGAATCATCATCAGGGAGGTGTAGTGCCGCAATTGTGTGTCTGCGAGTGGCTTTTTGCCCGATTGGGGCATCGGTGGTTCGCAACCATGGGCCCTGACGGGAGGCAAGGCGATTTAGCCGTCAATATGCATGGGCCACCCATCGGGGGGTCTCGGGGTTAATTTAGGGCTGGCACTGCGCCAGGGGTATGTTCACTATTGGAAGTACGTAAGGGTAGTTGGCGGTCGGAGGAAGGCGGTCCGGGCATAATATTACCCCCTGGGTTGCTCAAGGAGATAGTGGACTGCGAAATGTTGGGTAATTGCTGCGGGCCGCGATGGGTCCACTTCAGCGTGCGAGAACTGGGGCAAAGAGGACGCGATGACCAAAACGTACGAGGCGGTTAGGTTTTCTTCGTTTATCTTCTTTTTTTTTTTCGCCTCCTTTGTGCTGTGGTTTTGCCGCTGATTGATCCCACCACACGCTCGTGGCAACCTATTAATGTCCTGCACACAATCAGGTGGCTGCGAAAGTTGACAGCTGCTGGGCCCCGCCTGCACACCGCTAATGAATACACACCGTAATACACAGTAGCATGGATGGAATTAAATAGTATGTGCGAGATCCTTACACCAATCTCTCCTCGAACCTCAACTCGTTGTTGATAGGCATGCCAACCAACAACCGCAACAAGTTCTCGATGGCCAACCGCTGCTTGTTCAACCCGTTGATTGGGTTGAACCCAGGCTTGGCCAAAGGTGCCTTCAACCAGTAACTCAACAACGTCAACACAGAGTAGAAGCTCTCAAAGTTCTCCTCGCCCGCCTTCTTGTAGGTGACTCTCTGCAAGAACTCGGTCATCACCACCAAATCGATGATCAAAGGCGTGGCCAATAAGGAGTCCTCGCACACGTTGTGGATGGAGATCTTGTTGTGGCCACCCAACATCAACTCGGAGTAGTACTCATCCATAGCCACCTTGGAGTCGCCAACAGCTGGCAAGTACTTGATCACAATACAGTGGTCGACAGAGTCGCCGCTCTTCTTGTTGTACAAAATGTCGTTGGACTCAATCATGTCGTCGACAACAGACTGCTTGGAGATCTCCTTGGAGCGGAACTGCTTGGGCGACGACAAGTTGTACCCGTCGTTGTTACCCAAGTGGTTGTACGAGGCAATGGAAAGAGGCTTGATTCCGGCGTCAACCAAGAATTGCGCCAACACCGACTTCAACTTGGTCTGTCCACTCTTGAAGTCATCGCCGCCAATGAAGGATTTGTGGATTTCAGACAACTCAATGGCACCAGGAACGAATGTGTTCTGAGGCGAGCCATTAATGTATGGGATCTGGTCCAAAATACACGCCACGGCGAAAACAGTAGAGGGCGAGATCTCGTCGTGGTTCTCCTTGATAGCCTTGAGCAAGTTCTCAGCAGAGTCGTTGACTCCAGGAATAAGGTCAGCGTATCTCTCGGTGTTGGCTGTCCACAAGACAATCACCTTATCCAAGTTGTTGTCCTGCTTGAACTTCTTGATGTCGCTTCTGATTCTCTCCACGTCAGCCCACTTATCCTTAGTGGTAACCTCACCGCTCTTGTCCACGTTGAACACATTGTCGACTCTCTCCTTCTGGTTCATGGCAATGAAGTCAGGGTAGTAGACGGAGGGCAAAGGCACAATGTCCTTCATGCGGTCCACCAACTGTCTCTGCAAGTCGACCTCCAAGACCTTGGCTCTTTTCATGGCCTTGTCCAAGGGCAACTTGGAGATATCCCACCCGCCAATGACCAAGTCGTTGGGGTTAACAAGGGGCACCACCGAGCTGAAAGGCGCGTAAACATCATTGCCCTCGCTGTCGACACCAAGCTTAATGGTAGACGACTGCGTGACAGAACCGTAGTAGTTGGGCTCGACCTTGCCCTCCTTGTTCTCGAAGGAGATCTTGTGTTTGTTGGCCAAAGTGGCGGCCACCATGGTGGTACCGTTGTTACCGCCCAAACCAACCAACATCAACCCGGTCTTGGGCACCGCCAAATCCGTCTTGAACTCGTAGTCGGTAGCAGTAGGAGTGACGGAAAACTCGCCATTGTCTTTCTTCTCGACAATGGCTGATTCGTACGTGAACTTGGAGTAGAGAGACCCGTCCTTGGTTTGTGTCTTTGTGTTGAAATTGACCGACATGGTTAATGATGTGTTGCAAATGTGAAAAGTGCGATGAGAAAAAAACAAGTAGAGACGCAACGAGGGGGAGAAACTGCCCCAATTTATAGCCCACAATCACACACACTGGGTAACCGAAACCCCCCTAAAACCCCCGGAAGGCACCAGTGGAGGTGATTAGCACCTGCACACTGCCAAGTTTTCGCCGAAAATTCGGCGGGAGCGCGGACCACATACAGTATTCTCCACACAAAACAACCGTGGCCTTCCTAATTCGGAAGCGCATGGTGCCAATCACAGGCGTGGGTGTTTTTGATTGGCACGTTGGGTACATAGCCCTGTCTGGCTTTTTTTTTGGGTCGGCGAGATGCATGCAGTCAGAGACACGCAACTGGTCTGGCCCCTTACGAATAGACCTAAGAATATGGAACCAATACGGCTTACAGACGAAGCGCAAAAGGGAGGAAAGAGGGGGACACGCGAGCGACAAGAAGAACTCCACGCAAGCTAAGAATGTCAAAGTTCAGGCGGTGGCAACAACGATTAGTTCACGCAAGACTGAATGGCGCATGGGTTGGTCCATTCCGATTATGTGCAGTGGATTACGTGAGGATAGGGGCAATACGTGCCGACCGGCAACTTGACATTGGGTCCATTAATTGACGGTGGTTGCCCTTTATATGCGCTAACAATGTGACAAGTGAGAGTAGCTGGTTGAACTGGTAGCTGCTCAGGATCAGTCAGAAACTCGTCAGAAAGTATGTGTACTGCAGCCAGGAAAAAGGGTCGTAGTAGGCAGTTGGCGAGGTGCGAATCACATGTCATGTGACTAGATGTATTCCCGCGTAGAGTATTCCCGTGTAGTATTCCCGTGTAGTATTCCCGTGTTCCCGTGTAGCATTTCCGTGTAATATTCCCATGTGAGTGTAACAGACGCACTTCTATATTTCTTGACTGACGTGTAAGTTCGACGAGGGCAGTTACGTTTTCTAGTTAGCCCGAAGTTCTTGACACTCAATTGACCCCAATAGAAACTTCCCGCAGGTTCCTACCATTTGCACTGAACCTACTTTCGTAACCCAGAGGGAGAAAGTCGGAAAAAAGCTGCACGCGTTTAAAATCCATATACTTGATCTTCCCAGCTCATCTCTCCCGAGTCCTCCTCCCAGAGATGGCAATATTGCTGTATGGACGAAAAGTGCTGGCCCGACCGTACTGCATACAGCACCACGACTAAGCATTTACTAGCGATTTCAAGCCACAAAACAAGACATCACTTTGGGAAGCACTACTCCGTGAGCAATTGCATTTCTCTTGTTTATATTTTTTCTCTTTTTTTGGTTGCTTCGATTGTCCCTACTGCCAGTGTCTCGCCAGCTGTAACTTGACGAGAAGTCCTTTGAAGACCTTTTCATTCAAAATCCTCCTACTGCAATCCTCGCGCATCTTCTCGTTTTTTTGTTCGCCGCAGCCTCGCCAATAGAGGTGGTAAGACTCCGTGCATAACGTGCGGGTTTTCAGCTGCGAAGACCGGGCGCCGCATGAGGCGTTCGAAAACGACTCAAAACTATCAATTTCTCTACGTAGGTAGTCACTGAGCCCCTTATATCATTCCCAATTGAGTGTGGACCCTTGGTTACGATCGTGGTCGCACTGGCAGAATGAGACATCGAAAACGTCCAAAGTCACACCAAATCCGTTCGCATGCACCGGCGGAGATTCATCTCGTATACACCCAGGCGAGGATTGCGGGATTGCGCTTCTAGCGTCACGTCACAGAAGTTATTTCGTGGCCAATTCGCTAAATTGGGACGGCAAATGCCCAGGGAGACCGTACAGCCAGCACCACGTACTGCACACAAGACGACACCCTGTCCAACATCCAAGATACTTGCCTATCCCGGATGCTATACGGCAATCACGCCTGAACTAGTAGGATCTGCAGCTTTGCGAGATTTTGTGCGTTGAGCGATTCTTGCGTCGAGCGATTCTTGCGTCGAGCGATTCTTGCGTTGAGTTTTGTGCGTCGGTCATTTGCTCTACCGCTACTAGTGTTAGAGCAAACGTCCGAACCTTGACCGGGTGTGGAGCGAATCCTGTTCGTGTTTTTGGGTTTTGTCTGTGCATGTACCTCATTGAATTTCCGCAAGGAGGTCTTGTTGTCACAATAGTAGGGCGAACCTTGGCGAAAGGAGGTGGGTCGTATAAGTGCAGAGGATGCACCGAAAAACGCGCCCTGTGGTGTCGGTAGAGTCTGCGCGTTTTAGCCCACAAACAGAGAGCGCACGCAAACTGGGGAAAAGATCGACCGCCATACACTAAAAACTGTCTCACGCTCACCATCGCGTGGTTCTCAACCCAAATCCGATGCGAGTCTCCCCAAAAACGCTAGAGATGTCCATCTCCAGAGACAATGCTTACCACCATGCCACACACACCATGCAGGACATATGCACTACCTACGGCACGATCGACGCATCTCGCGCGCCAGTGCTGGATATTGTGCCAAATTGGGTGCAAATTACCACCATTACATCCGCGGAATCTGCACCCACGCAGCTTTCCGAGACCTGCGGCAGCCAAAACGCTCACAATCATGCAGATCGCGCCTCCACTAGCGTGGTTGCCAAATTTCACCCTCTTGGCTGCCAGTATATATCGCCCCCCACATCCAACGAAAAGTCGTAGTTTGAGCCAGCGCCGTTCTCACCCTAGTCATTCCTTGCTACTTCCAAAGCTGACCATGCTTGCGTCCAATCTCGTTTTAATTGCCGGTGCGCTTGCGCGCCTTGCTTTCGCGTTCAGTGCCTCTGTCAATCTGAACATCGCCGTTTACTGGGGCCAAAACTCCTACGGCAACCAAGAGCGATTGAGCTACTACTGTGCGTTGTCCAACGTCGACGTTGTGATCTTGTCGTTTGTGACGTCTTTCCCTTCGTTGGCGTTGAACTTCGCCAACCAGTGCGGCGACACTTTCTCTGATGGGTTGCTCCACTGTAGCACGATTGGTGAAGACATTAAGACGTGTCAGGATCAAGGAAAGTTGGTTTTGCTCTCTTTGGGTGGCGCCTCTGGCAGCTACGGTTTCACTAACGACACCGAGGCCGTTGACTTTGCTTCTGTTTTGTGGAACAAGTTCGGTGGAGGCAGTGACGACGAAAGACCTTTTGACGACGCAGTGGTCGATGGATTCGACTTCGACTTGGAAAACAACAACCCGGTTGGCACGGTGGCGTTGGGAAACAAGTTGAGAGAGTTGTACGACACCGACTCGTCCAAGACGTACTACATATCTGCTGCTCCACAGTGTCCATACCCTGATGCGTCGTCTGGCGAATTGTTGGCTGGAGTCGATGTGGACTTTGCGTTCATCCAGTTCTACAACAACTACTGTAACCTTGGCACGAGCTTCAACTGGGACACCTGGAAAGATTTCGCCGAAGACACCTCGCCAAACAAGGACATCAAGTTGTTTGTTGGATTGCCTGGTGCGCTGAGCTCTGCTGGCAGTGGCTATGCCGACATCTCCAAGGTGGAAGAATATGTTACCGACTCGATTCTCAACGACGACAGTTTTGGTGGATTTATGTTGTGGGATGCTTCCTCCGGAGCCAGCAACACCGACTCCTCTGGCGTTTCCTTCATTGACCAGCTTGCGAACTTGATCGAGGAGAAGGTGGTGTCGCTGACTACGACAACGACCACCACTACCACGGTGAAGCCCACCACGACGCAATTGACTACCTCGACTACTTCGACCAAGTCGACTACCTCGACTACTTCGACTACCTCGACTACTTCGACCAAGTCGACTACCTCGACTACTTCGACTACCTCGACTACTTCGACTACCTCGACTACTTCGACCAAGTCGACCAAGTCGACTACCTCGACTACTTCGACCACCTCGACAAAGCCAACTACTTCGACTACTTCGACTACGTCGACTAAGCCAACTACGTGGACCACCTCGACGAGCTCGACTACCTCAACGACATCGACAAAGCCAACTACTACTACTTCGACGAAGCCAACTACCTCGAGTACTTCGACCACCTCGAGTACATCGACCACCTCGAGTACTTCGACCACCTCGACCACCTCGACCACTTCAAGCACATCGACCTCCTCGAGCAGCTCAAAGGCTCCAACTACCTCGTCTGAGCTGACCACTACCAAGAGCTCAACTTCAGCCGAGACAACCTCAAGCACGACTAGTCTGACCAGTCCAACTAGTCTGACCAGTTCAACTAGTCTGACCAGCTCAACTAGTCTGTCTACCTCAGATGCCAGTGTGTCTTCGTCGGCCTCAAAGTCCTCGTCGTCAAGTGCTGACACCCAAACGGGACCAAGAACAGTCACTATCAAACACACCACTACGCTTCCTCCCACGTTCACCACATCTTACGTGACTGGCACACCTCTGACCATCACCATTAAGGGAAAAGTGCACACGATATACAGCACCCACACCAACTACGTGTCGACACAGTATGTCACCGTCCAGGTGAAGGGGCGCCCTACGGTGATTCCCAGAATCTAGATACCCTAGCCAGTTAATGTAAACCTATGTTTGGAAAGAGTAGAGGACCGCTATGAGAGGGTAGTAGCAGTGAGAATGTGATGTGAATATAGCTATGCATCGTGAATATAGCTATGCATCGTGAATATAGCTATGCATCGTGGATATAGCTATGCATCGTGATGGGATTTTTAAGTCTGTGATATTGTGAATTAATTGCAAGTTTATAGATTCGTTATGTCGTGAGTTTGCTATGGAATGTTCCCCCATGAAGAGAACAGTTTAGAGCTGGCTGAGTAGATGCTCCCGAACAGGAATGCCCTGGAGCAATTTCGCCGCAGCTGGATTGATGTAGGCGGCACCAAGCGGCCCCCGAGTCCAGTTCTCTACCAAATACGCATCGTGTTCCTCCAAATCGGGCTTCATGCTCATCGGTGCTAACTTCAAGTGGATGATAGCCACCTTGCTAGTGTCGACCTGCGCCTGCGCCTGCTTAGTGAGCGGGAACGGCGAAACCAAGAAGAAAAACACCCGCATGGCGTCGAGCTTCGTTTTCACGTGGTACTCGTAGATGCCCGCAAGTTCTCGGATCGTGGCAGCCTTGATTCTCGTGGCGTAGTTTTTGCACTGCACCAATGCAATCACGTCGTGCTCCAAGCTTATATTGGCCTGTCCCGCCGTGTTTACGCGCGTTTTCACTAGAAGCAGCTTTGAAGACACCTTGGTGGGCGTTTCGGTGCCAAACCGGGCCAAGTTCCATCTCCCCATGAGATCCACGCCATTATCGCCGGCACCGCCCACCCTGACCATCGCCTTACAGTTCATTGTCTGCTCCAACGCCTCTTTGGCCTGAAATTCATACAAGGTGCCGCGGAACAGCGCAGAATCTACCAGGAGTTGGTTGGTCTGGCAGTACTCTAGGTAGCCCCGACATGTCTGGACATCTCGAAGTGACAGCGACCAGCGGCACAATCTAGGCACATTTCTGAACGCCAATGCGTGTTTGCTGCCCAACTTACACGCAATCCGCGATCGTAGCATGTGGCGGGCGTGTTTGTGAGTTGTAGATGTCGAGGTTGTGGCACGACTGCACGGTTTCTCACATTCATACTACTTCCTCCAAGCAACACCTCGAGCGATCTCTGCAAATGAAGGTTCAATCGGTCGCTTTTTTCGCATCTACAATCTGCGCTGCTGCTGCCCAACAGATCCTGCTTTTTTCTCGCAACTTGGACTCTCTGGCCGTGACCCAATTGGGCAGTCTACATTATGATCCAGCGGCCGCCACGTCCGACTTTTCTGCCCACGATTCCCACATTCTGCCGGGCTCCTACTGCATCGGGACGTCGGATCTTCCTCTGAAAGAATGCTTTGTGTATTTGGAGACCAGCGGCGACTTGGGCGGTGAGTTTGTCGTGTTTGTCGATGACGAGAACCAAGTTTCAGACATCTCGTTCCTCCGGGGTGCAGGCGGGTTCACACTGCGAGTCGAGAAGGTGGTGTCTAACGTGAAGCCAAACTTGACTCCTTTCCACAAGAAAGAGCCGGTCAAGGAGCCCGTGACACAGAAAGTGACGAGAAAACGGGTGGTGGAGAACGAAAACGGCGAGAAGGTTGAAATCGAGGAGGAGGTCGAGGAAGTCGTGCCTGTCGACGAGCGCTCGTGGATCCAGAGAAACTGGATGTACGTGGTACCTCCGTTGTTGCTATTTTTGGTCATGGCTCCCGAGGATAAGCAGGAATAAGGAGGATGCAAGGCTATATGACTGGTTCTATGACTGGTTCTATGACTGGTTCTATTCACAGAGCATACTTTGACTTGGCCCGGATGAGCTTGCCATACTTATAGAATGCAAATGGCACCGGCACTAAGACAAGGGCCACACACCCCAACAATGTGCTTGCCCATTTGTAACCCATGTTCTCGAACATCTGTTTGGCGAAAAGTGGGAAAGTGCCGCCGAAAATCGACCTCAAAAATGTGTTTCCTGCCAATGCCGATGCAGCATTCAGCAAGTAGCAGTCGATGATATATGTGTTGGTCGGGATGAACACCAAAAAGATGCCTGCTCCAAGTGGCACTGCACCAAGGGTTGGAACTATCCAGTGGATCTTGTTTGGGTAACTTCCTGCCCAACCGAGCCAGAATAACCCGATAGCGAAGAAAATACCGCCGCACATCATTGGTGGGAGTCTTTCTTCGGGCTTTGGGATGTCTTCCTTCTCGGTTTTGCGCACGAAACCCTTTTCCATGAAGTACAAGAGAACTGCCCCGGCAAGCACCCCAATGAACATTGCAATGTACGGCAACTGGGCCACACCTTGAGAGAACCCATAGTTATTGCTGAAGATCAACGGGATGGCGGTCAAGTACATGTACATCAACCCATAAATGAAGGCAATGTACAAGGCAAGCAACAAGAGAATGGGCTCGGTGTACAACATGCGCAAGGGCTTCTGGAGGGTTTTCTCGCAGATTTCCTTCAAAGACAACGACACTAACTCGTGCGGAGCGTATATGCCCCAGTTGCCAGTTTCCTTTCTGAGTTTGTCGGCCTTCCTCGACAAAATGATGCCGTGATGCGTTTCGTCTTCAAAGAATACGAGCGCCACAACAACGGTAGCCTCGATGATGGCACTGATGTATGAGCAGAACCGCCAACCCAATCCGGAGTTTTTCACGGTGAATCCGCCCACAGTTGGGCCTAACATGGACGCTCCGAGCATAAGCCACCCAAAGTGGATCATGGCCATTCCGCGAGTCAGTTTGGAGTACATGTCGGCCATTGCCGCTGGAGCTGCCACCAACGGCGAAGCGCCCATAAAACCGGAGAAAAACCTGCTGATTAAAACGGTCTGGATGTCTTTCCCGGCTCCTGCTGCCACTGAAAAGCAAAGCATGCCAAATGCGGAAACGACGAGGATCGGCTTCCGGCCATACAACTCCGAGAGCGGACCCCAAATTACTGGGCCTGCTGAGAAGCCGAGAACAAAGAAGGACGTTCCCAAAGTGGCCACCGTTGTACCCACATTGAAATCGTTCATGACCTCGTCGATCCCCTCGGCGAAAGTGGCCGATGCTATCGAGATGGACACCGCAGAGAGATTGAGCGCACAACAGATGATCGTCTTCTTTGTCGACGACCAATTCTGCGGGAACGTTGGGTCATTTGGCCCATCGAAATCCACTGCATATGGGTCTCTCTTGGGGAGCGAAGGAGGGAACGGTCTGCCGCCACCTATGGAGGGCCATTTGCCTGCAGAGCTAGATGTTACTGATAAGTCAGCAACGGAATCTGCGTCGCTGCATGGAAGCGAGCTTGACGTTGACTTCTCCAGCAATGCAGGCGGCGCTATCACCGGGCCCTCCAAGTCGGCAGATCTGGGCCCAATATTTGCCGCATTCTCACAGTTTGCAATAGTGACGTGTTTGGTCCTCTCTGGTTGATTCCCGTGCGTTTCCATAATGCCAGGGATATCTTGATTCGAGTCGGAGGAGCATCTCACCTCTTCCGACTCTACTGCACCAGTCCGCATGAAATGCATAGCTTGCATGCGTAAATCGGTGTCAATTTTACAAAGAGCCAACTGGGAGAACACCGTGACTAAATATGTGGTGTCCTGGGCGTATTTCACACGATTAGTAAGCAATTCACGGTGGGACCTTGCCGGTGTTTCGGGCTTTGGTGCGCGATTACTAATCACTGTGGTCGCATATACACAAGAAACTGCAATTGAGGTCCCGTTATTGAATTGACCAGCACGTAAAACAGGCGAAGAGCTCGCTGCATTTGCCGCTTTTATTGCCAGCGAACAATTGAAATTAAAAGATGTGAAGCGCCGGCCAAGTTGGACACAATGCAGAGGATACTATCACCAGACGCAGGTGCACACGCAAGATATCATGTCCCTCTGCATGTGGTTTCGTGTCATTGGCTACGAGCATTCACGGAGGTCAAATTTCCGTTTGAGATCGTCGTATCGGATTCGCTGAGTGGTCAGTTACAGTCGGCATAGGGTCGACCAGATGTTAGCAAGAAATGCCGGACAAAATGAACTGACACGGATGAAAGGAACTAGCACACATAAAATGAAATGGCACACATGAAATAAACAAGCACAGATTTGAAACGGCATCAAGTTAAACTATACCCCCACTTCTGTAGTTGGCAGACGGCGAGAAATGATGAGATCAATCACACAGAGTTATGTGAGCAATGACGTCACCAAGTAAGAGAAGTTAGAGCATTCGGTTTGGCGAGCACGATGTACTTCTGGATGATTTCTTCATATTTACGAGACCTGTTTGAGCCGGACGGCGTCAAGAAGTTTATGCTAGTGCTCAACGATTGAAAGGTTCAACTGTCGTTAGTGAGTGGGAAGTTGTCGCTTTCACTCCCCACCTCTAACGTCCCCACATTCAAAATTTTTGCGGTGGGACTCAGCGTGGTTTGATTCGGCATCATTTAGGAGTACTGTTTCTCTCCACCCTTCCCTTGTTTTTGCTACTTCTTTTGTTCCCACCATTGTTGACCCAAGAACGCTACTTTGCAGCCGGTGTGCCTGCACATACTCCAACCTTCAACTCCATCACTACCCACTGCAAACCGCCACCAAAACGCAAAACAAACCAAACTAACGTCACATTCCACACCTATACATCTCTGACTACCCCCTCACCTCCCGCTTATCCGCCCACCACCCTTATTAGACCCAGTTCCCCCGGAGTGATGGAGCGAGCACCGCATGCAGGCAGCCTATCAGAGCCCAATCATTCCAATTTAGTAAAGGAGCCTGGAGACCAATAGAGAAATTTTCAAACCCGCACTGTGTACACTTATCATTTGCTCACTAAACTTTTCCTCACCAACCACTCGTTCCCATGTTGTCCAAGTCGTTGCGAGTGTCGAAAAGACTCTTGACCGCGAGCGCCAGAAACCTCGCCGAAGTGTCGGTCACTGTTGATGGGAAAACCGTTTCCATTGAGGCTGGCTCGTCCATTATCCAAGCCGCCGACAAGGCCGGTGTTGTCATCCCCAGATACTGCTACCACGAGAAATTGGCCATTGCCGGTAACTGCCGGATGTGTCTTGTTGATGTTGAGAGAATGCCCAAGTTGATTGCGTCGTGTGCCATGCCTGTTCAGAATGGTATGGTTGTTCACACCGACAGCGAGAGAATCACCAAGGCCAGAGAGGGCGTGACTGAGATGTTGTTGGAGAACCACCCATTGGACTGCCCTGTTTGTGACCAAGGTGGTGAGTGTGACTTGCAGGAGCAGTCTCAGAGATACGGATCGGACAGAGGCAGATTCCACGAGGTGATGGGTAAAAGAGCGGTGGAGAACAAGGCGATTGGCCCATTGGTCAAGACCTCCATGAACAGATGTATCCACTGCACCAGATGTGTGCGTTTCATGAACGACGTTGCGGGTGCCCCCGAGTTGGGCACTGCTGGAAGAGGTAACGACATGCAGATTGGCACCTACATTGAGCGTAACATCAACTCCGAGATGTCCGGTAACATCATCGACTTGTGTCCTGTTGGTGCGTTGACCTCCAAACCTTACGCTTTCAGAGCCAGACCTTGGGAGTTGAAGAGAACCGAGACTATTGATGTCATGGACGCTGTCGGCTCCAACGTGAGAGTTGACGCCAGAGGTATTGAAGTCATGCGTGTTTTGCCTCGTTTGAACGACGAGGTGAACGAGGAGTGGATCTCCGACAAGTCCCGTTTCGCTTGCGACGGTTTGAAGACCCAGAGATTGACCACTCCATTGATCAAGAACGGCGACAAGTTCGAGATTGCGTCTTGGGATGAGGCTTTGCTGACGATTGCCTCTGCATACAACCAGATCAAGCCCGCTGGTGACGAATTGAAGGCCATTTCCGGTGCTTTGGTCGACGCAGAGTCCATGGTGGCCTTGAAAGACTTGCTCAACAAGTTGGGCTCCGAAAACACCACTACCGATGTGGCTCAGGCCACTGGTGCACACGGTGTGGACGTGAGATCAAACTACATCTTCAACTCGACCATCGAGGGTGTTGAGGACGCAGACCAGATCTTGCTTGTGGGCACTAACCCAAGACACGAGGCTGCTGTGTTGAACGCCAGAATCAGAAAGGTCTGGATGAGACTGGACTTGGAGATTGCTCATGTTGGCCAGGAGTTCGACTCGACTTTCAAGCTCGAGAAGTTGGGTACCTCTGCTAAGGATTTGCAGGCTGCCTTGAAGGGCAAGTACGGCAAGAAGTTGGCTAGCGCAAAGAACCCATTGATCATTGTGGGCTCTGGTGTTGCTCAATCCGAGGACGCCGATGCTATTTTCAGCACTGTCGCCGAATTCGCCTCCAAAAACAAGAATTTCAACTCGGAGTCGTGGAACGGTGTCAACTTGTTGCACCGCGAGGCTGCCCGTGTGGCTGCATTGGACCTCGGCTTCCAGAACTTGTCTGCCGAGTCCGCCAAGGCCAAGTTTGTCTACTTGCTTGGAGCTGACGAGATTTCCGGCGCTGACGTGCCAAAGGATGCGTTTGTCGTTTACCAGGGTCACCACGGAGATGTCGGCGCCTCTTTTGCTGATGTTATCTTGCCTGGTGCCGCATACACCGAGAAGTCTGCCACATACGTGAACACCGAGGGTAGAGCACAGACCACGAGGGCAGCCACTAACGCTCCTGGTGCCGCACGTGAGGACTGGAAGATTATCAGAGCATTGTCGGAGTACTTGGGCGCCACGTTGCCATACGATGACTTGTACGCCGTCAGAGAGAGATTGGGCGAGATCGCTCCTCATTTCGTGAGACACGACGTCATTGAGCCTGTGTCGGAGGCTGTTGTTGACATTGGACTCAAGGATATCTTGAACAGACTCCAGTCGAGCAAGATCAGCGGCGTGCCTTTGAAGAACCCAATCGACAACTTCTACTTCACCGACGTGATCTCCAGATCGTCGCCTACCATGGCCAAGTGTGTCTCGTCGTTCGGAGCAAAGGTGGACAAGATCACCGACCCCAAACCCGACATCAACTTCTAAATGGAGCTGTACCATATATTGCATGAGTGCTCAGCACTTGAACACCGCCTAGAATGGAATTCGGGCCATTGAAACAAATTTCAGCGGCCCAACAAGTTTTCTCCACTTAACTGTTTCTAGCATTAACATTATTACAAACGAGTTCATCTGTAGGATCTCCACAAAATATTTTTATTGCAAAGGGCTAAGTCTGATACTGCACATAACACATCTCGGGTATCTCCAGGTTGATAAGCATTGCACGAGAGAAAAAATATCCACCCCAGAAAAACAAAGTTACCCGTCGTCAAATTGCTTGCAAAGCAAGTTCAACCACGAGAAAGGCATTCGGAAAATACAGTCACTGTCTCAGATCAAAGGTATATGGCCTTCAATCTGCGGAAACAATGATGAAAAGTGGCACTCCCGAGAGCCAGTTTGCAACCAAGTGGAAGGTTGCCAAAGCATGCGCCCGATGCCACCGTTTGAAGAGCAAATGCATATTTGAAGATCCAACGTACGATTCCTGCCGAAGATGCTACGCATTGGGCATCAAATGCTCGGTGGATGAAGATCCCACAGCAGACAACGCCAAACGAAGAAACCAGCCGAGAAAAGCGGCGCAAGTGGCAGCGAGAATTGAGAAATTGCTCCAGAGCGTCGAGACCGAGATGCAGAACTTTGAAAACGGCTTGTTGGACATGGACGATACAGGCGCGTCCAAGTTCACTGTTCAGGCGGCTCGACTACAAGTTCTTGGGACGAAACTAGCCGAGAACGTCAACAAGGGCAACGGCACGAAAATAGTGGAGCCCCTGCCGGATATAGAAACTTCTGGTGAGCTCTTCGACGAAACCTCGGGCCTACCGCGCGTGTCATTGACCTCGAACTTGGCGTATGAACTCATATTCACCCATAAGTTCTTGACCTACGAGGAAGCAAAGAGCAGGTACGAGTACTTCCAGAGACAGATGCTCATATACTATCCCATCATATCCTTACCAAAGAGTCTCGAAGATTTCGACACGATCTTGCAAGAAAGCGCGTTGCTTCTTGTGACTTGCATCTATGTCACCACCGTGACAGACCATGGGCTTTCAGGAGATGGTGGGGGTGCTGCAAACCGCAAACTCAACCAGGTTCTACGGTATTACGTGAATAGGGTGTTGGCGAGCCACATTTATGTCGAGGCATCGAGCTTCTCGTACCACACGGTGCTAGCTTGTCTCATTTTATCGCTCTGGTGTGTTCCTCCAGACAAAGTGGGCCAGTTTAAAAGTCAAGTCGACTTGATGAGCTCGTTCTGCTTGTCGTTGTGCATTGATGTTGGGAACGTGACCATGTACGAGCGAGAGGCTATTCTCGATGACGACTCCACCGAGAGAAATAATCTCAGATCGTTCTTGGGCTTGTACTGTTGCTGTGGATCACTTGGGTTTTCTCTTCCGAGATTCAAGCTTGTTGCCTGGTCGAAGCGGCACGAGCTCACCATCAAGAGGCTTCTAGAGTCGTCGGGGAAAAATATCCCAACGAGAAATGACAGGTTCCTTTGCTACTACGCGAGAATCATCAGAGTTGGCCAGGAATTGTTTGACTACTTCGCTGTGAACGGTGTCAGCATGCATTTTCTCAGCTCGGAGGAGAAGAGCAGCGGTTTGGGTGGATTGCCCATTTCTAGGCTTGAAGAGTCTGGAACATTGCCACTAGCGAACATCACGCTCGTTCTTAAGAACTACGAATCGACTCTAAGAGCCATTCTTTATGAGAGTGGATTCATAAATGAGGACAGCTTGACCCCGAAAGAGGAAGCACCAAAGGAGAAGTACGCATTGTTGCTTACGTACTACCAGCTCATGATGATGACCCACGACAACTTGGTCAGTTGGTGCATCTGCCGTCTCACTGCAGAGAAGAACAAATTGCCGACTAGCAAGGACTCTGAAGATAGCTTGCTCATTGCTCAGCACATCATCAAGTTTGGCGAGATCTGCGAGAAGATTCTCCAGTGCTTCATCAACATTAACGAAGAGCCCACCATCAACTATCCGACGTTCTTTTTCTATCGAGCGTTGCATGCTTTGATCTCGCTCATTCGTCTTTCGGTGCTTGTCAAGTCGGAGATCCTGTCGTCTCGACTCATGAGTTTGAACCAGGTGAGGTTCAATTTGCAGAGCTACTTTGAGCAGATTTCCGCTGCAGTTGAAACCAACAAGACTCTCTACGACCTGACCATCTGCCACCGGATTTCTCAAATCTTGCAAAGAATCAGCAAATGGGTGCATGTGGTGGCCAATTACGACAAGCTTCTCAACCTGAGCGATGCGGTGAATATCGATTTCATCAAGCTCACCGACATGAGCAAGGGACAAGAGATCGAGAAACTCAAGGATCCTTTACAAAGAAGAAGCTCCCTCAAGCGCCAGAAATTGGATGACGCTGTTGTGCCTGAAATCACCAAAGTTCAGCACACCGAAACTAGGGACACTGAGGAAAAGGAGTTCTTTCGTGATGTTCTGCGGTTTGCGGCAGATCCGACCGAGTCTCGCTACACGCCCAACTATTCAATTCAGGAGATTTTCAAGGAGATAGACCAGGACATTCTCCGCTACTTGAACCCGTTTGACACCACCGATGCCGATGGGCCGTCGTCGAACTTCTTCAACGAGTATCTTTCCAAGGACTTTTAGATTGATGCCGATATTTATTTCAGAACTTGAAGTTCGTAGTTTCTGGTTGGGCCGTTCTCCTTTCTGGCTCTTTTTCTTTGGCTGCTTCCTCTTTGTCTGCATATTCGTAACCTTGGCGACCTTCCACGAGGGTGCCGTTTTTGACGTCCAAAGTGCGTTCTTTGAGTACCGTATAAAGAGATCCTGACGAGGTGCTGCTCTCTTGGTTACCGAAATCCGTCTTGAGGCGACTGTACTCGGAGATGTCGACCTTTTCAGGCTCGTCCTCGTTGTCCAGACGCTGGTTCTCGGTGGCATCCTCGATTTCGTCAACTCCTTCATCTTCTTCCACTTCCTCTTCAGATTCCAGCTCCTCCTCCTCGCTCTCCTCCACATCTTCCATATGGCCCCAAAGCAGCTCCAGTAGCTCGATTTGGCCCCAGTTCTGGTCTCGGGCGATCTTGTAACCCAGATTGGAGTACTCGATATCGACACCCGGTATTATGCAATCCAGGTACGCTGGAGGTTTACCAAGTTCGTTCATGAGCACGACCCAAGGCGGAGGAGAGTTTCCGTTTTCTGGTAGCCCGACTGCCGCCTTCAACGCCCGCGAGATCTTTCCTGGCCCCATGTGCTTGATCTGATCTCGGTTGACGTCGTTTTTCTCACGGCCCTCATAGTAGAGTTCGCCAAACGCCAAAAGCTTAGGTTTCTTCTGGTGCTTGAAGAATGCATCGTGAAGCTTCTGGTAGTCGATGTCGAGCTTGCCCATTTTTGGTTGCACTCTGTCTCGCTGCAGCTTTTTCAAGGAATCTTCATCGTGGTTTCTCATCTCGGCGATGCCCGTGTCCTCGATGAACTTCGGAAGTTTGAACGGCGGTCTCTCGAGACCTCTCTTCGAAGATAAATACTCTTTCTTCTGTTGCCAATGCGAAGGCACGTCGACGGCGTTGGGCATGGTCTTAAGTTTCACCACCAAGAATGGATCTGGCGCATCCACATCAAACCACTCCACAGCCAGCGGTCTTGTAGTGGCAGCTTTGAGTTCTGCAATCGGGATTTTGTTTCTTTTGCGGAGCTGCCTTTTTGACAAGGGCTTCTCGTAGTCGGAGTCCGAGTCTGAATCTGAGCCTGACGAAGAGTTGGAACCGGGGCCCGAGTCCGCGTTGGCGGCGCCTGAATTTCTAGTATTAATTATCTGAGCATCTGGATCTTCCTGTTTCGCTTCAAAACGCTCGAAAACAGAGGCAAATTCCGCCTCTAGACTCTTCGTATGTTGTCCATTAGTTTCGGTGGTTGAGGTTCCCAGTATTGGCGTTTCTGTCAACTCAGCGACTCGTAGCGTCGACTTTTCAGACGCAGTCTCGTCCTTTTCGGTGCTAGGGGCCGTCTTTTTGTCGTTTTCACTTGCTTTTGCCTGCTCTTCAACGGCAACTTGGGGCTTCTCCAGAGGTTCAGCAGATTCCGCCAGAACACCCGTCTTCTCGTCTGAAATAGAGGTTGTGGTGTCATCTACCGGTGCCGCTTTCCCCGCCTCGGTTTTTCGTAGCTTGGCCCGCTCTCTTCGGATCTGATTTTTGCTTCTTTTTGGAGCCATTGTGGGAGTTAAGTTGAGATGCGCATTATCTGTGTAGATGCTATAAGCGGTGCCACCTACGATGGGGGTCAGAACATATTCTGCTAGGAAAAGGGGAATTATTGTGTCAGTGATACTCGAGACGATGCCAAGTTTAATGCCAGATTTTTTCTTTTTAATTCAGTTTGCCGTTTTTGGCACTTCCCTATAAAAGCCAGTACTTTGCGCGTAACAACACACATGAGAATACCTCATCAGGACGTGACTAGATCACAATCTCTAACCAGGCAGGCGGGAACTTAACTTTCCGTCTCCTTAAGTGCTCGCGTCCCTTTTCGGACTGCTCTTTCTGGTGCTCAACCGCCCTAGTATTCTGCTTCACCCTGATCATATCCACCACCATAAACCTCGACCCAGAAACCTCAGCAAGCCAATTTCAGCCATTCTAGGCAGATAAGTTCTTGCGCAAGGTCTCGACCTTTGCCGTCAACCCGGCCAACCGCTGCTCGAGAATTTCGTCGTTCTTTTGTGCCTGGGCCAAGAGCGCCTTTGCTTTCGACTCGATGTTCGCTGCAATCTCCAAAACCGTGACTTTTTCGGGCGCCTCGGGAGAAATCTCCGACTGGGCATCCACAAACTCGCCGTCTGCTAACGCCGGAGTGCTGAGCCCATTGACATTGCCTTCGGTTTCACTCATGGAGTAGTAGGAAAGTGTTACTGTGCGCGTTGAGACAGACACCTACTAGAGCACGAGACCAAATGGTCCACACTGGAGTTGCAATTCGTCACTGAGTCATCAACGGGTATCTTCCGATCACATACATTCACTTTCTCCTTTTTTTCCCAATTCCCATCGCCGTCTGGTCGCTCTTGCTGGACCCTTCCCCAGGTAACCACTGGTCACGTGCACCGACACACACTATCTGCCTGGACTAGTGTCAACCTGGCCAGATCACAGACCCCACCCATGAAACACCTTGCGGTTCTTGCCGCCCTCCTTCTATCCGCGCATTGCAAAGCAAATGATGTAATTGAGGCCCCGTTTAATTTGCAGCTCCAGAACACCCGCATACCCCGAGAAATGGCCGACATTCTCCTCCTGCGGGACCTGGGGTACACCAAGTACACGCTGCATCCCGACTCCCGATTCGAGCAGTTTTTCGTGAGCAGAAACAACGTCTCCGAGGAGTATGTGTGCTCAATCCCGCCGGAAGGCTCGACTTTCCCCGAAACAACCAACCAGACCGACCACAACCCACAGTTGGACTCGGAGATCCTAGCGAAGGGCATGGAAGTCGTCCACAACAGCTTCTCGCAGTCCAGCTGCGTGTGGGCATACGATCTACGCGGGTTCTACTGGACATATGGCTACTGCCACGGTGACAAGATCATCCAGTACCACGAAACGGCCCCTCCTCAGGAAAGACTTCATAAGCACGTTCCTGGGTCGCCAAAAATGGTGTATGTGCTTGGCCGGTTCTCGAAAGCATCCAACAACGAGATCAGGTTCACCAACCAGGCGTCTCCTCTGCAATATTTCAAGTATCTCCAGAGTTCTGAGGGCACGTTCCGTCTTGTGAGTGAGAAACTGTCTCCGTTCAGTCACCAGTCTCAGAAAGTGATCATGCAGATGGCTACTGACGGGTCGTTGTGTGATATGACGTGGCAGCCCCGGCTGACCGAGATCGTGTACAAATGCAACGCCAATGGCGGGAAACGGGTGCAAATTATTGACGTGGAGGAGATCAAAACCTGCCACTACAGAATGTTCATCCACGTGCCGGCATTGTGCCAGTTGGAGTCGTTTGTGCCCAACAAGGTCACGCAACACTTGGTGGACGTCACTTGCCAGCGGGTGAGTGACGAAGCTGGATACTCAATCGACACCTTGTCCACTTTCGAAGAGTACCTGGACCATCCAATCTTCAGGCAAGACTCAGTCTTCCCTGTTCGCGCAGACAACAGAATCAATGTTGCACAGCATGATATGATAGCATTGGGCAAGGGCTTTTATTTGGGGACGGTGGGCAATTACCAGAGTGAAAGCGAGTACTTTAACAATCGCAATGTGCTCTTGTTCAACGGGTTCTACGAGCTGAACGAAGACCTCAACATGCAAGTTGGCCGCATCATCTTCAACAGCATTGGGAAGAACTTGTTAGCACCCGAGTTTGTGAAGGGAGAGCAGGTGTTGTTGCTGTGGCTGCACTCGTTTATCATGTGGTTTGAAGTCTACAATTTCAAAGGTGAATTTATTGGTCTTTCTCGATTGGAGCACGACGGAACAAAGGAGCAGACGGTATTAGGCGCTCAGTTGTTCGACCCGGTGACGCTCCTAGATGTGGATGGTGACGACCAATTGGCAGCACTGTTCACGCGGCCACATTATGAAGCCCCGCACAATATGTGGAACTTTGAGATGTTTCTGAGCCACGGAAAAAGCCCAAAACTCACAAAAGAGAAGCCTAAGCCTAAGGACGAGTCGCTCGTGCAGAAAACAAAAATGGTCATTGTCTACAATGAGGGCCAGATGGAAAACGGACGGCCCAATATTGCGGTGTACGATGAAGATGCGGACGAAACTTTGCCAGGAGCGTACAATGACCGAGGCGAATACTTGTTTGAGCTTGAAGTCAGTCCACAGCAAACAGAAACGTTCACGGCGCCCCAGGTTCCCGATGTTGAGTTTGTCGGATACCCAGTGCTGTACTACGTGAAGAGGCTGGCAACTGAAAATGCCGATGTGGAGACAACTACGCTTGTTGTGACACAGACCTTGGAGCAGGATAGCACAGAAACATCGAACCTTGACGACATTGAAGAAACAGTGGACAACCAGGATTCAATAGAGGCTACAGACAAGCAGGATGAAAGTGTCGTTCTGGTGGGCGAAAATATCGATCTGGTGGATGAAAGTGTCGATCTGGTGGACGAAACTATCGATCTGGTGGACAAAAATGCCCAACAAGCAGACGAGAGCGTCGAACTAGTGGACGAATTGCATGTGCCTAAAGAAGAAGTGATAGACGTGAACGAGGTACCTGTTTCTGATGAGAGCGAATCTCAACCAGCAGACGAAACGAAAAACGAGAGCGAAAACGAGGGCGAAACTTCTGAGAGAGAAAGCGAGAAACACCCACAGGACGTAACCCACGACGAACTATGAGACTGGCAATAAAAAATTAATGGCGAACACCAATTTCGTACACTTTGCAGCCAAGTGTGAACTTCAACGTTTTTTTGGCGCGCGTAAACTTGAGCATGGCCAAAATCCGCACCGCGAGAAAATTACATACTTATCAAGCCATCTTTCGATCCACCTGCTCACCCACCAACCCCTTCACCTCGCCATAACCTTCCCAATATGGCTACGTTGGTTCGGCGTTCTTTCCCCGTGGTGCCATCCCGGACCTTATTGCAGTCCAGGAACATCTCATTTCTAAAGAAATTGCTCTCTTTGGATACGCCCGAGAGCCAGGACGCTGAGCGTCAGCTCTACACATGGGACGAATCACCTTATGAAGATATTCGCACTAGGGCTGCGTTTATTCGTACCAAGGCAAAGTGCCCCGTCACCCGCAAGCCGGTCAACTTCGTTTGTCCCAAGTCGGGCATCCCTACCCACCACGATGAAGAGGCGTGGAAAAACGACACCGAGTACCACGCCAAGAAGAAGTACGACTTGTTGCGCAAGGTCAACTTGTATGAGCACGACTTGAGGTCGGGGCGGAAGTTCGACGAGTTCATTTTCCCTGGACCGTCCGAGCACGATTTCACCACCAGCATGAGCTCGTGGGATTCGTTTTTTTACACAAGAGACTTCAACCCAATGAACACCGAGTTCAACTTGGCCGCGGCCACAAAGGTGTTGACATACCCAATCACCATCGCATCGTTATTGCATAAATTCACCCCTTATGGCTTGGAGCCCAATGGGCCTCTTACCATCGAAGGGTTGCGGTCCTTGTCGGCGTTGAAATATACGTTGTACTCCCAGAACAACAAGAGGGAGATGGAAGTGACGTTCAAAGACAGAGCCATGAGAATCTTCATTGTGGGCGCCAAGATGGAGGCTATGCTTCCAGGATACGTGTGGAAGCAGCTCGGGTACTTGTTCCCCGACACAAAGCTTGAGATTCACTTCATTGGACCTCACTCTCACTTTGACGCCGACACCAAATCTTTCACTCCTACAGACAGACCTCACGGTCGTCCGTTGGTGACCCGCTATGACGAGCAAATCACTCTCCATCACCACACCAAGTACTTTTACGAGGTCTACGATATGGGCGACTTGTTCCCCTTCGATCCGTACTTGGATGTATTCTTCCTTTTCCACCCTGGCTTCAAGACCGCTGACGAGATCCACTGGGAAAAATCCTTGAAGGGTCTTTTGGAATCCAAGTGTGCTGTATTCGTTACTGGTTACCACGAGAAGGACGCAGCAAGAGAATTGGACTGGTTGCAAAACAACAAATTGATGGATGAGACGGACATTCTTATGAAGCAGTCGAAGAACATTTTCGGGTCCACGAAGTTGGACTTGGTCGACTCGAACCCCACAGAAACTTTCCAAGCCAACAACGAAATTTTCGCCTTCAGAGGAAAGAGATACCACGCCATTAGAAAGTGAAGTGGGGGCTACACTTGTACATATCAGCATGATCAAATGCACCGTTACGTAATCAAAGGACTAATTAACCATATTCATTATATTTGATGTACGTATCGATCTTCGAACTCCAGATTAAGTGGGAGGTACGGGTGCATCATAGTCTTGAGCGGATACACTTACGTATCTACTCCACATTCCACCACCATGAGTAACGCCTTTCCCTTGACGCTAATAGTGGAGCAAATAAACAGACCGAACAATGTGTCTGAAATTTCCACAATTGTCGTTTCTGTGACTCCGGAACACACCATTCATCACATAAAAGAGCTGATCTGGATCTACAGTGAAAACCACTCGCTTAAACCTGTTTTCCTCAAAATCAAATACACTGACTCCGATGTGAACGATCTGGATACGATTGGCCATATTGACCATGAATTCATGGATCCCGCTAGCGCAAAGTGGAAGTTGGTCGTCGACTACACTCTTTTCAACTCCCCTTTCATTCCGAACAAAGAACCAGTGCCTACCGAGTTTGACGTCCAAATTGCTGGCAGTGTAGGTGGCCAAACGCTATCAGTGACATTAAGGAGGACTCTTGATAATCTTATCGGTGGAATCAAGGAGGAGATCCACGCTCGCTTCGATTTGCCTACCGATGAATTTGACTTGATCTCGCCACACGGGTCACTGGAGGCAATTCCTCCCAGTCAGTCGTTGAAACAAGCTTTGGCGCTAGATGTTCCTCCCTTGCAACCGATTACCTTCACGGTGGTTCCTACTTCCAAGTCAGAATTGAGAGTGCGTTCGCTCCGAAACTGCGATATCCTTTCTCTTCGGTTGGACGGGCTGCCCACATTCGAGGACATAAAGAAACAGATAGCCGTGAAGTTGGGAGAGTTACCACAATCTATAAGTCTCTATAGAGGTATGGAGGTTGTGTCTCCCGCCGACACTACTCCCGATGGGAGATTACTTCGTGAAGTTATCGAGTCCTTGGTGCTCGATGAATATGGTTGTCATTTGACGTTCGAGAGCACGAAAAAGAACGAGATTCTTATAGACGGAGAGTATTGGCGGAGAACGGGGAAATCTCTCACGACTTTGGAGGACAGGTTCGGTAACACAATGACAATCGATGAGGATGAAATCCCATCAGACTACTACACGATTCAATGGGGATCTGCAACGGTGAAGTTATCAACGTCAGATCTCATTTTAAATGAGGACGATGGGTACGTGCTTTTGAGTCCTCGTGGATATGCCAAGTTGCAACATGAATACCCGCTGGTGCAAGGGATGACCAACAACGCCACCATTTTGGGTTCCCCAGGCGCCACTTTGGAACCAACGCGAACGGTGAATGAGGGAATACTGGGCGGTATAGCGACTTCCGTCACTAATGGGACCTCAAGCGTTCTTCTACCAAATAGTGAAAGTGCAGCCCATACACCAGGAGAAGACACTCAAACTCCTCAAGATGAAGGGAACGTGGAAAGTGAGCGCAATCTCGAAGACCCTCCTAATGGAAATCCCGAGGCAAACGCTGAGAATGGCGGGCACGCTCCGCAAGCACAATTGGCAAACGAGTTGAACGTTCTCGGAGTGGCAGACGCTTTAGTCGATCCAGTCATTGTTCAAGGCGAACCAAATAACATCGGCGCCGAGCAGCCTGTCAACCCCATTCAAGGGAACCAAACGGTCATAGAACGATTCCGGCGGATCCTCGTGGCCAACGTTCAGAACTTCGTGCAATTCGGCGTGCAAGCTGTCATCATAGTGATGGTTTTTGGCTTTGAGATTTTTCGGAGCTTCCTCAAGCCAGAGATTCTTGCGTTCATTTTGGTGGCATTGGGGTATGCGGGCCTCTTTTTATGGGGAGGCACCATCAGCGAGTGGCTCGAGCACAACATCTTGGAAAACGCTCCCGCAAATCAAGTCGACTTCCAATTGGTGCGGGAGGTGGCCAGAGTGTTCAGATTTTGCACAAGCGTCTCCGATTTTGTCCACGACAAGGTGTTGAACATGATCAAGCTCACCTTGCCTCTCCTCTTCCGGCCGAGACACGAGTGGTTCGTTTTGGAGGTCAGAGGAAGAGACAACATCTTCCAGAAGATTGGCGACTACTTCAACGAGTGCGTAGGGACGGCGATCATGTTCTTTGCTACGTTGCTGCCGTCGCTTCAGGACGGGATTGAGCAGTACTTGTTAGAGGTGCGCAACTCGGAGGCCAGCAATATTTGGCAGGCCACAAAAGCCATGCTAGACGAGCCAGAAACCCCCTTGCAGCGCCAGCAGTTTGCCCTGTTGGTGGAGGCTAAATTTGGAAGCAAAATTGAGGAATTTGCGGACGACTACGAAAGCCTCCTTGGCTTGTACGTTGCCACGGTGCAAGCCAAGAGTGAGTTCAGGCCTGGACCTTCCGAGTTGCTGGACATTCCCGAATCTGAAGGAACAAGAGCAGAAGCAGCACCTCCTTCGGAGCCTCCTCAAAGTTCCCATGAAGAGCTTCCGGTTCCACACAGTGAAATTATAGACGCCGACCATGCAGGTGCTACGGGTTCAGAAGTCAGCGATACAGACACGCAGGTGACGCGGCGCTAGAGGACAATCTGGAATTGGCGTTTCAGGCGGGACGGTCCACTGCGGCAGAGAAGAACGGCTGAGTTACCACATAGCTTCGGTGACCACAAAGGTTTAGTTACACAAAGATTCGGTAACCACAAAAGTATAGTAACACAAAGATTCGGTGACCACAAAAGTATAGTAACACAAAGGTTCTTCCCGAAAAGCTTATCGGGTATACAAGCCCAAACCTTACTGTACCTTCGCTCGAAATCCGAAAACGGCATGGCGCCAACCTCTTGGTTGCAAGCCTCGACTCCAGGTGCAACCCACTTGAATGTTCTAGACCTGGTGCACCGTCGCGACCTCCACCACCACCCACCCGCTTATGTGCACACCGGTGAAACAGCGGCAAGTATGGGACAAGTCCGCTAAGGGGGCCGATTAGGTGGAATCCGAGAATGCTGCGATTTCCCAGCCGGAGAACGAAATGATCATGGGGGAAATTCTCGCTCACCTCGTCTCGGTTACTCCGCAGAATCGCCGTGACACAATCCCACAGTCCGTGCATGGACTAGGAAAATTTAGCGACGCAACACGCTCCAAAAATAGCGGCACCGCAAGTCGTCTACGGAGATGTACGCACAGTGGCGGTTGCGTGGATTGTAACCGTATTAGGGGATACACCGGGGCAGAATTTGCAATTCGCGAATTTGCCTCAGGCGATGGTGCCCACTAGTTCCGAGAAATGGGCCCAAACCTCCCGTCAACCACGAGTTCGCGCAGAACATAGCCGGGTGTTTCAAAACAAACAAACCGCATTTCCCTCAAATCGTTGGTGCAACCCAGAGAAAATGCAGGAATTGTGGTTATGTACAGTCGGGATTCGCGCATTTGTCAACAACAGGGCGGCACCGTCCCACCTGGGCGGTCTCGAGGACCCAAGCCTTGGTGTCTGCGGTATATAAAGGCAGCGGGTTTCCCCCCCAAAGCTACTTTTTTCTTCTTTATCCTTTCGATCCAAACCAACTACTAGTCTTTCGTTATGCAATTCTCCACCGTCGCCCTTTTCGCCGCTGCTGCTTCCGTCGCTGTCTCTGCCTCTGTTGTCACTGAGACCGACTTCTCCTCCACCTTGGTGACCATCACCTCTTGTTCTTCTGACGTGACTGACTGCCCAGCCAAGCACACCTCTGCTGCCGCTGAGTCTTCTGTTGTGTCTTCTTCCAACTCCACCTCCAACATCACCACCTACGAGGGTGCTGGTAACAAGCAGTTCGCTGCTGGTGCCGTTGCCTTGGCTGCCGGTGCTTTGTTGGCTTTGTAAGCGGGTTCGAATGAACACTTTATAACAATAGATGAAAATCACCTTACAAAATTGCTTGTAGCTGAAACAGCGGTGACACTGCAACATGCCGCAATGTGCATGGTCGTCTGTTCCTGCACCGCGGTGCGCCTTGTGTGCCGGCCTTCTCAAAGCCTCGAAGACCGCTTGCCGAATTGGGGTCCAAGTTTCCGCATTGATGACAAGGCACATCAGTTTCAGTCGGAAAACTAGGCAGAAAACGCTTAGCTGGGTCTGGCACGACGGGATGGTGTTTTTGTTTCTAATTCGAGCGAGGCTTTCTGTAATTCTGTTTACGATGCTTGCGATTCGCCAGGGTGGGTGGCCCGTCATTAAGAGTGTTCGGCCGTTTCCGGCGATGAGCGAAGAGTTTGCAATCAAATGAGAAGTTCCTGTGCGAGATGCCAGAGTAGAGTTACAGAACCAGGTCACTTGTAAAAGCAGAAGGTCGACCGCCAGAAAATGCCACCTCCAATAATATTCGCCCGTGGTCCCCGTGGGTTTGGCAAATCCGGTTAATTTTGGCTGCCGGAGTTGCGAGCCGAGTAAGTAAGCCGCACTGGAACAGTCAAAACGGATACTGATAACAAATACCAGACGTATCAGGAAATATGTGGCGGCAGTAATACAGTGCTGAAGCGAAGAACAGAATTATTGGGGTAAACAGTTTTCCCAGTTGGTTTTTCTTCTTTTGGCTCTGTTTTATTTTTCTGGTTTTGTTGCGATTGGGGCAGAAGTTCGCACATTGTTTTGGATTGGTGAAAAAAATACTGTAAAAGTGCGCTCCACGAGAAATGATTTACCCACATATAAAATCCAGCTCCACGGCGATTTAAGCATCATTCAATGGCTGATAAATCTTCGAGACTCAAAATACTTTTGATACGCACAAACCACCGATTTCGCCCTGGTGGTGGTGGTTTTCGCAGATGTCACTGTAACCAGAGCGAGACACATTCTCAGCTTCGCACATCTCCAACTGACTTGCGATATCCGAATGTGAAATTTCAATCGAGACGTCGAAGTAAATCTCTCATAAAACCTTGCTATGTCCAACTCCAGGCGCATTTGCCTCTTTTCCCTCTTTTCCCTCTTGCCTCTTTTCCCTGCTTCTTAACTTCCTGCACCCGCATTTGGAACCTTCTCCACAATATCCTCCACTACTTCTCCATGAGGCTAGACGACGACGCCAAGGCGTTCCACTACGCGGTGTACTCGGTAGTCAGCCAGATTCCACATGGGAAAGTTACCTCGTACGGCCATATCGCCTACCTAATTGGACGACCCAGTAATGCGCGTCAGGTTGGCTCTTCACTCAAGCATTGCGAGTACATCGTGAGCCGTCTCAACGAGGAGAACGCGGGGATCTCCAACTTGCCCTGGTGGCGAGTAATTCTGAGTCTGGGAAGCATTGCACAAAGGGAGAGTGGCGAGTATGAGCAGGCGAGGCGACTTAGAGAGGAAGGTATAGAGGTGAACGGGATGAAGGTGGCAATGGACGAACACGGATGGTTTCCCGATGACGTCGAGTGAGGGACGGAATGGTTGAAGGGGAAGAGAAAATCGGTCGATGGGAGCGAAAATCAATGATAACGAAAATGAATAGAGTTGATGTCGACTAAGCGGCGACGCAGCCGTTAACATGCTCGTGTAGCTTTCGGTATTGGCTATGTACATAGATCTGATCCACTGGGGGTATCAGTCACTTGTAGTGTTCGTTGACCTGGCTCGGGGCACAATGGTCTGGATTTCATCTGGGTCGATGAATCTTGATTAGGAAATTGTGATTGCAGATCCGATCTTGATCGCATCTGGCGTACCACCTTATTTTCTTGTGGTATCAATGTTACTTCGAAGGAAGACTTTTCTTTCGGGAGCCTCGTCTTTTCCCATTGGATGGGCCGCTGCCCTTGCTTCCACCGGCTCCCTGCACCCGCTTCGACTCTTCCTCCCACCATCTGGCAAACTCTTGTTCTTGCTGGATCTCTTGCAAGGTCTGCTGCTGACTCTCGAGAATCTTCTGCTCTTCAAGCCTGGTCGATTCCTGTAGCATGATTGCTGTCAACGACGGGGTTTGCTCTTTCGGTTGCCCTAAAACGGGCAAGTCGGCCTCAACTTTGGAAATCGCAGGCCCGGACGCTGGAACTGCTCTCCACGGGTTCTTAAGTGGAAGAGAATTGCTAGAACCTTCGACGGCAAGCAGCTCGGGCTCTTGCTGAGCAAGCTTCTTCCGCTGTTTTTGTGAAAGTTTCATCGAAGGCGCAAACTTGATTTTGGTTTGTCTCTTAGCCTGCTCAGCTCCATCGCGACCTGAAGGTGTGGTTTGAACCTTGGTTATCGACGCCGACGATGAGTTGCGTGACACCCATGCAAACGAGCTTGCACTGCTAGATACACTTCCTGCCGCTTCCATTTTGGTTGCAAGTGGCTGCGGTGACGGCAAACTTTGTTGAACTGGACTGACACTTCCTTCGTTGGCAGTTGGAGATCTCTCGCGGGTTGGCTCCTCAGCCTTTGCTTTCAGTTTGCTCCTTCGCTTCCGGTTGGTGACCAACTCGAACTCCTCTTCGTCAGCGACAGCTGACTCGCTAACACTTCTCTCCAGGAGCTGGAAGTTTGATATTCTCCTGAGCTCACTCAAAGGATCAGTGCTTCCGCGTCTCGACATCCTTCTAGAGGACAGTTTCCTGCGAGACTCCTCGCTGTTAATACCATCAAGTTTGACGTCTCGAAGCGGCTGGAAGCTAGAAAATCCCTTGCGATCGCTCATGTAAATCTCATTGAAGGTACCCATATCAGTCACAAACATCTCCACCGCATGATAGGTTGGCAATTGTAAAACGTTCTCATTAAGGCCATGGTTGACCTCTCCCTTCTCTCCGAGGACAAAGTCTGGAAGTCTGCAATTTCCCAAGAAACAAATCTGCTCTTCCAAGCGGCCAACAAGTGTATCGTCCAAGTTGCGCAAGTTCCCGTCGAAGAGGACAATTTCGAGGTTGTTGTAGATGTACCAGCAACAACTCATGAACAATTTGTGTGCACCTAGCCAGTCAGCATGAGCGAGCAAGATGAGCACATTCTCTATGCTAATGAACTCTTGTATCGCAAGTTCACACAAGTGCTTCAACTGGACCAAGAGCAACTCGTCAGCAACTTCGATCATGTCCAATAAGATATTGACAAAATCGTCCGAATCGGCAGTTTCAGCCACGACGTTTCTGGTCCCATCGAAGACTGTTAGATCGTCGCATCCATGCAAATGGCGCAGGATTATAGAATTCTGCAATTCACTCACATTTTCCATCGACACGTACTTGAATGAGGTTTCATCGGCTTTCCCAGTTTCCCATCTTCCTGACAAGATCGTTTCAAAAAATGCAGACCTTGCCACTAGCATTGCCGAACGACAGATTTCGTCTCCCTCACTCAAATTTAGTATGATATCACCGTCACTTTTGTCCTCTGACATTTCTTGAAGTTGCTTAACAAAGGCTTCTTTCTTGCCATAGAGAGAGTCCATGCGAAACAAATCCATCAATTTGAAATAATCTGATTTCAGTTTGCGTATGTCTTCCGGGCAATTCAAACCGCTTGGATATTGATCCCAAAAATCTGCAACCTCATTCGTGTACATGAAATAAAGAACCACGAGAGTTGCTCGAACATCAACGTCAGATTCGAAGGTGATAGTTTTCGAAGTGGGATCATAGAATCCTCTAATACTTTCATGAACAAAGTATTCGCCGTCATCAGTCGGGTTGAAAATCTGCTTGCAGAATGTTGACCTATACTCGAGCAACTTGGTATGGAAGCCAATCACAATATCTGGTCTGTTTCCGAATTTGATGCGACCATCGCAAAACTTGCTTGAGAATGCATCCGGATCCTTCAATAAAGTAATCGCCTCACTCTCAGATCTAAGAAGGTCCTTGATGGACCTTATCACATCTGCGTTGGACTCTTGAAACGAGTCCTCAAAGGAAGGCGCGGTATTCTTGGTGAAATCATATTTCTGTCTTTGCTGCTCCCTAACGTAATCTGAATCGTCGTAATGATTGTCAGCGACCTCTAGTCTCGAAAAATCCTTGCCAAGGCGCTTGATAAGAAACGAGTGGTCGTCATCTGCGGCACTCGATGGTTTCAACGGGTACAAGTACTTCGAGATGTAAGAGTTTTCGTTGTGGTCAACATCTAGGAGCTGATCTTGTTTCCTGTACAGATCCTGTTCTGACAAGGCATTTAAGTATGCCAAATCTTTGAAGAAGTCATTCTTCTGTAACTTGAGAGGTAAAACATCCACGTCATCTCTGATGACTGCAAAACTGGAAAACGTTTCATCGCAGGACACTCGACAGGCCCGGTTCACATGCTCGACTTTTTTGAACTTCTGTTTTGTTGAGGAAACTCCAGGCATCAGCAAAGTACTTACCGATCCTTTCCGTTGAATAGAATTTGACGAGCTCAGAAACACGGAACCGTTCTTCGTACACACTATCACTGAGCCGTCGTAAGAGTTATCGATATCCACAGCCCGCATGTCCGAGTCATAAGCTCGCCAAACATACGAGTATCTCACATTCCGCAAGCTCTTGACATCGTCCAGAGAAAGGGAGAAAGACATGACATCACCGCTTTCAAGTAGAATGTGAATATTCTCGTGGGATTTGAACACCACTTTCTTGATGATTGGAGCACTTGTGAGTCTTGACGGCTTAAAACGGTCGAAGTTGGCCTCGGAAAATGCTCTTGCTGGTAATTTGGGTAGCTTCACTCTTTGCCCAAGAAAGTACACGTATATGTCATTGGTCACCGTGACAATGCATGTGCACGTTTCGGAAGTCGAAACAGACACTATATCATCCCTTAGGGTCGCTTCCTTTGGTTGTGCAATCACGTCTCCCTTGTATGTGATACCATTTACTCTGTGGTCATTGTCTTTCGCAGAAGTAGACTCAGGCATCCCGAGCCCCATCTGCCCAATGTTCAAGCCCCAGACAAAGACCGAATTGCTCGTGTACGCAACAGAATGGATCTTGGATGTTGCTATGCCCTTGATTCGGCGAGAGTTTTTACGTAGATCGCCACAATTAACGAGCTTTGGAGAGTTTTCATAAAGCTCGGGGGTGCTCTTGAAAGACTGCAGCAACACAGATGTGAACCCTAGCTGATTGTAGGAGTTGAGGCCCCAAGCATAGATCTCGTTATTGGCAGTCAAGACCACGTTGTGATTGTTGGAAATGGCGGCATTTTCGATTTCCTCGGACGCCAAAAGCTCCACTTGCTTGTAGCGGTACAAATTAGCTGCGTTCCCGTGACCAAGGCGTCCTCTTGCGCCCATTCCACATGTGAACAAACGGCCATCTGTAGTGACCACCAAAGAGTGGTACTTCGACACTCTCACGAGCTTGAATCTCGGTTTTTGCACAATCTCTTGCAAAGTGCTAGACTCCGTGACGGGCGGTTGGAATTCCCGGAAAGAGACCCTGCTTGGTACAGACCTGTCCGTGGAGTCGCCCACTCCCAAGTGGTTGTTGCCGTTGGATCCGAAAACGTAAACATGCAGCCCCCCTCGTGTGTCAAGCCACCAGTCATGGTCGATGCGACGAGGCAAAAGCAGGTGTTTCTGCTTCAGATCGGAGGTGGTGTTGAATCTCTGGATTAAGTGGTATTCGTTCCGCTCATTGATATACTGGGGCACCCACACGAGATCTTTCAAGTCATTTTGCAAAAGCGCCAACGGAGGTACTCTGGACCTGTCTTTCCGTTTGAGTAACTCGGCCAAGGTGGTGGCGTTGCCGCTGGCGGCCAGTTCTAAATGCTCAAGCAAAACATTAAGACACGCAAGCCTTTTGTGGTAGAAAATGTAGTGTAAGATGTTCCAGCCGTTCTCGTAGTCCGTACTGAGAATGACATGTCTTGCCTCTGGAGATCTTAGTAATGCTTTGAAGTCGTTCACGTTGTTAGCCAACACAGCGATATGGAGCACGGTTCTCCCGAAGATGTCCCGCTTTTGGAAGATTTCTCTAGGTAATTTGGATAAGGGGACATCACCGTGTACGTTTTTCATGTTAGCGCCGGCGAATTTTAAAACATTGGCTCTGGAGTTGTGGAAGGACAAAGGTAGATTCAGATTCTGGTGAGAGGCGTGGGGGCATGTATATAGCAATAATTAGTGCGGTGGGAAGATTGCAAAACGACAGAAATCTGGCACTTTCCAACAACGAGAAACGCAACCAAGAGCTTGCAAGCTTCAGATCAAGCCGTTCTAGATGTCGTGTATTTTGCTGAAATGTTCTTCCCGGAAAATTTTGAACCACTTAGGCTTCCATCTTGACTGCACCAGCCAAGTTCATATCGAACAAATCGCCGTTCTGCGCGGCGTCTTCCTCTTCCTCATCGTCAGGAAGAATGAATGCACTCGACAATGGTTTCTTTTTAACACCAGCGATTTTTCCTGTGGGCGGGAGACGAGGACGGATGTTTCTTTGTTTCTGAGGAAGACCCTCGTCTTCAATCAAGTACAATTCCTCAGGTGGCGGGAGTTCGGTGCTCTCGCCCTTCCGCTTCTGCTGCTTGATGTAGTGGACTTCCGTTTTCTGCACCAACTCTGCGTAGAATGGGCGAAGAAGCCCAATCTGCTTGTCCACGTCAACGGCAGTCAATTGAAGTTGCTTCCAGTCTCGCAAATCCTCGTACCGTGTAGTCTTGTTGGCTGCACCAGCATTGCTAAGCGAACTTTGGAGTCGAGAGTGGAGCAAGTAAACAGGGATGGACGAGCTCAACATCTTGAACTCTTTGTCCAAGCCTAATTCTTTGAATCCGAAGAAATCGTCGCCTAGCTCACTAGTGAAATCTCCCGTGGCAAACTGCTCACTGTTGTCCTCGAAACTCTTCTCGTTGAAACTCTCCAAAGATGGCCGGAGCAAGTCCTTGAGGAAGCCCGAGAGTTTGACTCGCAAGTCTTTGAGTTTGGCTTCGTGCTTCTTCGCTTTCTCCCTAATGAAAGTGAATAAATCGTCAGGCTTATCGACACCGTTTTCCAACAAGCTGAGCAAAAGCACCTCTCTGTCGCTCAACTTGTTGCTTGTGGTCGATTCGCAGTGGAGCTTCATGCTCTTTGCAACGTTCAGCAAGTATTTCTCTGCAAGCTGTGCTAGAGTGTTGATAGCAAATGGTTCTGTCGTCTCAAAACCCGTATGCATAGCGATCTTGGCAATTCCTTTCCTCAATGCTGCAAACTGGACCAGCTCATCGTATAGGTCATGGTTTGGCAACTTTGAAACTGGATCAATATCGACCTCTTTGAGGTACTCGATCTCCGGCTGCCGCATCTGCGTCCTGTGCATGAACTGTTGCGTTTGCATCTGTCTGATTAAAGATATCTTAAAACAGATTCGTCTGATTTCCTGGATCTCGGTGATGTTGTTGGTGTAAAGCTGATTGAGACCCGAGTCCGTGGGCAAAATGAGGTTTGATGCAGTTTCTGTCGTGTGATCTTGAGAGTTCCTCAAAATGGCATCAACCATGTCGTTCTCGTACTTGCGTTGCACGTCATCGTCAACTCCCTCGTATTTGAGTCCGGGAACTCCGCCCGCAACGTCGTACTCAAGCAAATATGGCTCGTCATTATCGAGAAGCTTGTTGCCTTTCGAAACAACCTCCTTAAATTGCAAGTACTGGTTGAAGTTCTTCATTTTGCTTGACTCTCGGACAATTGCCTCTGCGTCCATCTTCAACTTGTTGTCCTCATCAAACAACGCAGCTCTAGCGCTGCAGTAATGGGCTCGAGACTTGGCAGTGAGGTTTTTCCATGTTTGCATTTCGGGGTCCTGTTCGTCGTCTTCCTCTACCCCTCTCATTTCATCCTCAGCTTCCTCCTCTTCCTCCTCCTCACCATTTTCATCTGGTGCGACGGGTAATGCTGGTTTTTCTGCTTCACCGTTCTCCTCACTTGGAAGAGGAGTGTCTTCATTTACGGGAATGGGAGTATCAGCTGCTGATGCAACTGCCGACAGTTGCGCGCTGTCAACACCATCCGTCTCCTCAGACTTGATCACTTCCTCTCTTTTCCTCATCCTGCCCTTTTTGGATGTTTTCTTACCTCCCGTCAATGCGGGCGTAGATGCTTTGTTGTCTCCATCCAATTCTTCCTCTTTCTCAATCTCTGAGCGATTCTTGATCACAATATTCGGGATTGACGGAACCAATCTTTGAGTTCTTTTTTGCATGGCAATGGCATGTGCGCGCATGAAATGTTTTGGATCAGCATTATACGTCAAACAATTGTTCCAAATGAGCATCAAATCGTCAACGAACTCTTGTTTGGAATTATACGCCAACCCTTTCAATTTCTTCATCACAGTGTTCAAATCCATTGGCACTTTGATGATGAGCCCGTAGTTTGGAGCTTCTCGTTTCGACACTTTGTTCAAAAATGGAGTGGAATGCTCAGTGTACCCACGCAAATCCAAGAGTACTTTTTCACAGGCCTCGTACAATTCCTCCTGGCCAACCCTTTCGTCGTTGGCCCACTTGCCTCGGTTCTTTCTCACATCCATGAACAAATTGCGCAACTCGAAGTCGCTCAACGAGATATCGTCTCTTCTGTCTTGGATTGTACTGAGCAAGTGTCTCAACGAGTGGGAGGCAACACCCAACTGAATCGGGATATTGCCGCTTGGTGCGTCTTCCAGTGGTTTCTGGTTTTCAAGCTGCATATCAGACTTCTCGAGCTTCCGACGCTTGATCAACGTCTCGCGGTCGTACTCGAAATTGTGGTAAACTTTGTTGAATGTCTTGATCACGTTCTCCTGGTCCTCCAACGACGCCGTAGATGCGGATATCTCTTCCGGCGAAGTTTGCAGTTTCTCAAGCTCGCCATTTTCGGCCTCACTCTCAGTCTGCTTTGCAAATACCGTCCTTGGAATGCTAAGGATGACTTGTCCCAGATCATTGAGCTCTAGTTCGGAATCACCTGCTCTTTCCGTGTCGCCATTGGAGGGTTTTTTGTTCTCATCATCGTCGTCGTCATCGTCATAATCGTCCTCCTCGTCACGCACGGCCTTATTAGATGTCTCAGCACTCTCAGAGTTATTTGACTCTGCTTCATTCTCCGGAAGCAGTTGTAGAGACTCTATTAGCTCGTTCTCAGGGGAGATTTCTTCGATGTGTGGGATCGGGCGCCCGTCCTGTAGCTTTTGCTTATCATAGAAGAAGTCAATCGCCTTCTCCCAAAGGAGGTACCTCAAATGGAGCGCGAGTTGATCAATAGGTTCTGTCCCCTCCTCCAACGAGTCCTCCGCGTCGCCATCAGAGGTATTATCTGCATCGTCATTCTTAGTTATCATCAAATAACAGTTTCCATCGAGAAAATTTGTCCATAGCTCCAAGTTATCTCGTTGCAATACCTCGGTCAATAGTTGTAGTTGGAAGTCCGTAAGCGACTTGTCAAAGGCGTTTTTTCCGTGTAGCTGCTTGGCTAATTGGAGAAGCCGGTACGGATTGCTCTGGAGAAATGTAGATAGACTCTCCATTGGCGGTGATTGATGCAAATCGAGTGTGCTGGAGCTTGACTAAAAGTTGAAGTGTGGTCGATAAACGCGGTTGCAAATCCGGACAAATTGAGGATGTTTGGCGTCGGACGCAAGTATCTGGATTATCACTAGATGGAGAAGCTCGAAATCAACACCAGATGGGAAATTAAAGTGGAATTTCGGATTGATTCACTGCACTCTGTTCGTGCTCTGGAGAGATTCTTGTTGACTGGTGAAATAGTTGTGTGCAGGCTAAACTACTACGAGCCCTTCATAGAGTGGAGGTACTTCGAGTGAAGTAAGAAAGTCAAGATGATAGCAGCAGAGGTTGGAGGGTCGAAATTCAAGATTTTTCTTGATACTTTGTAAATTTGATCTTGTTCGTTGATTTGAAAGTCTCGCAGCTAAGGCGCTTGAACTGGTTCAGTAGCTCAGGGTCAGACTAGACATGTCGCTATCGAGAGGGCAGCAAGAAGTACCCGTGAGAAAGTTCTTCGTCGAGCTGAAGCGAGGTTCCCGCTGTTCACCGTTCTTACCCGGAAATAATGCAAATGTACATTAATCTATGTATCGCTCACCGAACAGGCATCCGTTCACCTAGACCGCATACTTCTTGGTCCACTCTCTAGCAGTAGCCTCGTATTTTGGTCTGTCCAGCTTGTACACGTGAGCGATCTCTGGCACCAATGGATCGTCTGGGTTCGCGTCGGTCAACAAGGAGCAGATTGACAACAAAACCTTGGAAATGGTAAGCGCAGGAGACCACTGGTCCTTCAAGATATCTAGACAGATAGAGCCCGTTCCATTGATATTTGGGTGGTAGATCTTCGTGGTGAAGTTGATCTTAGGTGGCTTGAATGGATAGTCGGTTGGGAAGTGGATGGAAAGGAAAAACACTCCGCCAGCATATGGAGAGTCTGGTGGACCCATGATGGATGCTTGCCAGTGGTACAAGTCGTCACCGACTGGGCCTGCGGAACAGGACGATGGTGGATCTCTGGAGAGGGTTAGTAATCATTTGTAGGTGGCCACGTTACGGTCAGGGGTTATCAAGAGGGGTAAAAGGGAAACAAAGTGTAGCGAGAACGCTACGTTCTTGCTCAGATGCTAAAAGCCAGCGCCTCGAGTAGGTATCGCCTCCGCAACTACCCCTATTTGATTCAGTTGATAACCGCTCGTTGTGGGATCGTGAAAGTGGCAATTGGGCGTCTGCCCCGGACCTCGGATCGGACTTCATCGGTGAAAAAAAACATACCTTCCCAAGTCAAGCAACTCCTTATTGATACGTTTTAACGACATGATTAGATTTATAGATGGTTTTGTCTGGAAGAAAAGACGAAGTGAGGAGGGAAAAAATCCGGTTGCGCTAGCGGCCTAGCGACTTCTGAAGACCGCACTGCATACAAGTGGACGATTCCAGTGGCTTCCACGCACATGACCTTTGGCCAGCCAGTGTGGCAGCGAAAACGGTCAAGATAAAGTCAGACACGGGCACGTGGATGTCTTTCTAAGTAGTTTTTGTTTGATCTGGGAAATTCTCGTTGAGCGCTTCCAATTTTGGCTGTGACAGTCGCCACCGGGCGGTGGGGTCGAAACCACAGGTAAGATCATTCCTCATGCGGCATGCAGGATCGCACCATGGTCGCACTAGCGTTAATCCATTATCGTAGTGTGCGAAGCAGAACTGTCTGCCGACAAACAGTTAGGGCGGCTAGAAGCGATTTTACAGAAATGAGACTTGCAGTTTTTAACACCACTCTTGCAGTTTTTGAAACAGGAGGTCGTAGTGTGTTGTAGCCAACGCAGCTGTCGACCCCTTGACCAGCAACATACTGTTTGTTGTGCTGGGCCGGGCAAATGCTGCAAAAAAAAGCTTGTTGCAAATACGCACTATAAGAAACGGGCAGCGAGCGCGAATAAACTTGAAAAGTTCGAACTCTTTTTCTTCCCCTGACTTAGCCGCCCTAACTTAGCTCACTCTAGATTTGGCAGGCAACATGACTCAAGTGCGATCTTCTATCAACCTCCTGCAGACACCAAGGAGATGGGTTGTTGTTGGATCCTACCGATACGAGTTTCGAGAGCAGTATTAAGCTCGCTGTTTTTCTCTTGCACTCGAAAGGGGTCTAAAAAACCCGGGCTATTTGGTTTATTGAATTTGGCCGCTTAGAATCATACGAGCCGGGGTTTGCCGAGTTCTCGCTATCGGGCCACCATCTCATTGAACTTCCCAAACTAAAGCGTTTGCGGTCCGAAAACAAAACCCTTGATCTTATGCTACACGATTGTAAGCGGCTAAATGCCTCTTTATGGCCTCCTGCCTCGCAGACCCATCGTTCTCTCCTCCCCTAAGCGGATGACTATGCCTGCATAGGAACACACGGCGGGATGCACTCTTGGCTCGTTTCAGCCAATATCATGCCCCAGATATCACTTGAAAACACGGCTGTCCAGCCATCATGTTCTCCCCTCCAGAGCAGACCAATCTACAACACGTGGTAGGTACCCCGGCCACCACAATAGTGCAAAAACCCCGCAACCCCGCTGCTCCCACGCAAGGAAATGGCCCGGGCCAAAGTTCCTCCGCACACCTAAACGGCTCATCTTTCCAGACTATCGACCCGCTGAATATGAACGTACACAGCCAGACGTTCAACCCTCGCTCAAAGGAAAAGTCAAAACGCGGCTGCCTCACTTGCAAGTTCAGAAAAAAGAAATGTGACGAGGTCAAGCCTGTTTGCAGAGACTGTCGAAGGTTTGACAAGGAATGCGTGTGGGCAGACTACGAGACCATGACTACCAAGGAGATTAAGGCGCTACGGTTGCGGGTGGAGCAGCAGGAAAGCGCCAAGAAAATGCGCAAGCGCAAAAGAAGAGACGAGGATGCCACCGAGTCGTCCGAGGCTCCATTCAAGAACGACAACATCAACGGGGGGCCAGAGAAGAAGCAGCCGAAACTACGCCAACCAGACACGGCAAACGGGCAAGTTGCAACTCCAACGGAACCGAAACCAGAGTTGAGAAAAGCTCCCATCGGGCCCTCGCCAGAATACATCGAGAAACTTAAGTCGGCTTACCCAACAACACTGCAGCTGCGGTCCCATTTCGACCAACACCACCTGCATCAGCTCCCGAAGATTTTATCCCACGGGAACGAAAACAACATCTCGCTTCACGACTGCGCCAACACCGAGTACGATGCAATCAACGAAAATAGCAGGCACCACAATCTCGTGAACAGAAGCGACTCGTTAGCTGCGTTCACAGTGCCGATTTCTTTGCCTGGGCTAAGAGACCGACCCGATCTGCCCAATGTCTTCAACGGCAGCCCGAGACATATTTCCCCGCCGCCTCTAGACCTTGAGTACTACAGGGAACCATCTGACATCAACCCAGGGTCTCCTGCGGCGCTCATGAACTTCTTCAAGGAGTTTACTCAGTACAACAACGGGAAATCATCACCGAAAGTGACTGAGATCGTGGACAACGACAATAAGGATATTGCTGCGTCCAACGAGAAGTTGCTTCTGGTGACTTCGCCAGGATTGAGTCCAGAAGTGAAGATCTCGCCCAATTTCAACATTCCCGACTTCCTAGAGCATGTGCTGACGCTCAGTCAGACCTCTCCAGCGGATTTGAACCATTTGGCTTCGAGTTTTAATGCTGCGTTTGCAACTGCTCCGCAACCTCCACTATCGATGTTGCCTGGACTTGACGCCACAGGCAACTACTTGTACAATTACTACGTCGACACGCTCTCAAGGAAAGTGTGTATTGCACCCCACAGCCAGAACGAGTCGAACTCGTACCAGAAGGTGTTTTTGCCCTTGGCACAAAAGGATAAAGGTGTGCTCTATGGGATTTTGGCCTGGTCCGGTTTCCATTTGGGAGGAGCCTGGCTAGCCGAGGGATCGAAGTACGCCGAAATGGCGGTGATGCATTTGAGGAAAGGAGTTGACTTCAACGACTTTTCGGCCATCAAGCATGACCGGCGGGCCATTTTGAACAAATTGGCCACCATTCTTATTCTATGTGGAGCAGAGATCTGCCGTGGTGATGTCAAATACTGGTCAGTGTACTTGGAGTGGGGCTGGAAGCTTCTACAGGACAACGGTGGCATTCTCAACTTTGACAAAAACAAGGAAGAGCACTGGCTCATTTCAAATTTTGCATACCATGACCTACTAGCGAGCTCAACGTCGGAAAGAGGAACATACTTCCCCATTGGGACGTACCTGCGGATTTTCGCAGATCCAGAGGGAGTCTCAAAGGGCAATTTGAATCCCTTGCTAGGCGTGTGCAAGAACTTGTTCAAGGTCATTGGAGACATCAACTCGCTTGCATATGAGAGCCAGAGAACGCTTGAAACCTACTATAACCGAGGATCTCCGATCAGCCCACATGTTTCGCCATCCAGCCATAACTTCCACTCACCAGAACATGTTCCCTTGTACCTGACCGCATTCGATGACGTTGACTCGGATATGAGCGAGCATGGCAGGACCAGTCGGCTTCTTTTGTCCATCATTGAGCGAGCGAAAGCGTTGGAGCATGCAATCGACGTGTCCAAGCCGGACTCAGACGATCTTGTGGACCTTTCAGATTCTGATTTGGAGCTCCAGCTAACGACGTTCGAGGCGTTCCAGTTGAGCTGCAAGCTCTACTTGCGCCAGTCGATTATGAAGTGCAACCCGTCATCTTTGGAGTCACAAGTACTTGTGAACGATTTGGTCAAGTGTATCGACATTCTTATCGACTCGCCCATGCAAGCCATGCTTGTTTTCCCCATTTTCATTGCCGGGATTCACATGGTGACCGAGGACGATAAAGTCACCATGAGACTGCGCACCCAGAAAATGATGGATATGTATGGACCTTGGAACGTGGTTAGAGTGAAGTACCTCATGGAGCAGGTATGGGAAGTGAACCCCAACGGAGACCGTGTTGTTGACTGGCACGCCATACTTAAGGAGCTTGGATGGGAAATTAATTTTGCATAGTGTGTTTCTGACGCCGATTTTTTTTTTTTTTCTTTTTGGCTGCGAAATCGCAACACTATTTGCCGCGAACGCGCACATTCTCCATTTGCGAATGAGCTTTCTATCTTTCTCGCTATCCAAAAAAATGGCTGCTGGAGACGAAACAATTGTTGCTGAAACGGAACCCCAGGCGGTGTCACCAACTTCGCCAACTGCAATTGACCCAATTATTGTGAAGCATAAAGCATGGGAGCACCTCATGGAGTACCCTACCCTTGCTGATGCTCACAAAATGGTTTCTGACATCAGGTGGGTCAAGCCCATTAAGGTGTCGCTAGCTGACTCTTTCGACGTGGTCAGCGGCGTGCAGCCAATCAAGTACGCTGTTGATAGTTGCGACAAGTTGGTGGACTCCGGTTTGTGTATGTTGGACGAGCGAATACCGTCTCTCAAGACGGCAGAGCTTTGTGACATCACCGACCCGATTGTCCAGCCGTTCCGCTCAGCACACTTTCTCTTTGTGAAAGGCGTGGTTGAGCCGACCGCTAAGCACGTCAACGATACTCGCATTCTTGTGCACCTGGCCCTATCTGAGAATAGGGTCACGGACGCGGCAAAGAAAATCACGAGTCCCATCGTTGAAACGTGCAACCTGGTCGTGAGCAGCAGTGCTCACTATGTGCTTCCTGGTATTGATGTCGAGCCAGCCGAGGAGTTACGCGGGTTGTCGAAAACCAAGGTCTTGCTCACCAACATCTTGACCTTGAAGAAGAAGGAGGAGGTCGAAGAGGTGAACAACTCCGAAGTGGTCGACGGAACCGCCAATAACTCTTAGGTGGTCATTGGGTTGGTTTAAACTCCCAGGTGTGAATATCTGGTTGAGTTTGGTTTAGTTGTGAATGCATAGGGCTTCCACTTTATAGAACTACATGAGGAATTCACTTTTCCGTAGGTTAACATGCTATACAGGTGGGAGCAGAAAGCTAAGAGTAATTTACATTGCAGCGATGCGACAAGGCAGGAAGAATTAGTCCTTGGACTTCTTCTTCTTCTTCTTTGGCGACTCGTCGTCGTCAGCCTTTCTCTTCTTCTCCTTCTTGTCTTTCTTTTCCTTCTTTTCCTTCTTCTCCTTCTTCTCCTTCTTTTCCTTCTTGTCCTTCTTCTCCTTCTTCTCCTTCTTTGGCTCCTCGACTTCAACATCCTCCTCGACATCCATGCCTTCAGCCAAGTCTCCAGCCAAGGCCAAGGCCTCCTTGATGGCGTCGGAGTTCTTCATTGGTGCAGCACCGGTGTCGTAGAAGTTCAATCTGTCCTCGACCTGTTTCTTCAAGATCTGACCGAAAGCAGTAGATGGCTCGTCAGAGTAGTTGTCTATTCTGGAGGCAATCGAACACTTGTTGGCCAAGTATCTGGAGATTCTTCCCTTGTTCTTGGACGAAGCCTTACCAATGAAAGAAGAGTGGTAGATCAAACCGTACTTTGGAGTGTTTCCCTTGGTCTTCAAGGCTCTGAACAAAGCCTTCTCAGCACCCAAGATCTGGACAGTGGAAGCAGCCTGCTTGGACAAGTTGGTCAAAGAACCAGCGTGAGAGATCAATCTGGCACCAACAACCTCTCCGATCAAAGTGGACAAGTTTGGAGCAACGGTGTTCATCTTCTCGGTCAAGTACAGGTACAACTTCTTTCTGTACTCGGAGATCGACACCACTCTCTCGGCGAAAGTGGAGACGTTGAGCATATCTAGGTCCGAGATGTCCTGACCCATCGAGATCTTGGCGTTGTCAATGACTCTTTGGGCAACGCCAGAGTCGTCGTTGAGCAAAGCAGCAATGTCGTGCAAAGATTCGTCGGTCAAAGTGGCCTTGTCACCAATGGTCAATGCCAACTTGGCGTAAGTGTAGTTGTCAGGGACGATCTTGGCCAATTCTGGGAAGTGCCATCCGTACCACTCTTTAACTCTCATGGAGAAAGTGTTGATGTCCTTGTCCAACTGGTCCAACAATGCGATGGCCTGGATGATGTGGTTGTCGTTCTTCTGCACCGAGAATTTAACCTTGGCTCTCGAGAAAGCGTGGCCCAAACCCAACTGAGCACGCTCAATGTCGCCGTCCTGCAACTCCTTCAAGAGCTTGTGGCCGTGCACACGGATGCCTCTCAAGAAGTCCTGGACGATCTCATTCGACAAGCAGTCGATGTAAGGGAACGCTTCCTTGATGGAAGGACCCAAGTTCTTGTCCGACACACCCAACGAGATTCTCTCCTTTTTGGCTGGCTTGGGGAGGTTCAACTCCAAAACGGACTTCAAGTAGTCACTGACCAAACCCTCGGAGATGTCGTTTGCGTTTTCCAACGCCTGGGCGGCTCCCTTGAAAGGGGCAAACGACACAAGCTCCACCATTTTCGAGAACTTGCCCAAATCGGCCGAGGCCTCCTGGACCTCCTTCAGTCTGGCGGCAATGTCATCTTGCTGCACGTCCACCTTGAAGATGGCGTACCCTGTGGCTTCCTCAAAGAGGAGGTAATCGATGCCGGCCATATTCGGTGATGAAGATGAATATATGGTGGAGGGAAAAATTCTTTGAGGGCATCGGGAGTGCGTGGGAAGCTTTTGGGGTGTACACGACCGAGGATGGGACTTGGAGGGGAGAGAGGGAGAAGGGCAAAAGAGGATGTGATTGGTAATTTGTTTTTTTGGAGACTGACCTGTGATTGTAGTCGCATGACTCTTTTTACATTTTTCACTATTTGCTTTATTTTTTTCATTTTTTTTTCTGTGGTGAAATAGTGGGCTTCTCACCCAAAGATGAGTGCGAAGACGGCTGTACTATGGGAGAGCAGAGAACATACATAAAAGGGTGACAACAAAAGACAGCGAGGCAGAAGGATGGTGAATTTCTAGAAAATGCTCTTCGCTTTGATGCCAATGGTCTGCTTTTACTTTTTTTTTTACTCTTTTTTTCTTAATGTCGTTCTGTGCTGCCTCAGCACAATACTACACCTCAGCACATACTACAACTCAGCACATTGGTGTGTATGTGCAGGTCAACACTGGAGGGGCCCAAGCAGTAACACATATCACCACGTCCACACTTTCTTAACGATTCAAATTCTTCTACCGTTCGAGAAACTTTACTTAAGTTTCATTAATGTAATTATTAGTGTTAAATCTACCCACCCCAGCCTCTAGTTGTACTCATTAGCATTAAACATCCTCTACGTGCATGGTGTCTGGCTTTGGCTCGGCACCGTGGTTGGTGATGTCCGGCACCTCATCGCCAAACACCTGTCCAACCTCTTCCAAGGTGTATCCGGAGGTCTCTGGGAACGTGAAGAACACCACCACCAACTCAACGGCAATGATGCAGCAGTACACAATGTAGTACTTCCAGCTGATGGCAGACATGGCAATGGTGTTGACGTACCCGTTGTAGATAAGCACCGAGTACACAACAAACATGAAGATGTTCATCCCCTTGGCTCTGTGGGAGTAAGGCAAGATCTCGGTCAAGTACAAGTAAGGCATGCCGTTCAACGCAGTGTCGTAGGCAAAGTAGTACAAGAAGATGAACGCGAGCACACCTCTAGCCAACGACTTGTTGCTGAAGTTGTTCTGCTCGTTCAACGCCGAAAGAATCGTCCAGATCACGTACGACAACAACATGCCCGCACAGCCACACAAGAACATGGTTCTTCTCTTGATTTTCGTGCACACGTTGGTCAACGACAAGCAGATGAAGAAGTTGTAGATCATCAAGCACCCGTTGATCTGCAACTGCTTCTTGGTGGTGGTGTAGCCGATCGAGTCCAACACCTGCGCCAAATAGTACGACACCAACCCGTTACCTGAGAGCTGCATCATCACACCCACGAAAACAAGCAAGAACAATCTTTTGCGGAACCGCTTCAAGCGGATAAAGTCGGCATACGACGTTTCTCTCTGTTCTTGCTCCGAAGCGATTGCCGCTTCGATTTCGCTGAGCTCAAACTGGATCAACGCCAGGTCCTGGGGGTGTTCGGAGTTGCCCACGTGTAGTTTCCGAAGGAGCTTTTCGGCGGCCTCGACCTTGCCCTTTTTCACCAAAAAACGGGGCGATTCAGGGATGATCAACACGCAGCAAAGCTGCAAAAACGGCAACAACCCCTGGATGTACGAGGGAATCTTCCACTGGTACTCGTCGGTGAGTGTTCTTGTGCCGTACGAGGTCCACGACGCAATGATGGCGCCCAAGTACCAGCACACATTATAGGCAAACGTCGACGCCTCTCTGTGGGTTGGGTATGCCACCTCCGAAATCAAAATGGGGGCAGCAACGGAAGAAAGACACGCGCCAATACCCAAGATGATTCTCGACGCCAAAAAGAACCCGTAAGAGTTGGAGGCACCTTGCAAGATTGCGCCCACCACTGCAATTGCCGACCCAAGCATAACAATCCATTTTCTTCCAAACCTGTCACAGAGGAAAGGCGCCACGAGAACACCTATGATGCAGCCAAAGTTGACACCGTTGGACAAATGGCCCAACCTGGTGTTTTTGGGGTGGCCCATCGAGTGTTCCCACTCGTCAAGCGACTGCAAACAGTTGATGACCGACCCGTCGTAACCGGAGGTGGTGGAACTAAGCGTGAGGGCGAAAATGATGAACGACAAGTAGAGCAAGTGCGGGACCTTGTACCAGGGTCTTTTTTCGCGGATCAAGTCGGTCACCTGGAGCTCGTGGCCCGTGTTGTGGGAGTCCATAGCCTTGATATCCTTATCTTCCACGAGTTCGGTGGACTCCTTGTGGGGGAGGTGGGGGAGGTGGAACAACATGGTGATAAGTGTTGTTTTTGTTGATATCCACTGAAAGTGTTAAAATTGTTCGTATTTTTTTTTTTTCGGACTAGTTGTAGTCTTTGTAGTAGTAGTCAGACTAGTTGTAGTCTTTGTAGTAGTAGTCAGATTAGTTGCAGTCTTTGCAGTAGTAGTCAGACTAGTTGTAGTCTTTGTAGTCGTAGTCTTTGAAGTTGTAGTCTTTGTAGTTGCAGTCTTTGAAGTTGTAGGCTTCGTAGTTGCAGTTCTGTGGTCGTAGTTTTCCAATGCTCCACTGGTGTGTTAAATATCTGACCCTCCTAACACCGGTGTCTTTATACCCGAGCACCAGTCACCACCTGGGTCCAGAATGTGGGGAGAAGGAGGCTTTTTTCGGTCACGGTGGATACAATACTGGATTGGGTTGCGTCTCGCCTGTTACTCGCAGGGTGCGTCTCCGGGGATATGCGCGGCATATCGTGCGTGGGGGGTGGCAGGGTTGCCCTCCTTTTTTTTCTCTACTTGCGCTTTTTCTCTTGTTCCTAAACAATCGTTCCCGCCAGTGGGTTTTGCTCCCCTGCTGTAGCCAAAAGTTAACGGAGGTCAGATCCCCCGCGGTTTATCCGCTTGCCACGGGTTCGTGACGAGTGCATGGGGTCCTGTACCCCACAGTGGGGCACATGGTGGCCGGGCAACCGCGAGCATTTCCGCACTAGTGTATCCACAACAGGAAGCACTACCAGGCTTATGGCGGTATCCTGCTGTTTGCGGGTAGGTCATACGAAACGGCCAAAGGGCGTGGCATGGAAAATAGATCGATTTTTTTATCACAACGTCAGCGGTGACGTGAAGTTGACGCAGCGCTCCAAACTATCATGAGATTGTCCCCCCTAGGGTTAGCCATCAGTGCGTCCCACTAAAACAATATGGTGATGTGGGCGGTCAGGCGGCCGCAGACTCCTGATTGGGAAATGACTCCGGACAACTCCACAAACCTGCACCCAAATGGAACCCACTGTATGTTGACAGGCCATTATCGGAGCAAGGGCCACATTTCCGCCAGGCCGAGACCCGAAGCGAGATCTGCCAGCGGTGGCCGTCTGATACGAAGCAGGTAAAAAGGTAAGCAAAAGTAAAAAATACCGAAAGAAAAATAAGGCAGAAACGAAAAACGGCGGTGGCGCTCGCTGGCGTGGGGGTCTACACATACGAGCCAGAAACCGCTTATCGGTGGCCAGAGTGTTTTTTCAGCAACCGCATTGTCAAAGTATTGGCAACTTGCGGAACCAACGCGAGCCGGTGCCAAGACCGCTATTTCTCCGAGTGGGGCCACGATCGACGCAGGGGTGACAGGAGTACGGCATTGTGTGGCTCGAAGCCGAAAGCACAACAAAGTCACAAGGAAATCACAAGCTGGCTCTGAGAAGCCTAGATTGGAATTTAGGGCGAGCTAAAGAGTCATGTCCTGAAAGGTGTCATGATTTCGTCCTGTTGTCATGAGATCGTCATGAGTTTGTCCTGAGGTACCTGTACTGGGCACGTCTGGAGGTACGACTTGAGGGAGACACTGATTTGTGTTCTGACTTGAATGCTGTTCTAGATTATTTTTTTTGTCTCCGCTTTTCAGGCTCTCTTGCAGAGCTGCTCTCGGAAGTTTACCCTATCGGTGCCGGTTGGCTTGCTTGTTGGGAAGTTAACAATCGTATTGTGTAGCTTGCTTACGCCTATTGCTGAAACCCCGCTGGAGAGATAAGACCTGCTGCAAATTTGGAGAGCCAAATTTGGAGAATTCCCTCATTTTTCTTTCATTTGCCCCAAAATAGCCCGACTACGTTTTTCGCCCTGACTGCATTGTCTCCATTGTCCACGCGGGGGAATCCAAACTGTAATGGCCGGCCTATTGCCGACCCTGCCGACCCGAACTTCCACACCAGGAACGTAAGGAAAGAAAAGCAAAACGAGAAATTAGAATGAAGCTCCCAAATTGTCGAATTACCGATGCCTTGAAGTGCACAACTAACACTATCCAACTCACACTATTACTCACACTATTTGGTCTTCCTCATTATGTGCTTCGCACGCCACGTTCTCATGCTCTTAGCTCATTTAGCACCAACTTACCTCCTCTAAACCTGAACCATGCTCTCGCTCAGGGCGCCATTCCGGCTCGGTTTAAAAAAAACCAACTTGGGAATCTACTATAATCTGCCCTTGCGCCACGTGACCGCCAGACGTGGCGTCAAGACCCCCACGATCGACTGGAAACCAATCAAGTCGTCAGTGACAAACCTCGCCAAGGCAGAGAACCAGGCCAAGTCGCCAATCTTCAGAAAATTCATTTTGGGCCTCATGGTGGCCATGCCGGTAATCAGTTTCTTTTTGGGATGTTGGCAGGTGAAAAGACTCCGGTGGAAAGTGGCCCTCATTGCAAGGTCCGAACACTTACTTGCTGAGCCACCCTTGGAGAAGTTGCCACCCAATATCGATCCGTCGGTGATCTCCGAGTTCGAGTTCCGCAGATTCAAAGTGAAGGGTCATTTTGACTACGACAAGGAGTTGTTTTTGGGGCCCAGGTTGAAGAACGGTGAATTGGGGTACCTACTAATCACCCCATTTGTGAGAGCGGACGGTGGTGAGCCGATTTTGATCGAAAGAGGGTGGATTCAGAAGGAGAAGGTCATTCCGTCTCGCAGGTCCAAGGGATATTTGGCCCACTTGGCCATGCCACAGGGTGAAATCGAGATTGAGGCAATGTTCCGTACGATGCCAAAGAAGTCGTCTTTGCAATACGACCACGAGCCAGGCACGAAGTTGTTCCACATTCCAGACGTGGAGGCAATGTCAAAAGAGACGGGTTCATTGCCTGTTTACGCCCAGATGATATACTCGCTTCGAGACAAGCCGGACTGGAAGTCTCCGGAGGAAGCTGCTGAAAGCTCCGGCAATCTGAGATTCTTGGGACTTTTTGCAAAGAAGAAAAGTCATTTGACTGATCACATCCCCGTTTCAGAAACCGACTCCACTATGGAATGGCAGGAGTTTGAGTTTTTCAACCAGGGTGTGCCAATAGGTGCAATCCCAAAGGTGTCATTCACAAATAACCACATGCAATACTTGATCACTTGGTTTGGAGTGTCGATCGCCAGCACTGCGCTTTTGTTCTACAGTTTCTACAAGAAGAAGGGTACAGGAAGCGCTGAAAAGGTCATCGAGGCCAAGCGGAAGGAGATGAAGAAGCTTTTTTAATTGGCGGACATCCAGAATCCCACTGTACATAACTATTATGAGGATACCACGCTAACTAACCCAAAGTAGAACACCACGAGCATGATGTCGCCAAGAAGTATGCTGAGTCCGCTCCAGTACACCAAGGCATTGTCGACCAACGGTTGAAATTGTCTAGCCTGTGGGTATAACCCAGATGCAACAGAAATCAATTTCAGAATAGCGTGATTTCTGGAAAAGGCATGAAGAAGACCGTTTTTCGACATGATAGCAAAATAGCTGGTAATCACTGCAATCTCAGTGGAGATAAAGTATGTGAAGAACATGCGGGCCTGGTTGTCTGGCTGTGTCATCCGGTTGAAACTGTATGAGGACGACAGAAATGAGTCGAACGCTTTATAGTGGTAGAAAAAGTTGAACGTGTGCAACAAGAAACGAACCACGAGAAATCTAGCCTTCCATGCTGTTTGCTGGTAAGCATGGTACGTTGCCAATTGCTGCTGGTAACTTGCGTCCTCCTGTGTTTTCGAGAAATTCTGTGGGTTCTCGCCCAGTTCATCGCCCATGGCCTTCATCAAGTCGGCAAAGAACATTGCGCTTTTCTCGTCTGGGTTCTGTGGATTTTCAGTGTTAACGCCGGCAGAGGCAAAGATCTTCTGGAACATAGCGTCCATATCCTGTTCCTCTGGCGTTTCATTCTGGTGCAAAAGCGTGGAGATATCCGGCACTTCTGGATCACCATGAAGGGGAGTTGGTGACGAGCTTTCATCGAACAAATCCAGGGTTGGGCTGGCGGCTTTTGAAGTAGAGGTACTGCTGGCCTCAGGTTTGTCCAACACAGAAACAGCACTGGCCGATTTCACAGAGGATCCTTGGGTCAAGATGTCATTTAGACGGTCGGACGCCTTCCCCTGGGCCATTTTAGCCTGTCTTCTTTCACGTAAGATCTTTCTTTTTTCTTCTGCAGACAATGACATCGTAGACTGGGACTCGATAAGGCTGGAAAGTCAAGGCTCACGGAGAAAAGATGGATTTTCGGTCACGTGCCGTGCCTCTCCATGATCAGCGTACGTAGGTCACTCTCGATAAACCAAGATTCAGTCTTGTGCCGATGGATTCATTGAATTACCAGGAGCAGCTTCGGCGACAAAAAATATTGAACCTGATGGAGAATAAGGATTATCTTCTTGTCATTGCAAGTCAGCAGCAGAAGTCCGTGCAGCAGGTCAAGTACGAGTTGATGTTGAAATTGATGGAAGGGTAACTGGGGTTTTCATCGAGGTATTTGACGTCAATGGGGACAGTTTAGGGAATAAACACTGCATTGAATGCAGCATGAACATTGAGGTTGAAGCTCGTAATAACTGTAGTGATTACTGCAAAGACTGTATTTTGCAGATGCTGTAGATTTGTCATGAATGCTTAGGGTATCAGCGGAACGGCGCTCGGCCAGCAAGCCTACTTGCTCGTTCAGCTTGGCGGCGGGCCGAGCCTGAAAGGGGTCCACGGGCGCGAGATTTGGAGTCCAATCTTCGGGGCATATTCGACTGTCCAGATTTGTCGAAAAGCCCGCGCATGTAACGTGGCGGCTGGTCTAGATTTGGAATGACACCCAAACTGGACTGTCTGGCAGCGGCGGCAGTCCCGGGTCTTTGAGCACGGCCGGTGTTTCTCACCGAACTGGCAGGAACTTCCACAAACGAATCCGTGGTGGAGAAGGTATCGTCGTGTGCCACAGTAACTTTCCTCCGCCTTGAAGACAGGGCAGTGTCACCAATGGCACTGATTGGTCGCCTCACTGGAGTTCGCAGGGCAAATAACTCTGATCTTCCTGCTTGGCTTCTTGTCTCTGCGGTTTTCGTAGCGATTCGCTGCTTGAGTCGCTGGTTCTCTGCACGCGCCTGCTTTATGCGTTCTTTGAGCGCTTGTGTACGGGATTCCTGCCCGTTGTCCTGGTTGTTCTCGTACGTTTCTCGCGTTGGGCATCCTGGAAAGTTATTGCAGAACATCGTGATAAGTAACCCGTAGAGAAAACCGGCGAAGGGTTCATTGAATCCAGAATTCACCGCACTGTGTATCTTGGCAATATCACCCATATTTGTTTCGAGTTGACTCAAGGACTCCGCCAATGCCTGGAGCCTTTCTTTATTGGCGGGTGATTCCAAAGGTAAAGTATCTTGAGGATAGTGCACTTTTGGGGATTGCGGGAGCATTTTGTATATCCCCGAGGACCTAAGCAGTTTACGCTTCGTGTCACGCGTATTTTTAGGGGTATTTGGTGCCGATGACATGAGCAGTACAATGGGTGGAAGTACGTGACAGTTGTGTCTGTTTATGTGTTTACGATGTGGATGTTTGTGTGCAGGTTGGATCGCGATTTGGGTGCGAAAAAGGTGCTTCGTGAAGAGGTAGCGGAATCAGATCTAAGTAAGCAGATATCTATTTTGAATCTAAATGAGATTCGCGCAATTTGAACGTTCTCTTTTGGGTTTTGTGGGTCTTTTTTTTCTCTCTTCTCAGCTCGAGCTCTTTGTCTCACTTGTCGTCGCTGCCAACGATCTGCTGCCAGGTCTTGCCCTCTTTCTGCAACAAAAGAGCCAATTCGTCTCTCACCTTAGCGGGCAACCCAGGACCTTTGTATGCAAACGCCGTATACATTTCAATGAAAGTGGCGCCCGCTTTGCCGAATTCCAAGGCATCTGCTCCAGAGGAGATTCCGCCACACCCAACCAACACAAGATCACTATCTTTGGTGTATTTCCTCAACATTCTCAAGGCCTGCAACGACAATGGCTTCAATGGCTTGCCAGAGAGACCTCCGGCCTGATTAATGAGCGTCTGGTCTGTGGTCAAGAGATTCTTGGGCCTTTGCACGGTGGTGTTCGAAATGATGATTCCATCCACTTTTGCCTGTTTCGCCGCGTTGGCAATCAGCTCAATTTCTGGCTCGGTCAAGTCTGGAGCGACCTTCACAAGCACAGGCGGCTTCTGGCCCAAGTTGTTCTTGCCTACCTTCTCTCTTTCGCCCACCACGGTGGTCAACAAATTCGTGAGTTTCTCCTCGCTCTGGAGGTCTCTCAAACCAGGAGTGTTAGGCGACGACACATTCACCACCAACACATCGGCGAAAGGCCCGAGCCTCCGTACACCTTTCACGTAATCCTCGACTTCGTCGCCGTACTTGTTTTTGCCCAAGTTGATTGCCAAAAGCTTCCCGTTCTGGAAAGCGTTTGAGCTGGCGTCCTCGGTCACTTTGTCCCAGAAACGCGCCTTCAACGTGGCCAACACACTCATGTGGCCCACAGAGTTGAACCCGTACCTGTTGATCACGGCATCATCCCTGGGCAACCTGAAGAAACGGGGTTTTGGGTTCCCTGCCTGGGGCTCGGGCGTAATTGAGCCGATTTCAACATAGGAGAACCCCGAGTTGAACAAGGCGTCGATGGCCTCACCATTCTTGTCGAGACCTGCAGCAAGCCCAATGGGGGACTTCATCCGCGTGCCGAAAACGTCGACTCCAAGCAAAGGCTCGAGCTTGTCTTCCAAAAGCTTGTCTTCTCCTCTCAACCTTGGGGCCAAACCGTACTTCATGGCCTCGATGCCGAATTTGTGGGCGGTTTCGGCGTCCATGGTCGCTCTGATCAAGGGGCACAACACGTATTCGTGGAAACCTGCTCGAGCGTCTAGGGCGTAGTAGGCGAACGCAGAAACACCGACAATTTCAGCGATCAACACCGGGAGCCGAGGCATTATTGAAGCCTGGAGCACATGGTAACGCTTCCCACCTGTGTTTCTGGCGAATTTGGCACCGAAACGGGCGAAACGGCTCATTTTCGAGGAAGAAGTGTAGTTGGTGGTAGGTGATCGTGATTGGCGAGTGCATGCACACTGGTGATCACCATGCGGGTGGGGATAAGACAGAGTTGAAGAGCTGCAAACGTCAGAAAATTCGAAAAAACATTTGCAAAGGGTTGTGGTGTGTTAGTACGGTAATCGGGGATTTCGGTACGGAATTCAGTACGGGACTCGGGGCTTTCATTACTTGGAAAATTTGCAACGACAACCAATGTCTTGAATGGCCGGGCAGATGTTCGCACTCATAGTAAAGTGGAGTGAGAATGCATGCGCATACATTGTCCGATGCCACTCACGGCTGGCATTTGGAAAATTCCGAAAAGTTTGGGCGGAAATGCGAGAATAGAGCGATTGGAAAGCCCCAATGTTAAATGATTAGCAACGATATTGGCTCGGAGTATCCACATGATAATTTTAGTGCTTCTGGGCTTCTTGTCTGGCTACAGCTGTGCGGAGTACCAAAAGCAGGAACAAGCAAGAACAAACAAGATGAAACGAAGAAATTACATTTAAGTAATGCAAATACCAGCAACCACCCTGATACACACCATAAAATCAAACCAAGAAAAAAAGTTACGACGTCCAGTTCGCCTTCGCTTGGTGGGTGCAAATCAGGCACAGAGCTGAGCATCGCATCGCACAAAAAATCCTCATAGTTAACTACCATCTCCAACTCACCAACACACTCCCCTCCCAAAACCACATCTTTCATAATGGCCAAGGAGTCCACGTCGAAGTTCGAGAGAGACCAGGGCAAGTTCCCGAAAAGAGTGTCGAAAGCGAAATCCAGCAGGCTCTACAAGGGAATGAAGAAAGTCGATAGCGAGTACAGAGACTTCCTCAAGTCAGCCGCCCAAACCGACCTTTTGCTCCAGGAAGAGGCCGGTTTCTTGGAGGCCGACGGCCCGATGGAAAAAACCTTCAAGTTCCGCCAGGACGACATTGCAGACGCCGTAGACCGCGGCACTGCCAACAAGAAGATCGACTTGAAGCTCAACGAGTTGGGCCCGTACAATGTTGATTTTTCGAGAAACGGCAGAAAGCTCTTGATCGGGGGCAGAAAGGGCCACGTGGCCGCCATGGACTGGCAGCTTGGCGAGCTCGACTGCGAGTTGTTTTTGAACGAAACCGTCCACGCCGTCAAGTACTTCCACAACGACCAGTACTTTGCCGTTGCCCAGAAGAAATACGCCTTCATCTACGACAAGACCGGGTTGGAGCTCCACAGATTGAAGCAGCACCCGGAGGTGACCAAATTGGACTTCTTGCCCTACCACTTCCTTCTTGTCACGGCAGGAAACTCGGGTGTTTTGAAGTACCACGACGTCTCCACTGGTGTGTTGAAAAGTGAGCTACGCACAAAGCTAGGGCCAACCCAGGCGATGAAACAGAACCCCTGGAATGCAGTGATGCACTTGGGTCACGCAAACGGCACGGTTTCGTTGTGGGCGCCCACCATGGCAGAACCACTAGTGAAATTCCAGGCGTGCCGAGGTCCAGTGAGAGATTTGGCCATAGACAGGGAAGGAAAGTACATGGCGGTGAGCGGCGCGGACCGCACGGTCAAGATCTGGGACTTGCGGAAGTTCGAAAGCTTCGATACCTACAAGTTGCCCACGCCAGCCACAACGTTGGACTTTTCTGACCTGGGACTTCTATCTGCCGGGTGGGGCCCACATGTCACGGTTTGGAAAGACGTGGCGAAACTGCACCAGAAGGAACCATATATGACGCATTTGCTCCCGAGCTCGAAGGTGGAGAGGGCCCGATTTGTGCCTTTTGAAGATATCTTGGGCGTTGGCCATCTGAAGGGAGTTTCGTCGCTCATCATTCCTGGTGCCGGTGAGGCCAACTACGATGCATTGGAGTTGAACCCATACGAGTCCGCTAAGCAGAGACAAGAGGGTGAGGTCAGATCGTTGATGAACAAATTGGCTCCAGACACCATCTCGATGGACCCATCGTTCATTGGTACCGTGAACAAGGAGGCCCGCACAGTGAGATTGAGCAGAGAAGAGTTGCAAACTCTAGAAAAACAGGAGGCCAGCGAGAAAGAGGCGGCCGAGTTTGCCATCAGACCCGATCTCAAGCCCGAGCACTCGAAGTTGAAGAAGTACTTGGAAAAGAACAGAAACAACGTGATGGACGCTCGCAAAATGAGAGCGGAGCGGAACTTGAAGATGGAGGAGGAGCGCAGAGAACGCTTGCGCTTGAAGGAGATGGGCGTGCCTGACGAAAAGGACAAGTTGGGCCCTGCTCTTGGCAGATTCGTTTAAGAACTGGGAGTCTGAGATTGATTTCGTAGTTCGAAATCAGAAAATGGATACAGATCCTTGCATTGCATCTCTTGTGATGTCTCTGAGCATATACAGACTTTAGGCGTCCATGCGGAGAGTATATTTAAATATAGTTGGCACCACACATGACCATTTGCGGTTCTTGGAAGTTCTCCTACAAGTATTTCAATCAGTTGTGTATACCTATTCCATGAAGTTTATATAAAAATAACAAAGGGGCCAGTCAATGGTCCCATGCAATGCAAATGCCCAAACCCTGATTATAAGCTTGTACTCCTCAGTGCGACGTTCTGGCCGAGATCGAGTAGTTGGAGTAGTCGACCGTAATGAGGTCGTTGATGATGGACCCTCCGCCGTTCAACGACCGGTTGAGCTGCTCGAACAGGTCCATGCCCGCTCTCACATACTCAACCACTTTCAAGAACTTTCCACGCGAAATTTCGTTGTGCTTGTTCAAAGTCTTCTGCAAGTCGATCTCCTCGATTGTTTTCGCAAACTCAATCAGGTGCTCAACATTATGCACAGCAGCTGCGCCTGAGTCGTCAAAGTCGGTTATGTCATCTCCGTTATGGTGCGCCAACACGATGAACCACAGGTTAGCGATCTGTTCGTATGCAACGGCCTTAGTGTACTGGAACTCATTGTTCGTAAAGTTCGGAAGGTCATGAATCAAGTGTGTGATCGCGTCGAGCACCTGACATGCATTGGAAAGGCTCAGTTCCATCGGAGGGAGCAAGTTGAGGATGAAGTCGGAGATTGTGTGCAAAAACTCTGTCAAGTATGGCTTGATGCGAATGTAGGAGTAGTCGCTCTCCATATCGCATTTGTAAGGCAAGTGAGCGATGATGTTGTCGGCCTTCTGCTTGATCAAGTCGATCGACTCCTTGACAGTCGGCTTAGGAGCGAGTTTCGTGATTGTTTGCGCAACGTCCGGGTGGATTTGGATAATCAGATGTAGCAAGTCCTGGAGCGAGTTGTGGTCCAACACTTCAATGACACGGCCCACGGGCAAGCTCAGGCCCTGGATTTTTGGCGTTTTCGTTCGTTTGGACCGCACAAAATTTGCAACTTTGCGGTTGCCAGTGGCCTCAGGCGGCAGTCTAGGCGAGTTTTCGTCGTCGGCTAATTTTCTCTTCCTTTGCACCCCTCGAGGGAGAAGCCGGCTATTTATATGCGGCGAGACGTGCTCATCGGCGTTCTGTGGATTTTTCCATGTAAAACCGGCAGACGTGGACATGATCTGTGGAAAGTGTGGGGTTTTTCTCCTAGGTGGTTTAGTGGTGGTAGGATAGAGGCGAACCGCCATTCCCCATCAGTATGTTGTTGTGTGCAGGATGTACCCCCATGGTTACCCGGCTGGTGTGTCCACAGCTTAGGCTAGAGGTGAGAATAGGCGGGGCCGGGCAATTAGTGTTTATGGTTTTAGAAATTTGCAGCATATCAGAAAAAGCAATTTGCTTATTCCCTTCGATATGCTTTCATTGTTTCTCTTTTTTTCCATTCACGTCACTAACATTTTCGTCTTATTTCCCTGTCCTATGTACACTAGTAGTAATCGTTGCTCTCAAATTCAGAGTCGGAAAGACTCAGGTACTCGCCTTCGCTCTCGCTGGCCATATCGTAATCGGCCTCATTGAACCCCATATACCGTTTCCGTTTCATCTCAACCTCATCATCCGACTCCTTGTCTTCCTCGTCGGTGATGTTGCCCGTGTGTCTTTTCTCATCGTCCGACGAGTCAACCTCGCCGTTTTCTTCCTTTTCTTCCAACTCGATCTTCAACTCGTGGATGATGTCAAAACATTCGGCCAATAGCGCATTCAATGTGCCCTGGCCCTCGGGAACTTGGTTGTTCACAATGAATTTTCCATCGTGCCTTAGGTTGTCCAACGACGCCAACTTAAACTGGAACGGGTACAACTCCCGCAAGTTGTTGAGTCCATCGATTCTCTTAATCTCCAAAAGACACCTGCGCACTGTGGACAACTGGTTGTGGATTGGCTGTAAGGACTCGGACACCGGTTCCGAGCTCTCCAAGAGCTTATAGATAAGCGAGTAGCATCTGCGCAAAAGATACAACACAAGTAATTGCGCCCGTTTCACAGGACGAATGGCCAGGCTCAGCGATGGGTGCAATGTGGTCAACTCCTTGTTGAGCTCGAGTCTTTTCTCGTCGATGCGTTTCAACAGTTTTTGGAAGTTGTACAAGTCCGTCTCTCTCATGGTCCACCTTCTCGTCACAAGCAAGTTTTCCAACTTTTGTTTTAAAGACGCCACCTCCGTATAGAGATCTTTGAGCCCGTTGAAGATGCGGTAAGTGTCTGAGTTGTCTTCTTTCAACGAAAGCTGCTCGAGCATACCACTGATCCCCGTTGTGTCTCTGCGGATGTTCAAATCGTTGAGCAAGTTGTTGCAGTCGTCAAGCAACCCGTTCAATACCATCTGCGTCGATCCGAGCTGGCTCTCAGTGGCGAGCTCCGACTTGAACTTCCCGTTCTCGTCTCTTTGCTGCTCGATTTTCTTCAACTTTGCTCCAAGTTGGCGCGTGGCACTGGCAATCTTGCTCTTTTGTGGTGACAGGTCCGACATCTCCTGCGTCAAGTAGTTGAGCAACAGCTTTCTCAACAGAATGAGGTCCGCGTACACCGGCTCCAAATCGGCCGGGATTTCCTCGAAAGTTTTCTGCAATTCCTCGTAGACTTGCTGGCACTTGTTCAACTTGTTGCGCAACAACAAACTCTCCTCGGTCTTGTGGTTGATCATGCTGCTATCGGTGTACACCGACTCATCCTCCTCGACTTCCTCCGATTTCACAATGATGTCTTTGATCTCCGCCAACCGGTCATGGATCGGCTTCAAGTCATCGATACTGTACACCTGGCACTCTTTCAAATGGGTCAACAACTTGAAAACCGTCGAAAGTGACGAGTACGTGGCCGGGGCAAACTTGATGAGTCCACAGGTGACAAAACTAAGCGAAAGCAACTGCCAGATGTCGTCAATGAGCAAGTCTGTTGGAGTGGGCAAGTTCAAGGACATTCCCTTCAACTCCTCGTCTTTCCTTACGATGGACAACTCGTGGATTTCCCGTAAGAAATCATCGTAAATGGCGTACACTTGCTTCGAACTAATGTACTTGTTTCTGTTGTTTTTGAGCTCCAGCAATCGGGTGTACAACACCGTCAACGCATCGTGCGAAGGCTTCTCGTATGCTGGTATGGCTTTGGTCATAATCTCGAGCTGGCCAATTCCGGGGAAAATAATGAATGAGGAATCAAGTAAACTACAGGCAATTGTTCCCGGGCTTCACGGGCGGGAATTGCACCCGTACACCACGGGCCAGGTGGTATCTGGATATCTGTCCCGTGTGAAATAGGAGAATGTGTTTGCATGCACAGCGAAAATTACAGTATGTGTCTGTAACTACCAGCGTCGTTCTGTTGCTGCTATTGGTTGCCGTCGTTGCTGTGACGGGAGTTGTAGTATATTCTGGCACGTGATCGCATCACGTGAATTCCGGGTCCACTGGGCCACTGGCTGGCATTGACTCTACACTGCAAGCATCCAAAATACCCGTAATAATTCATTATAACACATAAACGCCAAGGTTGGCTTGTTCGAAGTCCCGACAGGACAAGCTAACTAAGGATTCGCTACCCCTAGTATTTTTCTCGAATAGTCTGTTTCGTCCGCCAATGACCCTTCAGAGAGTCTTCTGCGACCCATCATAGCCGGGTTGAGCCGGGGATCGGTCAACTCGCTCTGTGTCATTTTGCTCATCCGCTTGTCTGCAAAATCATCCGTTGGATGCGCAAACGGATTAGACATGGGCATGTCGAATGCAGGGTTGACCTTGTTGCCCTTCTTCGACTTACCTGTGCCAGCACCACGATTAAGCGATCCACTACCCTTTTCATAGAAATCTTCCTCGTCGTCATCGTCACCGGCATTGCGGCGGCGCAAAAAGAAAAAGATTGCAACTCCAATAAGCGCGAGTGCAGCCAAGCCACCGACTACTCCTCCTGCGATGGCGCCTGCATTCGTCGACTTCTTAGAGCCGGAAGACTTGGAATCGGATGATGCGGTGGGAGACGCTTGCGACGTGACCGTTTTGTAGATCACAGATCCGTTGGCGTCGGAAGAAGTGGATGTGTACGTGGAAACGCCATCCAGCGAAGAATCGGATGTAGAAGTCACAGATGCTTTAGAGGAGGTCGTCATAGGACCAGAAGAGCTCGAGCTGGACGATGTAGACGAGGTAGACGAGGCTAACGAGGATGTGGTAGCGGCTTTCAACGACGACGTGCTGCTGCTTGATGAGGATCCAGAGGAGCCGCCAGCGATCAGCGAGCTGCCGCTGACCTCGCCCAACCCGGTGAAAACTGTGTACGCGCTGGCGCCACCGCACATGACGGAGCCGTAGCCGTTACACTTGACATCACAGCTCGAGGAGTCAGTCTCGTCGGAAGGTAAAGACAGAAGACAGTAGCAATAACCACCGTCTTTGACTGCCACGTAAGGGTAGGAGTCACCACATGAGGATGCACACAGCGACAGTGTTTGGTATTTGTCATAGCCTTTGGAAACGGAGGTATCAACGGAGGAATAACATCCCAAGCCGGAGTCGTCAGCTAATGCTGCGGCAAATAGGAAGGGAACCACGAAGAGGAACTTCATTTTGTTTTTGTCGATGGTATGACCTTTTGATTTGGGAGGTTCTTTTTATCGGTGGATCTTAGGTTGTAGCGTGCCGTAGGTTTCGTGTCTTGGGCGGCTATGGGGGGTATCAAGGAGCCGCGAAGGAAAACCGGTAAATAGCAGCGAGTGGAAGCAGAACCTTTGGGAAAAGAAAGTATACACCTGGCTAAACGAAGGGAAGCAACAAGTTGGTGGCAGCTGAAGAACAAGAAAAAAAGTCGAGAAAAACGAGCACCAAGACCAACTACGAAACGTGAGTATGGAGGAAAAAATTAGGTTATGCGCGATGTATGGCGACCGCCCAGGCAGGAGTCGATTACCTCCAGCCGCGAATATGGGGGTGATATTTGCAGCAGAAGTTTAGAAAAAAGGTATAAAAGGCGATGAAATCCGCACTTTTTCGTTCGCACAACCAACAACTACTTTTCTTCTTGCTCTTAGGCGCTCTCCGCTTGTCCCGCCTGGTCGTTTTTGCAGTTTTCCCATCAGGCGCGGGTCGTGTCGCTAGCGGCCGGACCCGCACCCTGACGCGGCCAGACTGCATGATAAGGGCCTGGATTTGGTCGCCCCGAGGCACAGGCACCGACAGGCAGGACTGTAAGTGTTTAGACGGCCGAAACGGGAGCGAAATTGGCCACAACCAGGTCAGGTGTTAACAACCGGGTAAACCCAGCCTTAGTTAGCGCGATCGGTTGGACCTGGATGGCCTGCCAAGATAGCGGTAGGCGGGCAAACTGCAAATCTGCGTTTTCCTATTTGGAGCCCGCTCCGTTTTCTTGTTCGTTTGCTTTTTCTCGCGTGCCCAGACGAGGTCCGTGGTAGGCGCTTTCCATCGCCTCACTCACTTGTGGCTAACCGCGATCGATCGCGAATATGCGTCTCCGTTTCTTTTTCTCCCGATTCGCCAAACGGTCGCCTGTGTTGTAGCGAAGCACTGGAGGCGAATTGGAAGGTGAAACAGAAACAATAGGAGCAATTACGGCTGAACCTTGCATGTTGAGGGTGGGAATAGCAAATCGAAACTTGGACCCCCTTATGATTGGGCACCATGTTCAGACCCTTGCAATATGTGGTTTGGAGAGGAGAGTCAGAGACTCGGGTCCATGTAAACACTTGGTTCACTGAAGGGGACCAGACTTCTCAGTTCAAGAAAATGATATGATCGATTCCCGCTGGGCGTTCCGGATCCATCTTGCTCTTCCTACGCAGATCTGTACTAACAAACCAAGTAGCACCAATCATTTGCTCTTCTGGCGGGCTACTCTAACCAGCTTGCTTCTTGTGGATACACCTGTTTCGTCGTGCGATGCTACAGTCATCGGAATTGCCGAAAGCGTTTATTGAAAGCGTCTCCACAATATGTACACCAGAACCACTGCCAATGGGATTTGCCATCCGATATGGCATTTCCGGCTCCTGGCCGTGTGTGTCACCGGCGCCGGTAACAGTTTTTCGGACACCCAAGATGGGCTCTTGCCAGCCGTTGCCAGCTTGGGAATCACCATGCACATGTAGTCGACAGTACCCACCGGATGCGACTTGATATGGCAACGCATATGTGCACCACCTGATAGACCGATAGCCAGAGGACGAACTCCGACATCCAGAAAAGAATGTCAGAGGTGGAAGTAAGCGATGCTTGAGATTGCTACGATTTGCCGTGACCTTTGGTGCTGACTCTTCAATTTCCAACGCGAACAATTCTTACTCTCCGTGTGCTCTACTCGTGCTTGATACTCACTGGAGGACCACATTCAAATGAGCACATTCAAGGTCTACAGTCCTTTCGAATTTCTGTATCATTTAACGCAGATTATGCCAAATATGTTACACAGGTGCTCTTCCCAGCATCCTAAGGCGGGCTCACTTTTCTTCCACCGACAACTCCCCCAACTTCTGGTTAAGCTCAGCCTTGCCCTCTTCGTCAGACTCGTCGTCTAGCGCCAACACATCAAACGACGATTTCTGAGGCTTGGCCACAACCTTCTCCTCCTTCTTAGCAGGAGTTCTTGGTGCTCTGGGCTCCAACTTCTGGCCCCTCTTCCAGTCAAATTCGGGCTCCTCCTTCTTTCTGAAGCCGCCAGAACGACCAGAAGTCCACTCGGAGTCATTTCTTCTCTCTCTTGCAGGCAATGGGTTGCCCTGTCTTGCACTTCCCCAGTCCAACTCTGGCTCGTCTTTTCTTGGTCTTCTTTCTCTTGGAGGCAATGGGTTTCCCTGTCTGGCAGAGCTCCAGTCCAAGTTTGGCTCGTCTCCCTCATCTCTTCTTGGTCTTCTTTCTCTTGGAGGCAATGGGTTTCCCTGTCTGGCCGATCCCCAGTCCAACTCTGGCTCATCTCTGTCATCTCTTCTTGGTCTTCTCTCTCTGGAAGGCAAAGGTCCGCCGGATCTGGCAGCACCCCAGTCCAAGTCTGGCTCTTCTCTTCTGCCCAGGCCCAAAGGTCCGGATCTACCCGATCTCCAGTCCAAGTCGAACACATCTGCCTTCTGAGGAGCAGCAACATTGACGTAGATCTTTCTGCCGTTGAACTCGGACAAGGTCAAATTCAAGGCCTCCTCCAAAGCAGCCTTCTCGGTGAATGTGATGAACGCAAATCCCTTGAGTCTGCCGCTCATTTGGTCAACAGGCAACTTGATGTCTTCAACGATATCTCTGGCCTGCAATCTGTCCTCGAAGAAATGCGCCAACGCTTCCTCAGAAACCTCGTAGGGCAAGTTGGCCACTCTTGCCTTGAAAGGTGGAGCATCTGGCACGGGGTACTCGGTTCTTTCCCTTCTTGGGAAATCTCCGAATTGCTCTTCATCTCTGTTGTACGAGCTGACGGGGGCAGCGGTGGAACTGCCGGCAACAGCAACTCCGATGGAGGACATGTCGACCTCCTCATCAGCCCACGATCCTCCGAGGGAGTCGTCGGCCAAGAAGGCGCCCAAATCCATTTTCTTGACGTTTTTCTTTGGTGCTGAGTAAAGTTAGTATTCCTGTGGAAATTTGGCATATTCGGAGCCACCGGGGCAAACCATCAAGAGTATATGCTCATGTGGTGGTAATCGGCAGTTTTTTCAGGTCTTGACATACGCATTTTGGTGTGTGCTTAGTTTTGGTGAAGGAGTATGTGTGAAAATTTTTTTTGGTATGTTCCTATATTGTGTGCGCATAGTACTCCAGGAGGTGAGAATCTCGATGTGGGTCACGATATGACAATTGGCCGGATTTGTATGTGAGGTACGAAAATCGGCTTGCTAAATCTAAATTGAAAACCTGCTATATTGGTTTGTTTTTGGTGATTTTTTCTATTTTTTCTTTGCTGTGCTGAAATTAAGTTACAACGTTATTATCCTCCATACGATCGAACACTACAATGATTCAAATCGGAGATGATCTTTTCGCAGAAAGATCCAGTAGTGGTAATTAGCAGAAGCACACAGTTGATATGATGTGAAAGAAATATTTTACTTGGTTTGACATGCATAATTCCAGAATTAATGTATTTTCTCCATATTAGGTGATGAATGTCTCGTCAATTTCCGAAGGACCTAAGATGCTGAAGAACGGCATCTGAGGAGAAAAGGAAACCAACGACACGATTACGACAGCCTCAAAATCATACCCTGCTGTCATCAATTTTCTGTGTATCACCGTGTTCGTAACTGAGCTCAGTCGAAAGCCCATAGCTGAGAAAGCATAGCTGAGAAAGCATAGCTTCCTTATCCATCAGACTGATTGCTGAATTGGATCGCCGCCGAAGTAACACAATGCACCATTCACTCAGTTAACCCACAAGCACCTTCAAAATGAAAGGTCCAAAACTATACCTGTCTTGCAGCCACTTCGTGGGTCTCTGAAATGTCCACCTCATCCATCTCCGATGGCTGAGGATTAATGCTGGGATCCCGAGAGGAAGTTGAAGTTGTCTCTTGTTGAACACCAGCGCTAGGACCACTGTGAATTTGTGAGTGGTCTCCCTGACCAAGATCACCAGAGGTTCCGGCCCCAGTGTCCAGTTCAGTGTTTCCTAATGAAAAGGGATCTTCTCTTCCATTCTGTACAGAGTCAGCTCCACCGTCGTTGCTTTCTGTCTGCGGCTCGCTCGATACGTGGGAGTTCTCGGCATCAGCAGGAGCCCCAGTCTCCTCCGTTCTTGTATTGCCTCCGGTACTGCTCTCTCGCTGTTCGCTCTGGTAAACTTGAATCACTGCCCAATGGAACAAGTCCTCCTTCGAGATTCCCATCAATCTCCAAAATATTCTCTTCCAAGTGGATGAGTACTTTTGGTCCGCAATGACTTTTCCACGAGCCTCCAAATTTAGATCCGAGTGTTCGTTAAGAATCACTCTAACTCTTTCTGAAAGCGGTATGAGCTCCTGAAGAAGCGCCTGCAAATTTGGGTCGGTTCTAAGTGCGTCGTAGTTGATAGAGTCGTCATCGTCGTCTCCTGTTGGACGGTATGGGATGGTACCAGTTGAGGACTGGGTCTCACTTCTGGTATTTCTCCTTGGCCCGTTTTCATTTGCATTGTTCCCGGTTGGGTCTCCCATTGTTTCAGATGGACTTGCACTATCAGCATTGGCAGACTCACCTTGATCACCGGTAGCATTGGGTTCTCTGGTATTTGAGCCTCCCGCCGCATGTGGGGCATTTTCGTCGTTAGTGCTTCCTTCTCTCACGGGATTATTTCTGCCATCAGAGTTCTCTTCCTTGTAATAGTCTCTCTTGCAAATGGCACAGCATGCTCTCCTTCGAGTCAACCAGGGATCCACGCATTCCGCGTGGAACACGTGGCCGCAGATCAATCCTCTTACGATGTCATCCTCTTCAAAAGTCTCCAAGCAGATAGCGCATGTGCCTGAGTCAAAGTGGAGCTCGCCCTTCCCTCCCAGCAGCACGCCCAGAGAGACAGTGTCTTCAAGGGCATTTGTTGGCCGTAAATCGTGCAACTCATGCATCTCGACCACGGCGAAGTCTTCCTGTGTCTCTGTGTCGGTTGGATTTGGCAGTATCACCGGGACAACCACTCTGGAAGACACATCCGAGTTATGATCATGGACAACGTCCACCCGCATCAGGCACACGTCATCTGTAGAATCGTCGCCCGAGCTGAGCCACTCGGCATACAGTTTTTTCGGGAAGAGTTTCTCGACCTCCTCAGGAGTAAGCTTCTTCATTTTCGCGTAGCGGCCTCTTCTTCTCCGCCGGCGGCGCCTGGCCGGGCCGGAAAGTATACGGCGCTCCAAAAACTCGTCCCGCAAGAAATGGTGCGTTCGTAGGTAGTCCAAGTGCTCTTGGATCTCGTGGTTCGACGGGGTGTAGGTGATAGCACCGGTGTCCCGGAACAGCGCTGAGAACAACATGCCCCGATTGGATACGGGGTAAACATGGAGTCCATAGCGGGACCGCACGAAATAGCGGACCGTGAAGAAAATGAATAGGCACGCGATGGCCACGCCAACAGACATGGCCAAGAAAAACAACACAGTTGACGGCGTGTTGCCAACAAAACTGCTTGTACCCCCTGTGGTAGATGAAGTTGAGCCGAACGAATCAAAAGTGGTCAGCGCCTCTTGTACTCTCGTCACCGTAGGGTGGGCGAAGTCCGAGGGCCACCCAGATGCCCACAGCACCGTCACGAAACTAGGAGTGATGGACATGGATGTGGGGGAAAGTTGGAGATGGGCGGTGACGGACGACCATGAACTCAGGTGATCACGACAACGGTTGGATATGAGTTAGATTTGGGGTCCCCAATGTCGACCGAGGCAAGAAATTTGATTGTGTTGAGAACACTTTTCCGAGGTTTTCCCAATTTATGGTCACTAAGCTGCAAGTAGAAGTGGCTCGTCGCTGTCAACGGAGTGATCTGGCGAGGAAAAAGATCAGTCTGGGGAAACGGGGCTGGGCGGTGTGCAGGGGCTAATCACTCGGGCCTAGCAACGGGAAAAACACCTGCGCTGCTGCAAATCTAGGAAAAAAACGGGGGGTTAACTGTTTCCACGTTTGCACTTCTAGCCGCTGTTAGTGGTTGATGGAGCTTTGTATCTGCTCGTTGGATCTAAAGAATGTAGATTTAGTCAAGTCGACAATGAACGGGATAAATTAGGGCCAGGGCTGCGGTGACAAATTTACTTGTTTGAGTATTTTTGGCGTGGGGCGGACGCCGGACCAGACAAAAGGTGTCCAGAACAGCAGGAAACAGAACGCTGTTGCAGCTTGGAGAAGATCTGTACTTATGCGTTTGTGAAGTTGAGGGCGGCCAGCTAGTGCCAAAGTTCTGAAAGTAGCAGTAGAAGAAAATAGATAAACAAACGAAAAAAAAAAAAAATGTGACATTTGTTCAGTGCTTCCTCGTGTGAGCGCCTCTAAAACTGCGGCGCACGTATATGCCCGCAAAGTGAGGCAAATAGGGCCAACTAAGAGATATTTGAAGATATTTTAATCAAGCAAGTGAAGAAAAAAAAATACCAAATTATCAGAAAGTTTGGGTTATGAGGTTCGGGTGGCGGTGATGTGGAGTTGGCTCTGAACTCGGCTGGCAGGTTTTCCAGCCAACTTTGAACTCTGATTTTGCTGATTGTTGAGGTCCTCGATAACGGCATTTGGCGGTCACTAATCGAGCAACCTTAGGCTTAGCAGATCAAGAGCACAACTGTAGTAATTGGAAACACTTTGTTTTGCAAATACTTCCTTATTCTTGAGCTTGTCTGTGAATCCAATTCTACAGTTGGTGCCAGATCGCCAATTGGATACCAAGTAATGGCGTTTGAAGCTATCTAGATTTCGGTTTTAATGACCTCGGAACAGCATCGGGAGTTTCCGGATCGATATCTTACCCGTTAGTAGCAAGCTTTTATCGTTCGATTCACTTGACCGTTATTTGCGTTCCCTCTTAGAACTAGGATTCAGCACCACTAGGAACCAGATCCAGTGCGATTGCACTGAGTCCCATTTGAAATCCACCGGAGATCCATTTCTACATTCTTCGGAGATTACTTCACCGATCAAACACAACATCACTTCGGGCTTCGAAGTGTCTGCTTCGCAACTCACAACTAGCATCTCCTCGTTCATATCCTACATGCTCGCATTCTCTCGTATCAAATCTTGTGTATTGAACGCTACTCAGCGCCACCACCCAAGCAAACTTACGACTTTGGTGCCTCCTTGTGGGAGATAGCAGCCTCCTCACCCATGGCAGAAATGATGGAAATGATCAAGTCCTTTCCGTCGTCAAACTCAGACTGGATCTTCTCACCCAACTCACCTTCTGGGATCTTGACGTCATCCTTGGTGTCACCGTCAGCGGTCATCAAGGACAAGAAACCGTCATCGATGTCCAACAACTGGTACTCAGCTCTGGTCACGTTAGGGACCTCCATGTTGTGGGTAGATGGGGACAAGTCCTCCAACTTCTTACCAGTGAAGATGTCAATGGCAACCAAGTGGACCTTGGCGTGACCGTGCTTACCGGTCTTAGAGGTGGACATGTCGACAATCTTACATGGTCTGCCCTTGATGACAACGTGACCGTTCTTTCTCAAAGCAGAACACTGCATTGGGAAGGTCAAAGCGGCACCGGCATCGGCGGTCTCAAAGGTGTGCTGCAATTTGTTAGTCTCGTTGTTGCCATTGGAACTGGGCATTAGACGCCCGATGATTCAGCGTGAAAAGTTTCCAGGAGTTGCTTCGAGCGGGTGTACCCCTTGTTGCTCTCCGCATTGACCAAGTCAATATGGCTCATTTTGCTCCCACCTGAATCGTCCAAATTCGTACATACTTCTTCGTCAGCCATTTTAATGTTAAACGTTGGGATAGAAAAAAGAAGAAGAGGAAGAAAAAAAATTCCTGTCCTTTTCCCTGCGCAGAGAGTCGTTGGAAGCCAAAAAAAAAAATGTGCGAATTGAGAAACGCATCCAACCACAGCGCCGCTAATTGAGAGAGCAAACCGCTTCAAAATTTTAAAAAGGCCGCATTACAATTTGATTTGGAAGATTATACGCTACAAGGTTTTTTCAGATACGTTTTCCGGTTATTATTCGTCGAATTATTGCCACAAACAATTGCTTCGGCGGGGTTACCCGACTCGCCGTTTGTCCACACGACGAAGTGCGCAAACCTGTTTCTCCTGCATGTATGACACTCAGGACTAGCCCTCCGCGACATCGTGCGCTTGTGTGCAGTTGCAGTCACATTGGCTCACTTCCAATGATTTACGACACAGTAGTCAGCTTAATTATATATAGGCAAACAGGGAAATCTAAAATTGGGAGAGAAGTTCAAAACATTAAAACTTTACGACGTGGAACCCGCTGGTTATTTCCCCATGTAGTCCGAGTGTATCTTTGATGTCGTATGCTGTCGGTTCGGATCATACATTCGTATACAGCCGTTTACCCATCGACTTCGCAACTAGCGAGGCAACTCATGCTATTACATCTGGATTTTGCACATGAGAGCAAATCGGCACCATCAGGCAATTCACACCTTCAATTTTTTCGCCTGTTCACCTTCAAGACTGCGCTTGGTTTCAATTCCTGAGATCTCAGAATCCTCTGGCACTTGGCTGCTGAGCCGAGAGTCATACCTCGCCTGTTTTTCTAGTTTGAGACTCTCAATCATATCTTTCCACTTATCCAACAACTGTTCGCACTTCTCATGCAACTGGAAACTGTCAGGATATTCTAAATCTTCATCTTTCAAGATGCACTTGAGCACTTTGTGTATCTTCGTCTCCCTCAAAAGCTCAACGGACACAGGAAAATCAGCAAGGCGATGCAAGATAATTCGTGCCACCAGCAACTCGTCCACCGTTGGCGGAGGGTATTGCTTAGGGTCTTTCGGCGTGGCTGGCTGATTTCGCTGAATGAGCGACCGCTGTAGCTTTATGCGACAGAGCCATAGCTGATGTTGCCTATCCTTCTCAGTGAGTGGCTTTGGCGACGACGAGCGAGCCTCCACCTTCACCTCATGGCCATTTTTAGCCTTTCCGTTGCCGTTGCTGGGCGAGACTTTTTTGCGGGTTCCGCCATTGGTTCGCAGGCTCCGCATGCGCTTGCGCGTGTTGCTGTCAGAATCTTCGTTTTCGTTGCCGTTCGTGTCCTCTTGGTCGACTTCGTCATCTTCTATCTCATCTTCGTCCAGCGTAGAGTGGGCAATGGCATCCTTGCGTCGAGACCTTCGGACTGAGGTGTCCACGCTCGAGCTTCCATCCATACCGCTGTCTTCAAGCGATTCATCTTCTTGTTCCTCGTCAACCTCGTCAGTTTTGTCTGTCTTGATCGTGGCAGAATCCTCCTCCCCTTCTTCGTCGTCACTTTCGTCCACCTCGTCTTCAGCCTCGTCTTCGTCGTCGTCATCTTCATTTCGCTGGGTAGATGCTTTGTTCTGGCGCGTCAATTCATCCATGAATTTATCAAAGACAAGCCCCGTTGCTGCTAAAAGGGCTTCAGCAACATTGTTTGTGCGACCCGTCTTCTTTTTCGGTTTTGCTTTCAACTTGTCCTTCGGGAACTTGCTCAATTTGGCCTGTAACTTCTCTGGTGACAAAGCTTCCAACAGCTTTTCGTTCATCCAGTTGTAGTCGCCGTCGGGGATGAAAATGACACACAAGTTTGTTGTTTTCTTCTTCGCGGCCAAGATTGCAGGGGGAATCATGTCCAGCGGCATAACAAACAGTGGCCATGCCGGGAAACCTGTCATCTTGGCCAACACCATTGACTTGGGCTCGAATAGCGGCTTCTTTTCCTTTTTGGGCGGCATTTGTGTATCGGATACGTGGTGGTAAGACAGTTCCTCGAATTCCAGCGAGAAGTGTCAAAGCCGTGTAGTTTTCGGGGTAGAACTCAAAATCAACACCAATTGACCGATACCAGAAGGTATAGCAGGACTTTGGGAAGGTTTTCGAGTTAAAATTGAACAAGGAAGTGCCAACCAGGAAAAAACACTATTGCAAGTTTGAATGGTCGATTCAGATGGTACAAAGCCGGCGAAGTCCACTCCTATATTGCACAGTTGGTGGTGGTAAGGCGTGCTGTGTGCTTCTTGGCAGCAGATGTGGACGTCCACGAATTGATTCTGTAGTTTGGGGGAAAAGAGAGGCGGAATGTGTGGGTTTGGGATAGTGGAGTCGCGATCACTTAGATAGGACATGTGCCGCGCACGACTTTCTCCGGTGATAAATTGAGGAAACTAAAAAAACTCAGGCGGGCATACTTGTCGAAAACTGGTGGGCTTGTTACTGCGATGTTTAAGAATAGATAAGCATCGCTGTTGTGTTAGAAAATACGATTCCTGGCTGTTTCAACTGGGACGTCAGCTGTTCATCCGTAGTAGCCAAATTGGGTTGCGCAATACACTTTCGCAGCAATATCCGAATATGAGCCCGAAAGTACACGTTATAGGTCAGGCAGGCGATCGGTGGTTTTCGCAGGCAGAAAGCAACGCTTTTCCGGAGGATTTCACGCCGTTCGTTTTGTCGTTTCTTTTGAAACGGCCACCCACATGTCTCTTGATATTGGGCTGATGAAATTCCGTGCGTGAAGCAAGGAATTTCGGAATAATGCGTCAGGCGCCCAGATCGTTGAAGTAGATGGCTTCCTGAATGGCAGTTTTCTTTGAATCTCGCGTTCAGATCATCATTTCACAATTCGAAAAGGAAATAAAAAAATTAAAAAATATATATATCTATAACTATTAAACGTTTCAGTGTCCCCTGATTGCGCTCACCATCGATTTCAAGCCTGACGTTTACGCAGTCCGCCGACTGACGCCTCACAACAAGTTGTCAGTGGGGCCGCCGCAAGTTCAAATAGTTCTTGATTCTCTCTTTTTTTTATTTTGCAGTCTTCAGATTCGTCAGGGCTGTCAAAGCTTAAATCGACCGGATCTTTAAAAGGGCCGGTCAAGAAGTCTAAATAGATGTTGCAGAGCTTTGTGTCCGAACAAAGTCGAATCAGAGTCAGCAGGAAAGTGTCGGGCACTTCCAGTGAACCGCCCTGCAAACTTCCCTTTTTGTCAGGAGTTGCAGTTCCTACTCCCTCTTTTACGTCAGTGGGAAAATCTCGCATCGTGCACATTATCCCGATCTTCCAACGATCAGAATAGCATACCGCCGGTTAAAAGAAACACAAACCAAAGCAGATTTGAAAAGAAACTAGCAAGTATAAATACTGCAGTACCCGCCCCAAAAGGCTTTTCTGCTCTATACTTTTTCTTTTCTCCCCCTTTCCACATTTGCAGCACCCCGTCCCTATCTGCGGCCCATTGAACCGCTGGCGCACGTCGCCCTCCGGTACACAGTGCCGGCTCATAATTCTTAGCACATTTTTTTCTGTACGTCTCACCCTCGACATTTTGCACCCACCTTCTTCCACCGTTAAGGGCTCAAATTACACCGCCCGACCCACCATTTGGCAATCCCCATATTCCGGCAAGAGCCGCGACCCCGCCCATGTTCTCGTCACAGGCCGACCTCAAGCGGCCTTACGCCGCCCACTTGCCTACGCCAGACCAGATGGCGGCAGCGTTTAAGCGACCCCGACTACTGGCGGAATTTCACCCGCCGGCCCCAAATTTGTCCATGGCACCCACAAACCATTTCTATCCGCCCACGGCTCACTGCGCACCGCCAGATATAGTACCTGTCGTTGCTGATCCATACACGGTTGGCGACTTTTTCGTTGACGTAAATGACAACCACTCGCAAGAACATCACAATCAAATGGCGCTAGTGCTCAACAAATTCCCGCCGCCAATGGCCCCTGTCCAGGGCCCATATTTACCGTACAATGGCGTGGGCATGATGGTGCCTTTCGTGTACCCGCCCATCCCTGTTCTTCGTCCAGACAAGCTAATTGCCGACCCTGTGTTGGTGAAGAAAAGGGGCCGCAAGTCGGCCTCCCAGCTCTTGGCCATTGCCAACGCTAATCTGCTGTCTCGTGTGGGGGTCAACGACACCGATATATTCCCAGTCATGGCGCCGCTTCCGTTTCCACCGCCCAACTACATGCCATACCCATTGATTTCAGACGATGCCCCACTTACTCCACACGAAGTTTTCTCCGGTTGGCTAACCGCACTGGAGCACCTTCCGAGAACTGACATGGTGGTTGCTAGCGCTGCTGGCTCTATCTTCGATCTTCGTGCTCAGGCAGAAGCTGCAGGGTTGACCATCGCTAAACTTGACCGACTAGTGCAGCACAGCCGACAAGAGTCGGATCCTGAGGGCGAAGATGACCGCAGTGACTCAGATGAGCTGCTTTTGGAGTCCCGTCTCGATGAATACATCGAGTACGCCGAGCAGGTCGATACGTCCAATGCATATGACCCCCACGCTGTTGACAAGCAAGTGGGAAAAGTTGTGGTCGATCTGCGCATGAAACATGAATTTGAACAAGTGTCTCCGTTGGTTTCGAGCCGAGGCCGGACCTTGGCGAAACGCACTGGCTTCTCATTTGAGTACTCAGACAGAGATATAGAAGAGCAAGAGGAGGTCAAATTGCCGGAGTCGATCGTGACGAATTACGAGCGAGACATCTCAAATGCCACTGGCTCTCACAAGGAGAGACGGAGACAAGAGTTATTGAACTCCACTTCACAGTTGAAGGAATACACCGCAACACATAGAGACGAGATTTACGCATCGAGGAAGTTGGAGTTGCTTGCGAGGTTGCGCATGCTTCAACAATCCCGTATATCCTTTGACGACAACAAAACTGTCCTTGATGACGATGGTTTATGCGACCGAGTTACTGAACTTCAAACTCGAAGGGACCTAGAACTCCTTCGCTTGAAGCTTTACAACACATACGAAAAACTCAAGCTCGCGCACACATTCTACCATTCTTCCAACAAAGCATACAAAAGCATGAACTTGCTGATGGTCAACAAGCTCCAGAAACTCAAGCACTTCTTGGAGTACCAAAAGCGCATAATCCACGATGCCACCGACGTCAAAGGGGACAGTGACCTTCTCAATATTCGAAGCAAGGAGAGCGCAAAACTCTACGAAGGATTCGCTGAGAACGACTATCTGAGTGCCATCAAGGAAATCTTCAGAGCGTCGGTCAGAAACGAGGATCAGGGCCTTCCACTTGACGCACACCCCGACTTTGACCCCGATTTCTTCCGCAAGGTGTTCACGGACCGCGAGCACCCAGCCGAGGTGTACGACTTGATGCCATTGGTGACTGAGGAGGAGTTCAAGCTAATTGTCGGTGATGCCCCACAGAAAGTGGGTCCTGCAAAGGACAACACCGGAAAAAGCAAGAGTGCACGGCACCCAATTTTCCAGAGTCCTCTTTACGACCGAGTCACATCTGGATCGGACACTAATGCGTCAGAGGGCAGCGCTCCAACATTCAAGCGGCGGCCCGGTCGCCGAGCAGCCCCCAAGCCGGTTTTCGGGGATGCTGCTGCCAAGCAGAACACAGAGGCTGCGCTCGTGGCGAAGATCATGAAGCAATTCATTGGGCCCGCCGCTGCGAACCCGGATGAGTTAACTAACGATCTCGAGCTCATGGGTGTGGACACCAAGTGGCCCGTCAAGTGAGAAATACACACTAATTCACAAGGATCGAGTAGAATGTACTATTATATGGCACAACGTAACAAAGAACACTCATACGAGTCAATTGTACATAAGAAGAGAGAGATAAGACAGAAGAACAGAAGTGAAGCAGTGGGACAACTGATCGTTACTAATGGAGTCACTGGAAGTTGCGAAAACAAATCACAACTCATGGCGACTCGAAGAGAACACCTTGATTAGTAGTCCTCGAACTGCGAGTAGAGGCCGATCACCACGTTGGCCACACCGATAATGAGTGGGAAGTTGCCCAACCCAGAGACAAAGCGGTGGTAGATGCCCAACTGGATCAAGACGTGGTTCTTCAACGCGTGGACAATGCCCTTGTAGGTGTCAATGGTGGTCAACGCACCGTTCTTGAAGATGAAGTAGAACACCACCACCTTGGCCAAGGCAAAGATGAATGGGTCGTACTTGTAGAGACGAACAACAAAGGAAGCCTCCTCCTCCTCGTCGTCGCCCTCAATAACAACAACTCTTCTGGTGAAGTTGACGTAGTAGGCAATCACCAATGGGATCGACACCGCGTAGATGGCCCAGTTGAGAAGAATCAGCACCACGGTGAAGTCTGCCAACGCCGTCACGTCAGGAATTGGAAACGAGATGTCGTTCAACTGAGGAATGTTGTCCTTGAACACCTGGTGCACCAGCTTGTTGTGCTTGACAGCAACCAATGGCACGTAGAAGTACAAGAAGTACCCCAACTCCACCGCCAACTCCAACCAGTTGAGCGACACCGTACGAGACAACAGGTCTCTCAATTCGTCGTTATACTCCAAGGTGGTGATGCCCACCTTGTCCGTGAACTCGAGCACCGACTCGTGCACCTTCTCAAACGCGCCAATGGCGGGATCAACAAGCCACTCCTTCAAGTTGATTGGAGGAGGTGCGTTGTAGTCCTTGTCTTCCTTGTCTTCGGCATCTGCGTCCTCTTCGTCGTCATCCTCTTCTTCGTCCTCAGTAGCGTCCACCTCGACCAAAGTGGCGGTCTCGACCTCCTCCTCACCGGTGGCCTCGATCAACTCTTTTGCTCTGGCTGGGTTTTCCTCGATAAACAGCTCGATTTTCTCAAGCAACAGTTGCTTGGTATCTTTGGAGCGCACGGCGATGCCGACGGTTTTGGCGACTTTGGCCAAGTCGGCCTTCTTGAATGTTTTGAACTCAGACATGGGTGCAAAAAATAGTGAAATGTCGTGGGTGGTTGTTTTTTGTTGTAGAAGTTGTTGTGGTGGAGCCTGGTTTGTGTGCAGGATGCCGCTCCGGTGCGTGTTTACATTGGGGCCGTTTTCGGCGCTGTCATGGCCTGGGGCCCGATTGCTGCGCAGAAAACGTGCGTGTTACGATGTTGGGGTCTGTGGTGTTTTGATTGTTGAATTTACGTTTGGGTTTTTTTTTCCTCTAGTGTGGATTCTGCTCGGTGTTCGTTTTTCCTCCACGTTTTGCAGGTTGCTAAACTTTGGCTTGCTGCGCTGCACTGGTTCGCGACAAATTTAGTGGGGGACAATTGTGGGCACCACCAGTTATTGCCAGAATCGCCAGCCACAATAAATAAACACAGTCGCTGGCAACAACATCAAAACCTAGACCCCCACCACTAACTTGAAATTGGCGTTGATCTGGTCCCCGGTCACGTGATCGCGTATCACGTGCGCAGTATTTACAAATATCGCCAAACCGGCAAAACCCAAACTTTGCCTACGTGACTGTGATCTCAGTATCTGCATCTGACAGCTACATTATCGCTTGCCACGCTCACATCGCACTCAATCTCTCTACCTTCCCCCACGTTGCTAACGAACAACTCCAAAATGGCCCGGCTCATCCCGAGCCTACGGCGCCTATCAAGAAACTTCTCCCTCTCCCTACCGTCGCATGAAGCGCCGCGGATCAACCAGGTGGGCATCCAGTACCTCTCCTCGGAATTGCAGCGCAAGGTTTTCCCCTCGACAGACCCACAAGACTACTTGAGATCAGCACATCCAAGGCTACTAGCGCTAGCACAAGACCACTTGACTTCAAATGGACTCTTGGGCAAGAAAACCCAGATCGCCGATCCCATCTCCATAGCTCATCTCCCGGACTTGGTGGGCAAAAACTCACTCGATGAACACTTCACCCGCATCGGCCACCGGTATTCACAGCCATACCTATCCATGGCAGAGGATTTCCTCCTGCCAGACAAAGCCGTCCTAGCGAAACCGGCAAAGTGGCGTTTCCAGAGTGGCTGGACCAGGTACGCCCCTGGCGCAGAGCCAGAAAGCGTGGATTTCCCGCTAGAAGACGAGTTGGTGTTCGATGTCGAGGTGTTGTACAAACGGTCCCACTATGCTGTGATGTGCACTGCGGTGTCTTCAAAAGCATGGTACGGATGGGTTTCTCCGCTTCTAGTGGAGCACGCAAAGGATCCCGCCTACCTAGACTGGGAGCATTTCATCCCGTTCAATACCCATGCCAAGCCTAAATTGTTGGTGGGCTACAACGTCAGCTATGACCGTGCGAGAGTGTTGGAAGAGTACTCCGTGAAGCAGTCAAAGGCCTATTTCCTCGATACCATGGCGTTGCACATTGCATTGAGCGGTTTCTGCTCTCAACAACGACCCACCTGGAACAAGTTCAGAAAGCACAAGCTCGCAGTGGAAACCGCGGAGACTACGTCTGCAGAAGAAACGGATTTCGACCTGGACGGCGCCCACGACCCGGCAGCAGGCCTCTCGGCATCAGATGTGGCGCAGGAACTCATGGATGATCCGTGGCTCAATAAGGGCTCGCTGAACTCGCTTGCGAATGTTGCTGAGTTCCACTGCGGGATTCAAATGAAGAAAGATCTCCGTGATACCTTCTCGTCGACCGAGATCAATGATGTGATCGATAACTTCCAAGATTTGATGGACTACTGTGCAGATGATGTGGTTGCTACATACAAAGTGACCCAGAAGCTTTTTCCTGAATTCAGGAAGAAGATCCCCCACCCTGTGTCGTTCGCGGCGTTGAGGCTGTTGGGCACTTTGTTTTTACCCACTACAAAGAAGTGGGACACCTACATCCACAGCGCAGAATCTGTTTACCAGGAGAACCGAGAGCAAGTGTGTTCTATTCTCAAAGAAAGAGTCAATGAGTTGATCGCATATATCGACAAGGACGACCTTCTGTGTCGGCCAAAGTTTGAGCAGGATCCCTGGCTCAAGCAGCTTGATTGGACCATAAAGCCAATCAGATATCGCAAAGATGGTACTCCCACTGCTAGACAGGCTTATCTCACAGGCTATCCCGAATGGTATAGAGACTTGTTCAAGACGACATTAGAGAAAGACGGTGAAAAGCTGCGTGAGCTCAATGTCACGGTGAGAAGTCGTATCACACCCCTCCTCTTGAGGCTCAAATGGGAAGGTTATCCTTTGATCTGGACTGAATCTGCTGGATGGTGTTTTAAGGTGCCCTATGAGGACGAGATTATCGACTCCATGTTGGCAAAGAATTACTCGAGGGCGGTCCTAAGTGAAGAAGATCAGGAGTTGATGATGCCCGAGCTAAGAGACGGTGAGATGGCGTATGAACTTTTCAAGATCCCGCATCCTGAGGGTCCCAAAAAGAGATGTACACTCATCATGTCGAAGAGCTACATGAAGTACTTCGAGAATGGAGTGTTGACTTCGGAGTACGACTACGCAAAGGAGATCTTGAATTTAAACGCTACTGCGTCCTACTGGATGGGAAACAGAGCGAGAATCACTGATCAGTTTGTGGTGTATTCAGATCCAAAAGCGGAGAAGAACAAATTCTTTGACACCAAAAAGGACTGCAAGGTTCACAAGGATATGGGCATTACACTCCCCAAACTTTGCGTCATGGGAACAGTCACAAGGCGTGCGACCGAAAACACTTGGCTTACCGCCTCCAATAGCAAAGCTAATAGGATAGGCTCAGAGCTCAAAGCAATGATTGAGGCACCAAAAGGATATGCATTCGTTGGAGCAGATGTTGATTCAGAAGAATTGTGGATTGCATCATTAATTGGTGATTCCATGTTCAAGATTCACGGAGGTACGGCACTAGGCTGGATGACCTTGGAAGGAGACAAGAATGAGAAAACTGATCTACATTCCAAAACCGCTGATATCATGGGCATTCTGAGAAACGACGCTAAAGTTTTCAATTACGGCCGAATTTACGGTGCTGGTGTGAAGTTTGCAACTCGATTGTTAAAACAATGCAACGCGCTGTTAAGTGATTCCGAGGCAGAGTCCAAGGCCCGCGAGCTTTACGAGCTGACCAAGGGCCTCATGGGCCACTCTAAGGTATTCCAGAATCGGATCCACCATGGTGGAAGTGAATCTGTGATGTTCAATGCACTTGAAGCAATTGCATATCAGGAAAGTCCACGAACTCCCGTGTTGGGTGCGTCGATTACCGATGCGCTCACGCAAAAGAACCTCAACAAAAACAACTATCTCACATCTCGGATCAACTGGACGATTCAGAGTAGTGGAGTGGATTACCTCCACTTGTTGATTGTCTCCATGGAATACTTGATTGAGAAGTTCAAGATTGATGCCAGATTGATGATCACAGTTCACGATGAGTTGAGATACTTCGTGAAAGAGGACCAAAAATTGTTCTGCGCATTATTGCTTCAGATCAGCAATTTATGGACTAGGGCCATGTTTTGTGAACAGCTAGGCATCAAGGAACTTCCTCAGTCTTGCGCTTTCTTCTCTGAAGTCGATGTTGATTTTGTTTTAAGAAAGGAAGTTGGAATGGACTGTGTGACTCCCTCACACTCGACACCAATTGGCCCAGGCGAGTCATATGACATCACTACGCTCTTGAAAGCTGTGGACACAACCTTCCTTGAGTCCAATAATAACAACTTGCAGCATCTCAAGAACCACAAGTTTGTCCCGCGCAAACCTGTCATTGAAGGCTTGAATGAGGACGCAGACGATGACATGAGGACTGCAAAGTTGGCTTTGCAAAACTCTGTTAACAAAGACGAGTGGAAGTCGAACATATCGGCGTACTACAGGGTTCAGAGAGAGAAAAGCAACGTTCTTGAAGTTGACACACGACAATCTGCTCTGAAGTCTTCCGCGAAGTCGCTGGCCAAAAGCTCCGCGACCACGCAATCGAGGAACACCGCCAAATCGAGGACCACCAAGACTACGAAGTCTACATCCACCAAGTCTTCAACGAAATCTACCGCCTCGAAGAACGCTACTGTTGCTTCGAACAAGAAGTCAAGCGTGGGAGCACGGAAATTAAAATCTTTGCGAGATCAAGAAGAGTATACCTTGAGCAGAGAAGGCGATGAGTTGTTACGTCGCGAAATTGAGAATGTGGGCTTGAAACCCCCACCGAAGGTTGCGTCCAAGAAGATCACTCCAACCACACGAAAGGTTGCCAAAGCAGCTCCACAATCTGGTGTCAAGAAGTCATTTGCGCCAGCATTCAAAAATACGAAGTTCGATATAGGGCCCGTCTCGCCGGCGCAGCAGCTCCTTCCAAGGGTTAAGGCGCCGGTACAAGCTGCAAAACCTAAGCCAAGCAGAAGTGTCCATTATTCATTCTCCTCGACAGTTCCTACCGGTGCTGTTACTTCACAGCGCTTCAAGTCGAAGCAGATTCTCTCTGAAATTGGGGAGCATGCTCCCACAGAAACGACAAAGCCATCGAGAACCGTGCAAAATCACGGATTCTCGTTCGTGAGAAATTCAGGTTTCACCAACATGTCGATCAACAGGAGTTTCAAGACCAAGAGCTCGCATCTGCCGAAAACGCCAGCGCGACTTGATAAATTGGGTCGCTCTGTTGCCAATAGGCCCGAGAATAGCAACTTCGAACGACTATCGCAGCCGCTTGAGCTCGACAGCGAATGTGGACTCAGGCGACGACGACGAAGAAATTGAACGACATGAATATTGAGGCTACACTCTGCAGAGAAATCCCCGGCATACGAGCTCAACTGGATCGAGAACGCTTTATTGGCACTCTGGAGGCACATTTAGATCTTCTCCCTCACAATTGATGACATGGCATGGAGCAGTTCTAGCTCTGCCCTCGCATCATTAACAAGGACAATACTTCGGTCACTCAGAAGCACCGTGCAACGACTTTCGCCACTATTTTCAACCTGTGCTGGACAACGCAAACACATGATTCCAGGCTGTGTGAATACGACACTGCCAGGGCAATAATTTCTGTACTATAGCTGTATTTAGATAATGTCACGACATGATGAGAGTGTGTACATAGTGCGAGGGGACCCGAAGAATCAGAACTTGTACTACAACCAAATGACAAGACTCGACCACCAAGTTTCAATAGATATCCCGTTTGAAACGCCGAGGCAGGCGGAAATAGCGTGCAAGACCATCTCTGTTGATCCTGTGTTGAAAAAAGACGAAATTTCAGTCGACTACGAGGCACACCAGAACGTTCTCAAATGCACATTTGCCGGGGTATCGGACCGGGTTATTCGAGTGGCAATCAGCAACGCCATCGACAACATCAAGACGATCATCGAGTGTATGGATGAATTTGACGGGCAGGAGAACACGAAGTTCACGTGAGACGGGCATCACGTTGGCGATGAGATAGAGTGTCACAAGATCCACAGAACGGAGCGGAAGCTTAGATGTTTACAGGGTCTGGATGATGGAATGACATTTTCAAGGCGATCCCGGAATCTCCCATGTTGGATTTGGTGCTCAACCTAAGGGTGTAGAAGCCGGTATACATAGTCAAAACCCAGAAGTCAAGGCTCAGAAGTTGAGACCCAGAAGTCGAGACCCAGAAGTCGAGACCCAGAAGTCGACCTGGAGTTAGACACCTGGATGTATAGGGACACATGGCGAACGGCCAAAATCAGCTGAACACCTGCTTTTTTCGTAAGCTGCTTTCCTCCCGCCCTCTTATCTTCTTCTTCCTGTATTGAGCCCACATCACAGAATCCACTCCACCATGCTTGCAAGACCCACCGTCAGGACCGCCCAATCCAGGCGAACGCTCTTCAAGAAGTTCGGCAAGGTGCCGAAAATCACCAGCGTGGCCAAATTCAAGGAAGAGGTCGACACAAAGCACCACGAGTACTCGATCCGCCCTGACACCTTTGCATTCAAGGTGTCGGCCGACTTGACCAGCGTGGTGGGCAAACAACACCCCTCTGCCTTGCAGCGGGAACACCCGCTCCAGAAAAACAGAGCCAGCGGGTCCTCCTCGTTCAACGTGCTCGAGTACATCTACAAAAACGCAACAAACTACCCGTTCCACACCAGCTCACCCCAGGATGTGTTTGACCGGTACCCCATGACGAACTCGGCCCGCATGGGCCGGTTGGACCACCGGCCGAAGAACGTCAAGATGCTCGTGTCGGACTTCATCGAGGACTCGCTCTACAACCCGCAGTACGGGTACTTCTCCAAAGAGGTGGAGATCTTCCACACCGACACGCCGTTCGACTACAACAACATCGACGACGTCGACGGGTTCATGGACGCGTGGCAGAAGGCCTACGCCAAGTACGACGAGGTCAACCCGCTGCAGCAATTGGTGGACCCGTTCAAGGAGTTGGACGCCGCAGACTCGCGCAACAACCTGGTGATCGCCAAACACGCCCGCAACATCCAGCGACAGGACTTGGTGGCGGCCGGAGGACCGGCCAAGACGAAGAAATCCATGCAGTTGTGGCACACGCCCACCGAGCTTTTCTCGCCGTACTATGGCGAGGCGCTTGCGCGGTACATTGTCGTCAACTACAAGCTCAATGGAGCGTACCCGTATGAGGACCTCATCATCTACGAGATGGGCGGCGGAAACGGTACTCTCATGTGCAACATCTTGAACTATATCAAGACCCACGAGCCAGACATCTACACACGCACCCAGTACAAGATCATTGAGATCTCGTCGCAGTTGGCCCTCAAGCAGTTTCTGCTGGCCATGCAACAGAAGTTGGTGGCGCAGAACTTGGACACGAACAAGCTCGAGATCATCAACAAGTCCATTTTCAAGTGGGACAAGACCGTGGAGCAGCCGTGTTTCTTTATTGCGCTCGAGGTGTTCGACAACTTTGCCCACGACTTGGTCAGGTATGATGCAACCACCGGCGAGCCCTATGAGGGATACGTTCTCGTGGACGGCGAAGGAGACTTCTACGAGTTTTTCACCCCCGAGTTGAGCTACTACACCAACGCGTTCTTGAACTTGCGAGAAAACGGGAACTACCCGATCTTGCCCCAGGCAGACACCATATACGGCCAGCTCAAGAAACTCTCAACGTTGGTGCCATATCTCACAGATAAGGACTCCGTGCATCCGCTCCTCCACTCTTCAATGAAGTTGTCGCTCGCCAACAAACTCGTGCCTCTCAAGGACAACTTGACCCCGGGCGAGTTTGTGCCCTCTCGCCTTCTACAGTTTTTCCAGATCTTGAAGCACAGGTTCCCCAACCACTCGTTGGTGAGCTCGGACTTCAACAGCTTGCCCAACTCGATCAAGGGCTATCACAATGCCCCCGTTGTGCAGACAGTTATCCAGGATAAGATGGTGGATGTGTCGACATACATGTGCCACCAGGGATATTTTGATATCATGTTCCCTACCGATTTCAGTCTTGCCAGTGATATGTATAGAAAAGTCACGGGCAAGTTAGCTAAGGTTGAGCTGCACCAGGATTTCTTGGAGCAGTGGGCGGACGTGGAGCTGACCAGAACCAAACAGGGAGAGAACCCGATGTTGGACTTCTACAAGAACGTGAGCTTCATGGTGAGTTAAGAGCAAAATAACATTCACTTGTACATAATGATAGAATCAAACAACAAGCAAAGGATTCAACAAAAGCATTACAAGAATTAAACACACAGTCGCACGCAACTGTTCCTTTACCAATCCGTTGCCAACAATATATTGCTGGACTTCTTAAACCCGCCCCAAATGGATTCCATAGCCAAGGTGCTGATGGACTTTAACTCCTGGATCGCGAGAGTCAGATACTCAATAGCCGAGTTCACAATCGAGCTCTCCGTGATAACCAGTAAGCCCTCAGCCACCGCTTCAAAAGCGTTGCGCATCGAGCCTCCGAGGTCCTCCATGGCGCCCAACAACTTCCCTGCAAATTCTGAGCTTGCAAAGTTGACTGCGGGTCCATCAGCAGCCACTAACTGCTTATAGTTGTCCGCGAGGTCTGATTTGTTGGGCATAAAATTCTTGGAGAGCTCAGTGAGACCCTTGCCAATCGAAGTGACTGCTCCGCTCGCCACGGTAATTCCAACCCCAATCCCAAGCGAAAAGCTGCAAATGAGCCACAAGTTTCTCCTGATGATTGTGAGATCTTCATTTTCCTCTGAGGATGGAAGTGGCCCACTTGAGCCGAAATACTTTTTGAATGCATTAATGAGTGCACCCAAGTGAGTCAAATTGGAGGACAACTGCAAAGGATCGATGTTCGAATAGTTCAGAGACATCAGCATCTCACACCTGATCTGCTTTTCAATGATCTTGTAGTCTGGTTTCCTTGTGGGACTCAAGCTATTGTACACAGAAGTTGACTCACGATTGTTTTCCTTGCAAGGTGATTTTCTGTTCTTCGAGGAGAACTTTCTTGATTTCATCTTGAAGGCATGGGCATGCTTGCCACTATTGCCGTCGTCCAATTCCTCATCGATGTACGACTTCAATTTGCAAAGCAACTTGGAATTGTGGAGCGAGGGAGTCTTCCAGATCTGATGGGGCCGTGTACTGTTGATGATCTCAAATAAATTGATGAAGTAGTTCGTGGTCATGACATTGATCACAGTGAGCTTTGGCGATGGAGATTTGTCGCCATCACTTCGAAGCAAGGCTTCCATGAACTCAATGAAGAGCAACGAGCCATCATTCACTAGGAAAAGGAGATCAGAGTTCTTCATGACCGAAATATCAAATTTCAGAGGAGATTGTGATATCACCAAGTGGTTAACCTGGACCTTCAGCGACACGTCCACATTGTTCCTAATGAAGTCGATCAACGCCTGCGTTTCGACTTTAAGAGCATTGTTGCTGGAGCTGAGGATGGTCAACTGCACCTGTTTTGCATTGTCGGATAATGACATCTTAGGCATGATGAACAGGCTGTGCAGGTTGCTTGGAACGGTGATATGCTGCTTGGGCTTATCGTGGTTATTGGTCAAGGTTGTATCATCATCCCCAAATTGAGGAACCGAGTAGGTGGATCTCCCGCTCTTCACAAAGGTAAAGTCGTCGCCTCCATCTTCCTCGTCAGTTTCAAAAACCATCACCTTGGAGCCCGCAGCGCTTCTGAGCGAAGGCACCACCACAAAGGAGTCTGATGGGTTATCCTCCTCAGATGTAATCGACAAGATAGACGCACTTTTGGGCCGTGGAGAAGCGGAAGCCGTGAGCGCATGGCGGGCCAAATCGGACATTCCGTCAGCCTTGACATTGATGTGCGACCACGGGAACTGGCCGAGTGGGTCTATGGCCACCGGAAAGTCCAACGGGGGCGGGGTGTAGCGCTCCTTGCCTGCGAAAAGGGGCGAATTGGGAAGGTCGACGTCGAGGTCTGGATTTGTAAGGGCATTGTAGATCGACAGGTGGGAGCTGAGGAGCTTGCGGAGCGACGCAGAAGATTCAGGGTGCAGCTGCTGCAACCCCTGTTCGTCGTCGGAGTTCATGGTCGCGGACTGAATATTTCGAGTCAATCAGGCGAAAATTCTGACTTTGCTGGTTCGGATGGCTCGGAACTCAGGGTGTAATCAACGCGGATTTTTGTTGGCCGGTGGCGATTGCGTAGGGCGGTCCTGGAGGGTGTTTGAGGAGGCAGCCAAAAAGATAGAGTACGCGCAGTGCTGCCAGTCAGGGGCAGAAACACTAGGTCTAGATGGGATGCGGCGAGTTGCAATTGCACAAAGAAAAAAACTGGCCTCGCAAGTGCACGGGATAAGCGGTTGCAAAAGAGTAGAAGCTTTGATGCGCGTAGAAATAGGGAGGTGTTGGTGAACCGAGACCCTAGCTGAGGAGAGGAGACGTGCGTATGCGCGAATGACGATAAGATCATGTGGAGATTAGCAGGTGACCAGGCGGGGACACACAAACGGTTGGAGAATCAAACAGGCGTTGAGTTACATGGGGGTGAGTTACAAGGAAGAGGTGAGCTACAGAATGGGGTTGTTGGGTGTTAGTGGGGCCGTGCTGGTGATTTTGGTTCAGTTTTTTTTTTTTTTTTGCGGAGTTTTGGGAACTGTGGTGGGCCCAGAAGACTGGTCGCGATAGCTGTCAGGAGACTGTCAGGAGACGCATAGCAAGGCAAAAAATAAAGTGAGATAAAGAAAAGCGGAAAGTGACGTCGTTTTGTAAATACTCACTCCTGGCTCGCGTGGTTCTTACTTGGCTTTGCATCTTGTGTTTCCGTTGCGGTTGTCCATTTTATTATGTTTCGTGCAAGCGGGGTAAACTGGACTAAAAGCTGCGAAATATAAATGATGGACCCAAGTAGGCGAGTCACGCAGATTGCAAAAAACAGTGCTAAAAATCGGAATCATATCACTAACTAGCAAAAATACCAGAGGGGACCCCAAGGGTGAATCTTGGAATCGTGGAAGACAGTTCTTCTGATTTCCTCTTGTTGGTCGCCGCTGGCAGGCACATCTTGGGTTCCGTAGACTACCAGAGTCGCAGGGGGAGTATACCGGGTGAATTTGAGCAGCGAAATAAATGCAAACCGGCTGCGAGCTCAGTTTTAGTCATTGAGGTTGCTTCTGCTCTCTGTTCTTCGTTTTTTGCTCCAACAATTGCTCCCGTTTGTGCCTTGGTGTGACGGCTGCGTGCAGGTCCACAGCAAAAATACGATGCAGTGACACCGAGTCGGATGCGTTGTGTGGAAGAGCAGTAAAGCTTCAAAAGAATCTTTTCCTCACTAGTCGCTCAAATAAATACTCAAGTAAATCTTTAAGTGAGCCCTCAAGTGAGCCCTCAAGTTAGTCCTCAAGTGAGTCCGCAAGTGAATCCCCAAGTGAGTTGTTTGCGGCCCAATTGAGTGAGCGACGCACGCTTGATGTGTACCGGTAGTGTATGACGTGGTGCCCCAAAGTGGAATTGGGCCCACCTCCAACGGAAACCCCCTAACTAGGCAAAAAATCTGGCCTGCAAGAATGAGATCGATTTCCCCGACGAACCTGTCATTCTTTTATTCGATCTGCCTGTCATTCTATTTTTTGTTTGGCACCGGGGGAGCTCGATTGCTCTCCGCACATCAAGTATTTCCCCTTTGGGCATATTTTCTTCCACTCCATCTACAAGCCCATCATGTTTCTGAACTACGAACAGAAGAGTCTTTGAATCGCCGCTAGATGAACTCACGCAACCAAGCACATTTCATCTACCATTCAAGAGTTCAACAATGGGGTACCAGGTTGTTCCTGTCCGAGTGTGTTCTCCGCCTGCAGCGAAACTCTCCAGGTTGGCACCGAACGTTTGCAAATGCAGCGTCTAGCACCAACACAAGGTACCTCCTCAGGGAAAAACACGGCGTTTTCTCAAAAAAAAAAGTAGCAGAAAAAACCCAAAAATCTCCCCCGTCGTCCCCATACCCTCCTCTGACCTCCTCTCGCTTCAGCCCACCTTCTATTTTGGGAGCGCCGTATGCCGCACCACGAAACGCGAAATGCACCGCTTTGCAAGACCACATCAACGCTCTTTTTGGTGCGAACTTCCCAAGAAACCTTCCACTCTCCCTTTCTTCTCCAATGGTAGACGACAAGTACATCGGGCTTGCGCTCGCCATGTCGTCATCGTTGGCGATCGGCACCTCGTTCATCATCACGAAAAAGGGGCTCATGGACACCTCATCCAGATCGGGGTCCGACAATGTCTCGGGCCACCAGTACTTGCAAAACCCCATTTGGTGGGCGGGTATTGCCACCATGGCCGTTGGCGAGGTTGCAAACTTTGCCGCCTACACTTTCGCCCCAGCTATCTTGGTCACGCCGCTAGGGGCACTTTCGGTGATCATTGGCGCCGTGTTGGCTGCCATTTTCTTGAAAGAAGAACTCGGCGTGTTGGGCAAGATGGGCTGTGCCATTTGCTTGATGGGGTCGGTGATCATTGTTTTGCACGCACCCCCAGACAAGGAGATCCAGACCGTCGACGAGATCTTGAACTATGCCACCCAGCCCGGGTTCTTGTTCTACTCGTTCATGGTGACGGTGTACTCGCTCTTCATGATCTACAAGATCGTGCCCAAATACGGCCACACTAACCCCATGATCTACATCTCGATCTGCTCCACGGTCGGGTCCATCTCGGTGATGTCGATCAAGGCGTTCGGGATTGCGTTGAAGTTGACGTTGGCAGGTAACAACCAGTTTACGCACATCTCCACCTACGTGTTTGTGCTTGTCGTTGCGGTGTGCATTGTCACCCAGATGAACTACTTCAACAAGGCGTTGGACCAGTTCGACACCTCCATCGTGAACCCGCTCTACTACGTCACGTTCACCACGTTCACGTTGGTGGCTTCCTTCATCTTGTTCAAAGGCTTCAACACCGCGCTGGCTGTCAACATCATCTCGTTGTTGATTGGCTTCCTCATCATTTTCTCGGGCGTTTACTTGCTCAACATCTCTCGTAAGGAAAACGAGGGCCGCGAAAGGGAGCTTTTCGGCGTGCACAATGGCAAGGACATGGCGCCTATGGACAACGGTGTTGGTGGGTTCTCGTCGATGAGAAGATCCATGCAGATGAGCAGAGGGCAGTACGACGACGAGGAGACTGTTGGGTTGCGCCGTTTTGACTCATTCGAGTTGTCCGACGACGAGGCCGACTCCCGCCAAAGACACTAGCCGTATAGACTTCCATGGAAATCATCGAGATGACCATGCCCCTACAAGATGAGTGGTTTCACAACAACTTTGTCTCTCAAAAATAGACATATTATTTGATGGGCGGGATCTGAAAGATTCAATCTGGGCCTGATGAGTCCTTGTATCATGTTTCTTGAGCCAGAGTGACGGATTTACGTGGAGCAAGCACACGAAAATTGGCTAGGATAAATTCTGGGTAAGGTTTCCTTCATGACTGGTTGGCTCTTCAGGTTCTTTTGCAGCGCAATTACCAATCTATCAGAATGATAAAACATCTCACTGTATTCATGGCCATCAGATTCGAATTTTCAACTATCCGACGTTCCATTTACAGGTCAGGTCGGAAACGTGGGCATCAGGTTGAAAATTTTACTTGTAGTTTTCATCGTAGGCTGGGACATAAAAGAGATGGTATACTTGCTCCATGCGAGGAGTTTTAGACCTGGAAATGGTTCGTTAAACCACCTTTTCGGTGAACTTTCGGTGTGAAAACTCAAAAATGTGACTTCTCATCAATTTTCGACCCTTTTAGAAATAGTGGATGCAAAGCCAGTGCCTGGATCCTTATCTGGGGAACTGCATTGTGCAGGAGATACGTCAAACACATACGGCGGGGCTATCGCCAAACTGCGAGACCTTTGGAGCCTTACCCATGTGAAAATACCGCTTCTGCCCATATACTGCTATTGGGATGTTGCCTTTCTTGCTGTCACAAAAAAGTGCCTGGTATTCTCCACATACCTCGGTCCAAAAGGGCTAACAACACCTCCGACACCTGAGCACAACAGAACCCAAAAAAAAGCACGAGCCCAACATGAATTATGTGTAATGAGGCTTGTTTTCTGCTCACTCAACACCTCTTCGCCTGAGAATCATACGTACTATGGTATCTCTTCGACTCCACCTAGACCGACCTGCATCCAGCCGTACGTACTAAAACACACTATCACCAACCTGCAACAACACCTCCACACACTATGGGCGCCAATCTCTCCCTACTAGCGCCGCACGCTCACACGGTGGCGTTGCGGTCCTACATCGATGTTTTGCCCGGGTACAAGTTTCTCGACGTGATCAACGACTCCAGATTCCTCAAAACCATCAGGGTGCATGACTCCAACTCAGGCAGTCTCTTAGTGGTGAAACTATTCATCAAGCCGCCACAAACGGCGATTTTCTTGGATCCTGTGACCGAATCGCTAGCAAAGGAGTCAAGGGATTTGTCCCAGTACCCAAACGTGCTACCGTGGAAGCGAATCATCGAAACTGACCTTGCTGGCTACTTGGTACGCCAATTGGTCAGAACAAACTTGTACGACCGTCTTTCATTGCGTCCATTTTTGGAGCCCGTGGAGAAATTGTGGATCGTGTTCCAGTTGCTCCGAACGGCGGAATTGCTCCACGATCACCTCCACATTGTCCATGGAGACATCAAGACGGAAAACATCCTCGTGACGAGCGCCAATTGGGCTGTTCTCACAGATTTCGCCCAGCACACGAAACCAGTGCTCTTGCCAGATGACAATCCCAGCGAGTTTGTGTTTTATTTCGATAGCTCAGACCGCCGCTCGTGCTACGTGGCACCAGAGAGATTTTACCTGAAGAACGACCCACGGAAACACGACAACTCGAAGCTCACGACGTCCATGGACTTGTTCTCCATTGGCTGTGTCATTGCTGAGCTTTACATGGATGGCGAGCCAACGTTTACTCTCTCAGACTTGTACCGATACAAGAAGGGAGACTTTGTGCCCAATATCGCTGGAATCCAGGACCCAAATATCCGGCAAATGGTGAAAGAACTCTTGAGTCTTGACCCAAGCGACCGGCCGCTGGCGGCTAAGTTGCTAGAACAGCATAAGCTGGAGTGTTTTCCTGCGCACTTCTACGATTTCCTCTACGATTACATGTACGAGTTGAACAGCACAGAACAGTTCACAGTTGCGCCAGAAAAAGCGAGCTCCATTTCTGCAAGCGACTTGAGGATCGATCGGATCTACGAAAATTTTGAGCAGGCAAGCTCTGCGTTCGGATACACTTACGAGAAGCAGAGCACTTCTAAATTTGGGCCAAAGTTTCCCGCTTTGAGACTTGGCTTGGGCGGCATCCCTCAGAATTATACAATCCAACTGTCATCTGAAATAAAGAAAGTGGTTCCCGATGATGAAGCCGCACTTATTGTTCTTGATCTCATATGCTCACTTTTGCTGTCGACGAAACGACCGGAATCAAGAATCAAAGCTATCGAGCTCATTCTTGCATTCTCAGAGAGAGTGAGCGACCCGGTGAAATTGGACCGACTGCTCCCGTACCTCTGCAGCCTAATTGATGAATTTCTCGAGGACCTGTCTCTACACATCGAGGACACATCCATTCAGAGCAACAACTTCACTTTGGAGTCAAGATTTTCTGCTAGAGTCGTCTCCACGGCACTCCTTGCAATCACATCTCTTCTTGCATCATGCTCAAGCATCAATGCTATTAATGCGTTGACGTTTCCGGAGTATTTGAATCCCAGACTTAAGAGCATCGCGTTCCTCAATCTCCAGCTCAGTGAAGAGTCTAATTATATCAAAGCAACTTTGGCCAGCTGTCTTCCTTACCTAGCCAGAATCTCTGAGAAATTTGCTGCGTGCTCACGTACTTTCAACGACGGTGGCATTGCTAAAGCGACAGACAATGGCGAGGAAGGATCGTTTGAGATTCCGAGACCGAGAGCGGAAATCGACTTCAAAGATATCGCCGAGACGCTTTTAATTGACCGCAGTGTGAGTGTCAGGATCAGCCTTGTGAACCACATCCTTCCACTTTGCCAGTTTTTCGGCGTGGACAAAACCAACGACATTATCTTGCCGCATTTGATCACCTACCTCAACGATCCCAACTACCAACTTCGGCTCGCGTTTTTGTCGTCAATTATCGATATCGGCTACTTCATTGGGGTGCTAGCCTTCGAACAGTACCTCTTGCCTTTGTTGTTCCAAACTTTGGGCGATCACGAGCAATTTGTCGTCTTGAAAGTCCTTGAAATCTTTCACAGTTTTGTGAGCAAACGACTCATTAATCCTGCAACTGAGTTCAATGTCCTATCCGTGTACAAAGAGTTGTTGACTAACTCTATCACCTTGCTTTTGCAGCCAAACGAATGGGTCCGCCAATCCGTTGTCTACCTCATTTTGGCCGTCAGCGAGAATGTTCTGTACGCTGAGAGATTCTGCTTCTTGTATCCTATAATCAAGTCATACTTGTCGTATGACATCTCCACCTTGGACTGGGAAACCTTATATCCATGTTTGGCCAAACCTCTTTCGAGACAGGTGTACGAGACCACGATCACGTGGCTTGAGAACGCAACGAACAGGTCGATGTTCTGGAAACAGAGCAAGTTCTCAGCGGTGCTGTCGAACGGGAAGAGAAAACTCATCTCTTACACCAAAGACATGGGGAAGTCCGTGTATGTTTCGCACACTAATGCTTCAAAGAGTTCAAAGGGAGAACCTCAATCGCATCTGGATATCCCCCTCTCACCAGAAGATAGGCAGTGGATTTTGAAATTGAAAGCTGTTGGACTCGAGGATAAAGACCTCTGGAAAGTGTTTGCGTTGAAAGACCACTTTCTTAACTTGAAAAGGTCAAGTGCTTACGCTAGTGTAAGCGATCAGAGCGAATTTGAGCTCGCGGGGAATGTGAACGTGTTGCCACAGAACATACTCTTTGAAGTTTGCTACAAATCTGAACCAATCACTAGTGGCTCTAAAGTCACAGAAAGCAGCTATCAGCCTCCCGAGAATTCGACGTTTTCCATTCGCTCCGCGAAGGAATCAAACTCTTTGCTTTTGCCCCACCAAGGAAAAGCACTAGCTTCACTTCTGACAGTGGAGGCAAACGTGTTGGGCGAAATGGAACTCAATCACGATGCTGCTGACTCACGGCAGAAACACCACCACTTACATCTGACCAGCAGACAGGCGAACATGACGCACAAGGTCTTCAGTGTCAACAACCAGAAGTTGATCTCCGCAACCATGAAACACGACTTTACCGGTTCAAATCCATACATATTGAAGTTCTTGCAGAACTTTGACTTTGAGCCAACTTTGGAAGACTTCCCGGAGTTTGGGCCCGTGATTAAGAGCAGTCGAGAGTCCATGCCACAGAACACGAAGGAAATGAACGTACAGGGTCATCTCGTGGCGCAAATCAACGCCAATCTTGAAGTCACCGTCACCGAGGCGTTCACCAAGGTTGCTGTTTGTCCTACCTCTGAGTTTTTTGTCACAGGAACAGAATATGGAACATTGAAAGTGTGGGATACGGGAAAATTGGACAAGAACACCACCGGGAGAAACTCAAGCGCTTCCGTGAATTTAAATCTGGCTATCACAGACATAGTGTTCATGCCGCACCGGTTTGTCTTTGCTGTGTCAACCATGGATGGGCATATTCGGATTTTCCGTGTTCATGTCACACGTGGGAAGAACAAAAAAATCACCAAGTACCCCAAGGTTGCCATGATCCGCTCAATCAAGGTGGAGGAAGGGTACCCGATAAGTCTCAGTTTCGCCAACACCAACTCGAAGTATCTCTGCCTTGCCATCCTCTCCACATGCAGAATCACGGCCTACGATATCATCAAGATGGATCTCGAGTATAGTTTGCAGAACCCTCTTTACTTGGGAGTGCCCACGACATTTATCGTTTCGAAAAACGTCAGCTGGCTCTTGCTCGGAACATCCGAGGGGATCTTGTGTCTCTGGGACCTCAGATTCCACCTTTTGGTGAAAGCATGGAGAGTGAGTGTTGACCAAAATTCCAAGCTCAAGTCACCCATCAAAAAATTGGTTATTGTGCCTCCTCCAGCGAGAGCCCATCACAAGTCAAGTGGCAACAGCACATACTTTGCCATGATCGGCGGGAGCAACGAGCCAGACATCACCGTTTGGGAGATTCCAAGCTTTGAGTGCAGAGAGGTGTACATTTCAAATGAGAGCGCCCCAAGGTTGAAGCCATACTCGCTACAAGAAGTGGAATTGGAGGAAGAATTGAACATGGAGGAAATCTTAGCAGACCTTGCTATAGACACCGATCAAGACGCCAACAAAAGCAACACTGCCCTTGTGCATACTACGCAATCAGGAACTGGAAGTCAAGATAGTGGGCATTTTGTCACTGCCACCGCAGACAGTCGCATAATCTTGTGGGACGTCGAAAATGTGGGCAGGTCGCGCCTGTTATTTGCGCTCGGAAGCGTATCTTTCACCCGCAACAAGATCTCGCTGAAATTTAGTGTGTCGTACGGGAAAATTGTGCCGGGAGCCGAGAAAACCGACGACAATCATCAGCACAACCACGACACCATCACAGATTTGGCAGTGTTGAGCAGACCGTACCATATGGTTGTTGCAGTGGAGCGCAACGGGTCCATTTTTGTATACAAGTGATGCAGTGTGACCGTTTTCCTGCACGCGCGTCATGCAAGAGCCCCAACAGGACATGAGACAGTTTCACCAGTTTCTCACTCTTTTTCATCTTGACGGGAAAAAAAGGTTTGCAAATATCCAAATTTGTTTACCAGAGATGCCTTTCAACGACGAGCTCGGAATGCAAATTGCCTTCGAGGAGGCCCAAAAGAGTATGTGATATCGTGAGATGACCACTCTCCTCATTGTCTAATACTAACATATGTCACAGGTTACAATGAAGGTGGGATTCCAATTGGAGGTGCCCTCATACACGAGGATGGAACCGTGTTGGGACGCGGCCACAACATGAGAATTCAGAAGGACTCGGCCACTTTGCACGGAGAAATCTCCACGTTGGAGAACGCCGGCAGATTGCCAGGAAAAGTATACAAGAACTGCACCATGTACACCACGTTGTCCCCTTGCAACATGTGTTCGGGCGCATGTATCATGTACGGCGTGAAGAGAGTTGTTTTGGGCGAGAACGTGAACTTTGTTGGCGCTGAGAAGTTGTTGGAGTCCATGGGCATCGAGGTTGTCAACATGAAGAACAAGCAGTGCGAAGAGTTGATGTCCCGTTTCATCAAGGAGAGACCCGAGGACTGGAACGAGGACATTGGAGAGTAAAAAGGGAGGTCACGAATATGGGGGGACCTTGCAGTATGTCATGCGAAAGAACAAGAGCACAGTTGTCAGTTCTTCCACCAGGATTCCGCTATAATTGAGCACAGGGCGAATTCAATGTACACATTATAGATACAACAACGAGTATTGCGAGCCAAGTAGTATATTTATTGTTAGGGATGTTTAGATTAGCTTCAGTGCAATAGCCAAGGTGTACGGGTGCAGAATTGTGCAAGCGATCTCCATGCAGCCATTCTTCAAGAAACACCGCCATGGACAACATCTCCGAAAGCGTCTTCACGGAGGCACCAACCAATGAAGAAGTCACAGACAACCCTTCTTTGTTGACTGTGATCTTTGAATTGACGCCGAAAAGCTGGTATGCCATCAAGGACCAGATCACCATCCAGGAAGTCACCAAAGCGCTCTTGGTGCTTCTAAACGCCCACCTTTCGCTAAATAACAGCAATGAGGTTGCATTCATCATGTCGCTGCCATCGAGATCTCGATTCTTGTACCCGAACTTGGAAAAGCTGTTCAGCGACCACGAAACCTCCACCGACTCGCAAGCAACACTTGTGAATAAAGGCATGTACAGACAGTTTCGAATCGTCGACGAAACGGTGCTTGAGGAGCTCAACCTGGAGCTTCTGCAAATTTCAGCAGGTCTTGACACCCAGGGCTTGTCCACATTGGGCGGGGCGCTTCTGATGGCGCTCACTTACACCAACAGAATGCTACATGTGGACCAGTCCATTTCCACCACCACCGCGTCTGCAATCAACTCCACGACAAACAAAACACAAACTTCGACCGCGGGAATGGGTCAGACCAGCAGCGTGCTGACCACGGCATTCAGCTCGCGCGTGTTGATCATCACTGCCAACGACACCTACGACAACAACTACATCGCCATCATGAACTCGATTTTCGCCGCGCAGAAGATGAAGGTGTCCATCGACGTGGCCAAGTTGGGCAGCAGCGACTCACCGTACCTCCAGCAGGCCGCAGATGCCACCAACGGAGTGTATCTCCATATTCACGAACCACAAGGTCTAATCCAAACACTTGCCACGGCGTTCTTTATCGAGCCGTCGATCCGCCCGCTTGTGATCTTGCCGGCGAATTCTAACGTCAATTACAAGGCCAGCTGCTTCATTACGGGCAAGCCGGTGGACATTGGGTACGTGTGTTCGGTGTGTCTCTGTATCATGAGCATGATTCCGGAGCTGGGCCACTGCCCGACGTGCAAGTCCAAGTTTGACGAGAGTTTCTTGAAGAAGCTCAGACGGGGGCCTGTGATTGCGAGAAAAAAGCGGAAAGTCGACGCCAATGGCGACGGTCCCGCGGAGACGTAGATAGATAGATAGGTAAAGGGAAGGAACACGAAGTTTTAGAACGTCAGGGCTTGGGTAGCACACATAATTTTTAATCTTGCAGTTTCGTGCACGTCAGATTACGGGGAGATTGTCGAATTGCATTTGCCGTCGCTATTCCTCATATTTAGGGCCGTTGTGGAGATACCACATCGAACATATGCATGCGCACCATACATAAGAGTACAATGGAGCGAGGTAGTAATTGCAACCAGGCAATTTCCAAAACAAAAAAAAAAAAACTTCAGCTCTTGAAGAACCAACCAAAGCGTCCGAATAGCGAATACTTCCGGTTGAGATCCCCCCAAAATCCTCGAGTCGACCGTTTGTGCTTTCCTCACCTCCTCTGCACACTATGTACAGTTGCCCCTACATCACCATAATATCCACCAATGTGCAAACGAAGCGTGGCTCGGTTCAACAGCAGCAAGAGAACGAAACAGGAGTCCTGCTCATATACACAGGGACCGCTCGATGACACGTTTGGCCAGCACAGAGCGTTCCCCTTAGACGCTGCTCCTCTAACAGGCGAAGACGCCAAAGTGTACGAGTACCTCCGGTCGGTGAGGCAAGAGGCCGAAACAGACGCACCCGTGCATTCCGTGGCCAGACCACCGCATGTTTCCAGTATGCCTTGGGTCACCGGCACGCCGCAATTGCCGGCGGAGTACGTGCAACTGGTGATATCGAGGCTAGAGCAGGAGAAGCTCGCAAACGGGCAGAGACTCGCACAGAACGGGGTCATTGAGGCAGGAAGCATCATTGTGGACGCCGAGGAGATCGAGAGGGGGACCGAGGAGGCACTGGCGGGAGCTGAGGAGGCAATGGCAGGAGCTGAGGAGATAATGGCAGGAGCTGAGGAGATAGTCGGGCAAACATACCCGGACAGTCGACCTCTGCACGAAAACTCGCAAGTTTCGGTGCTGCAACTGCAAACAGGGAGTGAATTGCCACAAACAGTGCCAGAATTTCCAGAAGTGCCCCAGTCTGCGGGCGCATGGCGGTCGTTTGTTCTCTCGCTGAGCCCGCCGCCAATCGACTACTTCAACACGGTGCTCGAGCATGCCACGATCATCAAGCTCATTGTCTACTACACCAAGTGGCTCCTGGTATCCATGTCGCCCACTTTGGCCCAGTGGATCTTCGTCACGTTTGTCAGGCTAGATAATGGGCTTGACCATACGGAAATGGCCCTAGTCAGGGATTTGGGCCGCAAAGCGCGGAAACTCCGGACAAAGTTCATCGAGGGGAAGAAAGAGGGGTTGGAGATCCCGCAGGTGGCAGAGGAGACCGTCGATATGATTTTGGCCGTGGTTGGCGTCTACTACGGCCAGCGAGACTTGCTAAACGAAGAGTGAGCGAAGACACGGAGAAGAAAACGCAGAACTTGAGAGCTACGACCATGAATGGCTCGAAGTCCTCAGAAAATAGCGAGTCTCTTTTTTTTTTTCCCTTATTTTCCTCTGTCGTTCAGGTTTTTGTCCCCGTCCAGGCGTGCTAATTTCCACACTCCCAGTGTGCGTATAATGCGCGAGATTGTCCAATCTCAATTCCGCCTCCACCTCTCCAGCAAAAATGTCCAGCCCCATCAGACCAGACTTGGTGGTTCCGTATGTGAAATGAAGTCAGAATCTGGGATTTATTGGCGTCAGGAATTACCTGAGACTTTTTTCCGGGTCGAATTTGCTGACTTTCGCCGACTTTTCAAGGGACACTCTTGACTCCACACTTCTGCCAATGCAGTCAAGAACATCCATCCGAATTCGCCCCAATCTCGCCTGAAGATTCTCGAAACCTTTCAGATCTATCGATACTAACCTCAGTTACCGCCACGTTCCTGCAAAACCAAGAAACGACGCCTCGTCCAGCATGATGAGCCAGTCGTTGCCAATGGCTGCCATGTTCATGAGAAACAAGCTCATGTCGTGGGCTTCTGTGTTTTTGGCCATTCAGACGTACTTGTCTGAGCCGCTCAACAAGCCTCCAAGAGCCAGCGACTCCTCCTCCCAGCCTCCTTTGTTGAGATTGGCCTTTGCTTTCATCTCTTTGGCCACCTGCTACATTGAGTTCTTCTTTCCATCCACCAACGCGGGATTGGCCAGAAAAGCTGCTGCTGAGGCCGGCAAGACCATCTCCTCTGCCGCTGCCGAGGCCACAAGCTCCTTGTAGTATATAATGAGACTTGAATAATGAATACTATAGCGAACCTTCAAGAGTGGATTCTGTAGCAGGTATAATACATTGAGATTTGGACAACTATAGTACAAGATTTACGGGCGGGCTCTAATCTTCCTTTGCCGGCTCATTCTTCAACTGCCCAAGGTCCAACACAATGCTGTCGACGCCTTTGTAGCATACACAGATGTGTTTTCCCAGAGCATCCCACACGATATCGCAGATGCCAATATCCTCTTTCTTTCCGACAGCGTACACACCAAGACACTGCAAAATGTCCTTGGTGTTCCGGTAGTGCAGCACCTGGATATCCCATATGCTCACGTTGCCCGAGTCGTCGCCGATTGCTAGAAGTTTCGAGTCGGGTGAAACAGAAGCCGCAAACACCAAGGCATTCTTTTGGTCAATATCAAGCTCTTCGTCGAAGTGAAAGTTGTTGGGGTTGCTGAAAATTCTCGCACTCACCAAGACTTCCCCAGAGAAGGCATCCCAGACATTGACGGCGCCTTCCATGGATACTGAGAGAAGTTCATTTCCTTGAACATCACCAGCGTGGGTGAGCCACGAAAGACATATTATGGGTGTGGTATGATAGTGGACATTGGCCTCGTTTTCTGCAGAAACATTGAGCTCGAGTGCATCCTGAGATGAGGAGCTATTCCACACTTTGATGGCGTAGTCTGTATCTGACGAAGAAGCCAACAATTTCGAGATGGGACTGAACAGAATGGCGCTGATTGTGTTGGAATGACCGACAAGCTGCCCGACAGTGATCACAGAGCTCTCAAATGGTGCCAGAGGATTCACGCTGTAGATCTTAATTGCGTTTTTCGCAGTCAGAATGGCAAACTTGGAGTCGGACACCCAGCACGCCACAAGCACGGAGTTGAGATGGTCCGGTGTGCGTACTTCCGAGACTGGGGCCAAAGTGCTGCCGTCCCACACACACACGGTATTATTTGTGTCGATTGTGAGCAAAAGCAGGCCTCTGAAGTTCCATATTAGCAGCTGGAGAGTGGCAGGCAGCCTGTCTGTATTTGTTGCCGAGTTGACGATATTTTTAAGCCTTCCGTCGGGCGTCCAAGCACGAATCTCGCCGTCAATGCCCGAGGTTAAGATCGCCGATCCCAGCGGAGACCACAGTACCGTGCTTATTTCGTTTTCTATGGGGTTTTCGTCCATCAACACCGGAGGATGGTTGAGCGTAACGCTCTCGGAAACGCCATGGGAGCCTAGCGCATGGATGATGGCCAGAGCGTCTTCACGACCAAATGCAAACACCTCTGAGTGCGGATGCCACTGCGCAGCTACCGAATGGGAGAAATGTAGAAAGGGAGTAAGCACAGCGGTTGTAAACGGGAGGGTGTCCAGTTTTTCGAGCTCCTCGGTCTTCTTCTCTGGCTCTGGGGCTTCCAGATCCTCCATATCAACGTCAGCAGTAGCCTTATCCCCATTCAGCTGGGACTTTAGCGGTAAAGTGTGTGAATATTCAAGCTGCGCCTGTTTCTGCTCGTGCTCTTTGATAATCGCATTGACAAGCGTGAGACGCTCCTCTTTTCCCTCGGCCGCGTCCTCGACAAACGTATATAGGATTCCCTTCTGGACCAAGTTGGCCAAACAGCCCGGCTCGATTGAATCTATGAGCTTATTCTTGTCGTGCTCGTACTCAAGACATTGTGACTTTTTCTGTAGGGCGAACGCGGCAAGCTCATACCCGCTCTCTTGTAGGTACCTCCATATGAGGTAGTTGAGCTCGAGGCTGGTGAGCGACATGGTGTTAGTTGTGTCTATTTTTTTTCTGAGTAGGTGGTTTGTGAATATGTGGGAGTCATGTGCAGGATGCTGGCTCTAGTCACCAGCCAGTAGCAAATAGGTGAGGTTGCAGGAAAATGAACCTAGAAACTGGATGCGTGTGTCTAGGAAGCATAGTCTGAAATATTTCTGGCTGTTTTGTTTCTTGTCACTCTTTTTCGCAGAATGCCATGTCACCACTCTAGCTCACTCCTCTCTCTGTCGGCTCCTCCGCTTATGTGCACCGCACGACCACAACCTCGCATACGTTTCACCATACATTCTAGATCAACCAACACCTTTCAAAACATCCACAAGATCGTTGTCAATTTCCCCCCAAAATGGACGTCAAGGCCAACCGCAAGTCCCGAGCACCATGGCAGAATTCCGGGCCCAACCGCGCCCGCGGAAACTCCAATCCGTACGCGGACACCAGTCTAACCCACTCAGAACCACAAGAACCAAAATCCTCCACGCTACAAGTGCCCAAATCGGCCGCATCGAAAAACAGGCGGCAGACGCGGCGCATGTCGATCCATGCGTCTGCCACAGCGGCCCAGCACATGTTTGATCCCAGCCTGCTACCCCCATTGCCGGGAGGTCAAGGAATGTACCGAACTGCCACCAACAACTCAGACATGGTGCTGGTTCGCTCGCAATTGAGGGAGAAAAAAGAGGACGACATCGTCGATATCATTAAAAACGAGCTCCATGACAAGGACGCGACCGCCATTGACGATTTTTACAAGTCGTTGGTGGGCCAGAAGCAGACGTTGGACCGCGACATCAAGGACAAGATCAACCTCAACCAGAAGAACATCTTGCAGTTGACAGACAACTTGCAGACCACCCAGGAGGAGGTGCTTCTGTTACGTGTGCTGACGAAAGAATTGTATGGCATTTTGGCCGAGTTCACCGACGCTGCAGAACGCAGACTCGAGCTAGAAGAAGGCGACGCAAAGCAAGTGGCGGCGTTGCAACCCCAACCAGCGGCTAAAAAGCGCGACCGGCTGTCGGTGATGGTGCTCCAGAAAATGTGGGTGCTGGAATTGCAGCTGTTGTACAAGCACGTGGACGGAGCGCAAAAATACGTGCAGCCGATCCCTGGAAGACACATTTTGGGCGAGAGTGGGCGCTGGCACGAGATCAACATCGGCACATGGAAGCCAACGAAGCCAATCCATCTTTTTCTTTTGAACGACGCCGTTTTGGTGGCCACGCGCAAGCTGGCCCTGGATGGCAACTCAAAGCGACTCCAGGCCGTATACTGCTGGCCACTACAGTCTGTGGTGATCTCTGAAATCCAGCCACCTGCTCAGGCTAGCACTGGCCCCGACAAGATGTACGTGATCAATGTGCGCTTCAATTCCATGAGTTACGTGTACCAAAGTGACCGGTACGATCATTTCATGCGAGTGATGAATGCGTACAGCAAGGGCAAAACTGAGATCCTTCAAAAGGAGCGTATGATCGAAGGAGAAGCTGCAAGACCCACTGGTGGACCGGAATTGGGCCATCACCGGAATGCCAGCAATGGTAGTCTAAGTGAGGAAAACCCGGACAAAAGACAGCTCCGAGATTCGCTCCGGAGCTCGGGACTTATGGACCTGCCGCTGGGGTCTTCGGAGGATGTTACTTCGAAAAGAAGGTCCAACACCCAGCGGCAGAGCGCAGATATCTTGCTTAAGGATATTTCCGCACGCGTGCATCAAAGAAACAGATCACACGACTTTGTCATGGAACGCGCAGGAAGCAGGGCAGATAAGCTGGTCGGGCGCTTGTTTTCTGACTTGAAAACGAGTGAGGATAAGCTCGACGAGGTCGACGTGCATTTGGCGCATAATGAGTACATCAACGCAGTGGGGCTACTCAAGCACATTGAGCTGAAAGTGGCCAATGTCGTTGAGAGAATCCCTCCCACCAAAAGTGAGGAAACGTCGACAGAGGAGCTCAGGTTGCTTGTGGATGTGGTGCGGATTAAAATCAACACAAGGAAAGTCAAGGTTCAGCAGGGGCTTCTGTTTGATTTGCACCACAACATCGCCGGGCTTCTGTTGGAAGACATTGGCAGTATCATCGAGTACTACTTGAACTTTGACAAGTTAGACGAAGGGTTGACCGTTTTCCTCGATGCCATGTCCAACCATCTTTCCCAGACAGTCGGCAAATTTATTTCCAATGCCCACGGGTCTACAAGGGTCGATATTGTGAATTACCTTGCAAATTTGACTATTGTGTACATTCTGATCATCAAACGGGCAGTCAAAATCCAGAAGCAGTGTGTGGAGCCTATTTTGAAACGAGACGATGCAAAAGCAGACTCAAGTGGGTTTGTCACTTGGTGTGTAAGCCAGGTGTCTCAACTTGTTGAGTCGATTGAGAGGCACGCCTCGGGAACTTTGCTTGTGAGAAGCTCCGACGAATGGCTAGTCAAGGATCCCAAATACTACAAGGAGCTCGTGAGCGTGATCGAGCCTCAGCTTGCGCTTCTCAAGAAGGAGGGCTTAAACTTGGATTATCTATTCGATAAGGTTCTCCATTGCCGGCCCATCGCAGCGTACACCCAAAATGGGCAATAAATATATAGCTTTAGAGTTTTCTAGAGCTTGGCATAATAATCGGTGATGTCGTACTTCTCGCGTAGAATGCCTCCTTTTCGTTTCAAATAAAACATGGAGAGTGCAGCAACCGTGATGACCCCAGCATAAATTGAGAAAAGCACTCCCACGGTCAATGCTCGAACGAGTGGCTCAGTGATGAATGTGGCTATCGCTGCCAAAATCTGTCTTACCAAGTTATTAAGTGCCACTCCAGTAGCACCTTTTCCGGGTAAGACGTCAATGATGTAGGTCAATGTGACACCAATGGTGAGCATTGAGGCAAACCCGAATAAAGCCGTGCCGATGAGAGGAGTGAGCCAAAACTCCCCCTTGTCCATGCACCAGCCGAAAATTAAGCACGCAGGTGGGTATAGACAAAACGATAGCACGACATTCCACGAAATTCGAGACTCTGGGATCATCTCGCCGTTATGCTGTCGTGCACAGCGCTGAATGAGCCAGTCATTCCATCTGCCGCCGTAGATAGATGCAATAATGTATGTGACGGAGTTTGGAATGTACATCAATCCCACAATAATGGAGCTATAGTTGTATGGCGCAGCACTGTAGCAGTTGGTGATTGAAATGTTGAAGAAGTAGATGCCCATGAATGAGATGGATGAGAAGCAGATAGCAAGTGCCACCGGTGGGTAGCCTAGGAGGCAGATTGCATGTGCTGGTCGAATGAGGTAATCGTACAAGATATGACTCCACTTTGAGTGGTCCACCAGTCTCTGCGACTCGGCGACACTCATTTCGAACTCTTGCAATCGTCTAGAGTAAGCCGACCTATTAGTCGGTAGACGCAGAAGAGTGGGGGTGACCATATCCATCGGCGTTTCGTCGCTCAACACTTGCCTGCGCAACGACGAGTTCTGAGACAAGTTTGTAGCCATTCGCTCGAGCCTGTTTTCTGGAACCGGATTGTTTTTCTCTTCAAATTGCTCTTTAAGCCTTTGGCGCACCTGGGCCATACTGTCTTCGTGTCTAAGTGTCTCCGGCAAGAAAAACAAGATTGTAGCAACATTGACTCCGCAGAATATCACCATCACCCACATGGTAGCTCTCCAACCCCAGGCTTCAGCCACTGCACCGCCAATAATGGGCGACAAAAATGGACCCAAAAGTGGGCCCAAGTAGAAGAGCCCCAACGCGGTACCTCTTTCTTCTTGTACGTATAAATCGGCCACTGTAGCTGCCCCACATGCCTGAACTGCCGAGGAGCCCATTCCAGCTAGCAAACGCATCACGATGAGCGAAGAAATTGACGGGGCTAGCGCCGAGCCAATGGAAAATGCAAAAAACCAGATGTACGAAAAGACGTACACCATACGGCGGCCGTGCTTCTCTGAGAAGTTCGACCACCACATTGGGAAAATGCCGAGTGAGAGTAAGTACACACCAACCGAGACATTCACCGTGGATACTGTGGTATCTAGGTCCTTGGCCATGTCGTCGACGGCAGGTAACATAATTGACGTGCCCATCGGACCCGTGGTACCGGCAAATGCCACAATAAGCACGATTAGTAACTTATAGGACTTCTTGTAATTGCGAGCATCGTCATATTCTGGAATAACGGTAAGAAACGACAACGGTCCACGTCGCTGAGCAATGGGGACCTTGTGAGCTGCAGTGCTAGACACAGCCGACACAGCAGACTTGATCCCGACGACTTCCTCTAGCTGTTGAGGTGCAGCATCTTCCTGACTGCCTCTTTCCGAGTGGGAGCTCGATTTCTCGACGTAAGTCTCGGGTTGGTGGTGACTGAGCCCCAGTTCCAGATTTAGCAGCAAGTCTGCCACTGAGGAAGCTAGTGACGCTGCTGCGGACATTCTGGGTGGAGATATTTGCAAGTCGCAGAGTATGACTCGATATAGATAAGTGGAGGAGAGGTCACGAGACCTGGTTATGAATATTGATGTTTGGGGAGTTACTTGAGGCCGATGGTCCTGCCATGGACATTGAAGATCTGTTGATGTAAGACTCGAAACTGTTGGAATAGAACCCTGACAAGCAAATTTGTAAATGGTCCACCAATTGGATCAGCGCGTGCCGTTCAACCTCGTTCATGGTGAGTAATTCAGTGGAATAGGTCTGAAACGATGAGTTTGTGAGAAATCCAAAATCAGTGAAAGCCGTAGCAGAAAAGGGGGCGAGAGATTCTATAATTTTTGATTTTTCACTTACTATTATCCTCCAGTTGCAGATATCTTTGTATTTGCATCTCGCCATGTCATGGCAAGTTGAAGGGTATGGGTGCAGTACATCGGCACCTCGTAGTGCCGACGCCGATATACAGACCAGACTGGCGAGAACGTCAAGGTCTAGACTGAGCGCTGCAACCAGTCCGACAAGCAGAATACACGAGTCAAGCTTTAAATGTGTGACGCCGGCGAAACCAAAAAAAAAAATAACAACAACGAAAAAAACATACCAAAACGCTCCTGAGCGTTCTTGCCTCCCGGCAGTACCGAATTGGGAGCTCTTGTGATTTTGTGCGAGAAAGTCAACCAGGAAAAATCAGGGTAGTAAGTACACATATCTTCAGGGGAGACGTGCAGCAATTTATAGTCTACGCCTGTTTTTGCAGCATCTTCTTAATTCCGAAATACCGCATTATAAATACACCGCCTCCTCCCCAATTTCAACAAACCCAACTTGCTTTTCTGCAGGCCCGCCACTACCCCAGATCTGCCAACACCTACGCATTTTGCTTGTCGTATTTACAACAATTTGCCTGCGGGAAAACCACCATTGCAATTACGCCCCATCTCAATTCCCTGCCAGTTCAATTCCGGAAAGTCATTCCGAGCATTTCCACTTGCCCTATCATCTGAAGATGGCTATAATTTCCCGCCACTCGTGGCCCGTGGTGGCCATCAGAACCCCGTTTTGCATCGTCGTCTTTATTGTTGGTGTGTTGTGCATTCGGTTCACCCAGCTTGTGGGATACGTACTTTTCAAGTCGCTGCCTACGCTCTACCATCTGACCATTAACTTGACGAAAGTGCACTTCGTCACTTTGCTTACGTTCTTGACCTCCATCATCAACCCTTCGAAAATTGTCATCACATATAAGTCCGATGAGGTACCGGACTACAACAGTTTCAAAGTTGACGACAGCGGAAACCTCTCGAGCATTCTTACGCCAAACTCCGTGTGGATCGGCAACCACCAGATTTATACCGATTGGTTGTTTTTGTGGTTCGTGCAATACACCGGCAGATTTGCCGACTCTACCTATATCGTGTTGAAAGAGAACTTAGCCAAGATCCCTGTGTTAGGACCCGGAATGCGCGTGTATAAGTTTCTTTTCTTGTCGAGAAAGTGGGAAGCCGATAAGGTGAGGTTGACCAACCAGCTCTTGGAATTGGATGCCGATGCACGTGGAGTGGGTCCTTCGTCGGGAGTTAAGTGCGTTTCGTCCACAAACCCATCGTTGCCCGGTGTTACGCAGTGGCCCAAGGGGTCACGCGGAGGGAAGCTGATCTGGACTTACCAGTTAGTAATCTACCCTGAAGGCACCGTCAAGTCGCCCCACACTAGGGAGAGATCCGATAAGTTCATCACAAATGCGGGACGCCCGCTACTCAAGCACGTGTTACTTCCGAGAGTGAGAGGCTTGTTTTTGGTGTTGAGGCTGTTGCGCAACACTGTGGAGGTTGTCTATGACGTCGCTTGCGGGTACGGCGGACTTACTGCAGCAGACTACGGAGAGGATGTGTTCACCCTCAAGGCGTTCTATTTATTGGGTTACGGGCCTCCTTCTGTGAATTACCATATCCGTGCGTGGAAATTGAAGGATATCCCACTCGGAGACGACGACTCGTTGGACATTGACTCGGTAGACCCTGCAGTTTTGAAGAAGTTTGAGGACTGGCTCTACGATTCCTGGTACGCCAAGGACGAGCTTTTGGAGCGATTCTACCAGACGGGCTCATTCATTGACCCTAAAGATGAGAACACCAACAAGGTCGTGGCTGACGTCAAGTTGAGACGTTCAGTAGAGGCGCTCCGTCCGTTCTTGGTGTTGGTGACTTGCTTGATTCTTTTGCGTCTTGCTGTGAAGGGGTTGTGGGCACTTTGGTCCAATTGAGGGAGCGATTAGCTATGGTCATGGTCGTTGTGTTACAGCATTGAACAGAATGACGTAATTAATCCCATAGTTGTTCTAGTTCCGTCTTCCCTCTCTGTTCACCGAGTTCAATATTTCCGGCATATGGGGTGTTCCTACACCTACCTCACATTTGGATCATGTTGGCTGCGAAAATGCGATCAAGCTTGAAACATGGAGGAAACCCGACCGCCTAATTAAATGGCCGCACATATCTCGACAGTTGTGGCAAACACAAGAATGTTCGGGCTCCTGCTAGTCGTCAAATACGTGCACCTTGTGTCGGCCATCATTGCGGCGTTCCTTTTAACGTTTTTGCTTTTCGGATGTGTCTCAACTGACCTGACGTACTCGCTGGTGTACCTCATGAAGATGCTGTTCAACGCAGATGCCTTGAGCAATTCCACCCATCCGTCCATCCCTGACATCACAATGAAATCCAACTACTTGGCTATGTGTGTGACCCTCGACTCTGCAACCGAGTGCGTTTCAGCCCATAACCTGACTTCACTATACGAGTCTTCGAGTGTGGTGCTTACAGACGGGACGTACAGTCTCTCCGACATAGCGAGCAATCTTTCCGATGTATGCAACCCGCGGCTTCTTGTAAGCTGCATCGTTTTGAGTCTCATCTTGGTTCTTTTCTCAACTTGGCTTGCGATCCCGCTAATACCGTGGAAAGTCGCTGCGAGAAGAATCGCGTTTGGTTTTGGCGTCATTCTGGTGCTTTTGTGGGGCTTAGGTGCCATGCTTCAACACCAGACGGTGCTGACGGCGATTGCCGTTTTGGAGGTGAGTTCACTGGGGCTCATCTCAATGAAACGTGGCGGACGAGCCGAGGCCATGACATGGACTGCATTTCTGTTTTTGGCGGTGGCGACCATTGGGTTGGCGTTTGGATGCTGGCGAGACATGCGGGCTATCAAAGTGACGGTGTGAGCACTGACGAATAAGGTGCAGGTTCATACATATGCCGGGAGAATATCGTTTCGAAAATGGAAAGATACCGTCTCCCTATACAGTTTTAATTTAGGTCGCTATTCAAGAAGTGAACTAAGTGCACTCGAACACCGCGTTTCGCACCGCATGCACGTGACCGAACATCACGCGAAAGTCACGTGCACCACTACTCTCCAGCCTCCACCGGTTCCCACTTTTTTCCACCGCGACTCGAAACTCTGTCGCTAACAAACTCACATTTCCTCTACTCGCTGCAATCACATCCCGTGCCAAATTCTGCTGCCCATCATGAACTACATGCAGCAACTAGACACGTTTGTGCTGCGTCTCAACGATGCTGGCGACGATTATAAGGAGCTGCAGTCGGTTTTGCTGGAGCTTTTGGATATGATCGAAGCCTTCAACGGAGCCGCCGAGTACGAGTACTTTTTAAAGAACATGATGCCGATTTTCTTGCAGAAACTCGAGGACGTGCCCATCGCGTTCAACAGCAGCAGCCCAGAGCACAAGTTGCGTAACCTGGTGCTTGAAATTATTCACCGGTCTATCATGACCGAAACATTCCAGCCATACGCCGAGCAGATCTTGGACACCTTGACGAAAATCTTGGAATTGGAGAACGAGGATAACGGTGTGCTTTGCATGAAGATCATCACAAGCTTGCACAAGGCTTACAAGGCCACTTTGCAAGACAAGGTCGACCCTTTTGTCGACATCATCAACAAGGTTTATGACAACATGGACGAGACGGTGAAAACCGCATTCTCGGATGGCCAGCAACTGCCAGGGCAGGAGAAAGACGAATTGGAGCCCTTCAACGAAGAGTCAAACAAGGCAAAGACCCTTAGCAAGGCGATGCACTCGTTCAAAACATTGGCGGAGTGCCCAATCACCATGGTGTCGCTCTATTCATCCTACAAGAACTTGGTGCAGACCTCGCTCCCTGTTTTCTTGCCAAAGATCATCCACATACTTCTTCTTCAAGTCGAGCAGCAGAAAGAGTTCAGAGAAGAGCGCTTGAAGACGTCTACCTCTGTTACTGCCATTCTGCCGCAGATCGTCAACAGGCAGGCGTACTCCGAGTTCATTTTGGGCCAAGTGAAGGCTGCGTCGTTTTTGGCGTACGTTTTCATTCGCGGATACGCCACTCACCACCTTCCTCAATCCCTGGCAAAAGTGGTGCCTGATGTCATTCTCAGATTACTCCAAGATTGTCCGGCAGAGCTTTCCATTGCTAGGAAAGAACTCCTTCATGCTACGCGCCACATCTTGTCCACTCCTTTCAGATCGCATTTTGTTCCCAAAATCGAGCTCTTGTTCGATGAGAAAATTCTCATTGGCAATGGCTTGACTGCATTCGAAACTCTTCGACCATTGGCATACTCTACAGTTGCAGATTTTATTCACAATGTGCGTAACGAGCTTACGCCTAAGCAAATCTGGTCCACAGTTCAAATTTATTGTGACCTCTTGAAAGATGACTCGCTCGCCTTGACGGTGCAAATCATGAGTGCTAAGCTTCTACTCAATTTGGTGGAGAGAATCATGAAACTTCCCAACAAGCTCGAGGGTAGACAATTATTCATGATCATCATTGACTCGTACGCGAAAAGATTTCACAGTCTCAACAGGAAGTATGACTACATTCTCAAGAAGCATCAGCAATTTGAAGAGAAGAGAAAAGTCAAGGAGGCAGCGGCACAGAATGCAGTGGAGCGGTACAGATCGAAAGCTCCTGAAATCCCAAATGCCAAAGACGCCGAGGAGGTTGGAGAGGGCCCAAATGACAATGATCTGATGGATATTGACACTGAGGAAAACCAGGATGTTGCAATGGATATTCCAGACGACATGTTCACTATTGAAGAGCTTTCTCCAATCGCTGTTTCAACATCGAACAACAATTCGGACTTGTTGAAAGACGCCAGATACTTGTTCAGAACGTTGATGACATTCCTCAAGTCAGTCATCTTTGGCTTGAAAAATTGCAACCCTCCAGTGCCCCCACAGCCTCAACAAGATCCAAAGAATCCTGGACAAGTCGTCAACTACGACAAGTGGAATGACTCGGCGAAGTTGACCTCGCTCGAAGAAATCACGATACTCCGAAGCCTATTTAGGGGTGGAATTAGCTGTTTGAAATTTTTCTCAGTTTCGAAACCAAAACAGAGCGTCCAGCCTAAGGCTTTTGACTTCAGTACGGGTGGTCCAAATCTTCCAATCACATCGTCTAAGGAGGAGAAGGACTTGATGGAAATTTTCGCTACTATCTTCATTCACATCGACCCTGCTTCCTTCAATGAAATTGTGAACGCAGAGTTGCCTTTCATGTTTGAGTCCATGCTCGAGAATGCTGCATTGCTTCATCTCCCACAATTCTTCTTGGCTAGCGAGATCACCTCTGCTAACTTCTCAGGAATTTTAATCTCTTTCCTCAGGTCAAAGCTAGACCAACTTGACAAAGTGGATTTGGTGAAGTCCAACATTCTTATACGTTTGTTCAAACTTTGTTTTATGTCAGTGAACTTGTTCCCAACGGCCAACGAGAATGTCATTCTTCCTCACTTGAACTACTTGATTTTGGAGTCGTTGAAGCTCGCCACCAAAGCGGAGGAGCCAATACTTTATTCTTATTTGGTGAGGACACTTTTCAGAAGTATCAGTGGTGGAAGATTCGAAAACTTATACAAAGAGATCATGCCAATCTTACCTGTTTTGCTTGAGAGTCTTAACAAGTTGATTGCGAACTGCAGACGTCCATATGAGCGTGATATCTATGTGGAATTGTGTTTGACTGTTCCTGTTCGTTTGTCCGTCTTGGTGCCACACTTGAACTACTTGACTACTCCCTTGGTGTATGCTCTTAATGGCTCACAAGAACTTGTCAGCCAAGGTTTGCGTACTTTCGAGTTGTGTGTGGACAATTTGACTGCCGAGTACTTTGATCCCATGATCATGCCCGTTATCTATGATATCATGGCGGCCTTGTGGAAACACTTGGAACCAGTACCATATCACCATCAGCATTCTCACACAGCCATCAGAATTCTCGGAAAACTTGGTGGACGCAATCACAAGCATCTCAAGCCTTGCTCCACTTTGAAATCTCTGTCTGAGTTGGACCAAGAAATCAAGGCACTCTTTTCGATCCACGGTCTCGGAAACAGAGTCCCCATCTCGATTACTCCAGGAGTCGAGTCTGCTATCAAACTTCTTGAAGACCCGAGATTGAAAGTTCATTACAGGATCAGTGCCTACAAGTACTTGTCAAGTATCTTAAAGGTGTTCATTGACACGACTCCGGTTCCAGGTGACTATCCATTGTACATCAAGGAGCAAGTTGAGCTTTTGAGACTCGAGGAACTCAAGGAGTTCCCAGAACTCGAGCCATCTGATATCAAAGACGGTGCAAAGTTGGATCGTCAACAAAAACTATTCGGGCGTCTTTTGGAAGTGTTGTTCTTTGCATATTCTATTCCCGAGCTTAAGGATGAGGCTGGTACCTTGATCGACAACATTACAACGCATTTCACCCTCATTCATTTGGGCACCTCGGTGATCGGAAAAATTAAGAAGGACCGTCCATTTTCAGTGAAGGACCAGGAAGGTAAGGCTTTTATCAGTGAGACGGTCTTCTTCAATGCCCTCAACTACTCATTGAGCTTCTGGGACAAAGATGTTCGTGAAAAGGGTGTGGAAACCATCAAGAATTTATATCAAACCACAGTGGTGATGTTTGGCTCTGACGAAGATGCCTTGATCTCTCCATTGTTCCGCACCATGTTCTACAAATTCACTCATTGTTGCTACAGCGAATTCTACCATAGCAAGCTTGGAGGTGTTTTGGGATTGAAAACTATGTTTGAAGACTTGAATATCCCATCCAAATGGTTCTTCAAACGCCAATTCGAATTGGTGAGATCAATCTTCTTCATTTTGCGTGACACTCCAGATACTGCTCCTTTTGAAGTTCGCGAGACCGCCAAAGATCTTGTTTTGAAGATTCTTAAGGAATGCAATGCAGACGTATCGAAAGATACTATTCTTGAGAAGCCCTTCCAAACCTTGGTTGGAGCATTGGTATATGACCTTGCTAGTGCTGTCCCCATAGTCAGAGAGGTGTCTCAGGAATCGTTGGGCGTTTTGTCTGAGGCTACAGGTGTTCCAATTGCGACAATCATCGGTCCATCAAAACACCTTTTGCTTACACCAATTTTCGGCAAACCTTTGAGGGCTTTGCCATTCCCCATGCAGATTGGAAACATCAATGCCATAACTTTCTGTTTGGGTTTGGAAGACACGTTCTTGAACTTTAACGACGAGTTAAACAGACTTCTTCTCGAAGCATTAGCATTGGTGGATGCAGAGGATGAATCACTTGCAAATGTTCACCGTCTTTACGAGCACAGAACCGCCAAGCAGCTCATTGAGCTTCGTGTGGTCTGCATCAGATTACTTTCTTTGGCACTCACCAAGCCAGGTTTCTCGTTGGGTTCCTTATCTGAAGCCAGAATCAGAATCTTGGGTGTTTTCTTCAAGGCCCTTTGCAACAAGTCCACAGAGATTATCAATGCTGCTCATCTTGGCTTAAAATCGAGTCTTGACGAGAGCGCAAAGCTTCCAAAGGAGTTGTTGCAGAACGGTCTTCGTCCTATGCTCATGAACTTGTCTGACCACAAGAAATTGACAGTTTCCGGACTTGAGGCTCTCGCGAGACTTCTCGAGCTCTTGATCTCGTACTTCCGTGTTGAAATTGGGCGGAAATTGCTTGATCATTTAATGGCCTGGGCTCAAATCAACACCTTGCGTCTGATTGCAGGCCAGAACTTGGAAAATAATCACACTGTTCAGATTGTGATGGCTATCTTGAACATTTTCCATCTTTTGCCCGCCAAGGCTTACACGTTCATGGAAGAAATCATCAATACCTTGCAGTATTTGGAAGGTCACTTGGATCGCCACCAGAATTCGCCATTCAGATTGCCAGTGTTGAAGTTCTTGAACAGATTTGCTGACAACTGTTTGGAGTACTATACCGCTCACTTCAAGAACAGAAAGTTGGGAAACATGTTGGCATACTTTGCTGGCGAGGAAGATGGCCCAAGAATTCGTGAAGTTGCTAAAGGTAAGATCGAAGCAATTGTGGAGGATCTCAAGTCAGAGACTGACAATGAGGTCAAGGTCATTAAATTTGCTAACACTGTGGATTTGGTTGGAGCAATCTCCAAATACGACAATGAGTGGTTCAACGAACAACAACCTCTTTTGGAGACTTTGTGTGGATTGATCGAGAACCTCATTGAGATCAAAGGAAACTTGCCGTTAACTTCCAGCACCCATCTTCAGGCAGACCAGGCAATCTCAAATCTCCAAGTTTTGATCGTCAACTTCATGGAGAAGAACCCTGAGGAGATGAGCCTTTTGTTCAACACGATTAATCACCTCAGCAAGTTGAACTTGAAGGTTCACGACAAGATCGAAGATTTTATCTTTTGCACGGTCGTGAAGTGCGATGATGTGGAACACAGACAGCGCTACATGAATCAGTCTGTGGACTTTATTGCAGATGACACACAATTGAAGGCTAAGATTTTCGTGTTGAAGAAGATTTTCGATTCTGTGCTTTTGTACGAGATCGACAAGACCGGAGATTCAAGTAAGCTTTTCGAAAACGGGCCCATGTGGTTGCAGAAATTGAACGACAACATTTGGAAGTCGTCGAATGATATTATTACCGACAGAACTTCAGGTAAGATCGATTCCTACAGATTCGCCTTGCTTGAAAGTACCACCATACTTCTCAAATGGTCTGCCGATCAACTCAACGATTACAAGAAGGATATTATCAAGTTCAGTTGGAACTACATCAAGTTGGAGGACAACATCACAAAGCAGGTTGCTTATGTTACCACCTCATATTTCATTGCTGCTTATGATACTCCTGCTCAACTCGCAACTCAAGTCTTTGTTGCGCTCCTCAAGACACACCAAAATGACTCCAGACATTTGGTGAGAGAAGCTCTTGACATTCTTGCTCCTGTGATGTCCTTAAGACTTGTTGATGGCGAATCTCCTAATAGTTGGCTCAAATGGCCAAGAAGAGTTCTTTCGGAAGACGGTTTCAATGTCACGCAGGTGCTCAATGTGTACCAGTTCATTGATCAGCATCCGGACTTATTTTTCCCAGCGAGAGAGCATTTCATCTCCAATATCATTACCGCTATGGGCAAATTGACCATCTTGGCCAACGCTGCATTGGAGAATCAAGTGCTCGCCATTGACTTGGCTGAACTCATCTTGAGTTGGGAAAGAAAGGCGGATGCTTTGAAGAAGGATAAGAAAATCGAGGATGCCAACTCTACCACAAACGGCGAGAGCGAAATGAAGGACGCAAATGATTTCTCGACATCCGACGATTATGTCATTCCATTCGGCCAAAGAGAAGCATGCGTCACATTCCTTATTCGGTACGTTTGTATCAGTCCTCAGCGTGCCTCAGAGAGTGAGTTGGGACAGAAAGCATTGGGAATTCTCTACGACCTTTTGAGTCCACAACACTGGCCAGAAGTGTCCGTTAAGATAACATTCTTCGAGAAGTTTTTGCTCTCCAACGACTTGAACTCCTCCAACTTGTTGGGCTACTGTCTCAATGCTTTGGAAGTGTTGGGTGTTGTCTTGGAATGGAAGACTGCCGAATGGATTATCTCCAACCTAGAATATCTTCACAAACTTCTTGAAAAATGCATCAAGTCCGAAAATCACGATATTCAGGAGGTGCTCCAGAGAGTTTTGAGAATCATTCTCTCGGCCATCAACACACAAGTGGAAGTTGAGACTGCCGACAATGAAGATTCGGAACCCAAGACGTTTGTCAACCTACTCACTACTACTGTATCTGAAAACTTGAGTGACACCACTTCTTTAGCTGCTGGTGTCACTCTTTCGTGGACGTTGGCAAACTACAGGCCTGCAACTCTTGATCCGCTTTTACCTTCCATCATGAGAACTTTCAACAAGCTTTGCAAAGATCATATTGCTATCACACATCAGGGCGCTCAAGCCAAGGACTCAACAGCTAATAGTGATGAAGCCAAGATGACAACCAAGCTTTTGGAGAAGATTTTGAATTTGTGTTCGATGAGAATCTCGAGCCTCGGAGACCAAAGGAGAATCTTCTTGTCGCTCCTCGCGCAATTGATCGAAAGAAGTTTGGACAAGGATATCTTGGAGAAAATCATTAAAATTGTGAAATCTTGGGTCTTCTCAAGAACTGATTTGTTCCCTACCACTAAGGAGAAGGCCGCAATCTTGGCCAAAATGATGATATTCGAAATTCGAGGCGAACCCGCTTTGTCCAAAGAGTTCTATAAGATTATTGTGGATATATTTGAAGACGATACATTCAGCTGCACGGAATTGACTGTCCGCATGGAGCAGCCATTCTTGGTTGGAACTCGTTCCTCCGAGGTTGCGGTGCGCCGGAAGCTCATGTCGATTCTTAACAACAGTTTGGAGAATGACATCAGCAAGCGACTCTACTATGTCATCCGTGAACAAAGTTGGGAGTACTTGGCGGACTACTCGTGGTTGAACCAAGGATTGCAGCTTCTTTTCGGTGCATTCAACTTTGATGAAAGTCTCCAGTTGGTAGATGAGGAGAACAGACTTCCTCCATTGACGGCTTTCCCATACGAAGCGAAGGACATTGACATCGACGTGGACAATGACAAGGCTGAACTTGCAAAAGTTTTGGAGCTGCACAACCAGTTCTTGAAGGAAATTTCAGAGGTCAACGCAGGACATATTCTCGAGCCCTTGATCGACATGTTCTACCAAAGCAGCGAGACTGTTCACCGTGTATGGTCGAGTGTGTTCCCTATTGCGTTCCAGTCCATTCCTCGGTCTGAACATTTGGACTTCACTCGTTGCATGGTAATTCTTTTGTCTAAGGGTTACCACACCCGGCAAATTGACTCGCGGCCCAACGTCATTCAGTCGTTGTTGGAAGGTGTTGCCAGATGTAATGAGCTTCAGCTTCCTCCATTTGCTGTCGAGTGTCTTGCATCTAACTTCGATGCTTGGTCTCAAGGTATTCACATTCTCGAGAATATCGAGAGCCTGTCTATCAACGGAAACGCCGAAGTCAGAGAGGTTACTCAAGATGCTTTGCTGAAACTCTACGCTACTTTGAAGGAAGATGACATGTTCTATGGTCTTTGGAGAAGACGTGCGAAATACTCCGAGACGATCTCTGCCTTGTCTTACGAGCAGATTGGAATGTGGGATAAGGCTCAACAGTTGTATGAAACTGCCCAGATCAAAGCCAGAAGTGGAGCTTTGCCTTACGGACAATCCGAGTACTCTCTTTGGGAGGATCACTGGATCTTGTGTGCTGAGAAATTGCAGCATTGGGACATTTTGACCGAACTCGCCAAGCATGAAGGATTTTCCGATCTTTTGCTTGAATGTGGATGGAGAGTTGCTGACTGGAACGCGGACAGAGAGACACTCGAACAAACTGTCAAGAGCGTCATGGATGTACCAACTCCCCGCAGACAAGTGTTTGAAACATTCCTTTGCTTGCAAGGTTTTGGTCAAGAGAAAGAAACATTGCAGGATTTGTCTAAGCTCTGTGATGAAGGTATTCAGTTGGCCCTCAGAAAATGGCACGGTCTCCCCGAAAGATTTGGGAACGCTCATATTCCATTGCTCCATACTTTCCAACAATATGTGGAATTCATGGAAGCCAGCCAGGTCTACTCGAGTCTTGTGTCCACGAACGCCCAGAACTTGGACGTAAAGTCACAAGAACTCAAGCGTGTGTTGCAAGTGTGGAGAGAGAGATTGCCAAATACTTGGGACGACATCAACATCTGGAACGATCTCATCACTTGGAGACAGCATGCTTTCCAGGTGATCAACAAGGTGTACATGCCATTCATTCCAATTTTGCAGCAAACCAACTCCGATGGTAATGCAAACTCGTACGCCTACAGAGGTTTCCATGAAATTGCGTGGGTCATCAACAGATTTGCCCACGTCGCTAGAAAACACAACATGGCTGACGTTTGCATCAACCAGCTCACGAAGATTTACCAGCTTCCAAATATTGAGATCCAAGAGGCTTTCTTGAAGTTGAAAGAGCAAGTCAAGTGTCACTACCAGAGTCCAAACGAGCTCAATACTGGTCTCGATGTGATTAGAAACACAAACTTGGTCTACTTCGCCACGCAACAGAAGGCGGAATTCTTCACCTTGAAGGGTATGTTCTTGAGCAAGCTCAACCAGAAGGATGAAGCAAACAAGGCGTTTGCAACATCGGTGCAAATCGATCTCAACTTGCCTAAAGCTTGGGCCGAATGGGGTGTTTTCAACGATAAGAGATTCAAAGAGAATCCTAACGATTTGGTGTACGCGAACAACGCCATCAGTTGTTACTTGCAGGCCGCCGGTCTATACAAGAACGGCAAGACCCGGAAGTTGCTCGCAAGAATCCTTTGGTTAATCAGTTTGGACGATGCCTCAGGAACTTTGGCACAAGCATTTGAGAACTTCAGAGGCGAGGTGCCGGTGTGGTACTGGATCACGTTTATTCCTCAGTTGTTGACTTCTTTGTCGTACAAGGAGGCCAAACTTGTGAGACAGATCCTTATCCGTATTGCCAAGAGCTACCCACAAGCTTTGCACTTCCAGCTTAGAACTACCAAGGAGGATTTCGCAGCTAAACAGCGCCAGTTTGTGGAAATTTCGAGACATAAAACCTCGAGCTCATCTCCTCCAGCATCGGTGGATCCTAAGGATACCTCTCCAGAAAATGGAAACGGAGCAGATGTCAAGACAGAGTCCAAATCTGAGCCAGACAATGAAGAGGAGAATGAGAAGGAGTCTGAAAGCGCCAAGCCTGAAGAGAAGAATAGCGAGGCAAAGAAACCCGAGGAGCCCAAATCAGAGAACGGCCAAGCTAAAACTGCTACACCAAGCGATTCCAACAAACTTCCTCCAGCTGCCAGTGCAATTCGTCGTTCTTGGGAGTATGTTGAGGAGATTATGGGTATATTGAAAACGGCATATCCCTTGCTTGCGCTTTCGCTTGAGTCCTTGGTGGATCAGATCAACCAGAGATTCAAGTGCACAGCCGATGAGGATGCTTACAGATTGGGTGTTGCATTGTTGAATGACGGTGTCCAATATCTCAACAGACTCGGCAACCCTCGTGAGGATGCTAAGTTGCCTCCTGTGACTGAAGTGAACATCACCAGATTCGCAGAGACTGTTCTTCCTAAGCAGATCCGTGCTGAGTTCGAGAAGGATTTAGTCATTGGAAAGCCAAACTTGGAAACGTACATTGTCAAATTGCGGAAGTGGAGAGATCGTCTCGAGGACAAGCTCGACAGAAGATTCACAGAGGTCAACCTCGAGAACTTGTGTCCACACTTGAGTGAGTTCCACCATCAAAAGTTTGAAGACATCGAGGTGCCTGGTCAGTACTTGTTGAACAAGGATAACAACACGCACTTTGTGAAGATTGAGAGATTCTTGCCCACAATCGACTTGGCTCGCGGAACAAATGCGTGCTACAAGAGAATGAAGATCCGTGGCCACAACGGAAGTTTGCACTCGTTTGCCGTGCAGTTCCCAGCCGCGAGACATTGCCGTCGTGAAGAATGTCTATTCCAGTTGTTCCGTATTTTCGACGAGACATTGTCGAAGAAGGTCGAGACTCGCCGCCGCAACATCCAGTTCACATTACCAATTGCAGTGCCATTGTCGCCACACATCAGAATCATCAATGACGATTCCAGAGACATCAGCATGCAGAAAATCTATGAGGACTTCTGTTTCCGCAATAACAAGAACCGTGATGAGCCTTTCATCTACACTATTGAAAGATTGCGTGCAGCGTTTGATCCTCGCTTGCCCAAGCCGGATATCATGAGTATCCGTGTGGAGATCTTGAGTGCTATCCAGACCGAGTTGGTGCCTTCGACCGTTTTGAGGAACTACTTCGTCGATCTTTATCCTAATTTCGAGGACTTCTGGCTCTTCCGCAAGCAGTTCACCTCGCAATACGCCTCCTTCATTTTCACCACCTACATGATGTGTGTCAACACCAGACAGCCGCAGAAGATCCACGTCAACAGAGGATCGGGAGATGTGTGGACGTCGGACATGTTGCCATGCAAGATTGCCAGCAAGAATGCATCGTTGGATGGATCGAGTGGCGGCCGTCCAGCACCATTATTCTACAATGCGGAGATGGTGCCATTCCGGTTGACTCCAAACATCCAAAAGTTGATTGGAGAGTCCGGGCTCGAAGGTATCTTGGCGGTGTACGTTCTCGTCATTGCACGGGCGTTGACGGAGCCCAAGTCGGACTTGGAGCAGTACCTTACCCTCTTTGTTCGCGATGAGGTGATTTCGTGGTGTACTCAGCAAGACCCACCACGTCCGATCCCACAGGACAGCCAGCTTCGGGAGATCGTGATGATCAACGTTGATTTGATCATTAAGAGAGTTCTTTCGATGGCGCACAGTTCGTCAGGCACCGGGGTCAGCACTCAGAGTGTGTTGGAGATGATTGCGCAAGCCGTGAACCCACACAACCTTGCAGCCGCCGATACGTTGTGGATGGCCTACTTCTAGGTAGATAGAAACGGAGAATTTAGAAGCACAGAAGTAGACTCTAGAAGCAATCTCTAGAAGTAGACTCTAGAAGCACACTTTAGATGCACACTTAAGAAACATCCTTTAGAAGCACACTTTAGATGCAATCTCTAGAAGTAGACATTAGAAGCACACTTTGTCGGTTGCTCGTCAATAGCAATGTCGATAAGAGAAGCCACAGACACAATGCGCAACACTCTAACAGTACTCTACTGCCACGGGCCAATGATAGCGGCGCCATTGTCGCATCTGAAATGAGCGTTGGGCCCCGATTGCCGTCATTGCCGAGATAAGCATCGGTGTGGCATTCGTAAGGTTGGCCATTCGCAGTCAGCACCAACTCTGGACCCTTTATTGCACGGCTCCGGGATTCGGTCACTTGACTCGACATAGAGCCGGCCATTCAGGAAACACGGCGATCTTCAAGAGTTCGGGTCATCACGTGTGCTGGTCTAATCAGTAATGCGATAACCAGCCTTGGACGCCAGTCCTACATAGTGGGAGAATTCTGCCGGGCAGGCAAAAATGCAACCTCCTAGGAACCCGCCCCGCATAGGGGAAATGGGATCCGTTGAGAGTGTATGGCAATGCCGAGAATGCCCCCGTTGGCAAATCTCGTATGTTGGTGTTGATTGAGACTTTCGGTGCACCAACTTCCAGCATTGTCAAAATTGCAAACTGTGCCAAGAGCGAACAGCCTGTCAATGTCAGGGCCTGTCAATGTCAGGGCCCAGTCTTGGCCTGACAGGTTAGGTTTCAGCGGGGGATGTTTTAGCGGTGCCCGCCAATATTTTTCTTGTCGAGCAGGAGATTCCTGCTTGGGCTCCACAGCGCAAAAATGAAAAAAAAATTATCGGGATCGCGCGATAAGATTGCCGTGGAATAGAACGCCGATCCAAGTGTGGAAAGTTTCTCCGCCATTCCCGACGGGCGAAAAAAAAAAAAAAAGACAGGCGGAGCAAAAAATCAGGCCCACAAGATCGAAAAAAAACAAATCGCCAAAAAATACGCCAAGCAGAAGGGCAAAACGGGCTCGCCTCGACACTCCAGAACCAGATAGTGAGACCTGTCACGGGTATGCACGCCCTCTACAAACTACCACACGCTTAGAATCGACTAGCGCGGCGCAATTTCACATTTCCGACAATCGGCAGAGCGACCCCAGAAAGCGACCCAGTTGAACCCAAGGCAAAAATTCAGCAGCGGAAACTCAAAGCAAAAAAAAAAAAAAATCCTCGTGGCGCCCTCGCTCCACACGCCGCCACACCCGAAATCTCCAGTCCTACCGTGGCTGCAGGTGGGGCGTTTCTCAAATAATGGAACCCTAGCGATATCTTGCAGCCGTGCGAGATATGGCTGCCTTCACCACCAGCAGTTCCGTGAGTACTGCAACCACCATGGGCCCTTATAAGCAGCTGCAGTGGCTCCGTATCGTAGCATTCATCCAGCCAGTGTTCTGTATTCCACTTTAATTCGATGTCTGAAAAGAACTTGGAGACCCACAAGGTCGCCGCAGAGAGTGTGGACCACTCGGAAGTGTCGCTCGTTGAGGAGTACGACTTCGAGGACCCAGCAAACTACAACACCGAGTATGTCGATGAGTTCAACCCAAGAGGGTTGAGAAAGCCAACGAAAGAAGAATCAGCCACCTTGCGCCGTGTGCTAGGCCGTGCCTCGTACGCTTCGTACCTTATCTGTCTCACTGAGTTGGCCGAAAGAGGCTCCTACTACGGTGTGCAAGGAATCTTGGCCAACTTCATCCAGAGACCATTGCCTCCAGGAAGTACCACCGGAGCTCCAGTTTCGAAGTCTTCCAGTCAAAACGCTGGTGCTTTGGGGTTGGGTGTCACCACCTCGTCTGCGTTCACGTTGCTTTTGACGTTTTTGGCGTACGTGGTGCCGTTGTACGGTGGTTTCGTCGCCGATACCAGGTTGGGTAAGTTCAAGGCCATTTGGATCGGTGTGGTGGCGGGCTTTTTCGCTCACATTTTCTTTATCATCGCTGCTATTCCCTCGGTGATTGCCAGCGGAAAAGCGTTGGCCCCTACCATCATTGCAATCATCACATTGGCTTTCGGAACTGGTTTCATCAAGCCTAACCTTTTGCCATTGCTTATGGACCAGTACAAGTTCAAGCACGATGTGGTCAAGGTGTTGCCCTCGGGAGAAAAAGTGATCATTGACCGCCAGAAGACATTGGAGCGTATGACGTTGATCTTCTACTGGGCCATCAACATCGGTGCGTTCTTCCAGGTGGCCACCTCGTACTGTGAAAGAAGAGTTGGGTTCTGGTTGGCGTTCTTCGTGCCCATCATCATGTACTTCATTGTGCCGGTTGTGTTGGTTCTCTTGCAGCCCAGACTTGTGTTGGAAGACCCCGACGGATCGGTTTTGACCAATGCCTGGAGAGTGTTCAGAGTCACATTCAGAGGCGGCTGGTTCAAGAGATACAGATTCGGAACTTTGTGGGAATACGCCAGACCCAGCAACATGTTGGCCAGAGGCGAGCAGTGGTACAAGGAGAAGAAGCAAAAAGCCATCACCTGGGACGACCAGTGGGTGCTTGACATCAAACAGACGGTGGAGTCGTGCAAGATCTTCTTGTACTTCCCAATCTTCAACTTGACCGACGGAGGCATTGGAAACGCCGAGAACGCCCAGTCCGGTGCCATGATCACCAAGGGTATCCCCAACGACTTGTACAACAACTTCAACCCATTGACCATCATCGTGTTGATCCCCATCTTGGACTACTTGGTATACCCATTCTTGCGCAAGCACAAGATTCCGTTCCACCCGGTGTGGAGAATCACCTTCGGGTTTGTGTTGTCGGCCACCTCCCAGGTTGTTGCTGCCATTCTTCAGCACTACATCTACAAGACTTCCCCATGCGGTAACAGGGCCAGTACCTGTGACACCGTATCCGATGTTAACGGCTGGTGGGAAATCACTTTGTACATGTTGGGTGCTGCTGGTGAGTGTTTTGCCAACACCACCGCTTATGAGTTGGCATACACCCGTTCGCCTCCTCAGATGAAGGGTTTGGTCATGGCGTTGTTCCTTTTCACCTCGGCGCTTTCTGCTGCTTTGGGTGAGGCGCTTACTGCCACTTTGGTGGACCCACTCTTGGTCAGAACGTTTATCGGTACTGCCGTGGCCGGCTACGTCTTCGCCATTGCGTTTTTCATCCACTTCCGCCACTTGCACATCAAGATGGCCAAGGAGGAGGAAGAAAAGGAGGAGTTGGACAAGATCCGCGAGCGTGAGACAGCAGCTATCACTGCGTCGGGAGTGGAACACGCTTATGGCGGATTGGAGAAAAGAGAGGCGTTGGAACCTGTGACGTCGATCAAGTCTGCTGTTGGGAAGTAGCGTGAAGTACATTTTGAGAATGAACGAAGTTTAAGTGGCTGCGAAATTGAGGCTGCGGGTCTTGATTATGTAAGCAGAGTGGGTGGTGGTCACTATGGATGTCACTGTGGATGTCATTGTGGACCAGAGTTGTAGTTCAAGGTCGTTTGAGATTTTCAAGAAACTTGAGTGAGAGGGGTGAAGGGTTTGGGGTTTCATTTCTTACTGCGGCGGCCGTTGCGCCCTCGTGAGTAGAAGATTCATATTAGAAAACGACATAAGGTCTCCAAATGCGGACAGTCCACAGGGAGGTTGGGACCCGTGTCGAGGTAAAAGCATCCATGAAGAATACTCAACGCTCAGGGACAGAGTGTTCTATGATAGCAGCCACCAAGTCCTCGCAACTCCAGATCTAGCTCTTCATAAGGAATGGGATCAGTCCCAGATATGGAGCTCCACAAGGATAGAGATCACCCGCAACTCTCCAGAATGAATCCTCCCTTTCACTCGAGTCCCTCGTCTCACTGCGGAGTTGGAGGAATGAACGGGTCGTCCTTCAGTGCCACCATCTTGTCGTACAACATTCTCTCCAATTTGGGCCAGATTTTCTCCGAAAGCTCAACGCCTTCGCTGAGCCAGATGCCCCACGCGCCCATCATGTTGGCCATGAGCATGTCTGTAAACAAACGGTCGCCAATAACCGCGATCTCGCTCGGTTTCGTGATGCCCTGCTTGGCGAAGTACGCCATGATTTCATCGTGACACCCTGGTTTCTTGGTCGGGTGGCGGAGCACGGTGACACCGGTGTCGTTCTCTAGTTTTGTTGCCTGTTGGTAATCGGCGTCGTCGTTGGTACCCGCCGAGTTCGACACGATGAGCAAATGCTCCTTTGGATATGTAGTCTGGAGCTGTTTCCACACGTCCATGTATGCTGGCCAGACCTTATCGTCGTGGTCCTTGGCAAAGCAGTTATCCTTGTCTAGCACAATGCCTTTGATTTCGACCTGGTGGCCCGGGATTTGCAACGGTATGGGGAGTTGGTCGAAGGATTTTAACGTCACATGCGGCAAACAGAGCGTTGGGTTGTAAAGTAGCCGAGAAGCGTTGAGGGTGGCGCTGGCGTTGAAGATTTGCATGGAATGATGAATTTGCGTGTTTGGGAATAGGAAGTTGGGAATTGGGGGTTGCAAGTGTGCAAATGTGGAGATAATGGGAAGTAAAGGAAGGTAGAGAGTAGATACTGGGCATGCTAGTACATGCAGGATATGGTGATAAGTGGAGACTCAATGTGGGAGCGGGATATGGACATTGGAGAAAAACGAAAAAGAGAGAGAAAGTGGCCTCTCGGACAAGTTTGCGAATGTATTGAGCTGCTGTGGTTTCATAATGTCGTAACATTTCCTGATTAGTAAATGCGACTGATTCTTGAGTCTGCCAATTGTTCGCGCAGAATAGAGGTATGTTTCCCTTATGTCCGAATTGTCAAAAGAGCAATATCGAAACGAGCTCGTCAAAAATCGGAAACGCTAATCCATTCCTCATTGAAGCCAGCATCAAGAGAAAGTTCTCAGCTTTTGCCGCAATATTTCCACGGTGCCAGTGACCTGCCTCGTGTTTGCTGCGAAATCGACCAATACGAGTAATCCCAACACAACGAAATGAGTCATTTGAAGTCGAACACCAGCGGGAGCAGAAATGTCGAGAAAAGCGTCAGCAGACTCCAGTTCTGTTTACTTTCTTTTTCAATTCCCGTTGTTTCTCCCATCTTTTTCCATTTTTTCGTACTTGCAGTGTTTGTGCCGCATACCCCATGGCTCAAAAGACTGCGTACAGTTTTTTTCACCTACTACTCCAAGAACAATCATGTCCACCCAACCCCGCCGCCGTGTGGATAGAGGCCAGGCGGGTAAACTGCTGAAAAGGGAAACACACCCGGCGGATTCCAGCGAACACCTGTGCATCATTTGCGCTGAGCCCATCATCTACGCCGCGGTGTCTCCATGTAACAATGTCACCTGCCACCTTTGCACCTTCAGGCAACGGGCGCTCTACGGCAAGAAAACGTGCTTGGTTTGCCGCACAGAGCACGATGACGTCATCTTCACCGAGCAGCAAACGTCCGACGACTCGAAATTCGACATGTTTGTTGGCGGGTCCCGCAACATCCATGACGCCAAACACGGCATCCACTTTACGGCGCAGTATGTCTACGACGACACGGAAAAGTTGCTTTTGATCAGCTGCTCCGCGTGCTCGGAGACGTTTGCCAACTTTGACCAGCTCAGCAAGCATACCAAGGAAGTGCACCAGCGTCAGTTCTGTGATATCTGTGCTACGCATAAAAAGGCATTTGTCAGCGAGTTGACGCTATACACGGCGAAACAGCTCCAAAACCATATCAACGATGGCGACAGCAAAGGGTTCAAGGGCCATCCAAAGTGCCGTTTCTGCCGGAACAAGCGCTTCTACTCGGAAGATGAGCTCAATGTGCACATCAGAGACAGACACGAGCGGTGCTACATCTGTGACCAAGATAGACATGCGCTGCACGAGTACTACCGCAACTACGACGACTTGTACGACCATTTCCGCGCGGCCCACTACGTCTGCCCGATTCCGTCGTGTGTGGAGAAAAGATTTGTCGTGTTTCGTGAAGATCTCGACTTGACGGCGCACATGCTCAAAGAGCACGGTGGACTCACGGGTCAAAATGGGAGAGTGGTCATTGGCGCCACCCTGTCGCAGTTCCAGCTGCAGCTTCTGACTTTCCCCCGGAAAAACGGCACGAAATCCGACACAGACTCCAGGGACACCAAGAAGCGCAGATTCGAGGAAAGAGCAAAGCACTACCTCAACAACGACCAAGCCGCCATGGCGAAATTCAATCAGCTCAATAACCAGTTCAAATCGAGACGGTTGACCGCGTTGCAGCTCGTCGAAGGCTACCAAGAGTTGTTCACTTCGGAGCATCTGGATGTGTCGCTTTTGGTGTACGAGCTTGCCGAGTTGTACTCAGATTACTCGGAGCAGAAAACGCATCTTGAAAAAGCATATAAGGAACTCAATCCTACGGCGGTGTCGCCTGACATCTCCGAGAAATTTCCTGTTTTGGGCAACGGACTGTCACTGTCGATTCTGAACTCCTCGTGGGGAACCGGCCGCTCTAGGAAAACGCAAGAAGAGCTTTTTCCTGCGTTGGCGAAACCGTCAAGAACCACCAGCCCCGTGATCAAGAACGCTCCGGTCAGATACACGGTGTTAAAGAAACCTACTCCGAAACCGTCGGTCAAGGTCAACACGTTCCAGGAAAACGTGAACTTCCGCCCGCGGTACCTCGAAAACATGCAGAAAACCGTCTCCGAGAGCTCACTACCGATTTTGGGCTCTAGCGGTTCTGTTTCTGCCAGCAGCTCGCAAGGTCTGTCGAGAACACACCTGCCTATAAGTCATATTGCATCGTCGTCGAGTTTATCGGAAGACAAGTTCCCCACGCTCACAAAGAAAACGTCAAAGAAACCAATACCTCCAGTCAAGCCGGTGGTGAAGTCTGCCGGGTCGTGGGGCCAGGGATTAACTCCTGCTGCGCCGAAAGTGGAAGATACTTGGGGGATCACCATCGTGGACAAGAAGGCGGAGAAACTTCGGCGGAAACAGGAAAAACTGCAGAAGAAAACCAACTGAGGGTGAGCAAGAAATCTGTCCATATGTCTCCAGCCCTTTCTTTACTCTATTTATTTGCAGTTTGTGAATTTCCATTGGTGGTTCCCGTTGAACTCATCCATTCCGCCAGTTGTTGCATGCAGGATCGCCTACGCAGCCTTAATGCTCATCTGGAAACTTCCATTTCTAGACTCCATAGCTACTACACGCCAGCGCCACATGTTTCGACTTCTAGCACGTTCTGCACGCACAAGTTCCAGGGTTCTTGCGGTGAAACCCCACCCCATTTTAAGAGCGCCTCTTTTGGTGCCAAGTTTCAGGTACAATTCGTCTAAAAATGGCGACCATACCAACGACAAAACCGCCACCCTTAAAGTCGACCAGCCACAGCTCATGATCGCCTTCACGTGCAACAAGTGTGAAACCCGCTCGTCCCATACTTTTTCGAAGCAGGCGTACACAAAGGGCTCGGTGCTTATCCAGTGCCCTGGGTGCAAAAACAGACATTTGATAGCCGACAACTTGAAGATCTTCAGAGACAATAACGTGAATTTGGAGGATATTTTGAAGGCCAAGGGTGAGTCTGTGGCCACCACGACCGATGACTTGGCATTTGAGGACATTCCGGAGTCGCTCAGGAAGACAATCGGACACCATGCTAAGGATGCACCTGAAGAGTTCTTGAAGGAGAACAAGGGGTCGGAGTTGCCGGAACCAAAGAAGTAGGGAAGCTTACATGGAGCACAGGGCAGAAAGGGAACAGAAACAAGATGGAAGGGATGGAAATGAAGTGGAAATACGAAGAGAACTGGAGTTGACAGGTTTGTAGTCTTGTATATATGAATCCACGGGCAGTGGGCGGTTAAACCAATAGTAGAATGTATTTTTGGGGTCTCACAGTGTGATAAGCACCTTTCAGCTGTGCTTCTGTCTTCCCTAACCTTTTCTTCCGTGATAGACTGCAACTACCTCTTGGTTATGCACACTGCGAAATGTGAAAATCTATAACCACCACCCATGTTTTCCAAGTACCTACCCCGAATCGGTGTGCGCGCGGCCAGATCCGCTGTTTTCCGGTCATATTCGAGTAAAGCGTCGTCGATTTCCATAGAAGAGAAGTACCAGGAGAAACTTGCCCAGAAAGCAAAGGCATTAGGGGCGGAATCAGTGGACGAGTTGAAGGACAAGCTCAAGCACGAGATCGAGGCGAAAAAAAAGGAGTTCAATGCGTTGGACCCGCTCAAGGAGCTCGATGAATACGAGAGGCAACAGGCTGAGGCGTTGAAAAAGAAGAAACAGCAGGATTCTGCTCAAAGAGGACCCATCGATGCAAGCAAACCCCAGGCGCCATACAAGACGCTTTCGTCGTTTGTTGACGTCGAAAAAGTGAAACTGCTCCCTGAGAAAGAGTTGCAGTTCATCTGGAGGGCCAGGTTTCTGAACAAGGAGAGAGCGTTGCACGCCAGCTTGAATGCTACCCAGTTTGCCAACTTGTTTGCTAACGCATACAAAAACCCAAACTTCATCTTGCCCTTGCCGAAATCCGGGGACGGATACGAGATGCATTTTGTCCAGTGGGCGTTTGTCGGGCCATATACGACCCACTGCATGTTGACGTCGTTGGCGGAATACAAACTCCACAAGGAATATGCCAAACCACACACTACGCTCATGTTCCACCAGGAGTTGGTGGACGATTTTGGGTTGGTGCTTATGAACGGACAGGTTGAAGACGATGTGCCGATTTCGTTGGACGAGGCGCAACTTTTGGTGCTCAACGTGCAGCGGTTTTATGGCGGGTTGACGGAATCCACCGGGTCCGAGCGGAAATTGGCGTTGTTGAAGGCCTTCACTCTGGGGAGCCTGGATTTCGACATGTCCAAGCTCATCGAGGAGGCGGCATCGCTCGATTAGATGTACATACAGAGCGGGCTGCGGTTTGGAACAGCCATACTAGACTTGTAATGCAAATGCTTATACACCGTTGATCTTTTTCATCCTCCAAGACTTAAGATATCATCTAGCAACGACTGCTCGTCGTCTGCTTTCCGCTTTCGCCCGGCACTAGATTTCGTAGATTTCGTCACTTTGGCCCTTGGTTTCGGCGTTTTCTTTTTTGGAGGAACGAACTCCGGCTCGTCCTCATCGGAATCACTAACGATCTCCATGCTCTTGGTTGGTTTCTTGCGTGTAGTTGGTTTGCGCTGCACTGGCTCACTGTAATCTTCGTCGTCAGAGAGTAAGATGCTTTTCGATTTTGACGCCTTACCGTTGGAAGGTATTGGCCAGTCATCCGAAACCGGCTCTCTTTTCGAGTCGATGCGAAGCTTATTGAGCAATTGACGGAACGACTGCTTGACATTGACATCGTCGCCCATGTGGAACTCCTCCTCGTTGATGTTCACGTCAAGAAGAGCTTTCGACGCGTTTTCGATGGTTTGCTCCACAAAATCATTGAATATCTGCTTGTCGTCCTGCTCGATAAACCTCTTGGTTGCATCGAACATGCCGTCCTCGGGTATTAAGTTCAAATTAGACTCGCCGAGCACCAGCTTGAGAAGTTGCTGGATTGACACTTTCGGGGCGTCGATCGTGTCTACTTGCGGCTCGTTTAACTTCTGCTGCGTCTCCTTCTTGGCGGTCTTCTTCTTGTGGTACAAGAGGATGTCGTTCACATTGGCTATCCGCCCGACAAACTTGTTGGAGAACCTTCGGGCATTCTCGATCTCGTAATCTCCCGAATGATCAACTCGCAACCTCACCAAAGGTAGGATATCTGTTTCTGTGGCGCCTGTTGCTTCGTGTTCTTTGTTTGCATCTTCAATGAGAGATTCCACTTGCTGAACCAAAAACGTCAGAATATCCGCTTTGGATGCTGGTCCCTCGACGAAATGCTCTCTGGCGAGCGAAACGTCCTTCATGACAAACGGACGTACCGACTGGAGCGGGATAGGTGTGAGTGAGTACTCTTTACCTTTTATGTCCAACAAAAACACATGTTTCTGTGCTGTTTCGCCCTCGCTAAGCGAAGTGGCCACAGTAGAGCCTGCCTGGAGCGTATCAAACCCGGTAGTAGGGTTATACTGCGGGAAGGGGATGCACTCATGCTCATGGCCCCAAAGCACGAAATCTAGAAACGAAGGAAGAAAATCCTCCGGAACGTACGACGTCATGGTGTGTCTGAAGTGGTTCTGGTGAATGCACATGAGGTTGAAGAACTCCAGCAGACCCTTAGGTTTCTGGAACGTCACGTCACCGTTTTTCATGATTCTTTGTAGTCTTTCGTCTCTCACGTTGTTGATGCCGTAGAGTGCCAATTTCGTCGTTCCTTTCTGGAACAAAAGCGGCGTAACCGTGATCTTGTGGGACTGCGGGATCTGGCCGAAGTAATTAACGAGCCCCGTGGCCGCCATCACGTCCAATGGCGAGAGTAAACCTTCTCCCGTTGCATCGTCGTGATTTCCCGAAATGGCAAACACAGGCACCGCCACGTTCATGTTGGGGTCCTCGTAGTTGACCGTTTCACCGGTTCGGAGCGCCAAAGACGCGTCACTGAGCAATTCCAACTCACAGGGCCGATCGCCCAAGCAGTTGAGCCGTAGTGACTGAATAACATGGAACAACGACTTTTTCGACGGCTTCGTCACATGGAACAAGTCGCCGCCTTGCACCACCATGTCAACATCGTGTGTTTTGGCCAAGTACGTCACCTCCTGGAAAGTTTTCCACAGGTCGTCGCCTCGAACTGGGTCATTTTCCATATAACCGACATGGTTGTCTGTGGTGAGCAAGATACGGATTGTATCTGGGCCCGGAAGGATATTATCAACGGGGGGCATCAGGGGAGTGGTGGGAGGTACTGATGTCAGGGGATTGGGCCGGTTTTTCCCGCGGGTTCGGGCGGTTGCTTTGGGCAGTGGTTCCTAGACTTGTTGATGTGGGAATGCATAGTGCGCATCATCTCTCCATACTACTTACGGTTAGCGATAAGCGCTGCCATTGACCTCTCCCACCGATCAAGATCGCAGCTTTAGGGAGTTGGCGAGTCAAATTCCTTAAACGTCGACCAATTCCACATTTTCAAGCGACTTCCCCCGCTTTGATCGCCCTAATCCTCGCCACATCCGCAAATGAGCAGGCAGGACCAGGATAACCGCCAAAGAGACGAGATCGAGAGTCTCGAGTCGATCTACGGCGACATCTTCACGGATCTCACGTCTTCAAGCACAGTATGGAACAAGCGAGCGAGTCCACACTTCCAGATCGCTCTACTGTCGCATGAAAATCCAGCTCGGCCAATTGTGTCGCTTATACTAGATATCCAGTTCACGCCAACATACCCAACGCTGCCGCCGTTGGTGAAAATTGTCGAGCCGAAAAATCTTTTGAAAGCAAGACTAGCCAAGATTGAGTCTCGCGTCGCCACAATCTTGAAGGAGTACCTCGGAGAAGAGGTGTGCTTCACAATCATCATGGACGTGAAGGAAATGCTCGACGACTTCCAGCAAACCACCGAGGAGGTTTTCTCACTCGAGGAGGAACGTCTCAGGCGTCTAGAAACGGAAAGAAAGCTTCTAGAACAGAAGGAACGCGAGGCGCTCCGCAAGGAACAACTGGCTAAGCACAGGCAGACCATGGAGGCCAATGAGCAGATCTTGCAGATGAAGGACGACTACGGCAACTCAAAGTACGAGAGCGACAACGCTATTGGCAACTCGGCAGAAAATTCCGACCACTCGCTCGTTCCGAAAGTGGTGTCTGGCCAGTTGTTTGAGTTCGACAACGTGCTTTGGGGTGACGTGCCTAAAAGCAACTCCCGCTTCCAGTTCAAGGTGGTACAGGGCTTTATCAGGTCCCATACTCACGATATCCTCCTGGAAATCGGCACCCAGTACATTGTCAAGCCTTACCTCCCGCCAGAAACGCAAAAGAGATTCGATGACCGCAATTTGGACGTATCGTACCTTCTCACGGTCATTGAGTTGGACGACCACCACTGGCTGACCAGCGACGGGAAGGCCGAGATCAGAGCATTGGAATTGGAGCTCGAGCAAGTGATGGCATTGAGTTCCCTGTCGGTTCTCAAAGTGTACGGATTCCAGATCGACCAGCACGAGCACACGACATCTAAATGGACAATCCGGCTACTCACCGAGTACTCACTGCTTCTGCAACTGTTGGATGACATTTTGCGGACTGCTGACTTCATCCACTGGGGTCTTGCGCGTGCGTGGTTGATCCAACTCCTACCTGCGCTAGAGTACTTGCACGACAATGGCCTACCGCACCATCTCATTTGTCCTATGACGATCTTGGTGAGCGACGATGGTCTGGATGACCAAAAGTCAAGAAATATAAAGATCTTGAAGTTCTGCCACCCAGCTTATGGCTATAATATACTACGGATGGTCAATCACTGCAAGATCAAACTGGGGGAGAATTTCGTTCACAGATACATTCCGAAAGCGTGGATGGACCCAGACTCCTCGGGTGGATACATTAAGACAGATATCTGGGAATTAGGAGTGTTGTTCATGCGTGTCATGTTCAGCTATGACGTGCTTCTGACAGACTATAAAACCCCAGAAGATTTTTTGTCCAACTTCAATGTCGATGCATTTCCTGGTCTTGAGGAGTACTCGGAGCGTGTGTACGATTTGCTAAGCAAAATGCTCCAGCCCAAACTGTCAAAGCGACTCAGTTTGCTTGAGCTCAATGCAGTCAAATTTCTCAGATCCGGAATCGATGTGAACACACAGACGCTTAAGTCTCGCTTGGTTGAAGTTTCGAAAATCATGGATCACGAGCTCTCTGTGGGAGCTGTGGGACATCAAAATACAATCAAAGGAGTGAAGGGTGATCCCATCGGCTCATCACAGTACCAGACTCTGGCACTTGACGCAGCAAGAAGAAATTTGGCTGTTTCGCAGGTTTCCAGACGCAGATACTCCAACAACAATCAGTCGAGTCCGCTCATGTCTGAGTTTTCTCCAGGAGGGAAAGCTCACGATTCTCGGTATGAAAGAGAATTCGAAGAAGTGGGGAAACTTGGGAAGGGCGGGTTTGGCGAGGTTGTCAAGGTGCGTAACAGAATGGAAGGTACATTCTATGCAATCAAAAAGATTAAGCACCGTGCCGATAAGTTGGAGACCCTCTTGAGTGAGGTTCTCTCATTGGCCCGTTTGAACCACCAATATATCGTGAGATACTACGGGTGTTGGGTTGAAGAGATTCAAGAGGTGCAGGGCGCAAAAGGCAGTGCTATTGAGGACTCCGAAGATGACAGTCTCTCAGAAGAGGACGACTTCGAAGGTCCGCTCAATGTTAGATCGTCATCTTTCCTCACAAGTCATGACAACTCTTTCCAAATTGACTACTTCAAGAACTCTGTTGATCCTCTGCTTGAGTATGACGATAGTGATTTTGACGACAGAATCGTGTTTGCCAACAGCGACGATGACAACTCAGATGGGGATGAAGAAGAAGATGAGGAAGAATCTGAGGAGGTGAGCACTACAGATGATGACACTGAAGAGTTGTCGGAAAGTTTGGTTGACGAAACAAACAAGAGAAGACCTGTTGCCCCTCCAAAAATGCAAGGCAAGTCCATTCTATACATTCAGATGGAGTTTTGTGAGAACAATACATTGCTCAATCTCATTGAGCGAGGTCTTCCCTCAAACCCCAGCGAGTACTGGAGATTGTTCAGGCAAATTCTCGAGGCCGTGTCCTACATTCACAGCTCTGGATTCATTCATCGAGATTTGAAACCAACCAACATCTTTATCGACAAGTCGAATAACATCAAAGTTGGTGATTTTGGTCTCGCAAAGAATTCTCAATTTTCTTCAGCCGTTCTGAAGAACAATCAGGTTGCACCGAAGGGAAATAAGGATCTCTCTACGGTTGTTGGTACTTTTTTCTACACTGCTAATGAGGTTGCAACTGGCGAGTATGATGAGAAGATCGATATGTACTCGTTGGGAATCATCTTTTTCGAAATGTGCTATCCTCTAGGCACTGGAATGGAACGTGCAATGATTCTCAATGATATGCGATTAGTTGATGTGAAATTCCCATCAGGATTTGGTGACGTTCGGAAACCAACCGAAAAACGGATTATTCGGCGATTGCTAGACCACGATCCACAGAAAAGACCCGGAGCAATGGAACTTTTGCAGAGCGGATTAATTCCCGTTGAGCATCAGGATATCATCATCAAAGAGGCACTCAAATCATTGGCAGACCCGGCCTCGCCATGGCAACAGCAGGTCAGAGAGACATTGTTTAATCAGCCGTATCTGTTGGCCCAAGACTTGATGTTTGAAACTGTTGGAAAAGATTCCCACGGTGAAATTATAGAAAACACCTCGAATGATTATCTTGTGTTGAGTCAAACCTTGCATGAGCTCTCACGGATCTTCGACAATCACGGAGCAATCCAAGACTTCAGTGGCAGTTCTTTGGTACCAAAACTGAAACTGCAGGCTCAGGCGAAAGAGCAGGTTTACGAATTGCTTGATCGGAGTGGGTTGGTCTTGACACTCACTTACGATTTGATTTTCCCGATCGCCCGGTTTTTGAGTAGGCACAAATTGCAAGTGTCAAAATTATACCGACACGAATTTGTGTACCGGCCAAACTTGAGAGGGGTTGGGAAACCAGACAAGTACTCTGCTGTTGCATTTGACATTTTTGCCAACGACTCACTGGAACTTAATTCCAACAGCGCTGAATGCATCAAAGTTGCGGACGAAATCTTGAACACATTTCCTTGCTTCAAGACTAAGAATGCCCAGACCTATATCGTGATCAATCACTCGGACATCTTGAATTGTGTGGTTGACTTCGCCTTTGGGAGGTCTCACACGATATCTCAAACAAGAAGGTATGAGCTCATGGGTGTTTTGTCGCAATTGGGGATTGAAAGAGGGGCAGAAGATATCAAACGGTACTTGAGAAATGATTTCAAGATCCAACACACGGTCGTCAAGGACTTGATTGATTTGTTCAACTTCACAGTGGAGCCTGAGAAAGCCAGCCAGAAGTTGAGAAAAATTATGATTGACTCTCCACTTCTTGCGAAAGTTGAGCGGGCTTTGAGCAACATTCGGGAAATCTTGAGTATTGTTAATAAGCTCGGCGTGAAAACGACGGTCTCGTTCTGTCCATTGAGCAATTACAATGCAAAGTATTATGACGGAGAGTTCATGTTCCAGGCAATTCACAGAATTGACAAGAACAGGAAATTCTCCAGAGTTGCTACTGGTGGTCGTTACGATCACCTCGTTGCTTCACTTTCTAACGACGGGTTCTCGAAGGTGAAAATTGCCCATGGTGTTGGATTCCAGTTGACGACAACTTTACTCTTTTTGTTGATGAAGAACACATTGAAGAGAGCACACACTTCCAGCGCAACCTCCAAAGCGATGGCTAAGTGGAAGAAAGTCAGATGCGATGTTCTCGTTGCAAGTCTGGAAGAAACAATCATAAGCAATTCCGGGTATCAGCTATTACGTGAATTATGGGCCAATAACATAAGTGGGGATTGGTACGTTTCGTCATTCCACGAGGATATTCTCAACAAGGCTATGGATGACGGATCGAACTGGATCGTTCATTTGAGGCAGCCAAATCTTCTCCGCAAGAAGTCGAAAAAGGGCCTGTTCAAGCCAATTCGGGTCAAGAATATCAGTATGAACCGAGAGACTGATGTGGATTACGACGAGTTGGTGGGATTTCTCACCACCGAGATAGAGGAACGAAACAACGAAATCACCGAGCCCTCTACGTCGGTTGCTGCTGCCTCGATTGTAGAGAATTCAAACGAGTCAGGTAATGATCAGGCCCGCATTGGCGAGCCGATATTCAATGTGGATATTGATCAAAAAGTCATCGTTGTACCTAACGCAGCCCCAAGAGGAAGAAAGAACAACAAGAAGGAAAAATGGGAGTTGGAGAACGATTCGAAGTTGGCAGCATCAAATTTGATGAAGGATTTGGCAAAGGCTCCGATTGTCACGGTGGACCTGAGCGATTCCGTGCTCGACATGATTCTGAGCACTTCAGTCCAGGTACCCCTCGAGGAATGGTTCAAGAAATTGTTCTTCATGAACAACAAGATACCAAAATCTTACGCAACAGCTATTTACGACACGCTCAACAAGGAAGCAGGAAAGGGGACGCCGTGGGCAGTTTTGCATTCGCCAAAGACTGACAAAACCACCATTGTTAATCTTCAAAGGTGATAAATGATTATATTAGGTTGAAATGAAGTCTATAAATGCAAGTTAAAGATTCTTGCTTAGGAATTTCTTCTTCCACGCCCAATACTCCTCCAAGCGGAGCTCGCTATATTCAGCGTAGTTGAAGTCTATCGTTGAAAGTTCACTCTGGATCATGGCCCAAATACCCCAGTAGAATCCTGGCATGCCGTAGTAACACTCGATCTCATTGATCAAGCCTTCGAGTGCCATCTTCGAGCAGTTTGCGTCATTGAGGTAACCCTTGCACCAATTAACCATTACAGGATTATCGATCGATGGTTCAGGAATCGCTGATCTGTCACAATCAAAGCCCTGCCACTCAGCAAAATGATTGGCAATGTCAAATGCACGAGGAGCAGGTAACATGTACTCGTAATCAATAAACTGGATTGGGTTTTCACTTGTAGTCGGTAACTTTGGCTCAGGTTCCCTCTTTTCAATCTTTTCTTTGAATTCTGTGGTTTTGGGGACAATGATATTGCCAGAGAGCAAATCGCAATGAGACATGACGATCGAAGACTTGGTCACACGGTTGAGCGTGCTTTTGAGCCATTTGAATTCTTTACGAACAACGTCTCTCACGTTCTCCTCCGTTATAGAGCCGTCGCCCAAATTGTTCTTAAATATCCCCACAAGGGCCTCATTTGCAGGAACAATCAGAATCCAATCCTCAATGAGATCCCAGATGCTGCTGATAATCTTCTTGGTTTTCAGTTCCCGCTTTGGTGCTCGTTGGGCACCCTCATTTTTAAGCTGGTACAGTTTTTTCAAACTTGCGGTGTACTTACGAAGATTCTCCACACCATCTTCAATGTACGCACAGTCAACCTTGTTATGCCAGTTTCCCAATTGCTGAGCTATGAGGGGGTATAAGTATGGGTTGCTAAGCTCCTTGGGGTCCAATGAACGACCTGGGAGGAAGCCGTAAATGAGCCCGTTTGCAAAACGAGCATGTATAGGTGGTGCCAATTTGAGTGAATTGAGTACCAAATGGGAAATGAACTCTCTATGGCGGTCGATGATGAGATTTGTTCCCTGGCCATACACTCGCATTAAGAGTGTTTCCTGGGACGCCTTATTAGTGCAAGACAAAAGCATGTTGGTGATTCCTCCCGTGAGTTGTTCCACGTGGATTTCTGACGACCAAGTAGGAAACACTTTGGTTAGCAATGTCTTGATCTGGGTATAGTCGCTGTCCAAGTTGGTCTGAAGATCGACCGAGTATTGAGGCAAGTAAATCGCGTGAGTTGCGTACTTATCGAGTATAGACAGAAGATCTGTCACCGGTGCGTCTTCTCTGGCGTCCACGGACGTGATCTTGATGTCAATTTTCCCGCTCACCGCCGGCTCATGCTCATGGATCCCATTCTCAATTTTCGATATAGTCTCCGAGCCTGCAGCGATCAGAGGCAAAGCTATTGGCACTCTGTTTGGTGTAAATGGCGGCAGATCACTGGTTGGATCTTCCTCGTCCTGCGAAGTGCCGCTCAAGCGTCTGCTGTCATTGGTGGCATGAGGATCCGACTCGAGGTCTGACAACGACGGGTTGTTGAGCGTATATAGGAGGTTTTTGTTTTTGATTTTGAGAATTGCCGGCAGCAAGGAAAGCGGTGCAACCACCGAGTCTGTATGTGGTGCTACAGCCGGGTTTCTAGCAAATTCTGCTGGTGGTTGTGATGTGGAAGTACCGCTGAACGCGGTGACAGGAACACAGTGGACGGCGCCGCCTGATAGAATGCAGTAGATCGGTGAAGACATGGGACGATTATGGATAAACCAAATTATTGAAATGAAAACGGGAGCTTGCTGAAAAATAAGAAGAATGAAGAAAACTGCTGTGAAAGTAGTCCAATACGAAATAGGAAGAAAGTGAGGTCCACAAATCACGTGTACTGCACACACCCGCAAACTGGAGGTCGTCACAAGTCCTGACTTACCCGATACTGTTTTCTCGAGAAAAGTTACCCGAAACCGCTTAGTTGATAGTCTGGTGAGGCGGCGAAGTATATATTTTTTTCTCAAGGGAGAGACCCCTCCTATTTATATCGCGAGGTTACGCCAGAAAAATTGCGGTGTTTATGCGTGTTTTCAATGCTGCAAACAAGAGATTTGTTCTTGGCAAGTAATACATAAAGGGGGACATTCTCTCAATTTCTGAACCTCATACTCGCACTTGTGTATGCTGTCAACTTCCAAGGATTTTCGTCGCACGACGCTGACTTCACATGGGACGGCTGGCTTTGGATATGCCCTGGGCTCGTGATTCTTATCCTATTCAGGACCCGCATCGCCTAACATGATAACCTCGAGACAGTTCAGATACCCCATTAGGGGATGTAAAACCGAAATGGATTTTCTCTTCGCTGGAACTCGGAAGGGCCCAGGATTGCGAAGAGTGAACCTCTAGAACCAGATCCGATGTTCTCTATAACAGTGATCTTACTCATTCTAAAGAGATCAGTAGGTTTAGAATTGGCGGTCGATATCTTCTGCTAACAAGGCTAGGCAACACCATGTGCATCGAACTACTCATTTAACCCTACCAACCTCACATGTCGACGGATAGAACAGGATCGTATTCTCACATACAGAGCATCACTTCCTGGGATTACTTGGTGTATAACCTGAATACCTACTGCTATTGGTTATACTCGTTGGCAACAGCAAAGCATAACAAGTACTGGCCTTACATGTGGCCCGACCATTCTACTGAGTTCAGGCGTGGACTCACGACGTGATACTTTCGAGGCTTAGTGCGCACGGTTTATCTGCCACCTTATTGTTCCCTAATGCACCCTACAATGGCTATCGCAAAATTAGCTTTCGAATATCCAGGACTCTGAATCATCCCCATTCAAAGACATTTTGACCTTTACATGTTTTGCTTGACTTAAAATCATTCAACATACATGTCTATATCACTTATCTAATTTCCCAGCTCTTCAGCTTTCGCGCTAGCTTGCTGGATATAGCTAATCATCTCGCCATATTTGGGCTTCAATGGCCAGAGAGAAGGAGCGTGGTGGATGTCCACTTCTAACTTCTTGGCCCATTCGTGAACCAAGCCTTGGTTGACCATGAATGGCGAACCAACAAAGGCGAAGTCAATGGTACCTTCTTGGAGCAACTTCTCGATCTCTACTGGATCGTGCATTCCTCCAACAGCTGACACCACTGCCTTGTCGCCAACTGCCTCCTTCACTTTCTGGGCAAACTCCACAAACATACCGAATCCCTTCTTTGGTCTGTTCGCGTTGGAGTCGTTCCCGCCAGCTGAAACATCAAGGAAATCGACACCCTTGTCAACCACGATAGAAGCCAATTTCACGGAGTCATCAATAGTCCAAGCATCTGGGCTCTCATCATGCAACTCAGACAGACTCCATCTCAAGAAAAGAGGGAAATCTTTTGGAACGTTGGCCCTGATGGATTCAATGATTTCCACCAAAAACCGGATTCTGTTTTCGAAAGACCCACCATACTGGTCCGTTCTCTTGTTGGAATGCGCAGACATGAACTCGTTGATCAAGTATCCATGCGCACCGTGGATCTCCACAAAGTCGAAACCGACATCGTAAGACCGTTTTGCGGCCTCACCAAATTGCTTCACAATGGTCTTGATCTCGTCGACGCTCAACTCTCTAGGGAGTGGGAGTCTTCCTCCTGGTCTGTATGGAACAGCTGAAGGAGCCACAACATTGTGCTTATCGCCTCTTGGATCCCAGTTCTCCAAATATTGGAACAAAGCCGACTGCATTGACTTGCGGCCAGCGTGTCCGAGTTGAATTCCGATTCTAGCAGTATTGGCGTGGGCATACTGGATGATGGGTCTGAACTTTTCAGCTTGCGAGTCTTTCCAAATCCCCAAGTCCACCACTGAAGTTCCAGCCATGGGAGAAACTGCGGTAGCTTCCACAACGATCAATCCTGGACCTCTGAGAGCAAATCCACCGTAATGAACCTTGTGGTACTCGGTCACTTCGGCGTTGTCTGCAGTGTATTGGCACATTGGAGAAACACCAATTCTGTTGGGCACAACCATGTTTCCAATTTTCAAAGGTTGGAAGATTTTTGGCGTCTTCTCTGTCAATTCAACTGCAGATCCAACCACACCCTCTGGCAATGCGTACTCGAATGGCACGCCGGAAGCGAGCGCATATGGTGCGTTGTGACCAACAGCAGGCTTTGGAAGTTGTACTTTCGTCATAATGATAATTGGATTGTTTTTTGAATCAGGTTCTGGTTTTTGAATGGAAAGTATATTTCGAAAGCATCTTAGCCGAAATTTATAGTTAGGAACCTCTCGTGATTACCAATTTCCGATGTCTGCACATAGGACCACGATTGCTCCATTGGGAAGGTTGTCCGGGGTTGATTAATAACTTGTCTTATGTGCAGTCGAGTGTGGAGGAACTTCGGCGAGTGAATTTTCTGCTTACATGAGATTTCGCAGCCACTTCGGAAGCAGGGTTTATGCCGAAGGGAAGAAGCGGAAATAACGGAAATTACAGGGTCATCTTTAACGGTGTTTATGATGATCATCTTCCACGTCTGGGCACAATCCATGTTGTGGAGGAACCTAGGAACCGTTTTCGTTATGAGCTCTAAATTAGTCAGCAGGGTGCACCAGCAACGACCCAAGCGGACATAACGGTTTCAGTATCTGGTTCTGAGAAAAATCATACATTGAACCGGTACCAACTCTCCTGCATTGAATCTCGAACATTGAACTCGGCAATATTACTGAAAAACTACCTGGGGGCCCTCTTAACTTTGGGCATGGGTTGCTGGATCATCTCGTCATAGTTAGGTTTCAATGGCGAAATAGAGGCAGCATGTGGGAGGTCAACTTCTAACTTTTTGGCCCACTCGTGCACCAAGCCCTTGTTGACCATAAATGGCGTTCCAATTGGCGGCTTATTGGCGCATTGGAGAGACAAGTTCTGTTGGACACTACCATATTGAGATCTTTGGTATCTTCTTTGTAGCTGCAGTTCCAACCACACCCTCTTCTAATGCGTACTGCACTGGAAGCAAGGGATTCTGGCGCTTTAAGGGCTGGCTCTGAAAGTATGACTTCAGCACTGTATATTTTGTCTCTAATTGTTTTAGAACGAATTGCTGAGAGCAGCAACCCAATTGAGTCTGTATCTATGGCGTCAAACCTTGCGTGATGATCAGAATCTTATCTCCAGCTCAGCCCACTTACACATACTTGGTTACTTCATTCGGGCGGTTTTCCGAGATATGACCAGTGAATGGGCAACGTGTTCAAAGTGGGGGATACCCTGTAAGCGACTTTTACGCTAACGTAAGATTCGCAGTCGTTTCTAAAACGGGTACGATGCCGGCGGAAGAGACGGTAAAACTGGGAATGCGAGTCTCGTTCCCGAGAAGAGCCGGAATGGCGATTTCCCATGGCGTAACATGCCCCAGGTCCAGATCATGAAAGCCCATTTCAAGCTCAGGATTCCACCAGGTGCCGCAATTAATCTGCAAAGTTTGTTCCATCAAGCTGCACTATCTTGATGTGGAGTCAAATCTTCTAGTCAGACGTCCTCCACCGGCGAATAGCTCGGCTCCTCGATTTCCTTTTCGAGCTCCACAAGTCTGGGCTCGTAGCAGCGGAACTGCCCCAATCCTGGGAACAATCTGAAGTACAGCCAGACGGCCACCACCACTCCAAGACTCAGACCCACAAAAACGTCGATGAAATGGTGTCTGTAGTCCTCTGTGCGGCTCAATGCAATCATTGCGGCACCCAACGTGGGGACAAACGCAACAACACTTCTCCACGCGCCCGCCTGTGGTCTAGTCACCGTCAATTGGCCCGCCAAAAAGAACGAGAGGTACAAAAGCCCCGCGAACGAGATGCTGGAGTGGCCCAGCGGCGTTGTTCTGAACCCGTCCAACAACCGTGGGAGGTTGTCTGTCGTGCACACGTCTTTGGCGTAAACAAGCACATCGGTAGGGGCATCAGCCTTTGGGATGCAACGGGCCAAGAAATCCGGGCGGTGTCTTCCAAAAGCATTCTTCAAAATGTCGGTGACGATACTAGCCGTCAAGACGGACAACGCCTGGCCCAAGAGCGCCACGTATGTGGTGTAGATTTTGAATTCAGGTTTCGTGATCACGAGCGAAACCACGCCAATGACGGAAAGTGGCACCCACACGGCGTAAAAAAATAGCTGGGTGTTGTTGACACGCTCGGATTCTGCGAACGGATGCGAGATCAGCAAGTCGCCGATGTAGAATTGTCTTTGGAACGGCTCGATGTTGTACACAACATGGTACAACACTAGATAAGCGCCGAGCAACACCAAGTCGGTGACTCTCCAGTGGATGAGCCTGGAGCCGCCCTTAATTTGATCGAGACCAAACGTGGTTCTGTTATATCGGCTGTCGCGGTGGAAATAGTTGAGAACACTGCGAATTGCATCCATGGTGGGAAGTGACTTGACGTGAGTGCAGTGGTTATGGTAAAAAGGGAAGTGCGACGTGTGTGAAGGAACGCTGGGGTTTTTTGGTGTACGGGTGGAGTTTTGGTGCACGGGTTTTTTCGCACCCGCACTTTTATCCCTGCCCCCCGGATAAGCGTTTTCCCGCCCGTGTGAACCATTTTCCTTGCTCCGCTCGTGCCATGGTGGAAGAGTTTATCCGGCCCAGGTATATAACGTGATTTGCCGTCCACACAAAATCTGGCGCCTGTCATTTTTCTGTTCATTCTCACGTCATGTCCGCGGTGGTGCTCCCTACTCCCCACAGCTCAAAGGCACCGCTGCCCACTCACTCCTACACCACTACCACTAAGATTATTGGTATAGACACGCTCGAAAGCAGCGACGTCAAGCTGCTCTGCACACAGCTCCCCAACAAGACGTCAGTGGCGTCAGTTTGCTTCAATGGCACCATTTGGGAGAAAATCGATGCGGTGGCCAGTGCCGGGTTCGATTTCATCGAGATCATGACCCCGGATTTGGACGAGGCCCCTGCTTGCGACATCTACGACTACTGTTGCTCGCGGAACTTGTCTGTTTCGATCTTGCAGCCATTTCGCGACTTGGAAGGTTACCCCGACGAGACGTTTGCAGAAAAGCTCAAGGAGTTCGAGACCTTCTTGCAGACGTGCCGGGAGTTACATACAGACACGCTTTTGCTATGTGCCAACTGCGATCCCACTGCGCTGGATGACGAGGAGTTGGTGGTTTCGCAACTTAGAACATGCGCACAATTGGCTGCGAAATACAACATCAAGGTCGCCTACGAAAACTTACTGTGGGCAACACACTACTACGAGTTTGGCCGCTTGGCCGACATTGTGTTGCAGGTGAACGAAGCGAACTTTGGCGTTTGTGTGGATACGTTCCACGTAAACATCCACCACTCGCCCATCTCCACCATCGACAAGTTGCACGGGAAGGTGTTTTTCGTTCAGTTCTGCGACTCGCCCCTCCTCAACAACTCCATCAGCATCATTGACCACGCGAGAAACTATCGGGTGTTCCCATTCCAGGGAGATTACGACAACAACTTGGAGATCTACGAGAAAGTGACTAACGCAGGCTACTCGGGGTGTCTTTCGCTCGAAGTGTTCAACCGGCTGTTCAAGGAGAAAACAGGCCAGTGCTCCATTGTCGCTGGTGACGCCCTCCGCAGTCTAATCTACTTGCAGGCCGTTTACAGCGATACGAAGAAGGGTACGCACTTCTTGCCTAACGTCAGCATTTCTGCCGTTTCTGCGCCCGCAAAAGTGCACGACTTGTCTGAGCTTGTACTCAGTTTCGAGTCCGAAAAGGACATTGCAAGTTTCCAGGCCAGGGGCCGCGATCTCGGCTACTCCCGGTATATCTCCACATTCCGCACGGCGGTGCAAAAATGCACCAGTCTGGTGGTGGTGGATGTGCCCAGCAGAATGTTGTACAACAGGTACACGTTCTTTTTGCGGGCAATTTTGCTGATGCATGTCCTCCACGACCATGAAAGCACGCGGGTCAACGAGATCAATCTCCCGCTTCAAACTTGTTTTGGCAATAACGATGAGCTGGTATTGATCACGTTACGGATTATGGCTGAGTAAGGCAGGAGATAACAAACATAGAATCACGGAATTAGACAACTGGAGACCTCGGAAAAGTAGAAGCCACTCGGAAACACCCCAGGAAACACCTCGGAAATAGAGTTCGGAGACTGCCTGCGCATTTCCACTTAGACGAAAGGGAACATGGATAGTTAAACGACCAACCTTATCGGAATTTCCTTTCTTCTTGGTTTCCACTTCCTTCCACTATTCTTTTATCAGCTTAATTCTCATCATAGTTTCCTTTTTTTAGTCCATTTGTGGCCAGCTCTGTCGGCAAGCAGTCTCTGAGTATAATATGAGAAATGACTTTTCCCGCCAGCCACGCCTTTCAAATTAAAATCACTTTTTGAAGTCTAGAATGGAGAGACTGACGGGCTCGATACTATTTTCCACCACCAGTTGCTGGATCCTCTTATTGGTGCCTGGTGTCGGGCACGGCGGAGTTCCCGCTCATTGCCGGTTATAGCCGCGAATAACCGCGCACACCACCTGGCTCTGACCCATGGGGATTATGGCCCTCCAGATGCCTCCAAGCAGGAACTGATTCAACGTTTTCAACCCAGGCTGGATTCATTGAACTCTAAAACTAGCATTGTTAGAAGTTCGAGGCATATATGTCGAGACAACGATTATTCAGCGAAAAGGCCCCAGAGGGGCATCATATGGGCTATTTCAATCCGTTTAACGGCAACAGGGATTTCTCCAAATGCACCAACGTTCTTTTCGGACAAAACTGACCTCTTTCCTCCAAAAATACTCATTATACGTCATGGATCTGTTGCAATGACAGCTAGAGATGTGTTCCTGCATCTGCGCGTTCCCCACCGTGCATGGTCGGTATAAGTACGAGGAGAACCCCCCAATTGTGGGCCAGAAAGAAAAACTTTTTTGTTTCTCCACAATGCCGATTGATCTCAAGGAAATCGAGTCCTTTGCCGTGGAACTTGCCGAGGCTGCAGGCAAGATCTTGGTGCAAGACTCGCAGAACAGAGCCCGCATCAATGTCAGTGATCTTAAGATCAAAATGAACACGGTTGATATTGTCACAGAGACCGACGAAAAGGTCGAGCAGTTCATTCACAAAGCCATCTCCGAGCGATATCCCGACCACGATTTTGTGGGCGAGGAGTCGTACTCGGCAGGCGAAACGAAGCGGTACTTGGTAACCGACAAACCAACGTGGGTGGTGGACCCCTTGGACGGCACCGTTAACTACGTGCACTTATTCCCGATGATTTGTGTATCGATAGGATTCTGTGTGGGCGGCAAACCCGTTGCGGGGGCTATCCACGCCCCTTTTTTGAACCAGACGTATTCTGCGCACCAGGGCGGGGGAGCATGGCTCAACCAGACGGTGCAATTGCCTTTGCAGCACCAGCCGTTGCCGCCCCAAGCCCCCAAGGGCTGCATTTTTGCGTGCGAGTGGGGCAAAGACCGCCGCAACATCCCGGAACTGAACTTGTCCCGGAAAATCTCGTCGTTTGTCAACATGGCTGCCCAGCTGGGGTCTGACTCGTTACCTGGGATGTGCCATGGCGTTCGCAGCATGGGCTCGGCATCCCTTGACTTGTGTTTCGTTGCAACAGGCGCGTTTGACATCTGGTGGGAAGGTGGATGCTGGGAGTGGGACGTGTGTGCTGGATTCATCATTGTGGAGGAGGCTGGTGGGCTCATCACGACTGCAAATCCACCAGCGGACCGTTCTGTCATCCCGGAAGCAGCCTTGGGCGGTAGGCTTTACTTGGCCGTACGTGGAGCATTGGAATCAGATGGTGAATCTTCCAGACAAGCGCAGGAGCGAGTGGTGCGGGCTGTCTGGGACAGGGTGCATACGCTCGACTATGAGAGACCCTAGAAGAGAAAATTAATGGTGGAATCTGCCGGTTATAGAAACGTTGGCGAAAACAGGCCCATTTATTGTGGAGACCTCGACACTGGGTGGGCAAGCATAGCACTTGACAAATGCACGAGTGGACAAACAGAGAAAAGCAATACTAGAGACCTCAACTAGTGGATACTTTTCCAAAAAAATCTCTCTCATCTCTTTTCTTCTTGCTTCCTTTCACCGGCAACTCAGCACCTTTGGTTGTTCCTGTACATAGCGTCTCCATATCCGCCCTCACTGATCTGATAACAACCGGCTCAACTTCACCTCTCCATCCAGAACACAAAAAAAACACAACCTCTCCTTACATGAACAGCACGTACGGGTCAGATAACTTGTTTGAAAACGGGTGGGCTACTGAAAACGACGGCGAAGCCGCCTCTCACAGTCAGCACTACTCGGCTTACCCTTCGTCGTCTACTTACTTGACCTCACTGCAATTGCTTCTGGCGGCAGACTCCAACTCGCCAATCCATGCTGTTGATGTTGGAGAGAATGTACCCGACCACTACCGGGCGATTTTTGAGAAGTTGCGCCCGTTTTTGGCATCGGTAAACGAGCTAGAAGCCCACTTGTTCCAGCCGCTTCTTGCCTCCCACCTAATCAACAGCCACCAGGCGTCACGTATCGTCGACACACTATACGACCATAACCTCTTGCCAGCCACCGTTGAGAACAATTTCTTCCAGATTTTGGGGCTATTAGCGTTGGAATTGGATGTGGCGGGTTCTGGCGACTACGTGACCCTCCAGTTCAAGCTCAACTCGGGGCTCCCACCGTTGCTGCCTGCTGCAATTAAAGCGATAATGGACGGCAAGACGGAGGCTCCTGCGGAAAGTGCCAGAGAGCCCGATGTGGCAGACCCATTGACCTCGCAATTAGCCTCAGCATCGCTAGACGATCAGGAACCAGAGAATGACTGGGGCGCATCTGAAGGGCTTTTGGCAGACCATTCGGCGCTTCTGATCGATCCAGATACCACAGTCCCCGAGAGCCTCCACGTGAACGACTTCCCTTATCTCAGCAAGTACACAGCAGACATCCGAGACCTGTTCAAACCGCTCGTGGGCCAAAACAACGACATCAAAATCAAGGAGGTCCCAGAAAAAGAAGGCTTGTTGTTCAAGCACATCAATTACGCCATCTCGCACGAGCTCAAGTTGGGCATGAACGGTCCCGGCGGAGTGAAGAAAGTGATAAGACGCTATTCGGATTTTGTGTGGCTCTTGGAGTTTCTTTTGAAAAAGTACCCATTCAGAGTGATCCCTGGGTTACCTCCCAAAAAGTTTTCGGGTATGTGATTTCATTTTTGTCGTTTATGACGAACAATACTAACGGACTCAGTAGGAGCGTCTCCAGATTCTCAATTTCTCCAAAGAAGACGTCGTGGTTTGCATCGGTTCTTGAACCAGTTGGTCAAGCATCCTGTTTTGAAACAAGAGCCAATTGTGGTCACTTTCTTAAGTGTACCCACCGACTTGAGCTCGTGGCGTAAACAGGCCCGTGTAGACTACTCGCTCGAGTTCAAGGGCCAGAAAATCCTGACGAATTTCATCAACTCCATCTGGCCATCGGTCGGAGAAGAGTTTTTGCACAATTGGAAAAATACAGAGACGAATATCGGCAAGCTCATTGACACCTGGACAAAGATGGTGATGTTGGTGGAGCGGTACGAAAAAAGACAGCAACAGATCGCCTGTGACAACAGCAAGTTTGTGGAGATGATCTCCCGGTTCACAACGCTCGACGACACGCTTTACCCTCATAAAGACACTGAGAACAAGGTGATCTCCACGTTGAACAAGGACGACACCAACTCGATCAACGACTCGCTCTCGTTTGTGTCGGACTTCTTCAACAAAACATCTACGCTTCTCATTGATGAGAGCTACATCATAAACACCACAATTTTGGAGAAGTTCAAGAACTACTTGGACTATCTTTATTCGCTCCAAGAGCTCTTTGACCGCGCAAAGAAGCTCTCGGTCAACTCCATCCCACAGCTCCAACAGAAGATCCAGGAAAATGAGCGTAAGTACGAGGGTCTCAGCAAAGATGATGTTGACATCAAGGGCAGCGAGCTTGTACGGCTCAGGCAGGTCATCATCAACGACAAGCAGGAGATGTTCCAGCAGCTCAACAAGGATTGGCTCATCAAGAGCTGCTGCTTCGACGAGTACATCATGTTCCAGGAGACGCAGTTCCTCATATCCGAGGCCTGGACAGACTGGTGTAAGGGCCGGTGTAAATTCCAAGAGAAGTTCACCGGTCTCTACTCCAACTTGAATGACGAGGTTGTTCCAGACATGCCTCTCGGCCGCTAGGTCAATAAATTGCAAGTCTTACCTAGAGTGCGTAAGCTCTGCCTTCTGCTCCCACGTTTCAACCAACTGATGGTCTGGAGCCTTCACATCCAAGTGGCTGTCGTAATACTTACTGTCGAGTACTTTGGTAATGTTCAACTCTCGCTTAGCCTGGTCAAAAAGGGCAGTTCCATGCAACTTGGCCAACACTTTGCCAACCCGAATCCCCAATGTGGCGCCTTCGGGATATCCCGAGTCAAACCCGTTTTGTAACCCCAGTTCCTGGGCAGCAGTCAACCCATCTAGATATCCTTGATTGACTTGAGCCCGCTGGCGATCGGCGTACGCAGAGACTTTTTCGTCGTCGCTTGCCCAAATATCGTCATTATCGTTAAAGTCCGAGTTCTCTGGTTTTTTCGACGTTTTGGTCTTGCTTGTGCATTGACCCGTGCACGGCATTTATGAGCAGAGGAGTCTTTGAGCTAAGCTGGAGATGGTCTCCTGTATGTAGTTTATGTTAGAGCAGACCAGTCGGGACGAAGAAAAGAAAACAAAAAAAAAAAAGAGGAAAAAGAAAAGAAAAGATAACGTGAGCTCAACCACACCCTCAAGGCAATCACCCTGAATTGTTTTTCTTTTTCTTTTTGTTATTCGCCAATTCGTCTTTGGCATCTCGTGCTGGTTCTTATCTCCTGTGACTAACACCAGGCGACCAGCAAACGCGAAATGTGCGGAATATCCTTATGGCCATTATCGCTGCACCGGCAAACCCGGTATAGCTCTGGATAGCAGAGAAATAAGTGCAAAATCAGAAACGGCCAAGCACTCGAAAAATCCTGCTACTAAACTGGGAATTCCACTCCCTCTAAGTGATAACCATCCGACTGGAGCCGTATGTCACGTGCCGTGGGCGGCCCGCACCAACGAAAAAGAGATAATCGCAATGGAGTTTCCCGCCATATCTTGGAGCTACTCCTTTGAATACGAATTAGTCGTGCTGCAAGTGGATCTGTGTCTATCGCCACTTGAAAAAGCATCTCCAAATTCTTGGTTGCGTGAAACTTTGACGCCTTCCAATCGTTTTTGACTCCCCATATTCAGGTGCTGGAAACCTAAAGGAATACTGGGCAAACACAGACAAATTCCGAAACCTCATCGACAGCGTGAGGCTAATTTCTTTCAGACCCGTTTCATTCAACCTCTTATTGGTTCCACGGTTCTTTTCACACGGTTAAAGAACATCTAATCTGTCATTTCCTTGTCAATTTGTTTGACACAACACAAACCAAGCGACAAAGCAAAATTCCACCACAATGGCTGAAAATCTCATCACGCAAGTCACCCAGGAAGGCTTGGGTGCCCTTCCATTGAACTACGAGGAAACTGACGGGCACATCGACTACAACTCAAGGATACACTTGAATATTCGCGGCAAGGACTTCAACATCACCAGGGATGAGCTCATGAGCTTACCCGAGAGTATCTTGTTGAGCCTCTTCCCAAATGGTGTGTTCTTGGACCTCAACGGACAGGTGATCACCAACTTGACCGAGGACGACATTGTGTTTGTGAACTTCGACCCACAATGCTTCGAGTATATCTTGGGCACGTTCGGAAAGGCCCAGCAGGATCTCTTGGAATACCTGGGCACGCTCTCGCCTCAAGTTTCCGCTGGTAGCAGGCTTGACTCTGCTGCATCTGTGTTGCAGTCGAAGCCGGCTATTATTGTCTTGAGGGAGGATTTAGACTACTATGTGATCCCTCCTGTCGCTGGATGCACCGCTGACGACATCAAGCACCTTAAGCTCGAAGTTGGATCGCAAGTTGTTGCGCAAAAACTCGTGTTCTCCGGTCTTGGTTACGACCCACACATGCCTCCTACTGTCGAGCAGAAACTCGGGCCTGCTGAGCAGCATCTTTTCGACATGTTATGCACATCCGGTTTCGACCGTGGCCAGCTGTGGGGAAACAGGTCGATTGAGCCGGATGGATGCGTTGTGCAATCGTTGCTGTTGGTGCGTCTCATCACTGCCCTGCCCACCCCCCCAGACTCGCCTGGATTGAACCCGGTGTTGTCCAATGCCTCTGCCAGGTCGCGTTCGAGATCAAGAATTGCTTCGCTTGCCAACAGTGCCAGCCGTGCTGCGTCGAGGTCGTTGTCGAGAGCAAGAAAGGGACCTGACGCCAACTACACGAAGTTGTTGCTTTTCTGGAGAAAGCCTGCGAGAAAGTGCTGGTGGTCAAACCAGGAGCTTACAGTACCGACTGCGGGACTGGGCCTTTCTAAGCTTGGAAAGGAGGTGACCATCAAGGTCCATGTGCGGCGTGTGTGGACATTGGAGTTGTCTGTGATTGGCGTGCAATAGCTGGATAGAATTGCCAATACAATTAATACTGAGGCGGCCAGAAGAAAACCTTAAGTGGTTTTGGCAAAAGCGGTAGTTCTGAAAAAAGAAAAAGAGTATTCTAACAGCCACAGTAAGAAGGCGTCCTCTGCAACTAGTGTCCTTACCTTGGTACCACTTAATTTTGTGTCCTGTACATAACCTAACGCGTACTTACCACCATAGTCAATCCTACGATCATTAACCGCCCACAACTACTCCTCGAGCCAAAAAGAAAAAACTAACCCCCATTTAATTTCCAAATGCTGACGCAGTACGAGCAAGAACGACTCGACCACACACCCTGGGTCGAAAAATACCGGCCCAAAAACTTGGATGACGTTGCCTCCCAGGAACACGCGGTCAAGGTGCTCAAGACAACTTTAAAACTGGCAAACTTGCCGCACATGTTGTTTTACGGTCCACCAGGAACAGGAAAGACTTCGACGGTATTGGCACTTGCCAAGCAATTGTATGGTCCTCGGTTATATAAGCTGCGTGTGTTGGAGCTCAATGCCTCAGACGAAAGAGGCATCCTGATCGTGAGGCAGAAGATCAAAAACTTTGCGAGACTCACCGTGTCGAACCCAACGCCCGAGGATTTGCAGAACTACCCATGCCCGCCATACAAGATCATTGTGTTGGATGAGGCGGACTCCATGACAAACGACGCGCAGTCTGCGTTGAGAAGAACAATGGAGACGTACTCGGGGGTGACGAGGTTTTGCCTAATTTGCAACTATATCACGCGGATAGTGGACCCGTTGGCGCTGAGATGCTCGAAGTTCCGGTTCAGGCCGTTGGACAACGAGAACGCCATGGCCAGATTGAAGTATGTGGTTGAGCAAGAGAACGTCCAACTAGAGCTGGACGCGGTGCTCGAAGAGATTTTGACTGTGTCGGGAGGAGACTTGAGAAAGGCAATCACGTACTTGCAGCTGGCTACGAGGTTGAGTTCTGTTTTGCAAGGCAACGGCATCACTGTGGCGACAGTTCGAGAAATCGCGGGAGTTGTCCATCAAGATTTGATGGAGTCAATTGTGAAGACGATTCAGACAAAAAACACAAGGGAAATCGCTAACAAGGTGCACGAGGTGGTACTCCAGGGTTGGAGTGCCCAGCAAGTTGCAGACCAGTTGCACGATCTTTTTATTTTGGACGACGGGTTGACCTCATCTGAGAAGAACGCTATTGCCATGCAGTTTTTCGAGACCGACAAACGACTCAATAGCGGCACGGATGAGCATATCCAGTTGTTGAACTTGACGTTGCGGATCTCTGCTGCACTTGCCTAGAGAACCTCGGAGTGGCAGTTTATCGTACATAGCGCTACACTCAATGAACGGAACGAGCATTGTGGATAATAGAAAGCACCCTCTGTATTCAAGAGACTCAGAAGCAATCTTTACGAGAGCATTCTTGATATTTAAAGCCCTATCATTTTGGACACATTCTTGATGTTTACGAGCACTTCCAAGCATACATTATTATGAACAGGTTACCTTTCTCGAGAGCTTCCAGAATGCTCTTTTCATCTTGAAAGGGCCGTAAGCGCAAAACCTTTCGAAGTCATGCTTGTATTGATCACTCATCCGTTGTGCTGAGAAGGCTGCTGTGCTTTTAAGTGAGAAGGAGGTCCCTGTGGTACGCCTCCCTGTTGTTGTACGCCACCTTGTTGTGGCACGCCTCCTTGTGGAGGTCTCATACCTTGTGGCACACCATGTGGATACATATAGTAACCTGGAGGTGGGAACTGGCCCATTCCTGGTGGAGCTTTCTGCCAAGAGTTCTGGTTCATCCCTTGTGGGCCGTTGGGTCCACCTTGAGTGTTGCTCTGCAACCCCGGAGGACCTTGTTGCATTTGCCGAGGCCCGGTCTGATTCTGCTGTCCTGGATAGCCCAAGGGCCCCTGTTGTCCTGGCTGCTGCACATGTTGTCCTGGTTGTGGTTGCTGCCTCAGTTGCTGTAGTGCAGGGTTCATTCCCGGAGGCAACATGCCGCCCTGGTACATTCCTGGAGGAGGGTGACCGTAAGGGTAGTACTGGTTAGGCATGTTTTGTTGACCTGCTGGAGGGAATTTCATTTCCTGTCGGCTCTGTGGCGGCTGTCCGGGAGATTGCTGCGATTTGGGGGGTTGTGGTGAGTTGAGCGTCTTGGCACCGTCTGCTGCCGGCTCACTCTTTTTCATTAACGAGAAGAAGAACGACTCGTTGGATGCCAGTGGCATGCCCAACCCTGGCGGACCATGCATGAGCGGTCCTGGACCTTGCATAGGATTTTGGCCGTTCAAAGGGAATTGACCTCCCTGGGGGCCCGGAACTGGATGGTGCTGGCGACCCATAGGAGGCATTTGTTGTCCTTGGTGGTGAAGCTGAGGTGGGGGTGGACGGTCCTGCGTCTGCGTCTGCATCTGTGCTGGTGACTGACCCGGGCGCTCACCAGGACGCTGAAGACCGCTCAGAACGGGAGTTTGTCTCTGAGGTTGCCTTTGGGCCAGGTCAGCCTGTGAGTTGAAGAATCTCAGGCTGTGGTCGCCACCAATTGAGTTAACGCTCGTGGTGCTGGAAGAAGCAGAGGGCAAACTTGGAGCCTTATCCTCCAATGGTGATGCGGCGTTCCCGCTAAAGAACGACGAGAATCTGGAGCTTTTCGAGTCAGGGGCACTCTTGGGGTTGGAAGAATGCTGCTCTGGGATTGCATTCTTCGGCTTCACAAACGAAAAGAAACTGTCAACCTCGTTAGGCTGGGCATTTCCGCCTTGCGAGTCACCAAATTCTTCCTCATTGTTGCGGCGCTCTTCTTCACGCATGTGTTGTTTCCACCGCTCGAAATCTTCAACTGTCAGACCCATGTCCATTTTGAGGTCTTGCGTAAGGTCCAGCGAGTCCCACTCAGGGACACCTTCGTCTGCGGTCTCGCCTAGAAGCTGAGAGATTTTCTCGGTGGACAAGGAGTCGATTTCCGACGACTTTAAAAACCCAGCAGGCTTGCGCTCCCACGAGAGCGAGTTACCCTGGTTGTTCTGGTTGTTATGGCGGTTTTTGCGGTTCCCTTGGTTTCTTGGCTCTCTGCCCTGCTGATGCTTGGGAGGCTTTGCCTGAGCCTTCAACGCCCAGAACGACTGGTTTGGAAGGCGTGACTGGTCGAAGCTCGCCACTCCAGCGCTCGATCTGAGTTCTAGCAAGACATCGATTGAGTACACTCGCGAGGTATCCGCTTTAGCCGAGGGCACGAAGCCCAGAAACGATGAGTGTCTGGGTGACGCGGTGGACGGCGAGCTGGTGGTCTCTCCATCTTTTGAGTCGAACTCAGGGGTCAGTTCTTTAGCTGCGTTGGCCATGGCCAGATCGAGCAACTTCGACAAGGCATTTCCTGGCTCCAAGCTTGCAGTTCCTCCATTTCCTTGTGATTTGGACAGTTGGTGGGCACTAGCAGGAGGTGGTCCGCCTGAGATGGAAAGAATCGACGAATCGATGATCGCCGGATCCAGAAGCGGCTGCTGTGACATTTGGAGGATTTGCTGGTTAAGGTTCTCAATTCTCGGCGGGTAGTGACTGCTGAAAGAAATGAGGGGGGCAATGGTCGACTCTGGGGAGCCGAATGCTATGGAATCGATGGAAATACAGCCAAACAAGCTAGCTGTGAATGTGAAAATGTACAAGAAATGCACTGGGTGAGGAAAAGCAAGAGAGTTTCGCTTGGATGTGGCGGTGTAGTTGAAGATTGCAGCATAGATGAACGAACGAGGAAAGTGAGCGTGGTCGTGTGTGTCCCAATTGCTTCCAGTATGATAGGCACCTGAGAGGGGGGGACAGAAAAAGCGAATACACGGTGTCAGAATTTCCAGGAAAAAGTTGAAGGGCTGGGGAAGAAATCGCTGTTTTAATTGTAGTGTCTTTTTGTTCCTTTTTCGTTTATTTTCATGCGATCCAGTTGGCTGTTGGTTTATCTATGCTCCAATCTGGAGGATCTTGCGTCTGGCTGCAAATTACACGGCTTGCATGCACTACATCGTTGCGGTTTACTATAAATTGGAGAAGCTCTGCTGCTTTTTTGTGGGCGAAAATGTAATCTCTTTTTCCTGAGAAAGATGCACGTTCAATTAGAGATGACTAGGCTGCTTTGGTCTTGACCAGAGACTCAAGCTCTGCTTGGGGCCCTATGTTGAAGGCTAGTAAATCAAAAGGGAATAATGGGTAATGGGGAACTCGTCAAGCAATGCAGAGCACTCATCTTCAGCATAATTAACTATCAAACCAATACAATTTACTGTCACTCCTACCCAACTACATTTTCTGGGCAAACAAACAATTTTCAAACAATTTTCAAACAATTTTCAAACAATAAGCGGGCCAAGGTGCAATCTATGCACCGGCATTTTCTAACAAAACAAACAAGCGCAATCTATGCGCCGAAAAAATGAAAGCAGCAGCCACCCACATCAAGCACTGATGATGTTAGACGAGCTCAGGTATTGAGCCTGGGCAAGCGAGATGGACTGGTCAGTGAGGTCATAGTACACGTATGCGCTTCTCAAAAACACATCACCCAAGATGAACACATTGTCCTGGTAGTACGTGAAACCCAACATACATGTGCCTTCGTCATTGGAGATAGCGTCAGCATACGATAACTTGACCGTGTTCAGCCCGAAGTTGAATGTGATGAACTTGTCGGTTGGCTGGTCACAGCTCACCATTCTGTAGGTAATGGAACCTTCAGTGTACAATGTGTGTTCAAACTGCGAGTCCAAATAGTTCTGGACGTCCTTTGGAACCAAACCCAACGAGGTTCCCGAGTCCAAGACAAATGGCTGGTTGACTTCGATTGTCTTACCATTGATATCAATTGAAGGCACATTCACAGCCAACCCAGCTCCATTGGCGGTGTCGATAGAGTACTTGGTTAACTCGCCAGAGTACTTCTCGGTGTCAATGCCACCAAAGATAATGGAGCCCTTCTTTTCTTGCTCAGAGCCCAGGAACAATGAGTAAGACGCCTTAGGGGTGATTCCAGCTGCTTGCAAAGCCCAAGGCAAGTTGTTATACTCTGTGCTAGCGGCCTCAGTGTTCTTGTCGCCCACGCCCAAGATTCCTGAAATACCAGTACTGGACTGCGAAACCGAGGCAAACTGGAAGTTCAGCAAAACTGGGTTCGAAGTCGAGAACTTCAAGGTGTCCAAGTAGTATTCACCTTGCGAAGTGGACTGGTCCTCGTAACCAATCTCGAACTCTTCTCCAGTGTCCTGAGCCGTTGAAGAGCTCAGAGGGTCATAGTATCCGTCACCACTGTTGGAGTCTACCACCCAGAGGTCAGAAGACCCGGTGTCGAGAGACACCAACACTTTCTGTTGGTTAGACCCCAAGAACACGTCCAAGTTGTAACTGATGTCCTTATAGTCAGTGATGGTCTCAGGATACGCTCTTTTGGAGTTCTTGTGAGTCAAATGGCTCACTTTGGACCAGTATTCTTTGGCCGTGAGGTTCCCGACAGTGGTCAGCACGTCGAAGTCGAGCTTCAATGGAGAAGGTGCGCTTCTGGCTGCAAGGTCGACTTTCTCATCAACTGGAAGAGCCAAGCCCTGGACAAGAGCCAAGGCGAGTGATAAGATAGAGAGTTTAGAGAGCATTGTATGGGGGGTCAGTTGAATTGGTGGAGTGCTGAGAATTCATGTGGGAAGCGGCGGTTTAAATATTGGATTTTCAAGTATCCCCTGACTGTGGACCTGGGTCCGCGTCTTCGACCGGCTCTAGCTCCGCGGTGATTTGTCCCATGCAAATGGACAAACTCTAGTGTCCACATTGACGCACCCTGGTTATGGTCCCCAAGTTGCGCTCTGCGTCTAGGAGTACTTTAGGATGTGAAAAATCAGACGAGACCACGGTTGTTGATATTGTGGCAACATGGACATGGAAAGAGGAAGAAAATGGGTCTAACAACGCTCTCAATGGCTGCGACGGCTGCCAATTGTGTCAATTCTCTTGATCGTCTGCCAAGCCTCGCTGGGAATTTTGACATGGGCTCGCCCACAGGAACGACACCAAAATGGGCCCGCGATCCACACTTGCGACAGCTGCGCAAATATGCACCAGGGCTCGTGTAACGATAAGATAGTCCGCTGCTTTATCCGCGGCGTTACATGTGGGAATATAAAAAAGAAGTCAGCTCAATGTGAGGTTGTTGGGCATCACGGCCAGCAGGTGGATGAAGTGACATGAATTCATTTGAATTGGATAGCAATGAAATTGCCCTGGAAGACACATTTCGAATTGGGTTCCCCCCATGTGTGTGTTGTTTTCGTTTGACTGAGATATTCACGTTGCAGTTGGAATGTGTAAGTGAGCCCTGGTGGTGCCAATGGCTAATGCATTGTGTAATCCATTGGGGTCCATTCGCTAGCACGGCACCACCAGCTATTTTTGGCATGACGCACCCATTGGTTGCAGATCCAGAAGTCAGAGCTGAAAAGTACTCAAGATAGCATGGTTGGAAAGTTTTAGCGGGACATCAAGCAAGGGGCGGGTGCCTTAGCCATACACGGCACTGCTGCCATAATTGTAAGGAGATCCGAAAAGTGGGGGAGGCAGCGAGAGAACCGCAAAGGCGGCCAAATCTGGCTGATTTTTTAGCTCCCGGCGACTACGCAAAATCAATGTCTCGCCCGTTTATTAGTCAGTAGTAATACAATTGTAGAAGACAAATTGGCTCAGTTCTGTAGGAAGGGAAGGTTGAGCTTCTTGATCTCGCGGCACATGACAAACCAGTCAATCTCCCGCATGGCAGTGGAGTTGTGCTGTTTGGCCTTTTCTTGCTCCTCCCACTTGAATAGCTCATACATAAACCTCAAGTTGGGCTGGATCACAATGTTCAACCGGCGCACCCGAACGTACAAGTACGCCTTGGGCAAATTCAACCCAAGCCGCCGCATAACCTCGGCAATCACAACCGTTGCCGACCGAGACACTCCAACTCGGCAGTGGACCAAGATTTTGGTGTTTCCTCCCGTGCGGCGGTACTCGGAGTCGATCTGCTCCAAGATCTGCGGCAATGACTTGGTGAGCTCATCAATGCCGTCGTCCTGCAAGTTGTTGACCTTGACCACACTCTCGACGGCACACTTGCTGTTGTTCTTGTTGTAGCTGGTGGCCTTCGGGGTGATGGTGAACATCTCGATGTTGCCGTTATCCATCTCGTCGACAATGATGTCGTGGTTGTGCTGGAACTTGTGCCCGTTGAGCCAGTCGAGCTCCTCGCCAACTGAAATCACTTTCTTGACTCCAAGCTTGGTGAGAAGCGAGAGGTTGTTGGCGTGGCGAAGCGATCCCAAGTACAAGTACGGCAAGATCCGCGACGGGAACGACCCTTCCACGTCCTCCACCCACGACCGGTCGAGAAACGACGACGTGTCATTGATGTCGTCCTCGTCCTCGGTGTCGGACTCCGAGGACTCCGAATCGGAGTCGTGCGCAATGTAGCCTAGCCTGAGATTCTTGGGAATGGCAATGGCAGTTGTCAACGAGGTTGAAGGCAAGGAACTGGAGCGGCCAAGCAAGAGGTCGTTGATCTCCTGGCAGCTGGTGTGCTCGAGGTTGGGCCAGTTGATGGACTGGCCGAGCTTCTCGGGGCTGAACTTGCGCAACAACGTCTCCAACTTCCGCAACACAAGCACGTCGCTGTTGAAGATGTAGAACGGCCGGCCGAAGTCCTTGTGGAGGCGGAGCATGGCCTCTTCTAGCGAGATGTCCTCTGCGTAGATGAGAAAGCAGAAGAGCAAGAGCGACAGCTCGGTGTATCCGTCCGAGCAGTAGATCAACGACGCCAAGCTCCCGTCGGAAACCGACGACGAGTAGAGGTACAAAAGCTTGCACGTGTTGACGATGCTCATTAGGTTATCCTGCTTGCAGTCGCCGAACCCGATCGACCCTGACGACGGGAACTCCAAGTGCTCAATCTCGTCCACTTCGTCGGCTTTGTGCGAACAAAGAGTGTACTTGAACAAGAGGTCGGCTAGCGTTTCTGCGTCGGGGAACCGGGCATCATTGTGGCAGTGAACAAATAGCTTCCAGTGTGCTCTAGGAGGCGGGAGCAACGAGATGAGCGAGTCGCTCAACGCATAGGTGTCGTTAGTTAGTGAGGAATTGTCCGGGTCGCAATAAATGTGGCCCGTTGAGGCCGGCGGCGAAATCTTGGTCCCGACTGGGTCGTCGTTCACGCCTTCCTGCGTTTGCCAGTAGTGCATCATGATCTGGTGGTCCCAGATGTTGCCCAGCCAAACGTTCTTGAGGAGTCTAGTGGCAGCAGACATCCTGGTGGTCTCGACTTTCTCCTTCACCTGGTAATCGGCGTCCCACACGGAAAACGTGTCTGCTTTGAGCTCTATCATGCTGTTGAGCGTGAGCTGGGTCTTCTTCGACGCCTCAGTGCCGCTGAAAACAAGCGAGTTGTCTCTCATGGTGAGGATCTCGGGGAACAGCTCCAAGTCGGAAGCTCGCCCTCCAAGTAAGAAAACGTTGAACTCGGGCAGATCGTTGATTTCGGTCATCTGGGCAAGCCGTAAGAGCCGGGCCACCGAGGGGCACTTGCAAGTTCCCAGCTGGTGGTCCTGGTCAAGACAGTACACGATAAAATCAGAGCACTTTGCCAGTTTTGCAACCTGGATGTGGAAGTTTCTGAGCGACACGCCTCGATCTGGATCTACGTTGAGAAGCACCGGCATGTGGCCCGTATTGAAGCAGTCACCGGCTAGAAGGTCTGTCAACTCATTCAACTGGCGCGGCGAGTAAAACGCCGGCGAAAACGCAGCGTATACTAGCTGTCTGACTCGGGCCACCACCTCTGACCGGGAATGCTCGATCCGCAGTAGTATCTCGTCCATGGCGACGGTGTTTCGAAGCACTTTCAGCGAGTTGCTCGAAAGATTGATCTCGGACTTGCTGGAGCCAAACCCGCCGGTTTCGCTGCTCTCGATGCACATGACGAACCGAGCAGACAGAGGAGTGCTAATTGCAGCCTTAAAGTCCAACTCGGCGCCAGCGGGCACTTTCCCCGATTGCATGATCTGCTGAGAAATGAAAAATGACCGCTGGGTGTAGTTGTCCTGGTGGAGTCCGTGGAGCCAGGGGAACATGTGGCTAGTGGAAGGTAAAGGTCTGTTGAAGTACCACCGAAGCACCACCACTAATTGGGGTAAGGTGATGGAGCGCACATTGAATAGCAGCGCTGAGCTCCCGGCGGAGACCGGACTTAGGTGGGTTTTGAAGAATATCGATGCTGAACTCAACGGGGATATCAGTTCTTTGATGGAGTAGTTGAACAATCTATCCAACACAGAAACCGTCGATGACTGGGACGACGCCGAGGAACTGGACGAAGTCGACAATGCCGTCGCCATCTTTGTTCCTGAAATGTTCACTTTCTTTGTTTTCGTCAGGATCTGGCCGCACACCTCGCATTCGTCGTCGCCATTGTTGTCTGGTTGTTCCTCCGAGATTGAAACAGCCGAATTCGTCGTGTTGAAGCTCTCAAAGCGGGCCCTAAACCGGTCTCGCTCGTAGATCATGTCGTTCAGCGTAGACGACAGCCGTTTGGACTTGCCAGTGAGAATTTCGAGCGGCTGGTCCGACACATCTGCGTTTTCGTCCGACAGGTCGTCGTCGTTGTCAACGTCATCCCGGCACGAGACAATGATATTGTGTTTGGGGGGCAAAATTCCGGTGAAGTTGCCGAAGTTGGTCCCTGCTGCCGAAGGAACAGACGACAGTAGGCGGTCCACTATCGATGTGTCCAGAGGCACCTGGAGTAACAGTTCGTCGGTAAAAGAGACGATTCTGGGGATCAAATTGCACTCAGAGGGTAGCGGTGCCCCTGGCGGAGGACTCGCCGGGCTAGGCGGCACAGACACGGCGGTCTGCTCCGTCAGTGTCATTGTGGGAAAAAATTATGCAAAATTGGGAATCGTGAGACGTAGGATGGAGAAAGTGGAGCGTCCCAAGTTCGAGTAAGCTAAAACAGAGAGCTGGACACTTGTAGTTCCCGATCTGAAGGGGCCTGCAATATTTTTCAAAGCACAGGACCAAGTTCGGGAGAAGCTGTGGCGATGAAAATTCAGTGACAAACACCAGACGAGAAACTGGCTACCACGGGCGGCTATTCGAGTGTTGGTGCGATTGTAAAACAAGAAAACCCGTCACGTAGGGGAAGTGGATAAGTGGTAAATGCGCCGAAGTGGAGGCGGTTTAATTAAGGAAGCAAATCGCTGAAAAAAAGTGGGAGATAAGATAAGATCATGGGCCAGGAAAAGGGAAAATATGATAAGACATGTGGTCACGTGCGGCGTAGGGGGGGAAGCAGATTAGGGCTTGAGGGTAGTCGGAAGGATCGGGGCGCAAATGCAGGAGGCTTGCTTTCAAAAAGAAACTCGCTACGTCTAGGGTGCCAAAATGCCACCTCTAAATTTCCCTTCTGGCTGGCGGCAAACACCCCAGTCTGTGTGGTGGGGCGTATCGTGGATATCGTGACGTTTTTTGTGGTGTACGGGTGTGCGGCCATTACACGGAACCAAACCGTCGACATTTCTGTCGCGCGAGACGCTTCTAAACTCGCACGTGCCTTGTGATCACGTGCCGCGGTCTCCAGCTCCATCTGAGAACATCTGCACCATTTCAACCTACTCCAAACCATGGCCGAAACATCCACGCAAACCGTGCTAGATCAGTTGAACCAGGCACGTGACTTGGCATTCTCCGACAAGGATGTGTTCCCGCAGGTTGTCAAGCAGATTCTCAACTTGGCGGCCAACCCGGAATTGGCGATCCAAAAGTGGAGCATCCATTTCTTGAGACAGGCGTTTACCGCCGACGAAGCCCACGTTACCCCTGCAGTGAGGATTGACTTGGCGATCGATGCGTTACCTACGTTGCGGGTTTTGGCCGCAGTGAAAGACTTGGACGTCTACAAAGCGGTGATTGACGTGAGTATCATTGTGTTCAAGTTGGCGTTCAAGTATGTGGCCGAAAACGACGGCAGCCACAATGTGTGGGCGGGAATCAACGACTTGAAAAACGATATGGTGGCGCACTTCGACACACAGTTCCCGTTTGAGGCGTCGTTTGACCGCGAGCACGACTCGTTCCGCAACATCGACGGGAAGTTGGAGTTGTTGAAGTTTGTGTTCACGGTGATTGACTACCAGCTGCGGTCGCTGTCGAGCAAGTTCTACTCGTTGGCAAAGGTGAATCCAAACCATACGCTCATCAAGCCCGCATTAATGGAGAGCGAGGCGGCGGCTTTGCTAGATGTGGTGTTGCGCCCATTGCAGACGGACATCTTGGTCACTCCAGTGGTGACTGCCACATTTAACCACCTCTCGGTGCTTTTGCGCAGGAAAAGACAGTTTGTAGACAAGATTCTCCCCGTGTTGGAGCAGTTTGACTCTGTTTCGAAATTGCAGCTGAACTACGAGTCTCTCGAGACGTTCAAGTTGTCGCGCAAGTTTGTCGACCGCACATTGCGAGTTTTGCTCACGTACATTACAAAGTGCCAGTTGGTGCCCCCTAAGTACCAGAATGCCATTGGCAGAAAATTGCAGTTGCTCACCAGCCGAGGTGACGAGATCAGAAAGAAAAATATCTTGTTGCCAAACTCTGACGACTCCAACATCAAGAAACGCAAATTCGAAGGGTTTGAGAACCCGCTGAAGAAGATCAAGACCCTCGACTACAAGAACTTGTACAGCTTGTCTGACATCAACAGCGAGTTGAGCAACTTCGACTTGTCCACTCTCCCCCAGAACATCTTGATATCAATGGCTTTGACTGCGTTGAGCCGTGCCGACGTGCGCAAATTGTCAAAAGCTCTAGAGATTGTCGCTGCCAGATATACAGACAGTGTCAAGGATATAGCACCAGCTAAAGTGAAGCGGGAAATCGGCGACGACGAAGATGATGATGAGGCCACAAGCGAAAACTACAATGCAGAGACGACTTACACTCTTCCGCCAGCAAAAGCACTTTCGTTCAATGAGAAGAAAGAGCACGTGAGCTTGATTGTCAAGAACTTCTTTGAACTCGCCAATAAGGGCAGCAAGGCCGAAGAATCGGTGCCTCCACCTGCTGATGGCACCGTCAGCACGGACTTGACAAGAGTGGCCATGCGGACGTGGAAACAGGACTCATGGTTGCTCTTGCTCACTAGGTTGGCCACGCGAGGCATGCAAGTGGTGGACTCGACTGAGGGCGATGATTCGCCCGATATCAAGAGTGAAAATCAACTTGGCGATGTGGTCAGAAAGGCGCTTTTCGACTACTTCATTGAAAACATCCATGAGCGGGTGGATCTTGTGATCGAGTGGCTCAACGAAGAGTGGTACAGCGAGAAGGTGATCAACGAGCAAAAATTACGCGACAAGATCGAAGAAAAATGGTACAAGAAATACGAGGAGGACCCGCTGGCCGTCTCCAGTGTGAAAGACGAAGTCGAGAAAGAGTTGTTGGTGGCCGAGATCCCCACTCCCCGTTACTTTGAGTGGGGCCAAAAAGTATTGGAAGCCATGATTCCGTTTTTGGAGCCCTCCGACAGAAAAATCTTCCTTCGTCTTATGAGTGACTTGCCCACGCTCAACAAGCCCATGATCAGCGGTATCAAGTCGCTTTGTGCGGACCCTGCGCGGTCGAAGTTGGGGTTCTTATCGTTGCAGTTTTTGATCATGTACCGCCCGCCCGCCAAGGAAGCATGCATGGACATTTTACGGGAGATGCGTGAGGATGACGAGAGTGACCTCAAGGAGGAGGCAGAGAAGTTGCTTGCCAAGTACGGTCCTCAGTGAGTGTGAGTGCAAGCTGAAACCAGCCTGAGATGAGGTTGTGGTTCGCAGCCAAAAACGACCAGTTCCACTTGGACATGGGGATGACAAAAATGTGTCTCTTTTGGGGCTCAATTGCCAACGGTCGCCGAATCCCTAAATTGCTTGCTTGCCGACTCCAATCTTTTGCCGGTTTTGCATTGTTCGCCGCTCTCCCCGATCACTTCAATTACGGTGGAGGTAGTGGCCGCCCCAGGCATTTCAGGCTGTGCACAGAAAATATCTTTAGCGCGTGCTAAAAACGGACCTGTGACGGTCCAGCTAAACGTTCGCGTGGCGGAAAAAAACCGAGTCGACCAAGCGGAACAAAATCAAATCGACCCTCTCGCCGGCTTCGACAATTGCCCGCGTACCCAAAAATAGCCGTGGGATTCTCGGCCAGCGAGGCTCACTTTAGTCGGCCACCTCCTTCGCCGTGCTGCCCCTGCATACCATGCCATCGTCAAACATAAATAGCGCGCGGCACCGAATACGCCATACTGAGGTGGGACATATTTCGAGACGCCGGCGTTGCACGACCAGGCTTCTTCCACTTTTTTTCCTTCTGTTCATGCTGTGCCATGCCGTTTGACACTGAAAAGCAGCAGCGAGACCTCGATGACTCCACGTTCGACATTGTGCGCGTGGGCGAGTTCCACAATGTCAGGTTCGGCACCGTGATGTCGTACCTCTGGGTGTGGATCTTGTTGATATTGAAGTTGGCCATCTTGGGCTCCGACACCTACACTTGCATTTCCATCTTGGTGTTCAAGCGATGGGGCACCCAAAGTTACGAGGTGTACGACTACAAAGTGGCGAAGTGGATCTTCACCGGTTGCATTGGGTTCCGCTTCATCTTACTAGCGTGGCAACTTGCGTGGGCCATCCACGTCTACCGGACCAGAAACATTGCGTTGGCGTACTTGAACAACTACGCCAAGATTATGTACGCTGTGCGTTCGTACGACTACCAGTGTCTCTTTCATGACATCGAACTGAACAGCTACTTCCCATGGGCCACGTTCCGCGTGTACTTTGAGCTCGATAACGCACTCGAGGTTCTCGTGACAGATTGTCCGCGTGAAGTGATCAACGTTATGACGCTCAAGAACTATGCTACTGGCGGCGATTTGAACAGCAACGTGCTCAGCAACATCAAGACCATTGCCACGACCAACGTCAAGCTTTCGGTGATCTTGTCGCTTATGCTCTGCTCGGTGGTGATTTACGTCTTTTTCTTCGCCAAGTTCTGCTTGGGCATGCTTTGCTACATCCCGGTGAAAGTGAAGGTGTCCAATCAGGGCTTCAAGTCCGTGAAGTCTTTCTGTTACTTCCACGTCAACGAGAAGGTGCGCCTTCTTGTGTCTCGCCACCACAAGCCCAAGAGACAGCTTTTGCTGGAAGGTATCTTGGATGTGCTGGCGATCAATGCCAATCCGTTGTTGCACTCAAGCTCAACTTTGAACTTGAATGGGGATGACGACCTGTTCACGCACCCTGCGTTCAAGAAACTCTCACCTTTCGACAATAACTCGTCGTCGATTCGACTCAACGAAATTGCTGATAAAAGCATGGATTACACTCGTCCTCCTCGAGCATACACCGCCGGAAGTTTGAGAAACGAATCCATCGGGTCGGATTCTACGAGACTAGGGTTCGCGAGAAAAGACAGCAGCAACTCGGCAATCGATCCGTTTGGCAGCCGCACATTCTCAAGGACGCAAACGTCGGACACATTGGTGACGGCGCGTTCTTTTGCTGAAAGAAATCCTTTCTCAGACGAGAGAGATTTCACGCCTACGGAGCAGGCAAATCCGTTTGATGCCTCGAGGAGAAAGCCGGACCCAGTGGTGGAAGAGGATGCATCTTATCACAGCCAGGGAAGCCTTACGGAGACCCGACCTGGTGCTGGTGGCTCGACAGACGAATTGGTACACCACGCTGTTTCTGAGGAACCTGGACTCAGAGATGACATCCAGAGTCCTTTGTTGGACAGAGACGGTGCTAGCAGTCCGTTCAGTGACAACTCACAGGCTCCGTATCCTGTGAGGGGCGTGTCAAGGTATTTTGAGAACTAGTAAGGTTGGAATGTGGACTTCGGGTATTGGGAGCAAATGTGCATGCATATATTATATATATTGGAAGAGATAACTAACGATATCCTTGAGCGTATGATGGCAAAAGCACCACTGGGCCAGAATGTTTGCCCATGAAGGCTTCTTGTCTATATGGCCATAAATTTCGGGGCTTTTCACCCTAACTTCATTACCTTTGAATTCGGTCTTCTTCATTACACTTCGTTGGTCTTCATTACACTCCCCTGGTCTCCTTTTCTCTTTATTTCTCTTTATTTCTCTTTATTTTGACTATTTACACGTTCCCCCGATACCTACTTGTTCTGCTCGTACTCCTTCTTCAACTTAGCCAACTCCTCGTCGCTAATTGGCGGAATAGGAATGTCAGCAAACTCGTCTTTGCTCAAAACGTTCCACGTGTACATGTACACGCCAAGAGGCACGGAACTCACGAGGAAAAACCCCATAAAGTTCTTCCAGAAGAATGGCTGTCTGACTCTGTACAATGCTGGTGTCATCTGGAACGTCTTAGGGTCCCTGTATCTGTTGTGGCCCTTTCTGAGAATGTTAGTGACATGTTGTCATGAAGTAGCATTTCTGGTGTTGATAAATACATACGGGGCGCCGATCACTGCCATTTTTGGGTGGTTGGGTTTGGATGGTGATGGGGTAAGTATACTGTGAGAAGGCGGAAGTAGAAGTGGTGCGGTCGTGTGCAGATCAATCTGGTGGTGGGGTGGTTAAAGTTAGACCAGCGGGCAAGATTTGTTAGTGAAAGTTGTTTTGGCCTGGTGTGTGGATGTGGGGTATGACGTTCCGTTGGGGGCCTGATGAAATTGAGATTTTTATGATGTTTTCGATTTTTGGTTGCCAAAGTTCTATTCATAGAAATGAGCATCAAGACACAAATGCTAGCAAAAACCACATACACTTCGAGGATTCTAGACTGGAATGCAAAATGAGAAAAGGCAAGATGAACCAATAAACGAATTTTTTTTGAAAGTCAAAGATGACGGTAATTACCAATGTTTATAGAACCAAGTACATTGTGATTAAAAGTCCAAGCTACGTGTTTGTGATCCACTTGGTTGCAAGTCCACAAACACGCTAGAAGCAAACCCGTACACCAAAATCAACAAACACCCATACACCATGCGAAAACACCCGTACACCCATAGTTAAGACTCCCTCACAATCCGGGGCTTGGGTCTATACTCAGTCATCAGAGGAGATGGATCAGCGAATTTAAATTGTTGATAGCGTCAATACATAAAGAGCCCACAACTATGAAAATAGGTAAAAACGAATAGGCAAACCTTTCTTTGCTTTTTTTCGTGCTTTCTCAGAGGCTGCAATCTCATACTTCTACAGTTCAGACAGCCCCAGCACCGAGTTTGTAAACTCCCAATCCGCTCATGCTGGACGCTCGTGCTCCCAAGATTTCGAAAATTAACCGTTCTTGCTGTATATACAGTCTATGCTAGTAATGGTTCAACCTCCACAACGTCACCTTGCCGACATCATTGGCAATGGCCAACATTTGCCCATTAGGCGAGAACTGGGTGACGGTGACACGACCCAAGGGCGACCCGCTCGTTGGCCAGTTGGAGAAAACTGTGCCCAGAGGCAAGTGCACCAACTTCAAGGCGTCCTTTTTCTGTTTCGACGAGATGCTCAAGATTTGGCCATCTGGCGAGAACGACAAGTGCGAGATCTCCGTGACCAAGTTCTCCACCTGCTTAAACGGCGTAGGGTTTGCTCCGGCCGCCAACGCAGCGAACGTTGAGCGGTCGTAAAGGTGCACCACACCGGATTTCGTGCCCACTGCCAACCACCGGTCGCCAGGACCACCGAAACGCAACTTGGTGACTGCAACTGCACCGGTGTCTGTCCAGCGGCGCAAGATTTTCGTTGAGGCAGACTCCACCGAGAACTCCCACATGTCGCCTGCGTGGTTGGCCACAAGAAGCACTTTTTCATCGCTTGAGAACTCGAAATCGGCCACATACCCTTCGATCTTGAAACCTCGCACAAACTGGCCCGTGGTGCCGTTGACCAAGTTCACGTAGCCGCTGGAACCCTGGAGCGCCACAAAAGTGCCGGCGGGGCTCACCTTGAAGTACTCGTACGACCGCTGGAACTTGTCCTGGCCGTACATTCTCGAGATCTTCTCCACCTCGCCCGTGAACACGTTCCACCGGGTCATGTACCGTCTACGGCCCGCAGCGTACACCAAGTTCAGCCCAGGAACGAACAGGCACGTCTGGATGGGCAGATCCCGGAAGTGGATCAGCGACACAAACTTGTTGGTGCGGCCATCGATGTGGTATATGCGTAGGGTTCTGTCGAAGCCACCCGTGATCAAGAGCGGGTGCAGCGGGTGGAATGACATGCTCTGGATACCGCTGCGGGCCCTGCGCACGGCGTTGGCGTCCTTGAGCCTCGAGATCTCGAGTCTTGTTGGTGGTAGAAGCTTGGTGGAAGATTTGATGTAGTTGTTGGTGGAGTTCAAGATCGACGCCAACGTGGCAGTGTTGATGCCCACGGCGGCGTCCTCCTCGGCCTCCTCGACGAAGTCGTCGCCTTCAGCCTCGTCGCCAAAGCTGTCGGCCCACTCTGGCCGTGGGTATATCTTCTCGAACTGCGCTCTCAATCGTGCCACATACGCCGCGCCAGAGAGCGTGGTTTCCTCTTGTGTGTGGCGCAATTTCTTCAAGCGTGTGCTGACGACGGACACGGCGGTTTTGTCGTCGTCGGAATCGACCCATGCGGCCTCGCCGTCGGAGTCGATGGAGTCAACCACCATATCATCTTCGTTCACCGAAGAAACGTGGGTGACGGTGCTGTCGCCGCCTTCGTCGATGAAAAACAAGTCCTCGTCCAGGTTGGCGTTCTCGTCTTCACTGAAATCGGACCTGCTGTCGAAATCTGACTGGCCGTCGTTGTCTTCGTCTGAGTATTCGTAGAGGTTCTCGATTTTCCGCAAGTTGGCCTCGAATCCGGCGTCGTCGCCGAAAACAAGTTTTTCTAGCGCCAACTCCTCGTCATCTTTGGGCGGAGCTACGTTGTCGGAACTCATGCTGGGGAAAATTGGACTTCTGTGGAAATTTGGAGGGGCAACTTGTATGTGGTTCACCGATTTTTTGGTGAGATGCGATGCCCATGCCCGCACTGCATATAATACATGTAGTGGTATAGCATTATGTATTCTATGAACATGGCGGCCGGAGACGATCCTGCCGTAATTTCCTTTTTAAATAATCGTAACTTGTCGTCTAGTCACTCGATCACTTCTTGAACTCCGTCAAAAACGTCACGTAGTACTTCTTGAACTCCTTTGCGTTCAGCTCCACAAGCTTTGTGCAAAAATCGTTGGCCATCTGTTGTGCCAACCCCATGTTAGTCAAGTAGTTTGCCAAAAAAGTAACAAACTCTTGCTGCTTCAGGTGTTCTTGGTAGATTACCAAAAGCAGCGAGAGCTCGCCGGCAACGTTGCGGATCTGTGCATCTTTCAAGTCGAACCTCTCGTTCTGGAAAGGCAACTCGAAACACAACTTGACGGTGTTTTCCATGAGGTACTCGTCGATGCCGTCAATGGAAGCAAGAGTAGAAGCATACTTGTCCTTTTCGTCGCGCAACTTGCCGCTGTTGCACCCAATGACTCCAATGACATTGCCAAATTGGGTGATGGCGTTCTTGGTGGTGGTGGTGTCCTCTAAGTCACATGCATATGCCACAATCGACGCCAACAAACGAGGGAAGAGCGGCTTGTTGGTCTCGGTCAAGAAAAGCGAGAACTGGCTGTTCAAGACGATCATGCTGATGAAGTAGAGGAGCGCTCTTTTCAACGCATACTTCTCCCTCACCAAATTAGGATAGTTCTCGTCCTCGATCTGGAGCGTCTCGTAGAACTTGAGAATCATGGGCGTCATCAAGTCGTTTAACAACTGGAAGATATTGTCGTTGTTCCGGAACTGGTGCACGATCTGGCCGACAAACCCAGAGAAGTCTCCGAGCTCCAGGATTTTGAGGTTTGGAGCAGCCAAAATCAAGGAAATCAACTTGCTCAAATGTGCGCCTCCCTCATTATTGAAGAAAGGCATCAATCTGGCAAATGCAAAACGCGAGGCGTCTCTCACACTTTCGAACTTGTTGAAGTTCTCCAAAGTGATCAATACAACTTGCGCAGCGTTTCCAATCTTGACAACCAACTCCTCATTGCTTTTGAGCCCATCGGATTTACCTGGCGCTTGTGTGTCTAGTCCCTTCACAATAGTGGAGATGGCCATTAATGTGTGGTGTGCCTGCAAGGGAATCAACGGATTGACCGACTTATCCTCACGGGAAATGCATGCCTCTAAACCATTGAATAGAGGCTGGAATAAAATGTCAACCGATTTGGCAGCCACTTCGGGTTTTTCTGTCAATGTGACCAACATGCCGAGAGTCTCGAACAAGTAGAGCTGGTTGTTGAAGTTCCCGTTCTCAATAAGGTCGTCATCGTCATCCCTGGTGGGCAACTCCGCCTTGATGACAAGCAAAGGCTGGAGTTTGATGAGCAAACTCTCCAACAAGAACTCGTTGATTCTGGGCTTAGTGGCACTGACAAACCGGAAGAAAAGGTACCATGTTCTCAAACGAACACTCTCCACGCCGTTGAATAAGCCGTACTCGGAGAAGAGCTCCAAGATCTTGACAATCAACTCGTCCAAATTGGCGTTGGTTGTGTTGGTGAAGTTTTTAGTGGTGAAATGACGAATGATCAACTCAAAAAACCCCAACTGGTTTTTTGGGTGGTTGATCAAGTTGAAATTATTAATAATCTTGACCAATAAGTTCTGGGTGACTTGATATGGTTTAGAAGTGTAGATTTCATTTTTCGGAAGGTTGATGAGGTTGTTTTTGAGCGAGTCTGCGAAGTTGCTCAACTCGTAGAGACCCAAATCAATCGAAATCCAACTCGATGAGGAGCTGCTGAAAAGCGAGCTCTCTATAATGGAAGGCACAATCTCCAAGTACACGGCAGGTCTTAACACGGCAACTGTGTCCTGGAATGTTTTAAGTTTCTGGCGAACATCGAGGAACTGTTCGTCGTCCTCAAAGCCGTCGTCGGCCTCGTCATATTTCATCTTGCCAATGACTTTTCTGAGCAACGTCGAAAGCAACTCGTCAGAGGTTAATGCAGCGATTTTTTTGGCAAGTAAGAGGTTCAGCTGGATGAACGGATAAACCTGTTGCGACACGTCGTCGTACTCGTGGGCCAAGAAATCCAAAACTATTGGCCACAACTTGAGCGCTTGAACTGAGATCTCGGACAAAAGAGAATTGTCGTTTTCCAACACAAGGGTCAACTCAAGTCCGATCTGGTTAGCGAGCCTAGCCAAATTCTCGATGAAGTCCAAATCGTCATCTTTCAAAGAGCTGATGAGCGAGGTCAAGTCAAGTAAGTTGATGAGCTGGAGCTTGTTTGCAGGTTTCATCTTCTTCGCTAAAATCTCAATGAGAGTGAGACAAGCCTGGTTGCGCAACTCGGCCAGCTTCAAGAAGTCGAAAATGACGCTCATGAAACCGTCCAGAATGAATAGGCTGATCTCCATCCAGTCGATGTAGCTGCCCACGATCTTGAGGGCGTTATCCAATAAAACTGGATCTTTGACATTTGTCAAGATCAGCCTCCAGCTCGCCACAAGCTGCGCCATATCACGCTTCCGGATCAAGTCCTTGAGGATGTTGTTACGGTCGTGTGTCTCCTTGGACCGCGAAATGAGCTTGTCGCCGACCTCTGAGTGGATGCTGATCATGATTCTCAAGTAGTAGTCTAGACTGAGCGGATGATAGGACTGGGTCATTACGAGAAGCTTCTGCAAAAACTCCGCGTCGATGTCGGAGTAAACATGACAGAAAAGCTTGGCGAAAATGTCGCTGCACTTGTTTCTCAAGTAGATCTGGTCGTCTTGTTCAGCGGAAACCACATCGTTCAAGTACTTGAACATACTAGAGTCCAAGGCGTATAGCTGCTCCTGAGATAACCGGTCGGTGTTCTCGTCGATCACCTGGAAAAGAAAGAACTTGAGCCCCTCGTTCAATTTCGTTTGCTTAGCCGCCGAGTCAAGAAGTAGTTGCAAGCATGTCTTGTAACCTTCCTCGGTGGCCTTGATGTCGTTGATGAACTGGAACGCCTGGTTTTTCAACGCCGAGTCTGCCGTGCCACTTAGGGCGATCTCCACCGCCTGCTGGATTTGCTGATCCATTTAGTGGTTTGCTAGAGTGAGGGAAAGAATATTGGGAATCTGCAACTTTCGATGGGGAATGGCCACGGCACTAGGGCGGCTTAAGTCAGAAGGTACGGGTTTTTCCACACGGGGCAACGGTGGGTGCAAGCGGACAATGCAAAGCAGATGGTGATGGATGGGCGCTCGGGTGGAGTGGCGATGGTTTCTGCTTGTGTGAAAAATGCTAGAGGCAGAAAAATTTAGGGTTCACAGAGTGCGGTGACGATGTCACGTGACCGGACGATTTGATCGATCTGGGTTACGACGGTCATGCCGTGGAGGATTCCATCAGGGCGGGGCAAGGAGACATTCTGTCATCTAAAATGCAATATGGGGACATTTCCAGAAATCGCCAAGTCGATTTTGGCTGGCAGTTTCGGTGGTGGCTAGTGTCTCACGCGAGACATCTGCGGCTGTGTGCAGTACACCAGCCTCACGGTTGATCTGGTGATCTGGAGGGCGGCGAGGAGGCCGAGGGGAGCATGGGGCTGATTTTTTTTTTAGGAAAAGCCCGAGAGGCCCACAATTTCTGCTGCCAGTATTTTTTCCTTCCGCGATTTGCGCTTCTGGCCGTGAACACTGTGATGGTTTCGAGAGGCCACAGTTGTCGCAAGACGGTGTTTGCATACTGCACACAAGTGCCATTTGACGGTTTCTCCAAGACCATGTACATGCAGGATGATAGTTTTAAGTCCAGGGAGACGCCAGTAATAAGGGCGGCAGAATAGATAAGAAGGACGACCAAAAAAAAAAAAAAAACACAAAAAAAAGGAACTCACCTGAGTAGGTTTCGATGTTCCGACTTGCGTCGATGTTCCGACTCGCTTCGATATTCCAATGACCAATGCTCCGTGACCACAGTTCCAGTTTCACCCCTCAGTGCACTTCACCTCCCAGTATCCTTGACAATGATCAAAGTAGATCCAGCTCAATCTCCCGTACGTTTGGCATAAATCATTATTTTGCTCAAAAGGGCGACCTACTCGGATCTTGCAGCTTGCAATCGGTCTGCCTTATTGTAAAATGCAAAACACAACCACCACCAAGGCAAATGCCTACAAAACAATACCAGCACCAAAAGAAGCCATTGTTGCCAACCAGCGTAAACTGCTATTTTCGATCGTGCTACAATTCCAGGCGCCTCCAAATCCGGGCCTCTCCAATTCCACCAGGCTTCTCCAAGGTTTGCAAATCCCATTCAGTGCCCATTCCATTCCGTTTCAGTCTCCATTCCACTCCGTTTTCGTCGTGTTCCATGTATGCGTGGCAGTTCCATCTAGAGCTTCTTCGCAGCAGTTCCATCTTTAGTCTGTTCGCTGCAATTCCATCTTTAGCGCAACCAGCCCCTTCACAAGTCCGAGTGAAACCGCCCAAACAGGCAAACCAAGCGCGGATGTGCGATTATGCAACTGGGGCGAGAAAGCCCCCACCTACGCAAGCGGCCAGTAACTCCGGCCCCACGCACAGCCACGTTTGCTGGACGTTTAGTCCCCCGCAGGTGCAGGCGAAGTTGAAACTTGTGGAATTTTGCACAATTCCACCGCCAAGCCCCTGAGCTCGGTCCAATGAGAACGGGGCACCCGAGCCGGCACCATTCCAGGCAGGGTCCAGCGTAAAGTTGCCGAGGGAATGTCGCAGAGAATGGAGGAAGAGAGAGAAGAACAAGGACTGTGTTTGAGAATGAGGATTGTGTTTGAGTATGGGGCGACGAGAGGAGCGACGAGAGGAGCGAGGTTTGGGCAACCCGAGGGCCATCACTACAGTCACCAATCGAGTAGTTACCGCGGCGTCACCAATCGAGTAACTACCGACGGGGCATCTCCGCATTGAGTAGGTGACAATCAACGCAAATGCATGGCCAACAGCCAAGAATTGACTAACAGAAAGATTGACCAACACTCAGTTCTGATTAACACTCAGTTCTGATTAACACTCAGTTCTGATTAACACTCAATCCTGATCAACACTCAATTCCAGCTAAGATTCAATTCTTACTCAATGGTCACTCAATTTGGATACTTGACATACTAACATCGGGCTAGCGGAAAACTGAACACGAACAGCCTCAAGCACAACAATTTCCAACCCCGCCACAGCCGTCCAGACGCCTCCAAACCTGCCTCGTGCATCTGCAACAGAAGCACGCCAACTCCGTGAGCCCTGCAGATCCTCTCCCGGTCCATGGCACGCAAGGTTGCGAACAACAATGCGCAACGTGGATTTTTCGGCGGCTCCTCGTGCACAGACCCTGCGTGGTTAGGCGCTTGGTTGTGAGATTCGGAGTTGCTATCAGATTGCGAAGTGTGGGAGAGTTGGAGAACGTGGGCGACCAGTGGAGAGAAATTGGGGGTGGGAGAAATCGGGGCTGAAAGAAATTGGGGCTGAAAGAAATTGGGGCTGAAAATATTGGGGCTGGAAGAGTCGGGGCTGGGAGAAGCTGAGACCGAAAAAAGTAGAGGCTGAGAGAAGTTGGGGCAGGGAACAGACGAGGTGGTGCTGCATTGGAGTTATAGGTTATGCAACGGACTTGCACTGGCAATTGCGAGTGGTTGCAACGAGGTTGCGGGTGCTGTTTGGACAATGGACGCCTACGGCAATTATGGACGGACAAAACAATGGTCCAAACCACCCACCTCCTTACGTAACTGTGCATCGAGGCAAACGGCCAGGTAGCGGATGCACAGCGGACAATATCAACACGCACAAGTCCAATCCACGCTGCTAACCAGGAGCCCAGGGTGAAGTGAAGCGTGCGAGGATGCGGGAAATCGCGCAGCAAATCTTCTGCGAGGTGGGGCTGGTGGCCTGATGCGAAGGTGGAATTTCTCAATTCGTCGGAGTCAAGAGTGGGCTTCCCGCAGCGGTCATGCGAGTCATCGCCGCTCCATGCATCGAACAGTTTCAAGTCAGGGTTCTGGGCGCAAAACAAGGGAGCTGGTCAAACAAAAGCAAATATTGTGGCCACCACGATGATGTTGGGTTTTTTTTCTACCGCGGGCGCCTGCTTCGACGGATCTGTTGCCTATTTGAGTGGGGTTGCGTCCATGCTGGATTGTTTTCGAGGATAGACCGTCCTGCAGACGCGAGTTGGACCACCTGCATGGAAGGAAGCGTGGACCTTTGCGCAGAAACAAGCACAAAAGCTAGGGAACTGTGTCTTTCAGAAACAAGGAGTTGCTCGGACGCGTCTACGGCCCGCACATGTGTCAAAAGCTTCGAATACAACCTCTCATGGTGTGGAAGTTTAATCCAGATTTACTTCAGAACCCTGCGCATCATGCACCAGGGGCTATATCCACGCGCGACATTTGCCCTTTGCCCTGCAGGGCGTGGCTAATCCAAAGTTGCGTACTTTCTCAAGTGCTCGGGGATCAGGTCCCAGAGGTTCTTCTCATGGAGCCACTGCTTCGAGAAGACACGCGCACTGTACTTGTGGGCCAGATCACACAAAACCGTCACCACATTGGCGCCCTCAGGCAACGTCTGTGCAACTTGGACGGCCGCCTCCACATTGAGCGCAGATGTACCTCCAACGTAGAGTCCTTCCTCGTGCAACAACCTGTACACCATAGCGATCGACTTTTCGTCGGGGATCTGGATGGCTTCGTCTATCAAGTCGATTTCTGGCTGCAAATTCGCCGTCACCCGTCCCTGGCCAATGCCCTCGGTGAACGAAGAGCCCCCACGCTCGATCTCGTTGCCCCCACTGCGGATGTATGAGTACAACACCGATCCTGGAGGGTCGGCGAGGACACACTTGACGTCGCTGGACATGGACTTCAAGTAGCGCGTGACTCCAGCGAAGGTGCCGCCGGTTCCGGTCGAGCACGTCCACGCATCGACCTTCCCGTCCAATTGCGCCCAGATTTCCGGGCCGGTGGTGTCGATGTGCGCCTGTCTGTTGGCGGTGTTGTCGAATTGGTTGGTCCACACCGCATTGTCGAGGCGTTCGGCGTGCCTCTTGGCCTGGTGGTTGTAGTTCTCTGGGTTGTCGTAGGCAACGGCCGGCACAGGGTGCACCTCTGCTCCCAAAAGACGCAACGTCTCGATCTTGGCCTGCGACTGTGTGTTTGGCATGTAGATCACGCAGTTGTAGCCGCGCAGGCGACAGACATGCGCCAACCCAATGCCAGTGTTGCCGGCTGTTCCTTCGACCACGGTGCCGCCCGGTTTAATGTGCCCTTTGCGCTCTGCATCGTCCAAGATGAATTTGGCGGCACGGTCTTTGATCAGACCGCCCGGGTTCATGTACTCGGCCTTCGCCCAGAAGTTTCTGCCGACGGCTTCCGAAAGGTGGGGAAGCTTTAGAAGCGGAGTGTTTCCAATGGCGTCGGAGAAAGTTTCCGCGACCAACGGCACGAAAGGCGGCACGAACTGCGAGTTCTGCGAGATGTGGATCGCGCGTGCTGCCGTTCTAAAGGCACGATGTCTGGCAATCATGGCTGGTGGAGTAGAGCAGTGAATAATTCACTGTCAAGTTAGCGCAGTTCGTCATATCACATGAGCATAGACCACGTGACCAGGGAGACACCGAGCTCACGTGAGCAGTGTCGTGGTCACGTGACTGCTCACATGGCTTCTTTGACGGCGGGGGGACGGCAGCGGCACGGTCTGCAGCTTTCCGACTGTGTGCAGGAGGATGATCAATCTGCAGCGGCACCACCGGTTTTGTGCCACGGCTCGCCTATAGTGCAGCACTGGCCGTAACTTGATCTTCTTTCGGTTCCAGCGGCCACACACAATCATGGGGCCGATCCACCTATTGTCAAAACGAGCGCACTAGTAAATTCGCCACAGCTGTAGGTGGCGCAACTTCTGCGGGGAGGCATTCCGGCGCTCTGGACGGCGAATTTGTCAAAGTTGCTGGACGCCCCGCCAGGATTGTGTCAAACTGGCGGCTGCTGGACGGATCGGGCGCCACGCATCATATCGCATCTGCGACAGAAGCGCCGGTCTCAACAGACCCTGGTGGCCTGTGCACTGCGCGACATGCATCGCGGAGGGTGAGCACCACCGCAAGAAGGAGTCAAGACGAGCCCCAAACAACAGAGAGGGAATGAAAAGGGGGAGCGCATGGCGGAGGGGAATGGCAGGGTTCGAACATGCGGAAACAAGACAAAACCCCAAATACGGTAGCAGCAAATTCCAGTTGCCACGGTGGTGTCATCCGATGCAAAGCGAAATCCACTTGTTGTAAGGAGGGGATTTTCCCTTGACAACGTGGACATGAAAGGTGAAAGTGTGATCGACTGTGCTGGGAGACGATGCGCAGTGTATGCAGCACGGGCAGTTGCGGCAACCCTCCGCGCCGAGCAGCCGCTGGATAGCCCCCCGGAGCCCTGCAGGACGCTTTGCCCCCATGCGTTTGGCGCGCCGCCGCTCGCAATGTACCATTGATGCCCCTAATCGGAACCGCCATGCATGTACACTCTTGACTGTGCACCATGCATAAGAGACAGGGACACCGAAGCGGGTGCATGGGTGGGTTTTATATAAGTGTGCTCCCAGCTACTGGATACCTCGCTGCAGTTTTTTGCACTCCCACCTCTGGCCCGACCGAGCCCCAGAATCCCCATCAATTCCGTGCCATACTCCTTGGTGCTCTTGACGCTCTTGCTGCCCTTGCTGCCCTTGCTGCCCTTGCTGCCCTTGCTGCCCTTGAAGCCGACTCCCTTGCTCCATTCTCCACCACCTTCTCCACAATGTTCGTTGCTCGCGCCAACCCGGGCCCCAGGCTACCTTCGTTCAGCGAGTTGATGCTGTCGATCGCCCACCGGGCGCCTTTCCCCCCACAGCTGCAAAACTTGCCATATGCGGCGCACGACGCCCTTGACATGGCCAAGCACCACCAATACGTGCTCAGCTCCCGTCCCGAAGGGATGTTGCATCCACAGGTGTCGAGGTATACACCACCGCCCCCAATGACGCTCAAGCCGGAGCCCATGCCCAGTCCTCCGACTACGGCTCCTGTCCCAGTGGGCCAAATGCCGATCCAGTTGCCAACCACATACGAGCTTCCGACTCCGCCGGCGTCGGCAGACCTTGACATGTCTCGAGACTCCAAACTGCCCGAGCTGGAGGCCACCGTGACGGCTCCAAAGCGCAAACATGCATGCAAGACGTGTGGCCGGTCGTTCACCACGCTGGGCCACTTGGCTCGCCATAACCGCACGCATACTGGCGAGCGCAAGCACATGTGTCCATGGCCACAATGTTGGGCCCGGTTTGCCCGCCAGGACAATTGCATGCAACACTATAAGACCCACATGAACGGGAAGGGCAAGCGCCACCGGGTGCGCCGGTGACGGCCGACGCCGAATGATGACTAACGACGGATATAGAAATACAAAACTCAGGGAGAGTCTGTAGCGAGAGGCGAGGCAAGAGAAGAGGGGCGGGTTGATAGATGAAGCAGATAACGACCGACGGTGTTGCCCTACAGCAAAAATAAGATGTAGGGCAGTGGCTGTGGTGGTTCTAGAGATATGCATGGGCGGTGACGACGGTGAAAAAGGAAGCTTTCGAGTGTCGGACACTTGCGAGGTTCGGGTCAGGTCTCCATCTGGAACAAACTTACCCGGGATCATCCACGTGGCCATTCGAGGGGCAATCGGGGGCTGTGAGTAGACTGGAACTCGAACGCTTGTGTGTTGTGCTTGTGGTGACCACTCATGAAAGAAAAAGCAAAACTGCGAGCCACCCATTCTTCGAACGCAGCAGTTGGTTTTGCCCACATGGTGGAAACTGGCATCACTGAATTCCATCACCTCCAAGTCTCATCACCTGTCATTTCAACCGCTGACCGCCGTAATTCCAATCACCCAATTTCAAAAGCTCTGACGAGCGGCTGACTTTTGAGCCACTAGGCCATGCAGCGTGGGCGCATACGCACCCGCCTCGCAGCATCGCGTCGTCGGAAATTTCTCAAAGATTCACGTTTCAAAGATACTACCTCTCAGAAAATAAATCGTAGATCGATCCCTGCTGATTCGTTTGCGACGTATCTGCGGCGACTATTGCTCTGTCTTGCGGTGGTGCATGATGAGGAAACCCGCGAGGTGGATACCTTCAATTATTTTTAAACGGCGGTCGCCAGCAAACACTTCGGGAACTTGCGCCTCAATGTTGGTTGGTGCTTCACTCTCAATCTCTTGAGCATCCGCAGATTGCTCGTCTCGCGTGCAATTCCTGACTACCTCCGCTCATTTGTTCCCTGTTTGCTCAGGGTTGACCTCACGGGGCGCAAGCCGATGCACCACGGTGCAGGGCACCCTGATAGCTCTCACGATGCATTAAGGCCCTCGTAAACGCAACGGACCGGAATTTGGCTTCATCTTGCTTGGGCCGCCCCTTGTGCATTGACAAGACTAGCCGCGAAACATTGGAGATAGCGGCGATGACAGGCCGCCGTTTTCAACCGTGCATGCAGCAGCGTCAAGTCGTGCTGCGCCCGCCGCGGCATCCCAGAATGTTCCCGCCGATCAGTGGGCAATTGCCGGTTGGCAGGTCGCGGTGGGCTAGTGCATTCAAAAAATCTTTTCCCAACCACCCTTCCGCGATGGCTGTAACCATTACTTGCGTGCATATCCGGACCTGCTTGGCGCTTCAAAATTCATCTCAAAACCATTTTTTTTCCGCACCCGCAAGCCTCAAGATCGATTGAGGAAACGCATCCAGGGCCCTTCCGAAACTTGCAGTGGGTGTGGTGCGCTGAGCCCCAAATGTTGCCCGATGGGATGACGTTGTCGGAAGTTGGTACGTTGCGCTTCAGTTCCGGCCGCACCCACACACTGCGGGTGTGGGTGCATAGACATCCGAAGGGATTGCGGGGGTGCTACTTGGATACAGAAGCCGCTGATGAGTTCGGTACCCTTAGTATCATCTCCCACTTTGACCCGATCTCGGGAAAAGCGTTGGCGGATTCGAACGTTGGGTTGAGGTCGCTGTTGGAGTGACGGATTTTCTTCTCTCGTTTCGCACAGGTGTCCTGCGCCATACGAAGGCCGTGCCATTATAGGCAACTGATCGCCGCCAGATCAGCGGTGCCTTAGTCTTTCTGAATGGGCAGTACCCCTACAGAATGTCGCCCATGCAATGCTGCGCGCTACCTCCGTAAAGTCCGAGATACGGCAGATAGTGACGTTTCGACAATACGTGCCTACTCCAAACAAGTTGGGGGCCGAGAGCAAAGCCTCGTTGGGCAACCGCTTTGCTTGCAGTTCAATCTAGACGATTGTCTGAATACCCGAGGAGCGTAGTACACGATAATCCAAGCGACTAAGGAGGCCCATACCACCCCTTTATTCACTGTTCACTTGGATCGACGGGGTTTGGCACGGGCACCCAATACTCGCGTCGCCGGGTTTTGGGGAAGCGGCACTCGCACTTCCGCACCACTTGGCGCTGTCTGTGCGACATTTTGCGCCACAAAATTCACCTGTTATCGTATCAGCCCAACGCCACATAGCACCCTTGAGCATTTTGGTGGTACGTTAATGCCCCATTTACGACGAAAATTGCCTCACTGAGCGGGGGGACGCAATCAAACACTTTTTCCTTCTTGCATGGGCCCCGAATGCAGTGCATAGCGCTAACGTGCGCAGGCGTGCCGAGCGCACCGCAGATCGTCGACGCTTGTATATTGCAAGCCACTGTGTCCGATTGAACCCGGCAACTCTTTGAGTCACCTGGGTCAAGTCTGCGGGCATCCTACGTTGGCGGCTGAAGACTTAACTGAAATCGACCGCGAATCTGGGTTGTATGCGACAAACAGGCCGAATCAGCCAGGTGCACGCTGGTACTGCTTGCGTGATCTTGTGCACGCAAGCCTCCCTACCCGGAGAGAAGGGTACGGGTGTAGAAGTATGTGCACCACCACAAGCGCAGGCGAGTGATAACGTATTGGTTAAGTCCCTCAGTGGTTTGCGTTTCATCCAGCCAGCGATCGGAGTTATCAGAGCCCTAGGCTGGCGGTAATCGTAACTTCTAAGAAAATAATCGAGAACTAATTGAGAATGTGCACCCTCACACAGTGGGAAGGGCCATTTAGGCGCTCCGCAGTACATCTGACGAAAGTCCGCCGCTACTCGGATGTCAAGAACCGATGTCCTGAATCCATTTTTGTTTCGAGAATGTGTGATGGTTGGTGGCAGTCACGCCGGTATTGTCCCTCGTATCTCAAATTTGCGAATTTCCAGCTTCGCTCCTCACTTGCGTTGTGTGGGAGGACGCCGCTTGGGTTTGCGGCACCTGGGCTTGTGCTAAATTTGAATTTGAAAATGCACTCAGTCCAGGGTCTGACAACTCCGGAACTGTAGTTTTTTTTGTGAATTTGCAGAATTTTTTAAGATCCATAAGGCAGTACCACACTCTGACAGGAAGGCTGGGGCGCTAAAACAGGAAATACCTTAGGTGGGTTTGGTCGAAGGCTGTGGGGGCTTATTTCTCTTCCGAAGACGCAGAGAATGTGAGCTTTGAAGGCAGAGCGAACAAAAAGCTCCCATTTGAGCTTCAAAATTTCGAGGGAAAGCCGGTCAATAAATAGTTTTTTTGGTGAGACCCACGCGGAGACCATGACCCTGAGAATTCGCAAATTTCAGGTGCTGCAAATTCGTTGGGCGTTTACCGCCCATATATAAACGAACCCACGCCCGTTGAACGTTTCAGCAAAATCTTCCTGAATCCTAAGAGCCTGATTATGGAGTGAGACCTGATTTGAACTGGATTACCTCGCCGTGGTTCAACGGGGTATTTGTATTGGACTTTTTGCTCGCTGGTTTTATCTGAGTCAGGCAATATCCATGTTTGTCCGACAAATTTCCTCGACTTGGAGTCGACATATCATAATATCAGACTTTCCGGAATGAAGCGGTCTCCTTGCTGACAAATTGTTAATTGACTTCTTGCTGACAAATTGTTCAATTGACTTCTTGCTGACAAATTGTTCAATTGACTTGTTGCTGGCTCTCCCAGGTGCTCAACAAGCGCGAGACAGGAGCGCTGCTGGAAAATGAAGAAACATCAACACGTGAAAAATAGCCACGGAATTTTCTACCGCTCAACAAGGGATGCCAAAGCCGTTCAAGTTACACAAACTGCAAGTTCCGTCGGTTCTAGCATTTTGTGTTGGGCTGCCCAACCCTTGTTTGGGTCCTTTTCGCAGTCGCTCCACCCTTTTCGCACCTCACGAGTACCCACTAACATTCGTTGTTCAAGCAACAACTTAATTAGCAACCCCAAAAGAGTACTTGTGAAACTACACACCCTTGCCACTACATGAGTCACTTTTCCAGTTGCCAAGCTCACCGCTCGCTCCTACGCCGTTTCGTAACCCACGTCCACACAACGCTGACTAACTGCGATCATGCACAAGCGCCTGTTACAGTCGCCACCCTACTCTGGAATTCCTTCTGTGACCTCCTTTGGCTCCACGCTCTAGTCAGCCTTCACTAAATGCTCAGCTGTGGCCCTGAAACTCCGGACATTAACCGGAGATAAGTCAGCGACACCCAGAAACATCTCCACTCCCCAGGCCGTCGGGTGATGTTTGTAATCAAGGAGTAAGCGCCCACCGTGACCACTACAATTCTCGCTACAGTGACTTTGACGGGAATGATACCCCACATCGTGGCTATGCCGGAAGCGTGGACTCGTTTAATCGTAAAAATTCCATCTGCTCGTTTGCACCTGCCGAGTGTTTGGCGAGCGGTACGAAAATAGTCTAATTGGGCTCGAATTTGCGCACTGGCACTTCAGAAAATGCGGTTGAAGGAGGCTGCCAGTGAGCTTGACCGATGCTTCGGGGGTGAATATATTGATACTTGAGTGGTTCCAAAACTGGTCAATGGTTTTTTCTTAAAAAAATTAATTGAAGTGGATCACACCGTGTTGTGCCATTTCGCTAGGCGAGTGCCGCACCTAATCACCGGAGTGCGAACCCTTGGCAGGAGCTGCGAATTCCGTCGGAATCTCACCGGAATTTCAGCTCATCACTGGTGTTGCTCATCCCCATTTAAATCCCACTTCATCCTCCCATGGGATACCGCTGTCATATTTCATAACTCAATTCACCTGCTGCAATGTACTCAGAAGCGTTCGCAGGGTCGAATGCCCTTTACATCGCGCCAGAGCAGAGGGTGTCAGTCAGTGTTAACAATCTCGCGGTGACAGTTAAATCTAAGGATTCCGAGTCTGGGGCCGCAAAGATCCTCAATGATGTCTCGTTCCAGCTACCGGAGAGCAATATGTTAGCCATAATGGGTGGCTCAGGGGCAGGCAAAACCACTCTCTTGAACGTTTTGGCCCAAAGGCTCAATGTCCACCACACAACGATGCAATTTACTGGATCGGTCGACTACACAGTCACCACACAAACCGGCTCCGGACGAATTGCCACAGCATACATGCAACAAGCGGACGTGTTCTTACCTGGATTAACTTTATTTGAGACCTTAGACTACCAGGCACAGCTTCGACTCCACAACTCGTCAAAACTGGAGAGACTCGACCTCGTGCTGTCGCTTCTCACGCTCTTAGAGCTCGAACACAGGAAAGGGGAGATTGTTAAATCCTTTAAAGGTCTCATCAATTTGTCTGGTGGTGAGCAGAGACGCTTATCGTTGGCCATCCAGCTTCTCTCCAAGCCACAGTTGCTCTTCCTCGATGAGCCGACTACAGGCTTGGACACAAGTTCGGCTTTGAAATTGGTCACCGTTTTGAGGAAATTAGCCTCTCCAGAGATCGGCATTACCATCATTCTCTCGATCCACCAACCCAGAAGTGAGATTGCTGCGCTTTTCGACAAGTTATGCGTTTTGGCTAAAGGCGGCCGTCTCATTTTCTACGGGTCGGTTTTCGACTCTACAGGACACTTCAAGCAACTAGAAGAGAAGGGTATTGTGCCACGGTCCTTGGATGTTGAGGACCTGTTTGAAATTTTGAACCGCATCATGATGATGTCGGTGAAAAGCACAGTCTCAGCCGAAAAGGAGGTTGAATCGAGCCAGTTGGTCGAGTCCTTGATCCGCGAATGGAGTAGTCTCAATGCTGTGGCCGAGAAATTAACCTCGGATGAACAAGCAGCGCATTTTCACAAGAACTTAAAAGTGTTCAAGCCAAAAAATCCGCTTCCATTTCACAGAGAGGTGTACGTGTTGTTCAAGAGAACACTACTTCTTTCCATAAGAGACACAAATTCTCTTATTGGGCTCAACGGTGGTGCAGCAATCTTGGGTGTAATTTTGGGCTGGATGTTCTTCAAACCCACGCCGAACTTGTCGGGAATCCGGTCGCTTACCTCAACATTGTACACGATGCTTGAGGTAATTGGGTTTTCTCCTCTAGCAATGGAATTGGAAAGACTCTGGTCACATGACGGTGTTTTCTTCTTTAAAGAGCACCAGGAGCAGTGTGTAACGGTTCCCGGCTTCATTACTAGTCGGAGGTTGGCCAAGTTCATCACCGAGGAATTGCCCATGAGCTTGTTTTTTGCAGTCACTACCTACTTCATGTGGGGCTTGAGATTGGGCGAGACATCGCTGGACTCGGGCGACGGTTCGTTTTTTGGGATCTACTTGGTGCTCACCATCATCGTGGCGGTGCTTTCAACCACTACTGCTATGCTCTGCTTTGCTCTAGGTTCGGATTTCAACACTTCTGCACTCATCGGTAATGTTTTCTACCAGCTTCAGAATTCCGGTTGTGGCTACTTTGTCAACGCAAAGACGATGCCTGTTTACGTTAGATGGGTCAAGTACGTGGCCTATTTTTGGTACGCTTTTGGTGCTTTGGCATCTAATCAGTACACCGACTGGGTGGGAGATTGCCCATTCGATGCGGATGATAGCAGATGCATCGAATATACTGGGAATTATCAGCTCGAAGTCTTGGGATTCCCGCAAAATTGGGTCGGCGCACCAATCGGGTACTTGATCGTGTGGGTTATCGGATTCAATATGATGACATGGCTTGTGTTGCGGTTCAGAAACTACGACGTTGGAGTGGCCAAGAAGAGAAAGAATAAGATTGGCGGTGACGAGGAGTTGGCCGATGGGAGCCATATGAAGACCCTCTTCTCGCCCACAGAGAGCTCAAATGACGGAAAGGAAGATACCAATTCAGACTCTGTGGCGATCAACGTGAAGAATGTGACTCTCTCCGTTAACGTCAAGGAGCTGCAGAAGTTTTTCGCAGCCAAAACTCCAAGAGTTTTGCTCAACAACATCAGCGCAGACTTCAACCCGGACGCCGTTAACGTGATCATGGGCCCCTCAGGCGGCGGAAAGACCACATTCCTCAATTTTTTGGCGAACAGACTCCCTCGCAATTCAAAATTCTCCCGCAACGGCCAAATCTTCTTGAACAACGCACAAGAAGTGTCGCCGGAGGACATCTCCAGAATCTCTGCGTACGTGACGCAACATGACAACTTGCTCATTGCCCATCTAACTGTCAGAGAGACTTTGTTCTACCAGGCTCGCTTGCGGCTTCCGGAAGTGGAGCATGCGGCTATTCCAACGTACATTTCTCACTTGTTGAGACAAACCGGACTCATGGACTGTGCAGACACACCAATCGGCTCCAACACGGTCAAGGGAATCTCGGGAGGTGAGAAGAGAAGAGTTTCCATTGCGATCCAGCTCTTGAGCCGTCCAAAGATTTTGTTTCTTGATGAGCCAACTTCTGGGCTTGACTCTGCCACCTCGGCATCGATTGTGCAGCTTTTGAAAGACTTAGCAGCGTGTGGAACGACTATAGTGTCGACCATCCATCAGCCCAGCAATGACATCTTCGCTCAGTTCGACACGTTGACATTGCTCGCCAGAGGAGGTTTGGTTGTCTATAACGGCACCATCAACGAAGTACCTCCTTATTTCTCCGAATTGGGCCACTCTTGTCCCGAGAAGGTGAACGCTGCCGACTTCGTGCTTGACTTGGTTTCATTGCAGCTTAACGAAACAAGAGAAACGTTCCAGACCCGGGTGGATTACCTTATTCAGTCATGGGAACGCACCAGAACTGAGAGGCACACAGACGCAATTGCTGGCAATGCGGTGGATCTTTCAAAGTACACTGGCACGAGTGTTGGCTCGCTCACGGCATTTTCGGCCGTTTTCAGCCGCCAGCTCAAAGTGTCGTATCGTGCAACCGACGTGATGATCTCGAGAACCACACAGGCCATTTTCCTTGCCATCGTGTATGCCCTCTTCTATGCGCCACTCAAAAACTCCCAGGCTGGCATCAGCAACCGGTTGGGTCTCACACAGAACGTGATCAACTTGTACTTCTGCGGTTTGGTCAACAACATCGGACAGTACCCCCATGAGAGAGACATGTTCCACCAGGAATACAAGGATGGTACCTATAGTGTGTGGGTGTTCTCGCTGGCGTACTTGCTTGTTGAGTTGCCCTACGAGGTGATCCCCTCGCTCTTTTTCTCCGCATTGGTCGTTTTCGGCATTGGCTTACCCAGAACGGCTGAGATGTACTTTGCGATGGTGTTCTGCCTGATCTTGTGTTTCAACTGTGGTGAGTCCTTGGGGATCTTCTTCAACAGTCTTATGTCGCACCTTGGATTGCTCACAAACGTGTTGATCAACTTATTTGTCATTGCCATTTTCATGGCCGGAACCATGTCGTTGCAGATGCCCGAGTTCTTCAAAGCGTGGAACTACATCAACCCAATGAAGTACGTCGTGCAAATCTGCGTCAACATGGGTTTTGACGGACAACACTTCAGCTGTACCGCTACAGAGTGTCTGTTAACCACGGGCCACGACGTTCTTGAAATGTACGGGTTGGATGCGAGCTTGGGCACCGCCTTTGGTGCAGCAGTCGCATGTCTTGTTATTTACCGTGCAGTGGCGGTGGGGGCCACCTATATCAGGGCACGGTGGTTTGTGTAGCCGTTTGGATTTACGATATTTATAGAGCAATAGTTCAGCACCCAAACTCGCCCGCGTAGGATCGCTCTCTGGTCGCCCCGGAAATTCACATTGGAGTTGCACTCTACTTTTCGCAGCCACTTGGGTTCTAACACTCGACGAGTTTCACCACGTCAAGCGACACGGGCCCACACTCCAGCGTTATCGGCGTGTCGTACAAGTTGTAGAAGTCACCCGAGCTGCATTGCCAGAAAACAGTCGAGTTTCCCAACGTCAACCGGCCGCCACGCGAGATCAGCCACCCAGACGCATAAATGGTTCCGTACTGGGGAACGGGCCCGTCAAACTGGAACTGACGGCTCCCAACAATCGACCCAATGCGGCCCTGGGAGTCTCTCAAAATGCCGTTTTCAAGAGTGATCAGCAAAGTGGCGCTGGTGGCGCACGACACGGCGTAAACACATTCCTCTTCGGAGTCAGACTCGTCGTCGTCAGTGCAGTCATCATCTCTCTTGTACTTTGGCTCGGATTCCCCTGAGTCAGAGTCATCACAGTCGTCACTGTCAGCAGCTCTTTGTACTTGTCCGTCGGCAATCTGGACCACGTCGGCGGTTTTAGTCGGGAGAGCCACAGACACCACGGTTTCCGTTTTCACCACCGTTACGGTTTGCGGCACAACTGGTTCGGGCTTCGGCTGAAAGTACGACCCGAAATGATCGACCTCAAAAGGCGTGACCACGAGCCCAAACTCAAACGGCACCGATCTGTGGTTCTCCACTGGCGCTTGCTGGTCGGGCTGGAGCAAAGTCCAGTCACTCCCGGACTCGGGGATGTAGAACGAGAAGATTTTGGCTGCAAAGAGCGAAACTACTAGGAGGTACAGAAACATAAAAGGGAGAGGCAAGAAAGAAGATTTGAAGTGGAATGAAAAAGTTAGTAGGAAGTTGAGGACTACCGCTCCCTTTATAGTCCACAAACTCGGGGTCGGGAAGAAGACCGTGGAACAAATTGAAAAAAAGGAAACAAAAGAAGGGAGTTGCAGAAGAACATAAAAGGAGAGAGCTTTCCCCCCAAAATAAAATACCGCAAAAAAAGTCAACGAGAACCAGCTAGCGTTCCCGCTGGGCGGTTGCAAGAGCTCCACAGTCACTGGCCGCGCACATGCAGTACCGAGATCACCGAATGAAAGTACCGCATTATTCATCACCTTAACCGCCCATCTTCATCCACCAGCCATGTTCAGATCGCTTTTGCAGACCACAAGAAGAGTAAGTGCCAACAAACTCAGGAGAGATTACACCACTCCATTTAGCCGTTCACCAGTACTAACACCTCTAGACCCCAATATATAGACAGCCGCTTTTGGCTCGCTTCATCTCCACAGAGATCAAGGATGCCATCGACAAGGCCGTCGAGAGCTCGCCCGTCGTGTTGTTCATGAAAGGTACCCCCGAGTTTCCTCAGTGCGGCTTTTCCAGAGCCACCATCCAGATCTTGGGCCAGCAGGGCGTTGATCCAATGAAGTTTGCCGCCTACAACGTGTTGGAAGACCCCGAGTTGAGAGACGGAATCAAGGAGTACAGCCAGTGGCCCACGATCCCCCAGCTCTACGTGAACAAGGACTTTGTCGGTGGGTGTGACATTGTCATGTCGATGGCGCAAAGCGGCGAGTTGGCCGAGTTGCTAGAGGCCAACGATTGCTTGGTTCCAGAGGAAGAGGAGGCCCCTAGCTCTGCCGAGGTCAAGCCCGCAGACAGATCCTACTCGTGTAAGTAGCAATGGAATATTTTGGAATGGCATGTATGTGAGGGTGAGCAGCAAGCGATGAGAGAAGCACAAGAAACGAGATACGGGAAACGAGACAACCGCGAATCACAGGAGACGTGAGATCAGAGAATTCTGGGGCAGAGATTTAGGGATGAGAGACCGGACCAAGGGGCTAGGCTCCCTGGACCATTCGTTTTTTTTTTTTTATCCGTGACGGTTCGTGTTCCTAATACATTTCGAGATGCTACACCTTTCGCGATTCCACAGCGTTCTCGATCCTACACCTGATCTAGCCCTTTGCCGATACCTACTGATTCCACTACACGGTTTCACCGAATAATTCCAGCAATAATATGAAATACACACTCCAATGAGAACTAAACTATGCTAAACCCAAGAGGACCCAAAAGCACCCCAAAGCACCCGAAAGTGCTAAAAGCCAAAGTACCCAGATTCACGCCTGGTGGGTGGTGCCGCTTTTCGTGGACGAGCGTCTGCGCAATAAACTCAGATCGTTCAAGTTCAACGTAAACTTGTAGTCGCCATTCATCCCGCTAATCACAGACAGCGATCTGGTGGCGTACTCTTCCTCGTTGTGCAGTTTCAGCAGGTCTGTCAGCGATCTGGACAGAATGGAAAGATACTTCATGCCACTGAGCTTGTCTTGTACTTCCTTAAGCGCCTGGGCCTTGTTCTCATCGAGCTTCAAGTCCAAGTCCAGGCTGTACTGCTCGTAGTCTTCGAATTCATCAAATTCGGCATCAAATTCGTCGTCGTCGTCATCATCTTCGTCATCGTTGTCCTCGTCGTTGCTGCTGAAGTTCTCTTCTCCTTGTAAGCTGTTCTGGTCAAACACATCCTTGAAGTTCACGTTGCGCACCGGGTTGGGCGTTCTTGGAAGATGCGACTTGTTCTTCATGGTGAACTTCGTCTTCTGGTCAAACTTGACTTCATGCGGATCGACGTTTTCGCCCCTCTGGAGTTGCGCCAACAGTTTGAGGTTGACATGCGACATCGCCGGATTGCTGAAAACCAGTTTGATGGCAATTCCAGGCGACACAAGCCCACCTGCCATATTTGGCCCGGGCGACACACTGAGAGGTTTTTTCGGAGCTGAAAGCGACATGGACGACAGCGACCGGCGCTGAGTGGTTGTTTCAGGGAAGTAGCTGGTGGTTTTCAAAGGAGTGGCGTCAGCCATCCACGGATGTTGGTAGATCTCGTCGATGGTGATGCGCAGCTCCGGGTTGATCACCAACATGCGAGAAATCAAGTCTTTGGCGTCGGCACTGATTTCGTCCCACCAGGGCTCCAAAAACACGTAGTCGGCGGTGATGATTTTCTGGGTCAAGATGTCGTGGTTGTCGTCGTAGAAAGGAGGGAACCCACACAAAATCGTGTACAAGAAGCACCCCAACGACCAGATGTCCACTGCTTTCGAGTAGTAGTTGCTCTTCGACATGGAGCTGTGGAACTTTCTTTTCCTTTCCACACCACAATGAATCACCTCGGGGGCAGTGTACCCGGCAGTGCCACACGGAGTTTTGAGGTTACTGTGACCTTTGCCCGATGCAGCTAGTGGGTCGAAACGGAGAAGCTTCGCAAGTCCAAAATCAGCAAGCTTGATCGTGCCGACACTCCCACCGCCAATACCGGGAATGAACTTTCCCTCGTCCTGCTTCAGGTCGTCGTCTGATTTCCTTAGCAGGGCCTTGTATTCGGCTTCAGAGCGGGGCGCAAATGGGATCTGCTTGAATAGTAAGTTTTCCGGCTTGATGTCGCGGTGTACCACGTTGTGCTGGTGCAAAAAGCGGATGGCGTCAAGGAGCTGCAAAAAAACATGTTTGGCCAAGTCCTCAGAGAAGTATGTGTACTCGATGATCTTGTTGAAGATCTCGCCGCCGTCGCAGTATTCGAGAATGAGAAAGCAGTTGTCTGGTTCGTCGTGCGACTCGATCAACCGCAAGATGTTTGGGTGGTCGCCCGCGTTGGAGAGCGTGTTCATGATCTGAATCTCATTGTGGATGTTGGCCAACTGCTTTTGGGTCAAGTTCAACTTGTTGATGATTTTGATGGCAACGTTTTCCCCCGTCTCGTTGTCAACACCTTTGTAGACGCTGGAGAAGGCACCTTCGCCCAACGCCTGCTGCAAAGTGTACTTCGGGGGTAAATCTGGATACTGTGCTAGGCTGAACATGATTTCTTGTTCGGATGCGGATTTGGAGGTCCTAACGGACTTGGAGGGCATTTGGGTGGGTCCCGACAGCTTTTCAAAGCGGCTTTTCAAGTTCTTAACGTTAGTGTTGATCCGAAGATGCAAAAGAATGGAGTTTCCGTGGAGTGGGCACCTCGTTGTAGTAGGGTGGAGAATTCTGATACCCGAAGCGGTTTCTGGCACTGGGAACTTCGTCTGCAGTCTGGAGTCGGGGCAGAGATGAAAACAACTCGGGGTCCAGATCGTGGGGAAGTAGCGAAGCGTGTTCGGAGGGAATGTTGCAACTTAAAAAAACACAGAAAATGAAAGGTGTAGTTGGAAACGGAGGAGCAACTAAGACGATCATGGCCGCTTCCACTTGCGTGAATGCACGCATCCAAAAAAGGAAACAACTTCATGTGGGAGAATTTCGAGCGAGAACATACCTGCAAGAGAGTCATTGGCTGGGACGCCGAATGTGGAGGATAATAGCAAGAAGAAAGAAAAGCTTAGCAAAAAGTCAAGGAGTTTTTGGTCGGTAGCACAAACGGTAGCCAGGAAAAAAAATACTAGTACGTCAGAAACACAGGATGGACAAATGCGGAAACGGACGCAGCGGTGCGAAAAGTCGGGGTCTGACAGTGTTTTATCTCGAGAATGGTAGTGCACTTCAAGCGGTGCATTTTGCCCCAGGGTTGCAGTCGGATGTTCCACCTTGTTTCTTTTTCGTGTTTGTTTAACAGCCTATTATTGGGACCAACTGTGTTTTGGCGCAGTTACGTCACACTTACGGTCGCTACCCCTCAAGTGGCAATAGACGATGACGCAACCTCACTCCATTTTCCGTATCTGGCGAGGGGTTGCCGAAGGTGCTTGCAGAATCCGGCTTATACACAGGCTTAATTCCGGGGGCCGCCGCCTCCACAGCACGCTAATTCAATCGAAAACATTCATGTGTCCGCGAAAAAAATTCGACGGCCACTTCGGAAAATGTCAGGTGCTTGACGTTTGTGTAAGAAAGACACCATGAGTCCGAGACACGGCGCTGCTAAGCCAAGAGGCATTCTGGGACACCGCAAGATGGTTGCCCAGGGCAGCGAACCTGCAGGATTCCTGGTGTACGGATGTGCGGGATATGTCACGAGGGGTTCTATAAACAAGCTAGGGTAACGAGCTATTATTAGGAGAGTTGCATTGACGGTTCGCTTAATGCGGCTTGAGCTGATTCACTGAACTCACGAACGAAAGTACGTACCAGCGAAAACCAGAAAACCCCCAGGGGCTCCAAGGTCACGTGAAGGATCTTCCGCTGGCAGGGCTTGTGGTGTGCTCATAGCCCCGTCAAACTAGTGCATACACGCACGGAAGATGGGCTCACTCCCGTTGTGCCTGGGTAAGTCTCGAATTGTCCGCCTCGTAACGAAACTGGAATGGTAAAAAAAAGTAATGATAAGAAAACAACGGCAAAAAAATAATGGAATCGAAAGAATCCGCAGCGAGCGTGTCCAAAAAAAGACCCGCAGACTGCAAATTCCAGTAAGCTGGCCCCAAGTTCCGCGCCTCCTTGCCATTCTCAGGCATGCCAAGTGTGCTGATAACAATAATGCCCCTGAGATAATCGGTAGTCACGGATATTGGGGCCATAGGCACTACTCAGGACTTCTCCATTAATAATGGCAGATGATTTCATCCAAGAAAACCAGGAGGGGTATGCAAGGTTGGTTCGCACGCCGATCCGTGTACTTCCTTTGGGGTACAATTTAGATTTCGCTGTTGGTTGCACCTATAGATTTTCGTACATCCCCAACTCGAGCAACTTGTTGCCCACACATAAGAAGTAATAGTCCCCGTATACCAACCCGTGGTCTATGATTCGCTCGTATGTGTCTGGGTTGTTGTTGATGGTGGCGTGCCCCAAGATGGTGTCCATTGTTCCCAACGCAACGGTGCCATCGGCATTGAACTGAGCATCTCCATTGAAGGCGAATGCAAAGGTGTTTTTCAAGAGAATGAGGCCGTTCTTCAAGTGCTCTTCTTGCTTTGTCGATTCGTAGAGCTTCAAGAGCCCCAACACAGTGATCATCGCCGCAGAAGTATCCTTGACGTTCGAATCTGGTGCATCGAAGTCCCAAGCAGGAACCCCGTCGGCGCCAACGTGATCCAAAAAGTACTTAGCTGCACCAACGGCCGCGTCCAAAAACTTGGCGTCTTTTGTCCACCCGTACGTTTCTGCAAAACCCAAAACGGCCCACGCCTGGCCCCTGGCCCATGTTGAAGTGTCTGAGTAGCCCTGGTTGGTGAATCTCGCTTTAACGCCTCCAGTGTCCACGTCATAATTCACAACATGATAAGTCGACCAAACTGGCGAGCGGAAGTGGTGCTTCAATGTGCTGAGTGCATGGGTGGTTGCAATGTCAGATAACTTTGTATCACCCGTTACACTCGCCACATAGTATAGCATGTCGAGATTGCACATGTTGTCAATAATCACAAGAAAATCAGCGTCCTGGTCTAAGTACGAGTACCTTTTGTTGATGGCAGTATCCCAGCTTCGAATCACACCCACACGTGGATCAAAGCGGCTTGCTAACGCGTAAGCAGCGGTTTTCAAAGTCTCGAGCGCCAACTTGGAATCACTTCGCTTGTACTCTCTCTCAAACGCAGGCTGAATGATGAAGCTCAAGTCGTGGGTGTCAGTTCTCGGTGCCTGGCTAATCAAATTAGCCGCCCACCATTTCGCTGAAAATTCCAATTGCATCGGGTGGATCTGTTTTGGAAAATGGCTTGGGAACTTCTCGAGTCTTTCCAAAATGGCGGCCACTGACCCAGGAAAGAAACCAGCGGTCCAGTGGTCTATGTTTCTGAAATGGTAGCGGCCAAAAGAGTATTCAGGCATCTTCTTTGGCGGCTCACCGCTGCCCAATTGAGTAAGCGCCACCCCCCAAATTTTGGCGATTGCAGAATCAGAAAACAACTGCTGTCCCACATCACGAAGAAGTTCGTCCACGTTCATTCTGGAAGTTTCGTTTGACGTACTGATTATCATTTGCGTTGCTTTTGCAGCCGACCACTCTCGTATATGTAGTGGGGATGACCCCCACCATTTCACTATACCCCAACAAGGGATGCGGAGACTAGCGGACAAATGATATTGCGGCCCAGGGAACTCAAGCTGAGGTTTCAGTGACATCAGCTTCTTTTGAAAGCGACGTCGGCGACACTCGCCATGTTTTGAAATTCAGTTCAACTCCTATGTGATTGGGCATACTGCTGGTTATCAAAATATCGATTATTTCTTCTAAAGAGAGTAGTTTTTGAAGGTACCGCTATTTATACGCTGGCTGGTCTCACCCTGCAAACGTAGCAGGAAATGGCTGCAAATTTTTCGATAAGGTTTTGCTTGGCGATCCTCTGGCGGCTATTTGCATCCGCCTAGAGTTTTCTTTTTTTTTTTTTTCCAATACTTAAACTCTTAGCCCAGTACCAATTAAACTCAAGGCTTAATTGACAAAACAATTGAATTTCTTTGGGTTGTGGCTTGTGACCGTCCTGTGGTTTGGTCACTAATATCAGCTTCCCTTTGCAAGATGTGAATTTCGTCACTGTATCTGTCAGGTAGCGGCTCCCCGTCCAAGCCTTCAAACGCATGGAGAACTTTCCATACTGGCAGTTCATGAGCTCTTTTGACAACTACGAACTCAAAATCCGCAAGTGGGAGAAGGCAGTAGATGCCGTTCTTGCGGGCCAAGATTTTGCCTCGGGCACCAAACAATGGAGCATCAAAGTCACCAATCTCCTCGCGCCGCCAACTTCCTTCGGGTTCTCTGTAATAATGGAAGTAACGACCGGTTTCTCTGCCTAGCACGTGGATGATTCCATTTTTGTCCACGCATTGGCCTTCCTGGTTCATTATCCCGGAGTGCTTGGGGATCTCAACCACCAAGGTGTGACTGGTGACATCAACAGGTGTTTGCAACCTGTCATTATTGGTGTTGTACCATGTGACACCTTCGTCATCCGAGTACATGTAGTGAAGATCATGGTTGTTTTCCGGTCCATTAGGGCCTGCTTGGACGGTGACACTTCCGCTTGTATCATCGACATAGTCTCGGTACGTCCAAGTGACATGCAACTTTCTGTTGGTGTAATCAAGCCCGTGGAGGTAGGCATTGTTACCGACGCCTTTGATGTACATGCCAACTGCCTTCCAGGTTTGAGAAACACAGCTATATCTGTATAGGTAGCAATCGCCTAGACCAGAACGTCCCAGGCGAAACTCCAAAAGCAAGTCTCCACCTTCCAAAGTTTGGAATCTGGGATACGTGATCTCGTCAAAGTCAAAAGGCTCGCCTCCGCAGTCTAGGCGCATAAGAACAGGGCCAAATGAGGCTTTCGTCCATTTGCTGTTTGACCCATTACCATTTGCAAGACCGCTCAGAGACTGCCTGTAGTGAATTTCGTCTCCGTGCATGTCCCAAGCCAAGTGGATGACTCCATCGCCACTGATACCCATGCAAATGACGTTGTGGCCGTCATCTTTTGTCTGGATGTAATCGTCAAAGATTACGAACTGCCAGTCGTCGCACTGAAGGTTTCGTCTTCCTATCGACGTTACTCTAGGTCCAGAAGGATTAGAATCATCCAAAGGCTGATACAACACCACATACTGGTGGCTTCCATAAGTCATGATGGCATCTTGTTGGAATGAGCAGCAATTGATCCGCCATCCGTTAGGGTCCACGGCGAGGGTGTGTTTTTCGAACGAAGTGGCCATTTTTAACGGAATACTACCATGCAACTCTCGATTTGCAAGTCCAAGACAAGTTTCAGCCGTCTCGCATGTTCAGATTAGGCGCTAGCATGGGCCTTATAACCTTGCCCCACTTCCATTAAAGCGCGCCCGGAATTGTCACTACAAATTCTGGTGGGGGAGACTCTCGCGAGATCGAAGAATTGGTGAAAAGCCAACAGGGAAAGCTTTTTCCCAGAAGCTTCTTCGTGTACTTTGCCCTCACTAGGGTAATTGATACTGCCAAGAGAAAATCATCGTTTCTTCTAGGGATTGTCCTTCGTCACTTTCCCCACACCTGGAGGGTGGGTTTTGGTGGAGTGGCACTTTTCGTGAGCCGCCATGTCAAACTTGCAAGTAACTTTCCGTCAAGCACGAAACACCAAGAAATTTTGAGTCTTTGACACTAGTGGGGAAACATAGAACCATCTAGAATGGTGGAACTCACTTTAGTGGGCTTCCAAGTGTTGGTTCGCGGAGCTCTGACACCCCACAATTTCCCCAGACGTTGTTCCTATGTGTCAATTTTCCTGCAGCACAATGTGTCATACGATTTGGTGGCTGAGATTTCACCCTAAAAGTTCTACGTTCGTTTGTCTAATTTGGAAAGCACTGCAAAATAGTGAGAACAACTACAGCAACATGTTTCCGCCGAGTTTTGCACTCCAAGTGAAGGTGTGCGGAGAACCCTCAGATCCCGCCGGGGTTTGAAGATTGAAGCGTTCCCCACAAAATGCTTGTATATGGGCATTTACAAGGCGTCCCCACCAAATCTCGACCAATCGATCCTCCGCTGAAAGTGTCTGGAGCCCCTCCCCCACCAAACTCCTAGTCATTTTCGTGGAAGATGCTGGCGTCACCAACTATTCTCGAGCTATATATGACCACCAACCATTCTTGGGATTGACGAAGGAGCCAAGTCGAAACAGCCCAAAATGTCACTGTTTCAAGACATTTTGTCTAAAACAAGTTCTCACTCGGTTGCTGATCCTGAGCAAGCAGGAGAGGAGATGTTGAAGTTGGAGGATGTCATTCCCAAATTGGAAAAGCCCTGGTACAAATACAGGCACTTGGTGATGTTGAACATATATCTCTTCAGTGGCATACTTGCCCTTGTTACAGCGGGATATGATGGCTCAATGATGAATTCGTTGCAGTCGGTGCCCAGTTGGAAAAAGTACTTTGACCATCCAACAGGATCCACGTTGTCTACCATGAGCAATGGTGTTGCCATCGGTAACTTGTGCGCAATTCCCATCTCGTGGTTTCTAGTTGACCATCTTGGAAGAAGAGCAACCATAATCACGGGCAGCTTGGTCGTTGTGATTGGAGGCATTCTCCAGGGATGTGCCCAAAAGATCGGCATGTTCACGGGCGCCAGAATATTGTTGGGTGTGGGTTCTTGCTTGTCCGCTGCAGCAGCAGCTCCATTCTTGGCCGAATCAGCGTATCCTCCTCACAGACCCATTGTTACAGCGTTGTTACTTGCACTGTATCCATTGGGTTCATTTACTGCCGCCTTGGTGACTTGGGGTCCATACCATTCGTCGATGAAGAATAGTAATTGGTCTTGGAGAATCCCCAGCTTGCTTCAGTGCTTCTTCCCAGCTTTGGAAGTGTTGATCGCTATTTTCAGCCCAGAGTCACCTCGATGGCAGATTGGACACGGCCAGGACGAAAAGGCAAAGGCTTTCTTCGTCAAGTTTCATGCTGGCGGCGATGAAGACAGTCCGCTCGTGGCATTCGAAATGGCAGAGATTAAGGCAGTGATTGAACAGGAGAAAATCCAGCTGCTGGGGAAAATCTCCGAATGGTTTGGATCAAAACAGCGCTTGAGAAGACTCTTCATTGTTTGTGCTGTCCCCATGATGGCCCAATTATGCGGAAATGCACTAATTGCCTACTACTTGACCATTGTTTTGGACAACCTCGGTATCACCAACGCCAACAGCCAGCTCAAGATCAACTTGGGTATAACGGTTTACAGTCTCGTGTGGTCGGTATTCATCAGTTTTAATGTTGACAGATATCCCAGGAGACATATGTTCATGGGTGGATACTTTCTCATGTGCCTCACATACGTCATATGGACAATCTTGTCAGCCCTCAACCAGCAAACGGACTTTAAGAACAAGGGATTGGGAAAAGGGGTAGTGGCCATGATATACTTGTACGCTGGATTTTACCATATTGCCTCCCCTGTGGCGTCTACATATGTCATGGAGGTGTGTCCATACAATTTGCGTGGTCAAGGTGCTACTATCTACCAGCTTATGGGAAACGTCATCATGCTTTTCAATAACTACGTGAATAACATAGCGATGAATGCCATAACCTGGAGATACTACATTGTGTGGTGTGTTTGGTTGGCGGTGCAGTTCTCAATCGTGTTGTTTATTTTCCCAGAAACAAAAGGGTTGGGATTGGAAGAGGTTGCTGCCGTGTTCGGTGAGGACATCACAGGAGCATTCAAGGCCGGCGAGAAGGCTATCGGTTTACAGGAGGAAGAAAAGCCCACGGTTCATCTTGTGGAGAATATTGATCTGAAAACCGCGTCTGTTTGAGGCCTGGATTTCGATGTGATTTACGAGAAGCTACTTTGAATTCATGGACGAGTTAAAATTTGCAGCCAATGATTTGGTTGGATTGAAACGAAATGACCATCCAAGGAAATATGTGATTATAGGAAAGGAACGTGACGAAAACTCAGCGATTAGACTATTCGAGCTAAAACAATTTAAAAATTATTTCTTGACTGACGATGGTCAGTGGAGGTGCACGCATTTTAGTGCGGCTCAGCAGCTACACTTTCAGAGATGGTCATCGAGCACGTGACTATCCACGTGCACGCATCCTGCAATTTTCGTGAAGCAGCATCGGACTAAGAAATCAACCCTATGGCATGAGTAGCAAAAGCAAGCAGAATGCCTACTCGGCGAGCAACATAAATACTGGAGTCCTCCAGGAATTGGCAGATGTGGCGGAGATCGGTGTTTTCGGCGACTTGTCCCCGCTTGTTCTGTTCATCCAAAAAAACCACTTGATCAATGCTATATCCAATATCACCTACTTCAGCTCCGTTAACGACATTGGGCAGGTGACCAGAAACGCCAAGCGACTCACTCAGGTGTTGGGATTCATCAATTACGTCATTCATGACGCCAGTTCCGATTCTCCCAACATGGCAGTGAAGCTCTCTCTTTTAGAAGAACGAGAGAGAATAGCAGAGTTCTACACCGAGCTCTGCACCAACCACTTAAAGACCGTCTATAAGTTCTACGGCATGAGAAAACCGCTGGCTGTCATTGCGTTGACGGGGCTTTTGACCGCCTTGGTTGAGTACAAAAATCACCATGTTCTTTCGACTTTCCAAGAAACGTTCGACTTCAACCACTCCACGCTACCCAAAATCATGGTTCCCACCAGAGACGAGTTTGAAAAGAACCTTATTGAGGAGCTCTCCATGCGGTATGCGGTGATGGAGTTGTGGATGTCTCTTTGCACCCACAGTAATTCCTCATTCAGGAAATCGTTATTGACAAGCTTCAAGATCATGAACAACGTCTGGAAATATATTGAAATGGAGAGGTATGAGACGTTATCGAAGGTGATCAAGTTTCTCGAGAAAAACGTGCTCTCTGAGCCCTCGTTCAAAAGATCCACCAAGTGTCAAATTCTCAATGAGAACTTCTTGTATAACTTCCGGAACTTGTTTGCTCTCATCAAGAACAACAATGAAAGGAAAGATGACAATGATATGAGTGATTTCGACTCATTCAAGAAAGATTTTGAGCAGTTCATGAACGTTTTGGTGTCTGATCAGGCCAAAGGTATCACTTATCCACAAAACGATCATGGATCGCCATTGGTGGTCAACAACAAGACTTTCAAAGTCAACAACAAGTTGATATACACACTTCTCACCGCTCTCAAACCATGGGACTCACATCCTCAACTTCAGTTTGCCGTCAAGATCTTGAACTTCAATCAGGAGTTGGTGGCTCCATACATGAACTGGATAGTCACCTCGTCTGGAGGCTACCATGATCCCTCATTAACGTCATACTGGATTGGTCACACGTTACTTTATTCCGAGATTTTGAAGTCCACGTCCATTCCAGCACAAGCCGAAACACTTTCATTGGCTCCGCTCTCCAAAACCGCAATGACCGATTGTCTCTCTTATCCCAATGATTTGGTCAAGCAGCTAGGATTGCAGCTCATTCTTCTTCAACTCATTAAACTTACGCAGGTCTCAACTCCTCAACAGCTCTTGGTGGAGTCAGTTTTAGGGAATTTGCCAACACACGTGAGTTTTGTGCCCCTCATGACACATGAGAACAAGCTTATCAAATTGACGTCCACATTGGTCATCAAAAAAATGGAGCAGCTTATCCCCTCTTCTTCGTCGTCTGCAATTGTGTCGCTTGTAAGTCAGAACTTGGCAGCGTTGAATTTGGAAGAAGACGCCACCAACAGTCTTGAGTTAGTGATGCTTGACACTTACTTGTCCATCCAGTCAAACAACGACTTGAAGTGGTGGAACAAGTCGGCGAAAGGGAACTCTTTCTTCACTTCTTTGCTCAAGCTCTCCAATATCGATTTCCTCAAAACGAAAGTGTATAATATCTTGGAAAAGCTCACCCGGAGCTCGTTCATTTTTGGCAAGGATACATTGATTGAGTCTCCCATTTTAATGCTCGTCGAGTCAACTGCATCCTTCGTTGGATCCAAATCCTCCGAAAAGCTTTGGAACTGTCTCGATGAGACGATTTCGAGATCAATGAAGACGCCTTACAAGTATCTCGACAAGTCCCACATGGAGTTTGAGGACGTCAGTGTGTTCGTGGTTGCGCTTTTCGAGCAGCTTACCTTCATTCAAAACCTCAAAGGCGAAGAAGACATTTTGAGCTGGTTGCAAGATTTTACCAAGCGACTCGTGGTTATTGGAGAGTCGAAATCAGCATTATGCAAACTCGCAAAACACAACGACATTGACTTGCAAATTGACTCCAAGTGTGTGTTCAAAAAGGACAACATTATATCCAGATACGACTTTGCCGAGGCTTTGTTAGCTCTTAACCAAGCTGTTGCAATTTCCAAGGACAACCAGATTCTTGACCTCGCCACGAAGATCGGAGGTTATGTATCGGGTTCTGAATTGGAAGGAACGCAGCTTTTTGCGCATATAACCAGCCCGGAAAATCTTGAGTTCCTTGACAAAATCGCAGAGGAGAGTATCTCTCAGAGTGAAGCGCTAGCCATTACGATTTTCTCGGAGATTTATCAGCAGCTCAACCTCGATTTCTCAAAAACAAAATTGAACCAATTTATTTTCGAGAAGGCTCAGGTCGCCATGCCGAAGAAAAACCAGCTCATCCTCAGCAAATTCTTGTGGTTATTCACTGACGATCAGCTTACTCAGTTGACGAGGAACTTCGAAAATGCAAGTCTCACGATTGGTGTTTTCCAATTGGTCTGTGAGCGGAATATTGACGTCGTCCCTGACTTCAAGAAACTCACCCAGATTCAGTCGCCAGAGTTGCAACCAATCTTGCAGCACTTCAAGCACACCGTCGAAGATGCCGATGTGATTTTGTCTACTCCCTCTTTCCATTTCCTCTTGGAGGAAGAGAATGTTCAGATCTCCCAGTATTTGCTCGGTCTCAACAAAATCTCGGATGAAGTTCTCTACAGAGTTGCGCCAGTGGATAGTGCCAATGCGAATAAGCACAAGGAAAGAGTGATTGACTTGGCTCTCTCCATGTCGAACTTCCGCGAGTCTTTAAAGATTTTCACGGTGTATCCAAGCTGGTTCTCCTCTGAGGAGGTCTTGAATTTGGCATTTGCCCATGTGGCAAAATCGCCCAAAAGTGCAATGACTGCAGACTTCACTAAATTCGTCACTCTGTTTGTTGCATCTTTTGAAATCCAGGAGTCTGATGCAATTAAGGTGTGGCTTCAAAGAGCAATGATTTACATCACCAAGAAGTTCGCCGAATCACCTGAACTTTCGATAAATTTTGACGATTTCCTTGAAACTATCGTCGTTTTCATGACTTCCTTCAAGCAGTTCAGAATGAGGATACCAAAGAACATCATGAACACTCAATTTGAGGTGTTGCTCGCTCACAAGAGGTGGGTCACCAAGAACAAATACCTCGAATATGTGAATCAGATCCTCTTGGTGTCTGACCACAAGGCCCTCAATGCCGAGAAGCTCCTCCAAATTTTGGTCACCAATGAAACTAACGCATTGTGGAAACTTCCAAACCTTGAAAGTGCATCGATTCGTTTCCAAACTGCATTGTTGATCCGTGTGTTGTACAATCTTACCGGCCCCAGCTCTTCCACAATTACGCTTACGAACCAGATTCTTGCCTTGTATCTTGGCTCTACCAGAGCTGAAGATCTTTTACTCAAGGATGTTCTTGTTACAATTGAAGCTAAATCAGGAAAAACATGGGTGTCTAATGTGACGAACTGGGACTTTATCGACGAGATGTCCCAGAAGGAGATAGAGTTGGTCGGCGAAGAGAGGCTTATTATCAAAGACAAGTCGAACCTCGTTGTGGCACTTAACAAAACATTTGTTTTGAACACCGTCAAACGCATGGCGAGAGTTCCCGATATTCCCCAGAGCAAGAACTACCAGGCATACATTAACTTCCAACTGCAATGCTTCTCTGGCGAGTATCATGAAACCGTGTACGATTCCGAGTTCCTTCTTCTTGTCATCCTAAACAATGAGGAGCTTTTCACTGAGGAGGAAGGTAAGATCAAATTCAACTTGGCCAAGATCATTGATTCCGGCTTCTTGCAGTTCATTGTCATGTGCCTCTCCCTGGAAAGTACCGGGGATGTCTCGAAAGTGATCTTACATGGAATTCTCAAGTACCTCAGCAACACCGAAGATAACGTCAAGGACAAGAACATCATCAAGATCTATGTTTCTTCTATTTTGCACACTTTGCGGGTGTCCGACCACTCGATGCCATTGGTGTGGTACTTTATTGGTGAATTTGCCAACGTCATTACAAACCCTGGGCATTTTCTCTACGAGCATGTTTTCAGATTTGTCTTGTCCACGCCGCAGTTCCAACAATTTGAGATCCCTCTTTTCAAGACCATCAGCATGAGTTTGCCCAATGAGGATGCAACTGAGGAGGATAACTACTATAAGCAAGTCGCCTGGTTGATGGAGCTGTTGACCGCAGGAATCACGTCGTCTGCCGATCTTAAAGTTTTGCAGTACAGAGAAGTGATTGAGTGGGCATTCAATGTGTACAACTTGTCGTACTCATCTCCTGCGCTCAAATCCAAGATCTTGTGCTTCGTCCATCGCGTTCTGTCTCTCAAGGTCGAGGGAGTGGACTTGTTGCTTACGAAATTTGCTGGTTTCACCGCGTTGGACATGTCGAAGCGTGTTGCCCAAGGAGATTCATTCTCGAGTGCTCAGCTAGCATTGAACATCGACCAGATTGCCTTGAAAACAGGTATCGTGGCCGAAAACAGAAAGAGATTACGTGAATGGACCGATGGGAATGTGGTCAGAGCAGTCAAGCGGATCCACAATTGATTTCGTGCGATCTAAATGCCTCAAATCAATTCATTTTATAGATATAGTCATTTTCTAATGTATGCCACGCCGCATATGTCTAGTTTCTCAATTAACATAAAAGTATTGCAGGGTCAGGAATTGAAACAGTCATGAGAGCAATTTTGGAATCACATATCGCAGCCGCACTAAAATCTACAGACCGTCCTCAAAATACTCGCGCGCACATGCGACCATAACTCTGGTCGTGTGCGGGTCATAAGTCCCACAGCCAAAGTGCAGAGGATCACTGTGCACGTTGATCGATAAGAAAACCATCATCAGCTATGTCTGTATGTTTATACGTCGGGAACGATTGTCACGTGTTCCATAAGTTAAAAGTTGAGCACCACTAACGCGTCAAGCTTGGAAAGCTCACCCACTATGGTGTGGACTTGGTTCTTATTTCGATGATCCTAGCAGGGATTCACCGCAACACGGGTCTCGTTTTCGACACCTCTCACTTCTCCTCTGTGGATTTTCGCAAGTGGTTTGGCAAGTATTTGGCCTTTGGCGAGGTCTGTTACGACAGATGCGTGTCGATCTTGAAAGCCAGCGGGTACTTCAAGCAGAGAAATTTGGTGTTTGACTACGTCTCCAAGAATGCCGAGAAGGTGCTTAAGGACCAAACAGGCAGAGACTTGAGCGACTTCAAACAGGATTAGGAGATTAAGAAGGTTGATGGACGCGTCTCGGAGTAAATGGCTCTGATGACGCCATTACAGGTTGGAGCGAACACTTAAGTAGGCAGGTGTTCAATATATTCGCTCAAGTTTCACTCTTGAATCTTGGTCGGCAATTAGATCGCAGTGACGGGTCTCAAACCTCCATATGGGTATATGTGTTTATGTTGAGAGGATTCCTTCCTGGATACATCTTTTAAGTGTTGCTTCCTCTTTAAAAGAGTAGCAGTCTCTCTGAACTCCTACTGTACAATATCATGTCTATTTCTTCAAACGACTCCTTCATCAAAGTGGCTCAAATGTGGCGACAACACGTCGACACGAACTGATCCACAATTTTCAATGTCCTTCTTGATTGAACCCAACTTTGAGGTGTCTTCTTTCCAAAACTCTGTAGAACGCTGGCCCTGAGCTTGTATATGGCACCAATATGGATGAGCACCACATATTGCAGGGTTTTCCGGATATTTTGGCATTTGAAATCTTTGTGCTTATAATATGTCTGGTACCAATCTCAGAAAATTTCAATAAGTGCGGGTACTGGGGCCCATTTGGATTGGAAGAAGGGAATTAAAGGCAGCCTGGAGATATTAAGGTTCATCTGCAGGACGATAAGGACCACCAATAACGGACTCTGGAAGCCCACACACAAGCGAGACGCAAGTCGCTAATCCATTATTTTGTCAAGGACTCATATGTTTCGTTGGGGATTGTTTTTTCCTTTGTTCCACGTTTCCATGCCGAGGATATCCAAACACACAAGACCTCACATCAGACAAGATAATCCTCACGCAATAAACCGATTTCGGCTCCCGAGAATGCTTCATCCCATGCCTCGTTTTATTGATCTCCGCTTACTGCATGCTTACATTTCACACTTCGAAATAAGTATAATCGCAATCTTCACTTCAAATTGCACATCTATAAACCAAAGCGCATCCCCATTAGATAGTGTACCGGAACAATGGGTTCTCCTTGTCGGTCAAGTCAGCAAACTCGTGATTCTCGATCTGCTCAAACGCAGCCTTTTCGTCGCTTGCAATGGCATCTCTCTTCTTGTTCTCACGAACGTACAAATACCAGAGAAGAACCATACAGACTGCACTCACCGAAGAGCAGCCAACCATAGCCGCCTTGGCACCTGAGTAGTTTGGTGCTTGGGTTGTAACAAACGTCTGGGGACCAATCAAGTTACCCACACAGTAGCCGATAAGGAAAATGGCATTCACAGTGACTTTCTTGGTGTGGCCAGCCACATTCAGCGCAATGGAAGACAAAATGCAAATGAACGTCAAGGGAGACATCGAGTACAATGAGTAACCAGCAAACTGCGCCTTTGTGCTCGAGGCGAATGCCAACATGCAAAGGTACACCACTGTGAGGAAAGCCACAAGGGTTGCCCAAAACATTCTCGATGGGTAGAACCGGTAGAAGTAAGCAAACAACGTGCATCCCACCACCTCAATGGCACCACCAATCATGCCCATTAAAAGCGTTTGCAGGGTTGTGTATCCCAAAGATTCGTTAAGCAAGATACTGCCGAAGTTTGTGATACCACCATTGGGGATATCGGACGCAAGCGCGATAGTGAAGAAGATCCAAGTCTTCACGTCGGTCAACGCCTCAATGAACTGGGACTTCTTGAAGTGCTTGTTACCAAAACCCTGCTGGTTGTCTCTGATTCTCTCGACCACCAATCTCTTCTCGTGCTCGGTCAAGAACCACGCGTCGGTTGGCTTGTTTGGAATGTGGAAGAAAATGGCAATTCCCAACACAATTGTGATGCATCCAGTGACGATGAAAATAATCTTCCATGCCTCCAACGAGTAGTTGTCCTGGTGCTTGTACAAGTTGTATGAGATCGCACCAGAGCCCAACAAGGTACCCACACCGTTGAAGGAAAACCAGAGGGCCGTTCTGAGGAAAACCTCCTCTTTCTTGTACCACTGTGAGGTGACAATGACAAAAGCTGGAGTGACAGCACTCTCGAAGGCTCCCAAAATAGTTCTCAACGCAATGAAGCCAGCATATTGTGGCACGGCATGCAAACAGAGAATGACACCCCAAATGACAATGTAGATCGAAACAGTGGTCACCACTGGAAACCTCTGAAGCGACATCGCAGCTGGGAATTCAAACGCCAAGTACCCGAGATAAAACGCCGAGCCTGTCCACGAGTACTGGTCGCCCACCATGTGCAAGTCCTTTCTCAACCCCAAGATGGCGGCATACGAATTGGATAACTTGTCCATGAACTGGGTAGCGTACAAGAGACAGATAAGCGGAAGAAGGAACAAGTCGATTTTGCGCAACAACTTGCGGTCAGTATCAGCGTCGAGCTCAACTTTTTCGCCGTCAAGAGCGAACTTCATGGCTTCGTCAACATCGCCGGTGATCTCAACAACCTTTCCGGTGTGAGGGGACATCACGGTGGTAATGACATGGTCTTTGTTCTGCGACTCGATGTCGTCAACGGTGATGGACACCACCGATTGCAAGTTCTTTTCTGCGTCCAGCATTGAGAATGGTGGGGTAAGAAAACTGTTAGATATTGGGGTGAATTTATACAATTTGCGGATCGTGCCCGGATATCTAACCTGTACGGACTGCTATCTGGAGGAAGGGCGTTATCGGCTTATCGCACGCCTAGAAAAAACCGCGCAGGAATTGACAGTTGGCGGGAATTTGACGTGGAAGGAGGAATTTAAAAGCCAAGACAAAGGGAAAAAACGCAACAGAATAATGTCAAGGAACTGAGAGGGCCCAGAAACCAGTCTCCAGCGGTTTTCGCTGGCTAATCCTAACCGAAAATCTTTTGAATTGTGTGGCGGCATCTAGGAATTCCGCGCGTTGAGAGCGTGGGCTCGGCATTTAGAGGGTACCTTTCCTATAATCGTCTCCATTAGGAAATCCGATGAACAGCGGATTTTCAATGGACTATCATGCATGATCTCGTCAACTCTCCCGCTTTATCAACCCGAACAGAAAGCCTATTCTTGATTCCCATCGCCGACTAAGACTGGCGTGGTGCCTGTTCAGGTCCAACTGGTTATACCGCAGTCGCTGGAACCAGACTTATACATCTAAACGTGCTAGGAGTGAGGCCAATATTAAAATCACAAAGCCGCGCATTGTTCCATATATGCTGATCCGCGGAAAGGGAAGCAAATGCGCCCATGTAATTCTTGGCTAGTCAAGCTTCCCATTGTCGCCCGTTCATTCATGGCAAGTATCGCTGCTAGTTCCAGCCGTCAAATTCGCTGATGTCCAGTGGGGTATCGTAAATCTTGTCGGCATTTTACTCTGAGATCAAGCAGACATTTGTCATTATCTGAGTAGGCGGATACGGCCAACATTAAAATTTCAGGCGGTGGCCCACTCCAAACGGCATTTCATCCTCAGATCAGGTTATCGCGTCCAATGGTTGCATTCCCGCTAGCGGATTTGCTTATCCGGAGTGCAGGCGTCGCGAAACTCCTGATCGCAAGGCTGGCCGATTTTGACTCCACCACACTTCTCATCGGTCACGTGCATGCCAGGGCCGAATGACGCACAGATCTTGGATCGAGCCTCACGCTTGCTATACACGACAATCTCCACACTTTCTGGGGAAAGACAAATTGGTACGTTGATCTTCATTACGGTTTTCTCATTACACATTGAAAAATGCCTATCAGTGAGATCAGATATCAAGCGAGATGTTTCAGATGCATTGAGCTGCTACAATCCCATGTTCAGGTCATGAAAAACAGACACCGCCATTTACCAAATCATACGTACTAACCCCATTCGAATGTCCGTGCAGGAGAACCTTGTCGAGTACTTCAATAATGCAATTGAACTCGAGCAGAAATGTGACACGCTATTAACAGACTCATATCTCAAGGCGTACTCGCCTAAAAAACTTGCCAACTACGGTTTGGCGGTCACGAACTTGGTCATGACAAATATGCGCACTGCTCTCGGAGGGAAAACGGTGATCGAGTTGGGTTTGGACGCGGCATTTTCGAAGCAGGATGATGAGATTCAGCAAGGGTCCTTGAGAGTTGGCGATATTGTGAAACTTGATCGCATGGCCTCTTCAGCGTCAAATTCCAAGCCTGACGCCAACGAGAGTTCTGCTTTGGAGGGAGTTATAGTGAGATTCACCAGCAAATCCATAAGCGTCTCCGTCGAGGAAGACACCTCAGATGAGAGTTTGATGGGCTTATACAATAACACTGGCAACACCAACATTCGCATGTGGATTGTGAAGCTCACAAATTCAGTCACATATAAGCGGATGTTCCAAGCAATGAAGAAGCTTGGGGCTCTCAATGACCAAAATAAAAGTGCTGTGCTTCGAATTCTTCTAGGGGAGTCGAGATTTATTCCTCGAGAGCGAACCAAAGTGAAAACAAAATTTTTTGATCCCACCTTGAATGACTCTCAGAAGTCTGCGATCGAATTCGCCATCAGCATGTCCCCTATCACCATCATACATGGTCCACCTGGGACGGGTAAGACGTACACCTTGATCGAGTTGATCAAGCAGCTCACATTCAATCACAAAGAAAGAGTATTAGTGTGCGGAGCATCGAACATTTCTGTTGACAATATTTTGGAGCGACTTTCGTCTGTATTCAGTGGAGATGACTCGGAAGCTGACGGAGACCTGGCCCACAAACGAAGCAAAAAGAAGAAAAGCTCGTCCAAGGCTGGAAATCCCGAGAAGTTGGTGAGAATAGGACATCCTGCCAGGCTCCTCGGGTCGAACTTGAAGCACTCGCTAGATGTGTTGTCCAAGACGTCATATTCCGGCGAAGGTGGTGACAATCAGATGATTTTGAAGGACATAGAAAATGACATCGGTTCCATCCTCGGTCAAATCCGGAAATGCAAGCGATATGGCGAACGGAGAGCGCTTTGGGCAGAACTAAAGCAGCTCAAAAGGGAATTACGCCAACGAGAAAGGAAGATTGTCCATGACTTGCTAGTCAATGCTCAGGTGGTCCTCTCTACGCTACATGGAGCAGGTTCCAACGAGCTTATTGCATTATACAAAGATCAAGAGTTTTCGCCCGAGAATCCGTTATTCGACACCATCATTATTGACGAAGTTTCGCAGTCATTAGAACCACAATGCTGGATTCCCTTGGCTACTCACTTGGGGTGCAAGAGGTTGGTCATTGCTGGTGACAATAAGCAGCTTCCTGCTACTGTGAAATCTAAGGAAGAAGCAAGCGTGGGGGGTGACAAAGGTGCGCATATTGCTGATCTAGAGTTCACGTTGTTTGACCGCTTGGTTGCAGATCATGATGGAAACGACTACCGCAAACTTCTAGATGTGCAATACAGGATGAACACAGAGATCATGAAGTTCCCATCGGAGAAACTTTATGAGAAAAAACTCAAGGCAGCAGACTCCGTGAAAGATATCCTTCTAACAGACCTACCCAACGTGGAATCTACGGACGAAACAAGCATACCTTGCGTTTGGTATGATACACAGGGCGGAGAGTTCCCGGAACAAACAAGTGAAGACGACGTGAAATCGGCACTCAGTGCATCTGCCGGTTCAAAATACAATGAGATGGAGGCCCTTGTTGTTGTTCAACATGTCAAAAAGCTCATTGAAGCAGGTGTGCAGCCGGAGTTGATCGGTGTGATTTCACCCTACAGTGCTCAGGTGTCCACTCTCAAGCGTTCGTTGGCCACCGAGTTCGACAATAAGATTGAAATCGCAACCGTGGATGGTTTCCAGGGGAGGGAGAAGGAGGTAATTGTGGTGTCGTTGGTGCGGTCGAATGATCAGCGTGAGGTCGGGTTCCTCAACGAGTCTCGCCGACTCAATGTGGCCATGACTCGTCCAAAGCGACACCTTTGTATTGTGGGAGATTTGGAACTCATGGAGCGATGCGGACTGGCGTTCTTGAAAGACTGGGCTCTATTTGTCGATCAGCATTTCGAGGTCAGATATCCTGATTTAGGAGATTATTAGCTACATGAGCTGGGGTTCGGTGCAGCTTGCAGATCGCCGTCTCGATAGTGGTTCTGGCCAAAAATTTTGAGCGTTTGCATTTTTGTGGCATCTGGAACTTCTACGTCAGAAGAGGTGGGTTTGTTACTGGAATGATGACGTTTTACGCAATCATGACGTTCGACGCACTGTTGCAAGAATTCATAACAACCGCATAAGCGATCTGAACAACGTCTTTCTCGATGCTTAGCCAGGATTTCCCACTGCTCTATCATCTCGGGCCCAGGCTCAGCACACTAGCCAGCGCCGAGCCCGGATCCTACGTTTTCACCGCACACGTTGTGCGCCGAGGCGCCTTCCTGTGTCATGCACACGTTTTAATTGCAAACCGTTGGCAGTAGCACCTAGAGGTCATCGCAAAAAAAGAAACTATGATCACGGCCTTCCAGGCATGCTGAGCCACTACGGGTCTCGAATATCGTTCGGTTGCTCTTCGGTGTTCGACCGGAATATTCGTCGGAGAGTGGAATACAGCAGCACAACGGCCAAAGAGTGACCTCAACAGCCAAGAGTAGAGCGGGTACCTCGCGCGTCGTCCAACTCCTTCGGTTTGTGTGCACGCCTGATGTTGATTTCTCGCGCGAATCTGCCAGGGGAAACGGTGGCATCTCGCATTTGGACGGCATATAGCGCAGGCATGCCGCGAGAATTGCATGGGTACGCGATATGAAACGTATAACCTGGCCAGGTTGCGGAGAAATGGCCAAGCGAGCGATTTTTTTGTCACTGTCATTCTGTTTTGAATCGCGTCAATCTAGCTGACTTTCCCAACTACATTATATATATCTGTCCGCTCCGCATCATTCGCTTGGAACTTCAGACAATTGTTCTCGTCCATTCCTTTACTATACTATCTTTGAAACAATCATGAAGCTCTCTGCTTTCGCTTGCGCTGCCTCGCTTGCCTCCGTGGCCATGGCCAATACCGTCTTCGTCACGAGATTACACTACATCACTGTGGATGCCAACGGTGACATCGTGGGAAGTGCCGTCTCCATTGAAGAAGCTTCTGGAACTGGCACGGCTAACCAAGACGATGTTGTCGTTGTCACCGTGGATGGCTCGAGTACCTCGCTGTCATATGTGCCAACCACTTTGCTGACGGTCTCCTACAGCTCTGCGAGCTTGGAGGCTGCCAAGGCTGCTGCCGATACGACTACGCCAACCACTTCTTCGTCAAAGGCTACAAGTACTTCTAGCTCGGCTGCTGCTGCCACTTCGAGCTCGTCGTCCAGCTCTGGAATTTATGCCGACATTGCCTCCTCTGGTGTGGACGCGTCGTTTGCCAAGGAAATGTTGGATATCCACAACGCCAAGAGAGCCCTCCACTCTGCTGGCGAATTGTCGTGGGACACCACGGTCTACCAGTATGCCCAGGCTTACGCTGACAAGTACACTTGTGGCGCCGACTTGAAGCACAGCGGAGGCAAATACGGTGAGAATTTGGCAGTTGGCTATGCTGATGCCACCTCTGCGTTCAACGCGTGGTACGGGGAGGGAGACAACTACGACTACTCCACTGCCACTGTGCTTGACCACTTCACTGCTATTATCTGGAAGGGCACCACTAAGCTCGGGTGTGCATACAAGACATGTGACTCCGGTAAGTACATCATCTGCTCCTACGACCCAGCCGGCAACATTGTGGGCTACGGTAAGGAGAACCTTTTCGCCAGTTAGTCCTGCGATTTCGTTCGCTAGTTAGATTTATGTTGACTTAAAAGCTCTGATTTCATGACTGTGAGTGTAACAGTAAGGAGGTATAGCAAATCCTCATTTGCAGGATGTGCCCAGTAGAGAAAATTGGGTCCTTTTTATTTGCTTTCGAGTCCAGGCTAAAATGGATAGGCCGAAAATAAATAAAAAAAAATAGAAGTACGCAAATAGAAGTAATCATAGCCATAGAGGATCTTCTCCGTAAAAATGCTTGTATGCCGTCTGAGGGTACTAGGTCTCAAAAATGTGACTATCAGTAAACGCTATGGAGCTGAGCTTGACGAGCCATTAGGATGGATCTCGGTAACAGTACAAATCCTGAAGGAAGCGCTTCCAGCAACGACTTCGATGCGTCATTCAACGCAGATTCGAATCTCAAGAACGAGGAGTTGGAAATGGAGGAGCTTCTAAACAAGGAAGATGATGGTGACCCTCAGTCCGACAAAAGTTCTGCCCTGAGAAAACGCACAGCAAGAGCATGTATACGATGCCGTTTCAGACACACTCGGTGTCCGGGTGGTCAACCGTGCTCCAAATGCTTTTTGGCCAAAACGAAGTGTGAATACGTGGAATTCGAGAAGAGGCTTGTGGTGTCGAGGAAGTATCTCTATAAACTCCAAGACGACATTGCAAAGCTCAAAAAGGAAAATGCCTCCCTTCGCAACAACATTCGTGAGGAGGAAGCGAAAAGAATGTCGATTTCCGCCTCACTGGCCGATCTTGGGTCAACTGGCCTGACCCGCAATGGATTGCCAACCTTCGGCACCACGCGCAACGAGAGTGGCTTAACAAAGGGAGACACTCCAGAACTCTGGCCAGCTTCTGATGATGATCTCCAGAATGAGGTCATTCATCCGTCTTTGGACAAATACGGTCGGCTCATCCAGTCGAGAACAGGAGAGAAGTTGTATGTGGGACTGTCATCCATGACTTTGTTCGGTCTTGAAATTCAAAATATGGCCCCTACATTCCCCTCTTCGACTTTGTTGCACCCGAACTCGTCTGCCACAACCCCTACTGACTCACCTCAAAGGCAATTCAACGCTTTCCCAGGATCAAACTCTGAGTCAGGCTTTTCCGACGTCAAAAGAGAAACCAAGATTTTGGAGAAAGAGGGCAACGCCTATAATATCACTCTCGCGAAAACGAACACACGTCCAGGTCTATCTGTCAATTTCACACTACCGTCTTACTCCTACGCCATTCTTCTTGTTGACACTTTCATCAACTACAATGACGGTTGCTTCTATTTTTTCAATGAGGGTTTGGTCAAGAAATTTCTCATGAATCTTTACTCAGGAAACGCTTCAGAGAACAAAAAGATTATCAAAAGGAATATTTCGCCCAACATTGGTCCTGCCGACGATGAGAATACCATTAAAAAAGACACCGATGACGACACCATATTGGAGACAATCTGGTTCTGCAAGATTCTTTTGATTTTTGCTATTGGAGAAATGTACCTTGGAACAGAGTCCGATACCCATCTTAGCAATTCGAAGAAAGAAACGATCATGAATTACGGAAAGAAGAAGGCGAGACGTCAGGCAGCTGGTAAGAAAAACACGCTTCCGGGGTCTGGTTTTTTCTATCAAGCATCTGAATTATTCACGGGACTCTTCGCATCGGGCGCTATAGACAACGTCACTAAAGACGGCGGAATTGAAGTCATGCTTCTTTATGCATTCTATCTTCAAGTTGCTGATTGCACAATTGCATCGTACTTCTATTTCGGTATGGCGTTGCGTTCAACTTTGATCCTTGGTTGGCATGTGGATGCTGATATGGAGAACATCAACCGATTTGAATTGGAACACCGGCGCCGGATTTGGTGGACCGTTTACATGTATGAAAGAATGTTATCTTCAAAGGCCGGTTTGCCTTTGAGTTTCGCGGATGATAGTGTTTCCACAGAACTACCGTTCGACTTCAAAATAAATCTCGATGATTTCCCACGAGATGCGAACGATGTTAGGGGATACTACATTTTCCCCTCCGCCGAATACATCAATAATTGTGTGACGATCACTCAGATCAATGCTATCATCTTGTCCTCACTTTACACCAAACAGCCGACTGCGAACATCTTACCTGTTGTGTCAGATCTTGTTCAACGATTGTTCAAGTGGAAGAATTCGCTTCCTGACTTCTTGCGCGTCGACTTCTCGAAGGAAGACGTGAAAATTTCAAGATTAATTGTCAATTTGATGACAGAGTATTTCCAAGGTATGAATTTGGCTGTTCGTCCTTTGCTATTTCATTTTGCGACGAAAAAGCTCAAAGAATTACAGGTCCAAAATCATACGAATCGATATGTCGATCTATCGAAGTACTCTAAGAATGTCCTCACGCTATTGAATGCCTCATTCCAAGCTTCTATCAACACTATCAAATGCATCTGGGCCCTCATGCCGCAAAATATGGTTGCTCTATTCGGTTGGATGGATCGTGAATACCTCTTCACGTCAGCTTCGACATTAATCCTTTTCAATGCTTCAATTGGTGTTCATGATGCCACAAGAGTTCACTTAGACCATGCTTTGACTGTTTTCAACAAGATGAAGAAGCTTGGGAACTACCCTGCAGCGTTGCGTCGGGCTCAGCTACTCAAGTTGATCAAAGTTCTTGACTTCAATGGTGTTATGCAAGACCTCCTCCAGAAACATGATGATGAGGTGAAGACGTCTCTGGCGGAAGGTTTCGGAGGAGATGCTGAAGGCAATCCATTTGGGGATGCAACCCCTTTCCGTGAAGCTGTCAATTCTTCTCGTTATAGGCAACCCGTCCCCACTGCGGGTTCCCGTCACGTCATTCCTGAACCTCTACGCTCAGATTTGGATTTTATCCAATTTAACGGGCCGGTTCCATCCTCAACGCGGCCCTCTTCAAACAGGCATACGCCTACCATACCAGCCTCGGCCAATTTAACCAACGAGGAAGCATTCCAATTCAATAATCATATCAGCGAGCAAAGCGTTGGAAGTGGTTTCTTTCCAAACCCGGATCTTGCTGGTATAGAGGGTGTCACATACCTAGATGAAGAGCAGCAATTATGGAACGAAATTACCAACGATGCTGTGTGGTTACAACCCTCGGGACTTCCAAACACGAATCCGCCTCGTAACGAGTTCGCTGCTTCGCTGTTTGGAAATGATTTTGCAAACGTTAGAGGACAGGCCAATAATGGCCCCAATATTCCATCACAAAACTCCATGAGTAATGTTGTTGGCGCATACAGCGACATCATCAACCTGGAATTTCAAGAAGATGCGTTTTACGATAATGTGTGAGTGACTATATATTGACGGGAGTTTGATTGGCATCTTATTAACTGGTATTGATACAGCCTCTCAATCGATTTTCGGAGGATAATGAATAGTGAAACTTGGTAGACAAATGACAAGGCGATGTAAGTTTAAGGACAGCAAGAGTACTAAAAGAATCCCATAGAGAATTCGTTGTTTCCACCTTGCTGCAGAAGAATTTGTTGGGGCGAAATCAGCATTGGTGGCCCATTCTGGTTGATGGAGTCCATTTGGAAGTTTCCTGATCCAACATCACTCGCACTGAAGCCTGCTGTGTCAGTTAAATCTTTGTTAACAGGATCTAACGAGAAGCCCTTGAGTGGTTGTTGCGAAATCAGAGGATTGATCGGAGCTCCATTTCCTTGAGAGCTCCTTTGAGAGGGAACATTCATCGGAGGAGAGTTAAACTGCTGATGAGATTGACCCTGTCCCATACTAAACTGTGAGAAGGACTGCTGCTGTTGCTTTTGGAGTTGCAGCTGGGGATGTGGAGGTCGTTGTTGTTGTTGAAGAGGTACTTGCTGCTGGATAGGCATTTGCTGTTGATGCTGGACCTGAAATTGTTTTGCTTGTTGCTGGTTAAGCTGGGACTGTTGGCCCTGCGGTTGTTGCTGACCTTGCAGAACCTGCCTTCCCTGAAACTCGACTGGTTGTTGCAGCTGCTGTTGTTTCATTTGCTGAATCTTCATCTTCAAGAACTGGATTGCTTCCGGATATAAGTCGTGAAGACGCTTATATAACAGCTTGAGCTCTGGCATCTCCACTGGAGCGGTAAGGATAACCGGAAATTGGAGCCTGTTTGGCTGTTGAGCCGCTGCCTTGTTGTGGTACAGGTCATTAATGTAGGACAAGACGCTTAAGTTGCATTGTAGTCGACGGTTCAAATTGTTATATTGATCCAAGATGTTTTGTCGGGATTGATGCAGCATTCTTTGAATGGTTTGCTGATTGCTTAGGATGGTGACATAAATATTGTATGCTTTCTTAATTAGCAGCGAGTTAATTAGAAGGAGCACCGTGACCCGGTCGCGATCCTGATCAATCTTCCTGGGACTAGACATTAATCACGTATTAGATATTCACTCGATGTCCTGCAAATTTTCGGCTGTTTTTGTTTGGTTTTCGGCTTATCCTTGAGATTGATAGGCAGTAATAATTTTTGGTCCGCGTACGTCTGCGACTTACCGCGAACGGCATTTCTAATTAGCCGCAACTATCATGTGTGGTGACGACCAAAGAAAATTCACATCGTTGGCTGTTCTCAACATTTATATAGTGTGACAGTTTTGAATCTCCGAGATCCACGGTCCTGGATTTGGCTCGTGAAGTAATGCGCTAACTTTCGTTGTAAATTGGGACCAACCAGTATTTTACAGTGTATGTATTATTACGTCCTCACAACTTGTTGGTCAACTCTGGAACAGCCTCGTTAAGATCAGCAACCAAACCAAAGTCAGCAACACTGAAAATTGGGGCTTCTGGGTCCTTGTTGATAGCGACAATAGTCTTAGAGTCCTTCATGCCGGCAAGATGCTGGATAGCACCCGAAATTCCAACGGCAACGTATAATTCGGGAGCAACAATCTTTCCAGTTTGACCAACCTGCAATGAGTTGTCGCAAAAGCCAGCATCGACTGCTGCTCTTGATGCACCGACAGCAGCGTTCAACTTCTCAGCCAAAGGCTCAATTAAGGCACGGAAAGTCTCTTCGTTTTTGAGCCCACGACCTCCAGAAACAACTCTGGTGGCAGACCCAAGCTCTGGTCTCTCTGACGTGATTAAGTGCTCCGAAACAAATTCGGTTCTGTTTCCAGATTCGGATGACAAACTGACCTCCTCAACTGGAGCACCCAGGCCAGACAACTCTGCAGGAGGGAAGGCAGAAGCTCTGACAGAGAGAAGGATTCTCTTGTCGTTTGTTTTGACCGTGGCCAAAGCATTCCCCGCGTAGATAGGTCTAACAAATGTATCGGCAGATTCGACTTTAGTGATATCTGAAATTGGCTGAGCATCAAGCAAAGCTCCAAGTCTAGGTAAGAACGACTTTCCATTAGCACTAGCTGGAGTTACAACATGAGTAAAGTTCTTGCTCTCAACTAGTTCCTTGAATAACGGAGCCAATTCCTCCGCAAGGTAATGCTTGTAATTGTCACCCTTGGCTAATAGAACAGTAGAAACTCCGTCGATCTTGGAAGCACTTTCAATGGCCTTCTCACCCTCTGGTCCGGCCAAAATGGCGGTGATTGGTTTTCCAAGTGCCTTGGCTGCAGAAATTGCGGATAAACTCGATGGGGAAACCTTCCCTCCCGCAGCTTCAACGAAGGCCAACGTGTCCAACTTCACCACAGACTGGGAGAATAATCTTCTGCTTGTCAATGAGCGCAACATTACTGCGTTGATTATGGTGGTGTATTGTAGACTTCGTGAATCTTAAAATTTTCAGGGACTCCCTGTGCAGAACAGGCCGGTGTCGGACAAACCGGGGTAGGTGAGCCATGAATTTTCTGCTATTTTTTTTCACTTTAATGATTCCAAGAACGTCAGAGTCTCGTATTCTCCTAGGAATGTCTTCAATTCCACGCAACCTCGCTGATCGCTAATTGTTTGAGTACTTTCCCTCGATCTCCGAATTCGCAGAAACGAAACTTATGAGTACCAAAGGAAGTTGCAGCAGAGAAGATGGCACTGTTTTCGAATGATTACGGTACTGGCTCATGAATGAATGACAATCGAATCTCTCCGTGCATTTTGGAGTCGAACACACAAAGCAGCCACTTGCATTTTGAGTGTTTGAGAAGTTCGACTATATACTCATCTGCCAGAATATAGTTACTAGTTTTGTCAACTTGTTTTCAAGTCTCCTCAGCTACCCTTGCGGATGCTTGAAAAATCCTGGATTGTGAATCGTTCAGTATGGAGGCTCCGTTGTTGGCCCAGGAAGGGAAATCTCCGCAATAACTTCCGCTGCGGCTGGTCCCCAAACGTGATACGTTCACGTGCTGCAATTTGACATCTTTCGTGCGGTTACAAGCACTGAAGCACTAACAGGCAACGTATAGTTCCCATTGAAGAAAGATCACACTGTTCATCGAGAGCTTTTGCGTTTGACAGAAGTGGGTCGAAATCAAGATGATAAATGGCGGGCGTGGTGAAGGCTCACAAGGGGATAAATTCCGGGCTCAGGCTCTGTCCCCAACTCCAAGTACGAGGCACATTTCTACTAGAAGGTTGAACATTGAGCGGGAACCTTTATTAAAGAACCATAACAGTGACTATTTATCCTTTGGAACTTCCTCGGGTTCAAAGTCCCAGCCTAAAAACCTCGCTGACTCAGACCACCACTCGGAAGAATCCATTGTCGTGCAGCGAGTGAGTCCAATGGAGACCAGTGAGAGTATCATTTACATTCCTCCTGATGCTTCCGATAGGAGAGATCCGGGGGTGAAGGATCAGCTTGCCGCGTATATCCCAGTTTCAAGGAATGATACACCAGAATGGCGAATTTTGTTTCCATACTATTTGCCTATTTTGTCATGGGTGACTGAGTACTGCTCAGAATACTTTGTGGGAGACTTAATTGGAGGCGTATCTCTCGCAACTTTCCAAATTCCCTTGGCAATTTCCTACTCAACGTCACTTGCAAAGGTGCCTATAACGTGCGGTCTATACTCCCTCGGTGTTGCACCCTTGATCTACATGCTTCTTGGATCTGTTCCTCAAATGATTGTGGGACCTGAAGCACCAATCTCATTGATTGTTGGTCAGGCTGTGGAGCCTCTTCTTCACCATTCAAAATCTGATCTTGATCCTGTTGACTACGTTGTGGTGATCACATTCGTCAGTGGAGCAACCTTGCTCGGATTTGGTTTGGGGAGGTTCGGATTCTTGGACAACGTATTATGTGAATGTCTTTTGAAGGGTTTCATCTTTGGAGTTGGCGTTGTCATGGTGATTAATTCTTCGATTTCGATGCTTGGTCTATCTGGGCTTCTCGAGAAGGTTATTAACGATCTGACCGATATGGATATACATTCGCCCTTCGACAAACTTAAATTCTTGATAGCACATTATCGGGAGTGTCACAGGCTCACACTTTGCATAAGCTTGGCTGCATTTGCTACGATATTGTTGATTCGTCGTTTCAAGTCCCTCGCCACAAGATCGAAGTCGAAAATACTTAAGCGGGCGGTGTATTTTCCGGAGATTTTGTTGGTCGTGGTAGCAAGCACAATCCTTTGTCATAAGCAAAAATGGAATCATTCCGGTGTCGACATTGTGGGTTCAGTCGATAATGTTGATACCTCAGTGCCTATTTTCAACCCGCTCTCTCCATCGAGTTTGTCGTTATTCAAAAGACTTGCCACGTCAGGATTTGTGTGTGCTATGTTGGGTTTCTTCGAGTCAACAACAGCTCTGAAGTCATTGGGTTCGCGCTACGAGTTGCCAATTTCTTCAAACAGAGAACTCGTAGCTCTTGGTACTATTAATGTTGTCGGAAGTATTTTTGGAGCACTTCCGGCATTCGGTGGTTATGGAAGATCAAAAATCAATGCGAGGTCTGCCAAAACCACAACATCTGGGGCTATCATGGGTGTACTCTCGTTGGCTACAGTTGGCTCGGTGCTCAAGTATTTGCACTACATCCCCAAATGCATTTTGAGCGTGATAACGGCTGTGATTGGAATTTCCTTGATGAGTGAGGCGCCCGCCGAGCTTGCTTTCCATTGGAGAAGTCGAGGGTTGGATGAACTAATAACCTTCTCGATTACCGTTATCACAACTCTCTTCTTCTCGATGGAGGCGGGGATTGCGGTTGGTTTGATTTACCTGTTGATAAGAGTCATTAAGAACTCCGCTGAATCCAATATCCAAATTTTGGGCAGAGTTCCGGGGACCAATACATTTCTTGATGCAGACCTTGCCAATGACATGCCTCTAGATGAGGGTGAGGTCTACAAGAGAGGTTCAGTTCCGGGAAATGGTTGCGAAAACGGATTTGAAAAGCGAGTTTCCCAGTTGAATTTGTTCACAGACAAGTTCCGACCACTAAATTATCAGGCTCTAGAAGAAATTGAGGGATGCCTAATCATCAAAATTCCGGAACCCTTGAAATTCACCAACGCCAGTGATTTAAGCTCCAGACTCAAAAGAATTGAATTGTATGGGTCGGCGAAGGCGCATCCTGCCCTGAAGAGGAGCAGGGACGCGTCCATGACCAAATACATGATCTTTGATCTTGAAGGCATGTCTGACATTGACTCCTCTGCAGCACAGATATTGAAGGACTCTCTTTCTGCCTACCAACAAAGAAACATTCGTTCTTTTTTCGTTCGAGTGAGCAAAAATCGTCAGTTGAGAGAGAGGTTAAAAAATACTGGCATAGCAATGATGTTGTCAGAAGATTTGAGGGCCATGAAATACTACGAGATGCGAGGACATTCATTGTGGCACAAATTTGTTGGCAGCCATGGCCTCAACGATAATCACATAGACGATGTGTTGAATTCCCTTCACTACAACCAGGGCCCTAATCGAAATCATGTTCTGCCAGTCGAGTCATTCGCAGAGACAATGATTGAAAGCTCGTCGCTGCCATACTTTGAACACATCAGAGAAGCACTCAAGGTGGTCGACTTTTATGAGCTGCACTATCCATTTGACTCAAATACGGTATAGACTATTTATTTTGCAAAACCATGTTTCCTGCATTGTAGTAATAATTAATGGAGAGTCGAGTCGCGTAGCCCAAATTATCACTAGAATAAACCAACAATGAGTGACGAGCAACAAGAGGTCAACATAAAGGACGAGTATGAGTTATGGCGTAAGAACTGTCGCTACATGTACGAGTTTGTCAGTGAAACTGCTTTGACTTGGCCCTCACTCACAGTTCAATGGCTTCCGACACATCATATTGATCAAGTGATCGAAGCGAAGTTGCTTTTAGGCACTCACACTTCTGGAGAGGACACGAACTACTTCAAACTTGCCTCAACTCAGTTGCCTAACCTGAACTTTGTCGCTGGAGAGGGAACGAAGCCGAAGGCAAACTTGAAAATCAAAATCACCAAGAAGTTCGAAACATCAAGTGAGGTGAATAGAGCTCGATACATGCCACAAGATTCGAACACAGTGGCAACTATCAATGGGAACGGAGAAATCGACTTGTTTGATTTGGCACAGGGTGAATCCCTTGCTCATTTCAAGCCACATTCAGAGAATGGATACGGTTTGTCATGGAGTCCCTTTGAAAAGGGTCTTTTACTTTCATCGTCTGACGACCATAGCATTGCTTTGTCTGATGTCAATAAAGTTAGTCAAAACAATGAAATGGTTTTCAAGTCTGAAATGCATGATGATATTGTCAACGATGTGAAATGGCATTCTTTTGATCGGAATTTATTTGGTTCAGTATCTGACGATCTGACGGTGTTGCTTTACGACATGAGGACACCGAAGAAGTCGGTCGCCTCGTATTTTAGCGATGGCTCAAAGGGTATTAACTCGGTTGCCTTTTCGCCCTTCTCGAGAAACTTGTTGGCTGTTGGAGACACCAATTCCAACATCATATTATTAGACCTTCGAACTATGACTAGCTCCAAGAGCAGCCGTGGTCAACTACACACTATGATGGGGCACGGAGATGCGATAACCTGCTTGGAGTTCTCTCCGCATCATGATGGCTTTCTTGCGTCGGGTTCCCAGGACAGACGAGTGATCATTTGGGATTTGTCAAAGATTGGAGAAGAACAGGTTCAAGAAGATGCAGAAGATGGTTGTCCGGAAATCTTTATGATGCATGCGGGACATACGGGTGCCGTTTCGGATCTCAGTTGGTGCCCTTTTGTTGATTGGACACTCGCATCAGTGGCTGATGACAACATTGTACACCTCTGGGAATTGAGTAAATCTATCGTGAACGACGAGCCTCTAAACATTATCGATAGCGAGCTTGAATAAACATCGAAGAATATTTATCTCTCTCACGCATTAGCTCTCATGTTGCATTAATGGGGTCCCTCGCGCGTCGAATCTCGCACGACATTAGTGGCCGGAGGGAAAATCAAAATCAATCCATTGATCAGTAACTACAACGTACCACTCGCAAGGATGTCAGATTTCCCGCCCAATTTGTCCATCCGCCCTTTGACAATTGAAGACCTTGAGCAATGTGTCTCTTTGGAGGCCAAGGGTTTCCCTGAACCAGAAAGATGCACAAGGGAGAAATTTCAATATAGATTGACAGCGTGTCCCGAGTTGTGCTCTGGATTATTTATAAGGGAATACGGGATTAAGTTCAACGCGATAAACTTACCTGAAGTGGCAGAGCGTGTTGAGGAGGAGGCGAAGAGTAAGGATTTGAAGGAGGGCAAATCATCTTCTAAAAGCAACACACATGAAGACACCAGCAGTGATGATGAAATCAATTATGAACAGTTGCCAGTTCAACTGTCTGTGGTTAAGGAAACTCTCATTGGCCATATTATTGCTACAAAGATTCACACTGACAGAATTACCGATGCATCGATGGAGCTTCCATCAAAAGAAGATCCAACCAAAGGGCACATTGAGCAATCGAGATTTATTGGGATTCATGGTCTCGTCATCGATCCTGCTTGGCACAAGAAAAACTTGGGAACTTTGTTGATGCATGATTACATTCAGAAATTGTCCAATCAGGATTTGGGAAGCAAGGTTGTCATTATTGCTCACAAGCAATTGATTCCATTCTACGAGAAAATCGGATTCTTGAATCACGGAGAAAGTAAATGCAAATTTGCGGGAGAGGTTTGGTATGATTTAACGATTGATTTGGTTCCTCAAGAAGACGAGTAAATTACATAACTCGAAGTTGAAGTATTCGAGAAAGCGTGGTCTTCGTCAAAAAATGAGGCCTTGGCCAGCATCTTCGTTCTTGAATACAATGAATATTAAGTATTGTGTGCATAGTTTTTGCTTCGTTGAGAGCTTAGAGTACATGTTTCACGACCTCTGGTACTGGCCCACCTCTTTTTTTATGTGCACTCGTAAACTTGCCAATATCTTAACAACAAAATGGTGAAAGTTCCCGAGCCTCTTCGATATGTTTTCGACTCATTTCCACTAAGAACTTACCCTTCTGTTATGCCAGAGGTAAGCAATTTCCAAAATGACGAATTTTGTTTTGAGTCGGAAGCTTCCCCCACAAGCAATGGAACCAATCGCAAATTTTGCCTTGCAGTTCACAACGTTCAGCGAGTTCAATTGGGTGGAACCACGAAGGTCATTCCGACCGACCCATTTGCATTGAACAACTCCCTCATATTGTGTTTTCGACATGGGTTGAAAATGCCCTCGGAGCCGAGCAAAAACAAATCCGCCCATTCCCTTCGAACCGTTTCATACTTGGCATCCGCCGACAATGAGCTTCCCCTCCTAATCGATCTCGTGAATTCCCTGACAGATCATATAACGAATGCTGAGGAACTCGCAAATTCAGTCGCATCGAGGTATTTTTCGGCAGACACACATGGCTACCTTATCAACCACTACTTAGATGGTTTGAAGGACTTGTGGATATTAGCTCTCTTGTGTGATATTCCGGGAAACAGCAGCTCTGAATACTTCAAGCTATTTTATGAAGATCCTGAATTACTGTCCAACAGTTTTACGCTGAAACTCGCCAGTCTTCAGTTGGCTACACAAATGCCAAGTTGGAACGATTTCAGAACTCGATATCCTCATCTATTCCAGTCTCGTTTGTCTCAAATTGCGAACTTTCACAAAAATACCTTGCAGAATTTGGTGTCTTCCATTGACTCCGAGGCAATTAATGAAGTCTATCAGCAGAAGTTGAAAGACTTCGAACGGAACGTTCCATTGATAATGGGATATTTGGAAACAGTGGGAAACAATGATTCAAAGACGATCATAGAGCTCAAGCTTGTCTCATTTATTTTTGTCATTGCTAACTTCATATCTGATAGAACGAAGATAGGAAGCTTAATACAGGACAAATTTCAGCATATTGTCAAGCACAGTGAGGAGGTGGTCTCAATCTACTAGATTTTAGTTACCATGATGTATCATTCATTATATATCCCGTCTGTACAGAACACTTCATCGTTGAATGAGCAAGGTGTAGCTATTGAATCGCAAGCGAGTTAACATTACTCGTGAGCAACGACGTCACGTTATCCTCTATGATCTTTTCTGAAGTTTCAGCGAGATGCTTTTTGGGGTCCTGCTTACCAACATACCTGGTCTTCAATTGTTCTTCCAGCAACTCCTTCTCCTCTGCCACTCTCTCATTATATGACTTCGCAATCTTGACCAAGCTTTGGATGTTATTCAAGTTCTCATGCTCAGCATGACTGTACTCCACCAATTTCAAACCACTCTGCCAGGACTTCTTGTGAAGGTTCAAGAGCATGTTGGTCTCGTACAGAGTCTTGTGATAGTCGATATTCAAGGAGTAATAGTGTCTGTTAAGACCGTGAATAAGTGCTTGGATCGAGGGCTTGTTCAAGTGACCAACATTGGACGTTGAATGTCTAGGCTCCTGGCCCCTCATCAATGTGCTTGCGTCGATAGTTCTGAATGCGTCGATGACCACTTTGCCTTTCACTGATTGAATTGGGTCAATCACCACAGCAACCGCCCTCTTGTTCAACTGCTCGAAACTTTGCTGAGTGTTCACATCCACAGAGGATAGCCAGCAGCCAAAACCAGGGTGCGAATGATACCATCCCACAACCATTTGGTCACGTCCAGTCTGTCTTAACATATCCATCATCCTAGTTTGGAATACATCATCAACAGCCTCCACAGACACACCGGTACCTGACTGTGGCATTGCAAAGACATCAATCACATGAATTGTGAAGTCATCCACGAATTCTCCAAGCATCAACCCCATGACCTCCATGGGCACTCCAGCACGTCCATGCTTGAGCATCTTTAAGAGTGCCAATGATGAAATGTAAACGGTCTCGGCGTCATCAATAGCCGGGGAATCCGTCGAAGAAGGGCTTCCAGCACCCCCAAGCCCATTGCCTCCACCAAGTAACCTTTGTAATCTTTCCATTGTGGTACACGATGCACAGATGTACTCGGTGCTCACATTTCGTAGTGGCGATTATATTTGGTAAGTGCACGACGCCATACTTACGCCTTGACTTAACAATCTCTAGGAAGTCCTCTATTTACAACATTAAACTTTTTGTTGATGCTGATATGCTCTCTTATGTCAACTGTAGCGTATCCTTGTGTTCGTTAATTGTTCAGGCTCCTACAGGGTGCCTCGTAGCCTTCAAAAAACCTGGAACACTCCCGCTGGAACTGGAATAACGATCGAGATATTTCGAGGTTTTCCTGCAAAAAATTCGAATCGCTCTCCTCTAAAGCAGTTTGCTGGAACCGTCAAAACGGCTAGCTCCCCTTAATATCCATGAGGTGTTTTAGGCAAGAAATCGGTGCGATCTACATGGAGCCGCGCGGTTGAGTGGGGGAGATCGTTCAAAAATCTTTCAGTTTTCTTCTTAGCACTATGAGTCAACCAGAATCTTTGAGGGGTTTGAAATACCCGGCGAAGGGGCATGCGCAAAGAGTGATCTCTCATCTTCGTGAAAAGCGTACCGTCGATAATTTGGCCATTTTCGTGAGCGGAGAGGATCTTGAGTTGTATCAATATTGCGACCAAACCAGACCATTCCGTCAAAACCGCTATTTCTTCTATTTGAGTGGCTGTGATATTCCAGGCTCTCACATTTTATACAGAGTTGCAACTGACACCTTAACTTTGTTTCTACCAGATATTGATTATGATGATGTGATGTGGAGTGGAATGCCCCTTCTGGTAGACGAAGCTCTCAAGAAATTTGATGTTGATGAAGTGAAGTATGCTAGTGAATTGCAACTGGTCTTGAAGGCTATCAGTAATGATGGTGTTTCTATCTATACGACCGATCATAACAAGCGAAATGACTCGATGAAGAGTCTCTTGATTGAGCAGGACAAGCACATCTTTTTTGCCTTAGATGAAGCAAGACTCATCAAGGATGATTACGAAATTCAATTGATGAAGCATGCATCTGCAATCACTGATAATTGTCATCTTGCTGTGATGTCGGCCACTCCAATTGAGACAAATGAAACCCACATCCACGCAGAGTTCATGTATCATGCGATCAGACAAGGCTCGAAATATCAACTGTATGATCCCATATGTTGTTCTGGTCCGAATTGCTCTACCTTGCACTATGTGACAAATGATGATGAAATTGGCGAAGAGAAGAGATCAATTCTTATTGATGCTGGAGCAGAGTGGAGTTGCTATGCATCTGATGTGACAAGATGCTTCCCAATCAACGGTGACTGGACCGAAGAGCACTTACAAATCTATAACATTGTCTTAAAGATGCAGAAAGCTACAATGGATCTCATTAAACCTGAAGCAAGTTGGGATGATATCCATTTGGAAGCTCATCGAGTTTTGATTAGAGAGTTTCTCGGCCTTGGAATTTTCAAAAGCGAATTCCTGGAAGAAGAGTTATTCGAATCGAGTGTTTCTGCGCGGTTCTTCCCTCATGGTCTCGGGCATTTGTTGGGTATGGACACACACGATGTCGGAGGTAATCCTAATTACGAAGATCCGGACCCAAAACTTAAGTACTTGAGATTACGTCGTCCTTTAAAGGAAGGAATGGTTCTCACAGATGAGCCGGGAGTTTATTTCTCGCCATTTTTGCTCAAAGATATTTTGGAAGATCCAACGAAGTCGAAGTTCATCGATGAAAAAGTGCTTGATAAATATTGGTACGTGGGAGGCGTCAGAATTGAAGACGACCTCCTTATTACAAAGGATGGTTTCGAAAACTTTACAAAGATTACATCCGACCCTACAGAGATTTCTAAGATTATTAAAGACAGCATGGCGAAGGGCAAGAAGCATTTTCACAATATTGTTTAGTCAGGTAATTGATTTCGCAAAACTTCGCTAGTAGGCATATATGAACTTCGAAACAAACTTTCCTAATAAATTGTATGGCGCCGGCAACTTTCCAAATCTACCCAATTAGTTGGATTTTGTCTGCAGTACAAACAACCTTTGATCACGTGATGGGTCTTGGAGAAAATAGATAGCCCCCTACGGATCGAGGACATAGCAACATTTTCACAATTGCCCAGGAGCAAAAATGGACGAGAACTACGATGTCATTGTTTTAGGAACCGGTCTCACTGAGTGTGTTCTCTCGGGGATTTTGTCCGTCGAAGGAAAGAAAGTTCTTCACATTGACAGACAAGACTTCTACGGTGGAGAATCTGCGTCTTTGAACTTGCTGCAATTGTACTCCAAGTTCAAACCATCGTCTCAGAAGCCAGAGACTATTACTGGTCGTGACCGTGACTGGTGTGTGGACTTAATTCCCAAGTTTCTAATGGCAAACGGGGAATTGACTAACATACTTGTGCACACTGATGTGACCAAGTATATTGAATTCAAGCAAATTGGAGGAAGTTATGTCTATCGAGGAGGAAGGATCTCTAAGGTCCCGTCGAATGAGGTTGAGGCATTAAAGAGCTCCTTGATGGGTATATTTGAGAAGAGAAGAATGAAGCGATTTTTGGAATTCGTGGCCGCTTATGATGAGGAAGTTTCGTCCACTCATCAAGGTTTGGACTTGGACCAAAATACTATGGACGATGTTTATACCCATTTTGGATTAGAAAGAGGTACTAAGGACTTCATTGGACATGCCATGGCATTATGGGCTAATGATGAATATTTGACTGAACCTGCAAGACCAACTATCGAGCGAATTATACTTTACGTTCAATCGGTTGCGAAATACGGCAAGTCACCATATATTTATCCCTTATATGGCTTGGGAGAATTACCACAAGGTTTTGCTAGGCTTTCGGCTATCTATGGAGGTACGTACATGTTGGGTACCCCCATTGATGAAGTTTTATACGACGAGAACAAAAAATTTGCTGGAGTCATAACGAAGGAAGGAAAGGCAAAGGCTCCAATTGTCATTGCGGACCCGACTTACTTCCCAGAGAGAGTGAAGAGTTCAGGTCACAGGGTTATCCGGGCAATGTGCATTTTGGATCACCCAGTCCCAAACACTCATGACTTAGACTCGGTGCAAATCATCATTCCACAAAATCAGGTGAATCGAAAGAATGACATCTACATCGCCGTTCTCTCTGATGTTCATTGTGTGGTTCCCAAAGGTTACTATCTTGCCATTGTATCAACTATTGTGGAGACTGCCACACCTCATGTTGAATTGGAACCAGCCTTCCAATTGTTGGGTAGCAGACTCGACACTTTGATGGGCATCGCTGAATTGTATGAACCGGCTCAGGACGGAACCGAGAGCGGAATTTACATTTCTAAGAGTTACGACCCAAGTTCTCATTTTGAGTCCACCACTGACGACATCAAGGATTTATACTTAAGAATTACCGGAAAGCCTTTGGTTTTAAAGAAAAGGCCCACAGAAGAGGAATTGAATGGGCTCGAATGATTTTTATATCCTGATCAATATTAGTTAACACATTCATTGAAATAGTAAGGATGCCGCGAGCTCCATGTTACCTTGAGTTGCCTTAAGCGCTGCGATAGCCTCCGGCCGAGTGAATCCCAATGACATTAATTGACTAAGATCACTTTCGGGAAATACGTCCCTTTCCATTTCAGATTCGGCTCGGTGAAAATCTGGAGCGCCCGCGGCTTGGGGCCGAATACTCTGTGAAGTCGCTGAATGATCCTCCTTCACAGAATCGTCGATGTCTCCAAGGAAGCGCTTCACATCATTTGAAATTTCTGCCTCGTTGAGGAAGCTCACTCTTCGATCCCCTATCAACAAAGCATCTTGAGACAAATCGATGGAGCACTTGTGCCTCCTGAGCATATCTAATCCGAATAATATTCCAACATGTGTCTCAATGACCGTAAAAGAGCAGGGTACTTCGAGGTTGGTGTCACCTAAACTCACTGGCACACTATGGATTCGTCCAGCAGATGTAGCAGATCCGACACCACGAGTCATAGCAGAAAATCTCTCATCAATCAAGTTCAGGATACCAAAATTCTCAGCAAGCTTGGGATGAATAATTGTCGTTTGAGCTCCTGAATCGACCAAGGCGAACGCCTCATGGCCATTGATTTTCAATTTTATGTAAAGCATACTCACACTGACAAATGACTCAGGCGATATGTCATATGCCAACTGCAAGTTTTCTTCGATTTGCTGTTTCCGAATCAATTCCAAAATCTTCGCTTGGTTGTCAGGATCATCCGCGTTCTGTTGAAGTCTTTGAAGTTCATCATTTTGAACGCTGAAAGAAGGCGCTTGCTCATTAAGTCTGGTAATCAAGAGACTCCTGAAAGCCTGCGGGTTTGAACGCTCTGAGAATAAATGTGGATCTGAAGACTCCAACTGTGAGCTCAATTGTGGATCTCTTAAAATCTGTTGGCGGAGAAGTTCAATTCGATCGCTCGATGACGTCTCATGTTCCTCTAACGATGTATGTGAAGTTTTCGATTCAACAACAATAAGGTCTCCATCCCGTATTCCTGACTCGACAACTGTCAAAGTGGCGTCCAGAAGCTGGTGAGAATCATGAAAGATTGCCTGGCTGCCATTCAATATCCCCGTCTCTGCTTCGATGTAAGCACTTAAATCTGCAAGTGTCATATCTTCAGAAATCTCAATTGCCAAAGGGCTATCAGCGCCATCGTAGGAAATTGTAATCTTCATGGTAACAGGAGTTTTATGTTCGTTATTTGGAGGCGAAACTGAAGTAATCGCGAATTTGCCACAGGTCATATTTCCTTTAACTGAGCTCGCTTCATACACCAATCTGAGATACTCTTCTGACTCGCTTATCTATTCCTTCGGGTTTTTTTGAAACATGGCTTCGGGAGACTTCCTAACTAGAGAAAATACTGTCTAAGACTTTTGATTACGCGAAGTGTATGGTCGCCGTAGAAGATCGTCAGGGAGACATTCCCATAGCATTCTGGTTTGACATAGCCATAGCATTCTTGATTGAATTGCTTGTTATTTCTCAATTATATAATTCGATGGTTCCTCACATTGGACTGTGCTTCACGCAGAGCTAATTTGTAGTCACATGTGTCGGACAGAGCATGGCAATTTGGGCACCATTAAGGAGCATCTTCTTGATCGGCTTGCTCAGCTTCCCTTCCTCGTTTAACTCAATAACATTTTCTAGAACAACGTTGACAAAGTCGTCGAATCCAATAAGCGTCCCTGCAAACTCTTTGTTGTTCGTTAACAAAATCTTAATCTTGGAGCCAATAGCGCGGTCAATAATCTCGAGTGGCAACACCGTTGGTATTTCGGTCCTATTCTGGGTGATTTGGTCGCTGACATTATCTCCGTCCGAGTTGGACAACCCTTCTTGTGACATCTTGCTCTATTCTCTGTAACATCAATAATTCAGCCAAAAATTTGAGTGAGTGTATATCCTGTATATACTCTTCTAAATTCTATAGAGCTCCTAGTGGCTTCTTCCCCCTCACGTCATTGGTCTTAGATTCTCCACTTGTCGATCTGGTGGCCACTGAATTGTTTTGGGGGGATCCCTTGACTCTCCAAGCATCAAAATCGATTAAAGCTTGCATACAACCCCATTCTGTAATTTTGTTTTGCAACCACACCAAATTCACTGGCTTCGTTAAAAAGTCGTTGCAACCAGCAGTGAGTGCATTCTTTTTGTCGATTGAGGAATTAGATGAAGCAGTCAATGCAACAATTATCACTGGTGACCTGAAGGTTATGAGGTTCAACTTCTCTTCTTCTTTGATTTTGAGTTGGCTATTATGACTGCTTTTCATAAGTTCATGCTGAGCGAAAACCCCAATTCTGTTCACCTTTTCCAAATGTCGAATTTCCTTAGTAGCTTCAATTCCAGACTTAACTGGTAACTGGATGTCCATCAACACAAGGTGAAAACCGCCCTTTCTCCACTTATCGACTGCTTCCTGCCCATTCTTGGCAATCTGATAATGGATCTTATGCTTACGCAAGAAAGCACCAAGAATTGCTTGATTAATGGAATTATCTTCCACTACCAACACCGAAATCAGTGGTAAGACTTTTTCGAAAGTGCTTGTGTTGATGGTAGTTTCCTTGCTTTTCATATTGGATGACTTGGATGGCGGTTCCTTGAGGTCCTTGGTTTCCTTAGAATGCTTGGATGAATCTTGGTTAACTCTTGTTGTGGGAGCAGGTAACGTCAATTTTTGAGCCACAGGCGAAGAGGAGAGTCCCTCTTTGATCAAGGATTTGCTTTGTCGTTCAATATTTCTCGATTCTTGAACTTCCTCCGGTGGTATATCAAAGTTAGGACTGCTTATGTCCGAGGCACTGTCAGCAATAGTTGCGGTTGAATTATAGTCACCTTTTGGAACTTCCCCTGACAGACTTTTCGAGTCCGCGGTTTCGCCATCTGAGAATTTCTTCAATGTATGTTGCTCGCCAAGAGAGAAGTTCTTGGGCAAGAGAAGCACGGCTTGTGAAACAGAGTTTCTCGTTTGCTGTCCAATGGATGGTATTGGTGATTGTGGCGGGTTCGATGTTGACCGTTTGTGTTGATTTGGTAGGTGCAAGGGAGGCGAACGGGTCCCATGAGAATTTGGAGATGCCGAGCGATACTTGCCAAATGCATTTTGTCTGATTGGAACCGGCTGGTGAGGTTTATGGTGATACACCTGATTGTTTGCATCCAAAGGTGACAGCCGGGTTTCGCCCGTCCATGACTGCGATGGAGAACGGAGTCTCTCCAGAGTCGCTAGCGTAGGATCTTCGACGTCCTCGCGTTCAAGGGGTCTTTCATTTGATCCTCTAATATTGTAGGGAAATCGTCTTTCATCCACATCTATAAGAAAGGCATCGGACATGGACATAGAACCTGGAAAGTATTCATCGAGAATTTCCCAGACATTCTCATCGGGTTCGAGTAAGGTGAGTGAGCTTTGATTGAACATAATAGGTTGCTTTAATGTATCATCCGACGATTCGTTCTTCATGCGACCCCCTGAAGTTGCCTTGCTCTGTTTCATCCGTCTAGAGGTTTGTGGTTTGTCGGCGTGCTGGGCCCTCAAATGTATTCGGATGTCAGCGGGATCAAAGTTCCGTGCCAAAGAGTTCGGAAACTTCGCCATTATCCCGCTTTTGAGATCGTCAACGATGTCTGTCGACCCGACTAATATAGTGGTCGGACTACCTCCAGTACGCCGTACCCACACACGACGAAATGGTGTTCCATGGCTTTTCAATTGATTGGAGGTCCTGGCGCTTCCCGATGCCGGTGTGTGATTTATTTGAGTTATGCTCTTACCCATGATATGAAAATTGAGAACTTAACTGCGTGAGGGCATAGACCTATCAAATGAATGCAAAGAGATCATGGGAGCCAGAATTTAGGACATGTAGCTCCTCAATTTGCGCGCGCAATGTGCAGTTCACTCTGAGCTACTTGCAAGTGCTGGATCCTTTTTGGTGTTCTGCCGAACCTCACGCAGTGTGCTCAAAGACTTCGTACTCTTTGGAAGATGATTGTTGATAGAAATTTGACCAGTGCTTCGTAGCATGAATAACAAGCTATATTCGCTCTCGTTCGCAGTTAGATTCGCTCTCGTCATTCTTGATGCACTTTAGATTTGTCCTTACCCACTCGGGACACCACCATGTTTTGAACAAATTTCGAGAATAAATAACATGGAATTCAGATTATCGTTTTTTGTCTGCCTCACGCAAAAGAACGTAGAGTTATGGTAAATTAATGGTTTTCTTATTTCCTCCTACTTTGCGAAAATGTGCTCATTTACCAGAAACTTGCGAATTTCGCAAGAATGTCTACCTTTAAGCGCATACCTCAACCATTCTTCTCGAGCAAGTCTACAACACGCAAATGTAATTGACATCACCGAGAATGGGTAAGAGGCAAGGTATATTTCTCCTTCCAGCCAAAAGTGAGGTCCATACACAAGCGAAAAGTAATGATTTAAGCCATCCTTTCTGTTCAAGTACGCATACTGGATTATTGATCTCATGAATTGCGCTTCTGAGTGACTGGCAAAGTTTCTATTTGAAGAGGTAAGACTTCAATTTGATGATCAGAGGAGATGTCAGGGTTGCTGAAACATGTCAACGATCCTGTTGGCGGCTGACAACTCAATCCTTTTCGCACGCCCAATAGCTATGAATTAGATGAACTTCCGTAAAGTTTGAACCATATATGGTATTATTCTATTTCACTCATTGCCATTCAACGCGTCACCAAACTGCATGATTCAAAATTGAAAATATTTATTGGCTCTCGTCAGTTCCTTAAATGTAGTTATCTTCTTACGTATCTTCTTTCGCATCTTCTTTCCCATCTTCACTCACTTCTTCACCATTTCCCTCCTCATCGTCATCATCATCCCAAGTGAAGTCCTCCTCATCAAAATCATCACTGAGATGCTCATTGTTAGAATGATCATCAGCCTCGTTCTTTGACAAGAGTTCTTTTCTTTTCTGCTCGCTCTCCTTGAGCTTGAGCTCTTCAGAAAAATACCGGCTCCAAAAATCTTGGTATGAGATCTCGACAGGGACAAGCTTGTTCATGAGTCTTTCCAAAGTGTCAGGATACTTTTCAAGTAGTTTGCTTATCTCTTCGGTCTTCTCGTTGATATCAAGTTTATTCCCTTCGTCCCTTGGGCTCTCCAAAAAAACGGCTTCGGTAGTGTGCAACTTAAACAAATCGTTGTCGAAGCGGCTTGAACTGTAGGCTGGACCAGGAATAACTGGTTTAGAAAACAAGGTTTCTGGTTCCCCACTTGATTCCTCCTTGGGATTGTCAATTGAAACAATATTGGAGAAAAATGAGGAGAACAGGCTCACAAACTTCCCAGCCTGTTGCTCAACGATCTCTAACTTCGAGTCCAACGAGTCGAGTGCCTTATTGGCCTGTGTGGAAATAGATTTTACGTCGATGACGCTCTCGAACGATTTGACGTGATCACCAAGCTCCTTCAATTGAGTTTCGATCGACAGTATGTTCTCTTGAACTATCGTGTTGTTGTTTATGTTCTGCTTGGCCGCATTCAATTGATTGAGTAAATCTTTCTTCTTCTCTTCAAGATTCACTTTCGCTTGCAAGTCTTGAGCACTTTGGGAAGCATTGGACCACAAGGAGGCAAACTTAGACTCAATCGAGGAATACGCGGCGTCGATATCCCCTTCCAAATTTTTCATGACCCTCTGAGTCTGCTTATTTGATTGGACACTTTCTGCCTGAGCTCCATCATTGGGAAGCTCTTCCTGTGCAACAACGGGGTCCGCAAACTCCATTAGTATATCGCGATTGTTTCACCAATTTTGTTGCTCCACTAAACTCAGTACATAAACACTTGATGGCACGCAGTACCCTCGACTTACACACAAAAAAAATTGATACTTTCAAACCAAATAGCTGAATTTCAAAGATCATAGGTTGCAAAACAAGGAGTACTAACGTAAATTTAATCATCTCAAAGAAATAGCTCGGGTTTCAGAGCAAGCCTTAGTCACCGCAACTTGACACAATATCATCCCCATTCGGGACCTGCCGTTTTTAGTAGGGTTTCTGAATTTCCCAGAGTTGAAGAACCCAGAATTTCCCAGAAACAAATCTCATTTCCAAGTGGCGCCGTTTACCCTTAGACCGAGGCGTCGTCCATTGACATAAAACGCTACTGCCTGCGCGAGAAACTCGCAACCGACCATCGAGCACTCCTTTCAAGAATGGGGCAGGTACAGAAACATCTCCTCACAATAAAGAATGCCCTCTTCCATGAAGGTCACATTAGGAATGCCTCTCCCAATTATGTCCTCAAGAATCCAATTCCCCGATTTCAAGTATGTCTGCCGGGGACCGGCGCCGCTTTCTGGGGTATTCTAGGGCCCCAGAAATCCACGTTTTTGGATATTGCCGCCTCAAAATACATCCCCGAGCCTCCTAAATCAAGATTATACCCTGAAATCAGCACCCCAAGCGAGGATGTTAAGCAATTGAGTTTTAAAGAGAGCTCGGGTCTCGACAAAGTCCATTTATCTGCAAGATATGAGTCATATTCATATAAGGGAGTTTTAGAGATGTCAGACGATGTGAACTCGGTCAAAAATTTCATTACGGGTGCTAACAATTACAATAGCAACTACAGTGACTCTCTCAGTGAACGAGTGGTAGAGAGGGTGATGAATCTTTTCGGTTTGCAAGTTTTAAAAGATAAGTGGATCAACAGCTTAAGTAATGGTCAGATGAGAAGAGCCAGAATCGCTAAGGCTTTAATTTCAAGACCAAAATTACTTATAATTGATGACCCATTTCTAGGGTTAGATCCCAAGGCGACTAGCTCCGTTTCGGAATCACTCGAGAAATTTGCAAAAGAGCTGGAAACTAGTATCATAATTGGCTTAAGGGTACAAGATAACATTCCTTCGTGGATTACGCACATTGCATACGTTGATGAATCGGGTCTAGTTTTCTCAGGCAGGAAGGATGACGTGAAGAGAGAGGCGATGAAGTATCTCAGCCGAGGAAAGGGTGCTCAGGTAACCGAGAAGAGGTCACACCTAGAGGAAATTGAGAGTCTGATTGCATCATCTTTAGTGACAGACCCAATCATCGAATTTGAGAATGCATCAGTGACATATAGAGGTCAATCCATTTTGAAGAATTTCAATTGGAGAATTGAACGCGGTTCTAATTGGCGAATCTTGGGAGATAATGGAACCGGAAAAACGACTATTTTATCACTTATTACAGCAGACCATCCCCAATCTTGGCTGTCAGTGATTAAGAACAACGGCGTTATGCGGAAGTCAGGAAGCGGAATTAATTACTTCGCCATAAACAATCAGATTGGCATCACTTCTCCCGAGATACATGCCTTGGTACCTGCAACAATGTCGATGTATGAGGTCATCATGAATGGGCTAGTCCCGGAGGTCGGTAACTCAAATTTCAAGTTCCTTTACAAAGGCGGTGATCCGAAAGTTGGAGGATTCCCCGAGTTCGTCTTACGGGAGTTTGGGGAGCACATCTCGGATAGTAAAAACATAAGCTTTGGAAGCTTGACTATTTCTCAGCAAAAACTTGCACTATTTTTGAGAGCTATTATCAAGAATCCAGACATTTTGATTCTCGATGAAGCTTTTTCTTGCATGGACGATGAAGCATTGGTCATGAAGTGCCATAGGTTTGTTCTGCAGCTGATGCGCTCAGCGACAATATTAACTGTTGGACACATTGATTGGGAGGTCCCAATGACAGACTTCACGTTACAACTACTTGGCGGGGAGCATTGTCACTATAAGTTCTATAAAAACGAATTGTAATCCCGTTAAGACATTGGCTGACTAAAATTAATGATCTGGAATTCTGGGCCTTTATGTAAGTACCCCTAATAATCGCATGGAGTGTCGATTCCCATAGTTGGAAATGCGCGACGAGTTTTGGCCAAACAAAAATTGTTCTCATAACTAGCCTCTTCCCACGCAACTAATCATCCAGCAACGAGCCTTAGAGAAACCTAGGTACGCGATGTCTACATTGATTCCGAATGCTCCCCCGGATGACCGCTCGGAGGATGTTAAAGCCAATTTGGAGTATGGGAAGTTAACGTCTGAGGACTACTTGTACGTTTCAAAACACCCGGTGGGCGAGCCTTTGCCGACTCCGATTGACGATGAGCCTCCTTATGTCATCCATCTAGCGACTTTACTCAGTTATCTCATATTGATTATTGTTGGCCACGTTCGTGACTTCTTCGGAAAGATTTTCAAGCCCAAGGACTACGAGGATCTTGTTGAAAAGGATGGCTACGCTCCCTGGTACGATGGTTTCGAAAACTTTTATGTCAGGCGTTTAAAGACGAGAATCGACGATTGCTTTGCCAGACCTATCCATGGAGCGCCGGGTAGATTTATCAAATGTTTCGAACGTAATCGGATAAAGAATGATTATCTTTACACGGGAAAGTCCATTGAATGTTTGAATTTATCGTCGTACAATTACTTGGGGTTTGCTCAGTCACATGGTGTTTGCACGGACAATGCTTTGAAAGCGGTTGAACAATACGGAACTTCCTCTTGTTCCCCAAGGAATGCCATAGGCACCACTGACTTGCACAAGAAATGTGAGCAAGTGATTTCGGATTTTGTGGGGAAGGAGGATGCAATCATTGTCAGTCAAGGATACGGAACCAATGCCAGCTTTTTTGCATCGATTGCGGACTCTAGATGCCTTGTTCTTAGCGACTCCTTGAACCACGCGTCGATCAGATTCGGTATTCGGCTTTCAGGGGCATCTGTCAAAGTCTTCAAACACAATGACATGAGAGATTTGGAGAAGATTATTAGAAACGAAATTGCACAAGGGCAACCTAAGACTCACAGGCCATGGAAGAAGATCATCATCGCAGTCGAGGGTTTGTACTCGATGGAGGGCAATATGGTGAATTTACCTGAGGTGGTGAAGTTGAAGGATAAATACAAATGTTTCTTGTTCGTGGACGAGGCGCATTCTATCGGAGCCTTGGGACCAAGAGGAAGGGGAATTTGCGACTACTTCCTGGTTGATCCTTCCAGAATCGACATTTTGATGGGAACCTTAACAAAGTCATTTGGGGCTACCGGCGGATACATTGCGGCAGACAAGTGGATCATTGACAGATTAAGATTATCTTATTTGAACTGCAGTTTTGGCGAAGGTGTACCACCACCAGTCCTAGAGCAGATCATCTCCTCATTACAAGTGATCAACGGCACCCTTAGCCCAGGAGAAGGTGAGGAACGCTTGAAGAGGATTGCTTTTAATTCAAGGTATTTGCGACTTGGCCTCAAGAAGCTTGGATTCATCGTCTATGGTGCTGACGATTCACCTGTGATTCCACTTTTGTTATATCTCCCTGCAAAAATGCCCGCCATCTCAAGAATGCTTTACGCCATGAAAATCGCGGTCGTTATTGTTGGATACCCAGCAACACCAATCACTACTGCTCGGGTACGGTTATGTGTCAGTTCTGCTTTGACGAAGGAAGACCTTGATTATGTGTTGACCAAGTTTAGTGAGATTGGTGATATCTTATACTTGAAGTTCAGCAGCGGAATTGCTGGAGGTTCTCCGGATTCACATTCACCTCCAAGAATGTCTATAGAGGAGGTGCTCGCTCACAACGTCGAGGACAGCAAACTACCAAAGCTCTTCTGAGCTTATTTCCGCGCTCTGACATACACTCTCAACTTAATATGCAACACCTCACCGATGTAGCTCGCACATCTGTTTTATCCAGTCTCTAATTAGGCCCAGTCGATGGAAGCTCTTGTACCTCCACTTCGGTTCAACACTGTCCAGCCTAATCTCTTTAGAGGTGGCTACCCACGAAAAGCAAACTTTGCATATCTTGAGTCGCTCAACTTGAGTACTATTATCTCGCTTACTCCAGACCCGATCACAAGTGAGACCGATGCTCAGCTTTACAACTTCGCAAAGGATAGGAAGATCAACTTGATACATATTGAATGTGCTCAGTCAGGGAAGGGCAAAAAGCGGGGAGTTCCGATGGGCTATACCTCTGTTTTGGAAGCTTTGAAATATATGATTCATAATGAATTCGCTCCTGTCTATCTACATTGCTTAAATGGTGGCCAGGTAACAAGTTTGGTGATCGCCTGTTTGAGGAAATTGCAATTCTGGTCATCAATTGCCATCTTCAATGAATTCATCAATTATACGACAAATATCACGGTGAATGATAGGACATTCGTGGATGGTTTCAAGGGGGAAATCAATATACAGCCATCTGACAAAGCTGAGTGGTTATGGGTGGGATTGAGCAAGGGAGTCGTCGGAAGTCACCCCAAGATAAGAGTGACTGAGGGACTACACAGATCAACAAATCATCAAGAAAGAATGTCTATTAGTTGAAGATACTTATCAAATCCGTCGATAGAATAAGCAGTATGCATTTTTGTTGAGCACTTGACTTTCTTTGCATTGGAATTGTACCTTAGCATCATCAAAATAGCACCAGCCCTTCTCTACTCCTGACCCCCTTCCTTTCTTAACATACGAAGTGTAGTGGCCGGTGCTTAAATTTCCAAAGTGGTTCACGACCCCAAAAAGACGATAACGAAATGGGGGATCTTGGAAACGATCAGGAAACGATCGTAGGATTGACTGTTCTTTTTCTTTGCTCATCAGTGCCTCAGGGAAATCGTTAATGAAGGTGCCAACAGGGGGCCAAAAGCTTGTGAGATCCAAGACCTCATTGACAGGATAGGTCACGAAAGTCTCGAGCTTCTTGAAATACCCATTCGGACCCAAATTGAACCTTTTTAGGTGAAGAATCAAAACGCGAGGGAGCCTGGTAATTGTTAACTTCTTTGTCAGCTTAGTAAACTTTTGACATCGAGGGCAATGCCACTTGTTATCATCATCGAGTAGCTCAATTTCTGTGAAGGCATTCAAGCATTGCGACAAACTGATTTTGTCCAAATTCTTCGCTAATCTCTCTGGAAGTGGTAATGACAATATGGAGAATGAATTATATGTTGTTGATGTCATGTTGCACTCGAGGCATCTCAATTGAGAGAGATATTGACCCTGAAAGTAATCAACTATAACGGAGAAATTGAGCTTCAAATACCGTTCCCATTCAATGGTAGATGCAAGGCGAATGGGTAAATACTCTCTGGCCTTTTCCTGTTCCGGTGTCAAATCCATGATTTTAGCCCTTTCTTCAGCATTTTCAACAACTCTTTGATTCAAATCCTCATGAAGTCCATCCAAAATGAAATTGAGAAACTCGATACAATCTTGCTGGTCGAAAGATGCAAATTGTCGACCTGGCGAAAGAGCTCCAACAGTTTGCTTGAAAGAATTTGGAGTAAAATACTTTCCACTGCTATTAAACATGTTGGCCAACAATTTCACAAAGCTAACAGTAATCTTGCCCTTCGAACCCATTTGATTTTTCATGTTGATATGTTCCTTGTACGATTGGAGTGATTGACCTCTGTCAGAGTCGCCCACCGGGAAAAAAAATTTCGTAAGTTGAGGCGTCGAGCTGAGACACTGGAGAATGCAATTCATGTAACACGAATTTCCGAGATTCGTAAGGCCAGTTGTGAACAGATCATAGAAATCTATCACACTATCTGTTTTAGTACTCTGTGGCACTGGAAGTTCCCCGACTTTCAGTATGTCAGAGTCTGCTACTCGAACTGGCTCGCCATCCGCATTCAGCTGTTTCCTCAAGTCAGTTTTAATGAGACTTTTCGAGCCATTTGAGCTGGGCCGCGTCGAAAACAGTCTTTGACTCAGTGCCGGGTCGTAGTTTTCGATTCTTTTTGAAGTCTGCGACAGACCAGATTCCATGGACGACTTAGCACTAGCTAAGTAATCCGTGAAGTTCCGGAGGTAGGAATTCTCCGCTATCGTTGACGTACCTCTATTGGGACCCACGCTAGAATCGTCAACCAGTGAATTTGACGAGTGATTTGTGAGCGCGCTCTCCCCAAATATCTGGTGCCATTTCTCCAATCCGCCACGAATGTACACTGGGTATCTCTTCAACCTGGAGCTGATGTACTGATTTCGGAAGATCAATAGATCGATCAATTGTCTGAAAGGGTTTTGTGAAGGTAAGCCGTTTCCATCCCCGTGCAAAAGAGAATACTCAAGAGAGTCGAATCTGTCATCACTTATACCCCCGAAACGAAGATTATAAATCACAACAAGTTCAAACTTGAATCTCTTTTGAAAAAGGTGGAGCGAGCTTTTCTCGCTTCTTTCGCTCAACGCAACTTCTAGGTCCATATCCGTGGGCCCCGCCCTTGATTCGATAACCTTCTTCACAAGCAGAGGCTCAATATTCACGACGTTCAGAAAATTGATGTGACTATATGCGAACTCCTTTCGACTCCTGAAATCCAAAAGTAAGATATCCTGGGGAGAATTTCTCATTAAGTCATTCAATTGATGTGCGGCAATGCTGTCGGATAATTGGTAATCAATCCATCTTTGATTGCTAACTTTCGAGGGACCCGCTTGAAGTGTGGCAAATCTTTGCAGAAGACTATCCGCTTGGTGAGGTGCACGAATAATAATTTCTTTCACGGCGTCGTAATTACTCTTCTGGTGGTCAATTGTTGAGAGTAATTGATCTAAGAGTTGCTTAGCGGATTCATTCTGCTGCTTTTTGATCTGGGAAAATAAGCGAATGCTAACTCTGAAGGTCACATATGCTAACTCGTGATCACAATAACGAAGTTTGTGGAGTTTGAGGATCTGAAATTTGAAGTTCTCAAGCAAGTTGACGATCTGTCCAATCGAGTCGGAGAGTTTTCGGGTCTCAAGCGTGATATTATTCGCTATCTGCTTGGAAATGATATCAAGTTCACCGATGCGATCGCTAGTCGCTTCGAAATGGTCATCTAAGACCATAGATCTGTTGTGGCAAATACTCCCTTATCAATACTAGATGATTATGGTTCGTGTCACATGATCAACTCGCAAACCAATATGCAGTACACAACATACCATGACTATTTGCCTGTATGTCTAATTCCAGACAGATTTGGGTAATGTTACACAACTGCCAATTTCGCATTTTCCTAAAATTTGTGCTGATGGCATCTTACACCTATTCTTTTTTATTTCTTTATTACCATCTTGCCGAGACCACTGTAGAGTGAAAGCAATCGGAATTATCTTATAATTACTTCCTCGAACAAATCTCTCATTACATCCAGAATTATTATAGAAATTTATTCTGAAACTCTCTTACATAAGGTAGTTAATAGAACTGACGTTATAACTAATATCATACATATTTCATCCAGCAGGGCTGTCTGATCGCCAAAGGAGACAACTTCCCGAGATTCTGATTCAGAACATTTTTCTTGGGAACAGTAAGAGGGAGACGAAAACGTTACAGTGAATCTTCCTTTCTGGATTTTTTTTTTAAAACATGTATTTTACTAGAAAAAATGCACACAGTGCGAAAAACTAGTCATAGAACTGCTCTTTCAGATGCGCCGTCGCGACGTTGTAAGGAGCTAGTCGACAAAAATCAGCGATACACGTAAATATTTCTTTCTCGCTTTCCTCTGGCCCCTCATTACAAAAGAAGGATGAGCTTCATTTTCAGTGAGTTGAAAATATAATTTTTAATATCCAATCCAATATCTCATAAATTTACTCACTTGCAGCAATCTGGTGATTTCACCATTTCGTTCATTGGGTGCTCCAGAGAGCAAATAATGGAAGGATAGATATTTCCTCCTGGAGCTGTTGAGAAAGATTTTCGTACAACCAGACTGTCACAATTTGAATTCAAAGTTGCGGCGGCCCATTTCGAAAAGCAGTTCCATGACTAGTTTTTAGCGCTGTGTGAATTTTTTCTAGTATGTTTCAAAAAGCTACCTTGAGAACTGGTACATGTTCGTATGTAATTGCAATCCTAATAATTTAAGGTCATATATAATAAAAAAGTCTTAATATTCCAAGAAGCAATATACATAGAAGCGTACACAGAGATATGCAAAGAGTTCAAGCAAGACGGAAGCTTTTGCATTGGAAATTATAGAAGGACTCATCATAACTTGGAAAATTATGCTTGCGGGACGGAAAGATTTTCCCAAACTTGAGAAACCAAGAAATAATTTAGAAATAACTCTTATTGGTTCGTAAATCGTATTAAGAACAGAGAAATATTTATTGATCTTCTATCCTTGTGATGTTCAGGGAATCAACTTCGACTAATCGAGCTGATGGGATTGATTTGGAGCATTGTTCGCTTATACTTTCATCTTTATGATATCTGAGGGATAATATTTAATTTTGCTTTATTTCAAATGACTTGGGAGTGTGGGTCAGAATCATTCATCAATTAGAGAAATTTGAATGATCAATGATGATAGTGAGTAACTTAAGAATTGTTGGGTTATTAATTTCAGAATAAGTAAATTTTGAATTTAAATAAGAGTCAATTATTTTTGTTTTATTTTGATGAATGATTCGATTATGGAATACTAAGGATATGATCTAGTACTTCAAGTTTGTTTCTCGTGTTATGTTGTGAGTTTTAGTAGAGTTTTTTGGAGTGCAAGAAACGATTGGTAAATTTGGTAAGTAGTATATGATATTTGGCAGGAGGATAGATGTGTCTTTTGTTAATCGCAAGTCCGAATTTTTGTGATTTGAATTGCGCGAGCAATAGTGCTATATTCTCGTTGCCTTCAAGATTTTGTTGGGAATTAATGTTCGTTACATGATTTCAGCTTCTGCTGTTATCGAGAATTTGATTTCTTCAATATTGTTTTACAATTTCGTTTAATATATAGAATTTACAACATGCTTTTTTACACTCCGGCCAATAATGATTTTATTAGGTTGGATTATTTTCGTATACCAACAATGAGAAAATAGAATACTGGCACATTTAGCGGGATAATGGTGCCTTAGTCTGTTTGTTCCCTTGTGTAGTGTATATAAGCAAGTGTGAGATGTGCTCATGTGACATCAGTCACGTTATTTGAGATTAAAGATCAGCAAAAGTGTCATACAGCTTTCATCATTATCGGCGTAAGATGGCTAGCTCAGCATTCAACATAACGAGTACTTACTTGAAGTTCTTGGAAGATGACCAAGATATGACAATGCCAATCGCTGCTATTGAGTCGCTCGTCACTATGTTACGAGTGAAGCAGCCAACCACTTCCAGTGAATTGATAAAGTTGGTTAAATCGAATATTGAAACTTTGAAACTGTCAATTTCCAATGCGATATCCCTCTCTGCTGGATGCGATTTGTTTATGAGATTTGTTTTAAGGAACACAAATTTGTATGCGGACTGGGAATCATGCAAAAGAAATCTTGTCGAAAATGGTGAGCTCTTCGTCCAGCGAGCCAAAGAATCGAGGTCGAAATCAGCCCAATTCGGAGTCCCATTCATAAAAGACGACGACACTATACTAGTGCATTCGTATTCACGTGTTGTATATCAACTTCTTGTGAAGGCTAGGACAGAAAAGTTATTGAGGTTCAAAGTCTTAGTCACCGAAGCGCGGCCATCGGAAAAAGGGTATCATATGGCTAAGCTTCTTCGAGAGGCAGACATACCAGTGGAGGTGATTGTTGATAATGCTGTCGGCTATGCCCTCCACAAGGTGGACAAGATCATGGTTGGTGCCGAAGGAGTAGTGGAAAGTGGAGGCATTATCAATCACATCGGTTCTTATCAAATTGGCTGCTTGGCAAAAGCCAATAATAAGCCTTTCTATGTTGTGACCGAATCTCACAAATTTGTTCGATTATTTCCTTTAGCCCCAAATGATTTGCCTAGAGAAATAACAAACATTGTGGAGGGTGACGCTTCTGGCGACCAAGATTCTACTTTTCTCAAAAGTCAATCTGTTGATTTCACGCCGCATGAATTCATTACAGCACTCATAACAGATTTGGGTGTTTTGACTCCTTCTGCAGTCTCCGAGGAGCTCATTAAGATGTGGTATGATTGAGTTGTTTATGAACGTCTTGAAGTTTCGTTCGCAAGTCGGTTACGTCGTACCTGTCAATGAAGTTTTGGTCGCGAAGGATACTGATGCACTTAATTCCCTTCTCTTCCAAAACTTCGGTGTCGACAGAAATGTTCGGCTCCTCCATATAAAATAGATGAGTAACGTATCGACTCCAAGAGTCACAATTCTCAATGCTGGAAATTCCTTGCGAGTATAGTGCCAGTTCCACGATTATTCTGACGTAGTCAAGTGCTCGCATGCCAAACGTTTCACGATCCTCACTACCGTTCAAAAGCAATATTCGATTCCTGCGATGACTATTGTCAGATGCGATGGCTCGACCAATGCCCTTCAATATGACTATAGGAACAATACTAGTCATTAATGAACCAATAGAGTATACTAGCAGATCCGCATTTGCGATAGCAGATGTCACGCGCGTGTGAGCGGTTGGGCAAATCTCCTCGCCATATGGAGAAATATAAAAGACTCGCTTGATAGGCGATAAAAGAGGCTCAATATCCTCGGACTTGTTGAAATGTAACTGTGACTTCTTAAGTTCGGGATGCGTGTACAGCGGCAAGTTTCCCACTTCTTCATCTGAGGATTGTGTTGCATCGTCATGCAATTCGTTTCTTTGAATATTCAACTTCAACTCAATATCTTTGGCGGGACTTTGTGGTCTGGACTTGCTGATAGGCGGGGGATAAATCTCATGAATTGCTGACGGATGGGATATTTGCGACTGACCTGTGATCACGAGGTCGTTAGAGAGTATGGCACCAATGTGGTAGCTGAAATTTGTGTTGATACATGGTAACACTTGAATTTTAGGACTTATGTCTGTTATTTTCAGAAAAAGTTCAATTGCTGAGTCCAAGGAACCAATGAAAAGCCTAACCCCAGTGAGGAACAAATTGCCAACATTTGCAAGCTCGTACCGGAACTGCTTGTTACTCACAGAAATTGATGTGATTTTCGATCTTTTCAAAAGCTCAACGTGTACATGAACAAGAAAGGCCCTAATAAGCTCTTTGGTTGAGAGACCAATGTCATTCCATAGTATATGTGAACCATCAACTAACTCATTCCATTGCAATTTTGCAGTTTTTGGATCAGCATCAAGTCTGAAACTCAAGAGATGTCGTAAGCTTTCTTTGTCTTCAGGAATTAACCGTGTAAGCCTTGACCGCAAATCCCCAATAGCTGGCCCCCCAATGACACGTATGATCTCCGATGTTGACCCTCCGTTATCCAGAATGGGCAATATGTAAGCCACATTTGATGCTATTGAATTTAATAGCGGTACCAAGCTATTGGTGGCTGTGCCTCCACTCAATACCACTATAGAATCGCACATAGGATGAAATTGACGAGTAATATATGTATACGCCTTATGGGTGTAGTGCACATCAATATCAACAATAGATAAGTGGTTTATATGCCGGCTAGTGGTCTTTACATGGCCACCAACGGCTGCAGCATTAAAATATCAACAACGGCTAATAGTCGGAAAGACATTCCAAATAAATGGGTGTGGGTAATCGACAATCAGGATACTAATGCCAAAAAAGTTGCACTATTTACACCTTTTGGCACACATATAAGCTAAAGGTCCAAAATCGTGAGATCATTCTTGAAACGGTGCATGATCCTATTCAGAGTTAATTCCGCTTCCATACACAAGTTTAACACCTCAAATTTGCAGTCTAGTATCGCCAGTTATCCTCTTTTCCAGCGTTCTGGCTACAACATGAGTTTGAGCGCTAGTCTCTAGAGATTCGGAAGCTTATATACGACACTTCAAAATATGGTTTCGGTTGCGTTCTATTAGAGCACTGTGATGTGATTTCAAGCAGGTCCTCTTTGCGCTGCACTAATACTGATACATCACGAATCTTAGCATTTGAAGGTCCTCTGGGGTCGAATGCAGGATCTAATAGCGGGCCGATTTTGTGTAATAACTCTCGGTAAAAACAGTCACTCTCAGTTGTTGTAATTCCGAGCACGATTTCGCGGTATATTTCAGAATGACTGTTAAACCTCTAGGGCACGTGATCAACAAAATTTTTCTTTGATGCGATATTTGTTGAAAATTAATTCTCGCTGTATACTAATCTTTATTCATTAGAAATTAGAATAATGTCTGATCAGGAAGTTTTGGTTTTGAGAGGCACTTTGGAGGGCCACAACGGTTGGGTCACTTCCTTGGCTACCACCCCAACTAAGCCAGACTTGTTGTTGTCTGGTTCCAGAGACAAGTCTTTGATCGCTTGGAAGTTGACTGGTGGTGAGGACAACCAATACGGTGTGCCAAAGAAGTCTTTCATTGGTCACTCCCACATTGTCCAGGATGTCACTATTTCTGCCGATGGTGCTTACGCTTTGTCTGGCTCTTGGGACAAGACCTTGAGATTGTGGGACTTGGAGACCGGTGAGTCCACCAAGAGATTCGTTGGTCACACTGGCGATGTCTTGTCTGTTTCTATTGCTAAGAACTTGAGACAGATTGTGTCCGCTTCCCGTGACAAGACCGTCAAGGTTTGGAACACCATCGGTGAATGTATGCACACCTTGACTGGCCACAAGGACTGGGTGTCTGCTGTTAGATTCTCTCCAGAGAACGCCTCCACTGTTATTTCTGCTTCTTGGGACAAGACTGTTAAGGTATGTTATTCGATTTTTCAACGTGGAAATATGATGTTTCCAATATTTGCTACTTCAGACGGTGCTCGCCAGCTCCGAATGAGACATTTTTCAATCACCAAGATCTCTGATTCCACTCTTCATTAACGCATGTCATACTAACATTTTAGTCTTGGGACTTGAGCAACCTCAAGCTCGATGCTGACTTCATTGGCCACACCGGATACATTTCCTGCATCACCATTTCCCCAGATGGATCTTTGAACGCTTCTGCTGGTAAGGATGGTGTCATCATCTTGTGGGACTTGAACTCCAACACCACCTTGTACACTTTGAACGCTGCCTCCGAGGTTCACGCTTTGGCTTTCTCGCCAAACAGATACTGGTTGGCTGCTGCCACTTCTTCTGGAATCAAGATTTTCAACTTGCAGGAGAGAACTTTGTTGGACGAGTTGAAGCCAGAGTTCACTGTTAGCGCTAAGGCTAAGGACCCAGAGGCCATCTCTTTGGCTTGGTCTGCTGACGGTCAAAACTTGTTCGCTGGTTACACTGACAACATCATCAGAGTGTGGCAAGTTATGACCTCTTCCGCTTAAATATTAGTAGGTCGAAGTTAATTCTAATTCAACAAATTATTAATCGAAGAGATAGACTTTTCCGCTTGATGTTCCTCCTATCACCCAATTCTGACTCGCGTGGATTGTAGAAACGGCGGGAATTGCTGTGACATCTGGGGACAGCAAGGAGCACAAGCTTTTTCCCTCTTGATCGTAAATGTCTAAGTTCCTGTTCATGTTTGCAATGACAAACTTCTGACATCCATCAGCAGGATTCTTTTGCCACCTTGCCTTCAATATGGAAACCCATCGACCCGTTTGACAGTTATGTCGAATGGACGCAAATTTGGGAATGCTGTTAAAAATATCTGTCTCGCCATTTCTTCTTTGCTTCCCTGCCATGTACGTTTGAGCCCAACTATTGGCGTCAGGTATGTCACCGTGACTTCCGCTGAGATCAAACATATGTAAATAATCGTCGTACCCATTACACACTAAGCGATTCTCAGAATTCCAATCCACTGTCGAAATAGAAAGCCTCGATGAAAAACCGCCGTATAAATGCGGCGCAGCGAGGCCGTCAGTTAGCACGGAGGTGGAATTTTTTTTCGAAATCGAACGTAAATCCCAAATCCTGAAAGTGCGGTCTAATGAGGAACTCGCAAATTGGTACTCTCTGTTGGGATTGATGCTGAAACCCCCGACCTTCTTGTCATGTATTCGTAACAATTGCTGGTATCGAATATTGGGTTTTGGGGCTCTCAAATCTGCTTGGTAGAAATGTCCTTCCAAAGTTGTAACTGACATTATCTGAGGCGAATTGGGATGAATGTTCAAATCAGACAATGCTATGGTCTCATCATCAGAATTCTTCAAGGTTAAAACATCGTATGAAATCTGTTTTTGAAGGTCCATGATTCTTGCAGAACCATCGTACGAGGCACTAACAACTTGGTTGAGTGAATTTGGAACTTCGCAAATCTTGGAAACCGAGCGGCCATGGGGCTTGAAAATTAAGACAAGCGGATCACCTTCCTCCGTCGATGAGTCCACAGCCCAAATCCCTAAACTTCCGCTTGTATCTCCTGCGCAAACAAGTCTATTTTGGACCGAAGGATGAAAATGTAACGACGTAATTCGTTGGTGACTCAATTTGAAACTCGACGGTTCGAATCGTGCGCTGATGGTCAATTTGTCGAGTTCAACGTGTGGCTTGTCCAATTGCTTTTCTCTGTCGCCAAGTTTGGCTTGTATCATGTCAGGGGACGCGTCAGTCGAACAACGTTCACCTATGATCTGAAGCTCTTTCAAAGCTAGGTTATCAGCTGCATCGACTCCGATAGAGTCGCTCGATGATATCTGTTCCAGCTTTTCATTACGTTGGATATTAAGAACTCCATTCTCGTCCCTCAAATATCCCAGTTTATCTGTTAATAGGTCATACAAGCTAAACTCACCCGAGAGTTTTGTCAGGCGCAATTCCTTGAGCTTTTCTTGTTCTTCACGGGCCCTTTCCTCTTCCTCTTCTTGCTTACGGACCTCCTCTTGATCCTCAGGATTGGATCTCAAGCGTCTTGATCTCCTTGTTGGAAGTGGCAATTCTTTCTTCGAGACTCTCGATGTCGGAGTTTTCTGTCTGGTTCCATGGTTAAACTTAGCATCCTTAAATATTGAGTCATTAATTGAATCCAAATTGAGCTTCTTCAACAAGTCTTTATTTCTTTGAATATTTCGACTCCTTAATTCCTCGAGACTTGCCTCGGTCATAGTTGAAACAGCAAAGGTATCCTATTTATCGACGCGTTCCTGCAAACCTATTGCACCATCGCGAAGGTAACGCAATATATCAGAACATAGATAAAGACTTCCACAGAAAATAATTGGCCTGGAATCGCCATCCGCTTTAATTTTCTTTAACTCCTCAAAGACTTCATACATGTTTGAACTGTTCAATTGACGCACGTCATTTACGTACAACAGAGCAGACTTTGCTAGTTCAGCCTCCAGATAACAATTTACCCAAGGCATATCGATCGGCTGCGTGAAGTGGGCGGTGAGTACCGTGTCGTCTGATTTTTTGCAAATGAACTTTAAGAGATCACCCGTTGATTTGCCTTGGGATTGTGCAATAACGAATATGAGCCCCCCGGATTTCGCATGAGCACGATAAGAGTGAAGAAATTTGCCAAGTTCTCTCGCCGCACTCTCGTTGTGGGCGCCATCGATCAATGCACTGATTCCAGTTCTGACGTCAGTTATGGACTGGAGGCGCCCTGGCCAACTGGTAAGTTTCACACCTGTTCGGACAATCTGCCACGTTAGCTCGTTGTAGTGATATTTTTCTTTCAAACAATGCACGATCATGAGAGCGACTGCAAGATTTTGTATCTGGTATTCGCCATGAAGTGGTGATTCGGCGATGAAATCGTCAAAAGAGGGTATTTTAGTCGAATCAGCAACAAGTACTTCAGCGCCCACTCGTTGCGCTGTGTCTCTGACTGTCTTTAAAACAGCCTCGTCATTGGTCCCATCCACAATGACACTTATGTTGCTTTTGATGATTCCCGCCTTTTCGGTCGCGATCTCCTCCATAGTGTTTCCCAATAGATTTTCATGGTCCATACCGATTTTTGTGATTCCTGCTATTATGACACCCCCATTTGAAGTTGTGTCACGTCGACTCTCAAGAACGTTTGTTGCATCCAAGCGACCCCCAACTCCCACCTCTACCAATGCTAGCTCTACCCTCTCAATTTCAAAAATCTTAAAAGCGGTTGCAGTGAGTAGCTCAAATTCCGTGCAACCTAAAGATAACCGATCGTTTTCGAAAGAGACGTGCTTCCTCACCTGTTCAAACTTGGCAAGGGAGTAGGTCTCATTGTTGATGGAGATACAGTCATTCGGTTCCAAGAGGTGCGGTGATGTGAACCTGCCGTTACGGATGTTAGCCAGCGTGAGTATCGATGATAGATAAGCGACCGTAGAGCCTTTCCCGTTTGTGCCGGCAACGTGGATTGATTTGTAGCTTCGAACATGAGGGTTGCCGATGATCGACAAAAGCCTTGAAATCCTCGCAAGCCCCAAGTCAATTGGCATTGGATTTTCTCTTTTGTTGTGTATGAAATAAATTGAGAACGTTTAAATTTTCTCGAAATGCGACTTACATACCAAAGGAGATAATGACTCAGGAGAAGTTTATACAAGCGAGGCTAGACTCGCTCAGTGATATCGACTCTCGAGTGGTGGAGTTACTTAGCTCTATCAGTACCTTATTTGATACATACATAGCTCCAAGCAGACTAAACGATGTCGACAAACAACTGATCAAGGAAAAGTTCGAAGGTGAAGTCAAGCAAGTTTATGGGCTTATTGGTGCTCTCGCCATTGACCTTCGAAAAGAAGTCAAGATAGTGGATGATAATATCGGTACCCATGACAAAAATGAAGATTCTGTTATGATTCTCCCCATAAGTGTCGATCACAAGAACACCACTTTGGGTGAGCGCAAACTAAAGGGAGAATTAACGAACTTGGGTTGAACTACGCAAAGAAATCATGCATTTACATTTTCACTTTGTGAACTGCTGGCAACCAAGTATCTGCGTTATATTTCTTCGAGGTATCCTTGCTGAATCAATCTTTCCACATCCGACTTTCTCACGAAAAATTGAGAGTCCTTGATGAGATTGAAAGCCCCGTATTCTGTTTGGATTTCACCACCATTTTTTAGCACACGAACATCAATAAATATTTCCTTGGGAGGCTCAAGTTTCATCGTCAAATCTAGATCCGCAAATGCTGACTTGAACTCCAGGACAAGCTCTTGGTATTGTTTGTAGTAATCTAGCTCCGCGTGACTGAGATTCTCAGAAGAAAAAAAACGATTTCCCAGTAGCTTATCTGACTCGTTTCTGGTGGAGGTGCTCTTCGATGCGTCACCAGACGTAATAGGGTCGACATTCAACCAACAGAAGTCGACGAGTTTGTCCGCTCGGAGTTTCTCGTACACTAGCAAGCATCGCTTATTTCTCCTCATGCTGAGATGTGTGGTGAATAACTGACATTGACGAATCATCCTCTCCTCATCGGATTCCTCGTCAATAACAGCCCTCTGTTGCTCATCTAGATGATTGACATCCTTGTTAAGATCCAAGACTTCCTGAATTATGTCTTTTATGAGCTCACGCAGATACATTGGTATTTCGTTGAGACTAGCAGTTCTCTTGGTATCTACCATAAGCTTGTTGGCCAAATCTCCATACATCTCTGGAAGAATGCTGTGGGTTCACCTGAATTCAGTACGACGCGTTTGAAGCATCAACACTTTAATCCTGTACCAAGGATGCATAGATAGGAAGCATAAGGAAGTGGACTACCTCTTCTCATACAACCCCACAAAGGTGTCTCCGAGACACTTGACTGGTGGTCATAATATGTGAAACACTTGAACCTTAAAATTTAATCTTGATTTTTTGAACTCGATTAAGATTTCTAAAATTTTGAGATATTGGAAAACAAGGCGAAAAAACAGAAACTTTCGCAATAATCTGTACCCTGAGGATACAGTGAAATTGTTCTAACTATCTCCAAAAAATGAAAAAACGCATGACATAGCCAATTGAGAAGACTCCAAGAAGACTAAAATTTGAGCTGAACACGGAGCGGAGAGAAATTGTATTACATTGAAGAGATCTTAAAAAATTCAAATTGTATCTTGTTTTATGTAGTGGTGAGATGCTGGGAAGACTTCTTCCGCATGCATTCCGACCAGCTGATTCCTATTCCCTCGAAGTCTGGCACAATCTCTCCCACAGGTCTCACGTATTCAGGAAGTTCCGACTTCAATGATTTGATCACGGCATCAACACACAAGAGTGCTTGGATACCGTCAGCAATCGTGCAGGCCGGTTGGGATTTGCCTCTTATCACCTCAACGAAATGGCGTAACTGAGAATCAAAAGGCATCAACTTCCGCGATTCTTCCTTGTTCTCTATGAGAGCCGTGCGTTGCAATGGCGCGTTCCATGACCTCTCGTTGGTAGCCACGTCGGATTGATGATATAAAGTGAAGTCTGGGATAGACAAAGTGCCTTCTGAACCGAACACTTTGTAAAATCCCTCAAGGTTATCATCACACGGAATCAATGGGTTTTCGCCCGTGCCGACTTCGAAATTAAATGGTGAAGTAACATTGTCAGCACAAATGAAGGTGCCGGCGATGCCATTTTTAAAACGAAGAGTGAGACAGGCTCCTTCATCAACATTAGGGTACTCCTGTCGTTGCTTCTTTAGTAACTCAGCGAACACTCTTTCTATCGGACCGAAAAGATATTGAAGAATATCGAGATCATGCACCAAATTGATGAGTAGGGCCCCACCTCCGGTCTTGATGTCAGTGCGCCACTCAGATGCTTCAAAATAAGACTTTGGTTTCTTGAGAGCCCATGTACCCTGTATGGCAACAGCGTCACCAACTTTGTACAAGTTTTCCTTCGCAGCGACTATGAACGGATTAAATCTCCTGTGGTGACCAATCAACACCTTCACACCTTCGTTTTCAACATATTTTTGAAGTGCTCTAGCCTCCTCCAAACTAGTACTCACAGGTTTCTCAATGAGTAAATGCACTCCTTTCGAAGCAAGTTTTGCTGCTATGCTAGCGTGAGTATGATTCGGTGTGCAAATTAGAGCGCCGTCCGGATATGGCAATGAACCCTCATCCAAGTGGCAGAAAAGCTTGTCAATGCTGTGGAAGTGGAGAGTGTCAAGCTCGTCGGCTAAATCTGCTGCACTTGGACTGGGATCGATGAGTGCAAGAAGTTCACAGTCGGGACTTTTCAAGATGTGTTGCGCATGGCGCGGGCCGATGAGGCCAGCTCCGACAACTATCAACAGAACAGGAGTAGATGCAATCATGTTTATGCTCAGCAAATTGGTTCCAGCCGCAAATTATTTATACAAGCAAACGAGGGTAGCATGAAGTTGTTGCAATGCGGAGAATGAGTGGGATGGCCGGTTAAATGAAAACAGCGCTGACTCATAGGAACATTTTTTTTCCGGGGAAACTTTTGAAGCCTCGTAATTTCTTTTTTCCCCGCGCATTATGGACTTCAATGCGTGCAGACGAGGGGAAGCTAAAACAATTACCGTTACGTCGCGCCTTACTGATTCATAGCATTTTTCCATCAAGGTGTTGTACAATTCAGTAGTCTCACGCTCTCGCTCTACATAAGTCCTTTTATAAATTCGTAGCTGTTTGATTTAGCTGATGTTGGACTTGAAATTACAACACCTTCGAAGTCGAGAGTGTCTGTGCGGGAGAAGTTGTTTCAGCACAGTCAGAATACGATTGACGTTTCCAAATCTCAAAGGGGCTTGGGGCACTCCAGTTACACGAGCCCAAAAACTTACGATCCAGTTAGGCGGCCGTATAATCGTTTATCCATTGAGGCATCTTGTGCTGCATCCAGACTACAGTCGTGCGCTTTATGAACCTGGCGAACGAAAGAAGACAACATGTCGTTTGATATCAATTGGGACAAACTTATCTCCGATGAGAGTATAAATGACGGGTTGAAACAATTCTTGAACGACCAGCTCAATGCAGTTACATTACCTTCGTTCATTGATAAACTTTGCGTGACCAAGTTCTCCTTGGGAAACATTCCGCCGCAAATCACAATAAGACATGTCGACAGTCCTTTTGAGGATTTCTACCATTCAACGAACCCTGGAGAGGAAGCGAAAAAGGGATCCACATCTACGGCCTCTCAACTCAGCGATAGTGACCCCGACAGCTCGGATGATGAACATTCACATACGACTTTCGATGATATCCAGAAAAAGGAGTTCACCAACGCTTTCAGCACCTCAGCCGTGGGAACTACAAGCAGAAAGAGTCTGGAATTGTTCAAAAGTTTCCACAACTATAATATGAATAATGTCGGATTGGGTCACCACGAGATTGAGACGCCTGCAAATTTCTTCCCACATACCGCATATTCCTTTAGGGCGAGCTCCAACTTACCGGTTGAAAATACTAAGAGCGAGAATGATATTCAATTTATACTCGAGATTGATTACAAAGGTGATGCCTCGCTAGATATCACTGTTAATTTACAAGTCAACTATCCTTCATCGCATTTCATTTCGCTTCCAATCAAGTTGTCAATTTCGGATCTTGTGATTCATTCGTTGGCCTCAGTTGCGTACTTGGAGAACAGCATTTTCATTTCATTTCTCTGCGACCTTAATGATGAGTCATCGGACTATTTCACCTCTTCTAATGCAGCGGGACAAACTCATTCCTCAAAATTGACGGGAGGGAACTTCATTGATTACACTGGCACAAATAATCGAGAACGAATTGATGTAATTAAAAGTGTGAAAATCGATTCTGAGCTAGGTGAGATGGAGAATAATGTGTTGCGGAATGTTGGCAAGGTCGAAAAGTTTTTGGTTGAGCAACTTCGAAGTCTCATAAGAGATGAAATTGCCTGGCCCAGTTGGATATGTCTAGATCTCAAAGAGAGCGAAGATTCAGATCATGATTAAAGATTTCACATATACAAGTTTTAATGAAAAGGTAAGTCATATTAGCGGAGACCAGTATCAAAGAGCATTTACATGAGAGTGGTTCGACCACCGATATCAGTGCTAGCCGAACCGTCTGGCATATTACCATCCCTGCCTGTCAAAAATTGAGTGTAAATTTTGGAGAGCTTGGCCATTTCGGATGCAGAGATCGAGGGCTTAGTCTCCTTCAAGCTCTCATCGAAATGCTCTTTGGTGATGATGACCAGCAGTGTATCCCTTGCCTTTGTAGCAGTGGCACCCACCGTCGAAGCTTCCATTTCTTTTGCATTCATCACGGCCTGTTGAAGCAATTTGATCTTTGCGGCAGGTGACTTCCCTTGTAGTGTCTTGGAGTTTGTTTGAAAAAACTCAAGTTTCTTATCATCGGAAGTAGTGGCGACTTCACTCCCTTGATTAGCTAGTCTGTCATGAACAGCTTTCAAGTATGCATTGTACCCCAATCCTTGAATATCAGCACCACTAAAACCATCCGTCCGACCTGCGATATCATTTAAGTTCACGTTCTCGGACAACTTCATACGGAGGCACACTCTTTGCAAGATGTCTAGTCTATCGTCAAAGTTTGGCATGTCGCAAATGATGCTCTTGTCTAATCGACCAGGACGAAGTAACGCTGAGTCAATAAGATCGGGCCTGCTTGTTGCAGCCAAAACGTAGACTCCATCTAAGCCTTCTGCTCCGTCCATCTGTGTAAGCATTTGATTCACCACTCTGTCAGTTACTCCTGTAGAATCATGTCCTCTCTTTGGCGCAATAGAGTCAAATTCATCGAAGAACAAAATGCAGGGCTTAGCCGCTTGTGCCCTATCAAATAACTCACGCACTGACTGCTCGGATGCGCCGATGTATTTATTCAAAATCTCGGGCCCCTTGATAGAGATGAAATTCAACCCGGACTGGCCAGCAATGGCGCTTGCGAGGAGAGTCTTTCCACAACCAGGATAGCCATACAATAGAATGCCTGACCTCAATCTCAATGGACAATTTGCGAAGATAGGTGCGTACCGGGTCGGCCACTCCAATGTCTCCAATAAAACGTTTTTCGCTTTCGTCAATCCTCCAATGTCACTCCATCCTGTGGTTGATTTCTGGAGCTTTACGCCTCTTAAGGCAGATGGCTGGTATCCGGCTATTGCATTCTCTAGCATTGGCTGGGATACAAGTAGACTCCCGTCAGAGACGTTTTCCAGCTCTCTTTGATAATGGCATTCGTAGAAGATTCTTTCACTGAGCACTTTCAAATCGTTGGGGAGGAAGCCCTCTGTTTCCAGAACGATGTCCATTAGATCGAATTGCAAAGTACATCCTAATCGTTTCAAAAGGAACTGCTCTAGGATTTCAAATCTAGCAGCCTTTCCCGGTGGTTTCAAGTGAACAAATTCCTCGATCAAGTGCGACGCCGAAAGACCCTTGTTGAAAGTCTCTTTGGATTGACCTGAAACTAGGAGAGAGATGTTCGTATTTTTCTGAGAATTGATCTTTTGCAAGAGCGAGCTCAAAAATTCTGTAAGTTGATTTGAGACTGATGAATCCCCATGCTCAACCTCAGCACTCAATATCCTATCCAAATTGTCAAGAATAAGAATGGAAGGTTCGTGCCACACAGCCTCATTGACCCATTTAGAGAAATGGTTGCACAACTGATCAAATGATTCGTTCATAAATGTTTCACAGGGAATGAACTTGACAAAGTAACCATATTGGTGTTGTAAGATTTGAGCTATCCATCGCATCATCAACGTTTTCCCACTCCCAGGGGTGCCAAACAACATGATGCTCGAGTTATCGAAACTCGCAAGATGATCAACAATTTCATCGCGCGTATCAATAGAGCCGTATATGGGTTCGAGTTTGCCAGTAGTCGCTTCTCCAGCGGAACCAACAGCTGTTAATATGTCAGATCCCACCTCCACCTTGGGTGGCACTTTTCCTCCTCCATCGATGGAGTATGGCTTGATCCAGGCATGGGGATCATCATTTCGCTTGAAGCTGAGGATTCCCCCATGAGGCAAAACGTTGGCGATAGGTGGAATTCTAAGATGATTGGTGATCGGAAATTCTGTGATCAGAGAAGACTTTTGAAACAATTGATTGGATAATTCTTTAGCGATCTTACCCTGACTGATTGCTTTCGTGCTCGAATGCAATTGAATATTATCAACTTTCTTGCTTTGAGTAATAAAGGGATGAACAACGAGGGTGGCTGGACGCTTGGACACACTCTTACCAGCAGACCGAATGACAACCTTGAAGCCAACTTTATTGTGCACATTGAGTGCGTATGAAAGTCCTTCACTAAGACCCACAGTATTTCTCGGTGCGGAGGAGAGTTTGCGAAGTTTTGCGACAACGTTTGAAGCTTCAGTCGGATTATTGCCTTCCTTATGTTGCTCTTTGGGATGTGACTGTCCATTTTTTGAGGCAGGTAATTCCTGTATCAGGTGTTCAGCTTTTGCAGATGGCCCAGGAACCACGGAAACTGTCACGTATTCCGCGTTGTGAAAATCATGAGACATCTCCTCGGTGTTCGAGTAAATCTCAATAGCATTAGAAAGTGGTTGAATATTTGTAAAAATGTCATTAGGAAGGCTGATGCCTCGTCTCAACAAAAAGGGACCAGAAGCTAAGTCCTCATTTGATGATCGAATGCTCCTCGCAGACTTGACCGATTGACTTGAGGACCGCTTTTTCTCCTTCAACTTGGGTGCTATACTGATCTCCGCAAACGGATCTATGAGTGCATAGGCTGTGTTCGGATCTCCAATGTCCTTCACAAGCAATCGCACGGAAGAAGTTTTCGTGGGGTATACGACCAAGACTTGATTGAGTGCTACACAGCGAGACTGCTCAATCAATTTTGATTCGATATAACTTGCATGTAGTTCAACAAGTTCCCAGTCAGAAGAACGCTCTGGCTCCAAAAACACCGTTGAGGTCTTGCTATTCTTGATTTTCACATTTGAGGTCACGAGCTGTTTGTCAGCCAATTTCAAGGAATGAGCGAAAATGGGGTCCATGGATATGGTACGGGGAGACTGTGAGCTCATACCAGACCATCCCACGTATGATTTCTGGCCTGCTTGCAGAACAAGTTCAATGATCACTTCTTGTGGGGATACATTCGCATTGTACAATAAGCCAGATAAATTTGCAGGCAAATCGACTAGATTATTCCACGATTGCCTGAAAGCAATATTGACAGAAACGCCTTCCATTGGACGACAACTGAAAAATCGGAACTATGAGATGGTGGTAGTATGGAATAGCGGGGCCGAAAGGTTTAGTTTTATAGAGTTCCGCATGGACATGCACATGGCCCTTAAGCCGAGGACGTTTATATACAATCCTGAGGTGCCCCACCTTAACCGACATAGTACGACACCCTCGTGAGCTTGCGACCGAAGGGTGCTTTTAACGGACTTGGGGCGTGTAAGTATTCAGACACCAGAATCTCAGAGGTTGAACTTCTCTACAGAAGAGTGTCATGGATTTCTCGAGATGGTTTGGCCCTACTCGCTGAATGGGCAATTGAGATTTAGTGAATCTAAGATTGTTTCGACCCATCAAGTGTCCATTCTATATATACATGAAGGAATTGCATCCATTTGATCTTTTGACATTGCGAGATCACTTCTTGGATTGTATTTCGTTGAATTTCTCAAACAGGCTGTCCGTGGCCTCTGCCAGTTCGAACTTTTTCCGTAATCTCTCTTGTTTTGCTTGCTTCGCAGCTTCCACAGTCTGGAATGATTTTCTTCTGATGGAACGACATTGTTCCCAACCTACCACACTTCCAAGAAAGAATCCGCAAACTCCCCAATTGAATGATCGACTCGGATTTTTGTGAATAAGGAACGTAACAACTCCCAAGACCCCCATAGACTGGAACCCAGTAAGCATGGCTTCACGAAAGCATGGCATAGCGATATAGTTGTCGATTGTAAAATCTTCGACTCGGAGTTCTTGCAAAGTGGATATGATCGAAGTTGGCTTGGGTTGCACAGGTTCTGTGTCCTCAAACTTTGGAGGCAAATCCTCAAGAAGCTTAGGTTGTGAAGGAGTTTCTCGAACCTCAGACACAGCTGAGACTTTTGAAGGCACGCTCCCAAACCAACCCATTTTTCGTTCTTCCACTGTAAGCACCCGAATGAGCATGTACGATCAATGAGGCACGAAAAATGCGGAGGTACGGAGGTCCGGCAGTAGCTCTGGAGAGATACTTTTTCATCTGAGTATTGTCGCAACCTTGCTTTTACGATATTGGACAAAGCGAGTTGAACGAAAATTTCAATATTATAATGGTAGAGCAATAAAATAGTGATATATAGATGAATGTAACTCCATGTAGTGTACGGATGATATATAGCTTTCTAAAATTTAACCAAAAATCAAGCGCCGTGGCGCAGTGGAAGCGCGCAGGGCTCATAACCCTGATGTCCCAGGATCGAAACTTGGCGGCGCTAATGTTTTTTTTCTTCTTTCGAGTTCATTTACAAGATGAAATGAACTTGGCAAAGTTTACTGAAATTGTTACTTGAGATTGGCTTTCCGTTTTGCGACACCAAAGCTCTGCAAGTGATAACATACTTAAATGGTCTAACTGGTGGGACGTGATTAATTAATGGCTAGTGTTCGGGAGATTCAGCGTTCATAATAGCTAAAACTCGTCAGGGTAAGCTTGTACTCATTGAGTATTCAAAAAGAGTATCGTTCGAATGTCAATTGCACTTTTCGCTCGATATCCGACGGAATTTTCCGCCTTACTACAGCGTTTTCGACCAAATTTTGCATTTAGAGTCTTCAACGAGTAAGTGTGAGGTATCTTCGTGCTAAAATATGTTCTTCTTCACCCGAATAGGTGAAATGGGGTTCCATGCTCCTAATTTACTCCTCTTTGTTCGCATTTTCAACTTGGTATTGAAGTCAAGAGATCGATCCTGTATGTAATATCACTCAATAAAGGCAGTTGGGGACGCTTCATCCTCGACGTGAATAAGCAGAAAGATATTATGATTGAGGATCTCCAACTCGACCCTCAATTGAAATGGTGGATGCTTCTACCAATCTCTATTGCGATGGTATTGGTTGGGTTGCTAAGATCTAATATAACAGAATTGATGTCCCTGGGGCCGAAAGTGGATTTCTTTAAACGAGCGAGAGAAAGGTATGTCTTAGCAGATGATCAAGCACGATTGAGATGTAATACTAACAGATGAAGATCTTTTCTACAACGTGTCGTTCTGTTCAAGACAAATAGCTCTATTTTGTCTACTGAGGAGATGGAGAGCAGGCGGGGGTACTTCATGGAAACATTGGCAAGCACAGAGTTCTATGCCAAGATTGAAGACCCCTCGGCTCCACTGAATCCATTAGCAGACGCTACAACTAATGATGCCTTGATGAACATGGCAAAAGGTAACTTGATGGGTTTCGTCCCGCAAACTTTAATAATGGGCTGGGTCAACTACTTCTTCGCAGGATCGGTGGTCATGAAACTTCCATTTCCCTTAACTGAGGGCTTCAAGAGCATGCTTCAAAATGGAGTAAGCACTCCTAATTTGAATGCGCGTTACGTATCAGCAATCTCTTGGTACTTTGTTAATTTGTTCGGTCTTCGTCCAGTATACTCCTTGATCATGGGCGATCCTTTGGCTGCAGAACAATTGGTGAATCAGCAGCAGCAGCAGCAACCCGACTTTGCCGGTTTGGGAACTCCAGGAGGAGCCAAGGCCGACAAAGTCTTCAAGGCTGAGGCGGAGAATATTCAGATTCTCGAGCATGGGAGCTTATATGATGGTATTGCTTCGCGTATACTTGAAAAGTATAGCTCACTTTAAGTCTTCGATGGTCATTATGCAATTGTACATCCGGTTGGGATCAATTCTTGACGCCCCAAAGCAGTGAGTGTGTCCTATAAAATTGAGGAGTCAGGTAGAGGTTGAACAAATTGTGGTACATTCGAGGCAGAAAACTTTCAGCTAAAAATGATACAAAAATTCGTACCGGTCGGCCCAGATAAACAATACTTACACTGTAGGACATTCCATCCCCATCATAAATCGCCGTTGTAGTCGGAGTGCAGTCACGTGACATACGATTAAAATTGTAATCTGTAGATGACTTCCGATGAATTGTCAGCACTCATCGAAAACTCATCATGGCACCAACAACAATTATCTGCATTGGAATGGCAGGGTCTGGAAAGACCACATTCATGCAAAGATTGAATTCGCATCTTCATAGCAAGAAAACTCCTCCATATGTTCTTAATCTTGATCCAGCCGTCCTTAAGGTCCCTTACGGCGTGAACATTGACATAAGGGATTCAGTCAAGTATAAAAAGGTCATGGAAGAGTATAATTTGGGTCCCAACGGAGCCATCGTGACATCTTTAAACTTGTTTTCCACCAAAATTGATCAAGTTATTAAGCTTGTGGAGAAGAAGGAGGATAAAGTCAAGAATGTTATCATCGACACACCTGGCCAGATCGAATGTTTTGTTTGGTCCGCATCTGGTGCCATCATTACAGAAGCTTTTGCTTCGACCTTCCCAACTGTTGTTGCATACATCGTTGACACACCAAGAAATTCATCACCCACAACATTCATGTCCAACATGCTATATGCTTGTTCGATTTTATACAAGACCAAATTGCCTATGATTGTCGTTTTCAATAAGACTGACATTCAGGATTCGAGTTTTGCTAAGGAATGGATGCAAGACTTTGAGCTGTTCCAGAATGCGTTGACGAGAGACCAAGATTTGAACGGAAACGAGGGTGCCTCCTCGGGATATATGAGCAGTTTGGTGAACTCCATGTCGTTGATGTTAGAGGAATTTTATTCCCAGTTGGATGTTGTCGGCTGTAGCGCTTTTACCGGAGAAGGGTTTGACGATTTCATGGATGCCGTGGACAAGAAGGTGGAGGAGTATAACGAATACTACTTGGCAGAGCGTGAAGCTATTCTCAAGCAAAAGGAGGAGGATGAGAAGAAGAGAAAGGCAAAATCTCTCAGCAAATTGATGAAAGACATGGATTTGAAGGGTGAAAATCAGGGAAGCTCGGATGTCCTTTCCGATTATGATGAGGAATCAGGCGATGAAGATCTCCAGGGAGAAGTGGATAGGGATGAGGACGAACCTACGAGAGAGTACACATTCCCCGAGGATAGACAGTCAGAGCTCGGAAAGTCAGATGCGGAATTACAAGAGCGATATCAGGCTGCGCTTGATGCTACAGCAAAACCAGTGTCATCCAAGACCGCAGAAAGTATCGCACAGTACATCAGGCGATAGAACTCTAATGCTTCAACTAAATAAATTTCTCACGTCGTAAGGCTCGGAGTGATACTCCTCCTTAAAAATTAAGTGGGGCTTATGCTTGGCCAAATGCAAGATGGTCTTTCCGAACTCCGAGTTACACCACGCAAACCATGGCCTAGTGTAGACCTTACCGTGCGGTTGATTCACATTGATGCTCTCATGCATAAGCCCTAATCCTGCTGTTGTACGCATCACCAACCTGAGATTGTGAAGAATTTCTTCATCGTTGTCTGTCGTTCTCATTCTCATGAGCAAAGACATGGGCCATGCATTCAAGATTCCGATATGGGGACCCCCAATACCTTCGAAGTGAGGTCCCTTGAGGTAGTACGGGTTTCCAGATTTGGACAAGATCATTTTTCTCGTGTTCTGATACACTTCATCATCCACTTTGAGAAATCCGATATCCGGAAGAGATAACAATGAAGGAACGTTCGCATCGTCCATAAAAACGCTTCCTCCATAACCGTCGACCTCATACGCGTAAACTTTACCCCAAATTGGATGATCTATAATTCCGTGTTTCTCGATTCCCAGTTCGATTGATTTGATGAATCTCTCTGTGTAATCGATATGCATATCGAGACCAGCAGATTTGGATACTTGTTTGAGAACATTCTTAAAAGTTCGCTTTAGTTCCACAAGCATATGGGCGTTTCCTGGGATGAAAAATTGCAAGATAGTAGCATCATCTGAGGGCCTGAAAGCCGATCTAACCAATCCAGTGTCGAAGTTTACGGGGTTTCCGACTCCACCCAATGGTAGCGTCTCCGAGCCGATGTTAGTTTGCCTTTGGAATGAGTAAAAGAACGGCAATGCATATCCGGTTTCCTCATCAAACAGAGGCTGCAGTTCACGCTGTAAAACGATGAGAACTTTCTCATATGCTGCGATCCATGATTTGGTAATGATTGACAAATCTCCATCGGAATTCTCCAAATAATCATTGGTCAATGTGAGAAATGAGGCCAATGAATCGATCTCGTACTTGCATTCGAACACGATTTTCCAGTTTGGAACGGGTGTGACCAGGTCCATTGCAGTCTCACCTTTCTTCACCCCTGATGCTGGTGGTGGATGGAATGCATTGCAATAAGGTGAAGTGATAACGTATTGTTCTTGTGTCCTTATAGCACCCTTGATGAGGTCTTTTAGACGCTCATCGTATTTCACCAATGGCTGGAACACAGATAATTGTCTTGCGGAGTCTCTGAGCCACTCAGCATGTATATCACCGGTTACCACAAACGTTTCTGGTGATTGAGAGTGATGACCTGGTCCACTGTTTGGCTTGGAAGCCTTATGCCACAAGATTGTAGTGTCTAGGGTATTTGGCAAGGAGTTCTCGACTAACCGAGCCAAATCGGGGTCCTTGATCTTCAGCTTCAAATCGACTATCACCTTTTCCAAAGCATCAGACACAAAGGTTCGGCACTTTGGGGCGGGACGCATGTAGGGATACTTGAATTTCCCTGGTGATAATGGTCCATGTTTCTTTTGAGAATACTCTACGTATTCGGGGCATTTGTGGGTCTGTTTGTCTAATTTGGACAAGAACTCCTCAGTAATTTGATCTATCCATTCTCCATGATGTAATTGCTGCAGCTGTGATTGCTCGAAATCATCGCCGAGGCCATTTGGATTGAGGATATAGTCAACGTCTCCAAAGTTCTCCTCGGAATCAAAATCTAGTTGATCACTTGACTGCGTCCGCGTCGAACGATAGAGATAGAGCAAGGTGACAGCTAGGAGTAGCCACTGAATGGGATTGGATCGAGTGATAACTCGCGATAAGTTGAACCTCGGCATTCCAGCTGTTCACCGTGGTCTAGTACCTATTTATACAAAAGTATGTAGATGGTGAAATATGTACAGGACATTTGTCTATATAGAACGACCTCACTTGAATAAGTACAAACTGTCTTTAGCTGGAGATTCTGAGACTTCCACAAAACCCCACGAGCCGAATGTTTTCAATAGAGCTGCAGTTCCAGGTTTCTTAATTTCGCTAGTTTGATGTTGTTGCTCTGCCCAAGAGAGAAGGTCCGCGTATTTCGCATCGAAATTTTTGGTTATTTCCCCGCTTTTTTCCTCGCTTTCGCGTATGTCGTTTGTGAAGTCCAGTAGGCTCGATGACAACCTCAATGCAAAAATTTCGAAATCTGATTGTGAATGAAGGAGCTGTAGAAGTTTGTGGTGGTTGTCATCGATGACCGGAGACTCTATCGAAAGGATGTAAATATCATTGTAAACCAAATCATAAGGCAAGAAGTTGACAACATCCTTGGGTTCGTTGAGATCCAGAAGCTTTCTCTCCAACGAATTGAGCGGGTATTCTTTTGTTATGTTGTGGAGCGGAGACAATCCAATCTCATTGCCGTTCTCGTCAACTATTCTCGGTTTTTGCGACTCAAGAATCGCCTCGTACAATTTGTCAGGTGGAGGTGTCGACGGGCACTCCGAAGTACTTCGGCTTTTGTCACTCTTCTGGAGTGCTAGCCGAAACAAATCACTTGATGTCAAATCAGTGAGATGGTAATTTTTCATTCGTTTAGCATATTCTGGGGAATCTGCATAGTGCGAGCTGATGTTCAATATTTCTTCCCGAAATTTCTCAAATGGGGTATTTCTGGATAGAAGACTGGTTTCAGACATAAGCCTTTGCTTTTGCCTCATGAATATGATGACTGGGGCGTCGGAAAGTAGTTTCCGATACCATTTGAACGAGTTTATGGTGCTCGTAGCGTCAGGAACGCTGCTGTATGGTTGAAAACTTGATGCAAAGGACATAAGAAATCTAGCTTGATAGTCTGAAAAATGCTTGAAGTTATGGTTTCTCGTGCTGATCATCGGGCCCGAATCGATTATATCGAGCTGAACGCCAGACAGGGTATCAATGCTATTTGAGCTCTGGAAAATAGGAGCCACTAACTGTCCAATAACCTGGGAAAAATCTGCTGGATTGAATATTTTATGGTCGTTATTGATATGCTTCATTCTCCAGTAGCTCTGAAGAGAATCGAATGGGGCAGTTTTTCTGAGATGGTCATTGGTCTCAATACTTCGAACTCGTAGGAACTTCTTGCTCATGAACTCATATATGCGAAAAAGATGCTGTATATCGGGAGGTACCCGAGATAGAATATGACGGGACATTTATGCTGGGAGAGACCGGACTTCTCGCTGTTCGAAGGTCTTCCCTGCGAATTTGTGAAGATAGCATTGGGAGTGCAGATAAGTAGGAGTACAAAGCGCTAACTTTCTGAAAGATTGTTATAACATGTTAGCAGCAAGTGTCGCGAGCTTTTATTGATTTAGATATTTAATTTTTATTTTATAAAATAAGCTTTTATTTCCTATATAAGGTACTACTGAACTGGCTAACTAAACTAGTTCTTGGGGCGCTTCTTCTTACTCTTCTTCTTCTTCTTGCCCCGCCTTTTGTTGTGCGACTTCTTGCTCAGTTGAGGTTCCAATCTCGTTTCGAGATCACCCTCGACGACATCAGCAGCAGTAAAGTCCAAGGCAGGTTCAGCAGCAGGCAGTTTTTCCTTCTCCGGGGGCCATTGAAAGCAACTAAATTCGGAAAATCCATCATCAGAGTCATAATCGTACCAAGCCTTCTTGGTCGGTGTGCACACATTCACTGGCAGCCAGCGAGGGCACTGGGGGTAAACGACAACGTTAGTTGGAGTCTCGGGCAGCGTCAGGGGCATTGTCACAGTCAGGGATGGAGTCAAATTCAAAGTCACTGTCAGTGTCAGCGTTGGTGTCAGAGTCGAGGTCTGGGTCTGGTCCGAAGCGTTAACAAGCAGAGTCAATTGCGAGGTGGGGGTCACCATGGCATGCAACAAGATGGTTTCAAGGTGTTTAGAAGCGGATGCTTTGGCTTTTGGAAGCGCATATCTCACGGCATAGACTTGGGAATACTGCTTTGGGAGGTTAGCAGTCACCACCCAGTCCTGCACACGGGGCTTCCACGCAATTGCCCGCGTCACCATCTGTTTTGCAGCCTCGTCGCATTCCTTCTGGCACATCATATTTTTCCACTCCATGTCACTTTTGGCGAAGTCCCAAGTGCTCAGGTAAACACACAACTCCATAAGTTTCATGTTGTAGCGGTGATTAGAAGGGAAAGCGACAGTACGGCAAGTCTCCTCCGGAATAGATGTAGGTGTGCTATGCAGGGTCTGGGTAGACTCTGCAGGAGTTGCAGCACCGGATTTTGCAACCTCCTCGACCAACTCAATAGGAGTCGTGACCGGGCTTGCAGTCTGCAAGGCAGAAAACACCTCGGAACTCTTTTCCGGCTCAGCACTTGCAGACTTGGCCAGAGCCCACAAGAGTCTAGACCGGATCAAAGTCCTGAAGTGTTTGCGCCCCACAACAACTTCGGCCTCTGCCTCGTCACCGCTTGTCTTTGGCTCAACCTTTTCAGGCATCCGTGCCTTCAGACGACCACGGTGACATAATTTCCTGAGCCTGTACTTGGCTCTCAGGCACTTGCTCACCAACTTGAGGTACACCATCCTCAACTTCTGCTTGGGGCATAATTGAGGCGCCGGTGTTTCCTGAGTTGGCAAGCAAGGCGTTGTCTCAGCAGTTTGCACACCAGAGAGCAAGTCCTGGGACTTGTCGCCGGTAGGCGGTGAACTCGGAGTGGAGTCCATAAAACTGAGACAAGGGATGAGGAAGAAAAGAGTAGAAACAAAAAAAAAAGTGGGGCTCACAAGTACAACCCATTTTGTAATCCACAAACGCAGAGACATATGCATGGTGTACGGTTGCATCAGCGTTGTCATGCACTGCTGTAGAGATGCCAGTCGAGCATGAGCGCAAAAGGTGAATTTCTAATCGCCGGGTGGTCACAACTTACCATGAACAAGAAGTCAGCGAGATTATACGATGCAATCGGGCAGGAACTGGTGACTATTTCAGCCGTATGTCAGTACCTAGAGACAAAATGAATATATACAAGCCGCGTGGCAGTTAATTGACCGAGACTTCATATTTACTCAATTACAGAAGTGTGACCATTGGAGGGGCCACAGACGATATCAACTGATAAGCAAGGACACCGGGAACTTTAATATTGCAATTCAATATTTCTAAATGGAGAGAATAGAACAGATAAATATCAATATTACGCTAAGACTTCCACGCTCAGACTTGCACTTGCCACGACGAGCACAATAGAGTTGAGCGACTTCAACAAGTTCACAAAGCGTAGGTTGGCCAAAATTGAATAAACTAAGAATGCAGTAGACCATTCAGAATTAAATTGATTGAGAGGACATATGGTTGCTTTCAGAGTTCCCTGATTCAGGAGCTGTATGCGCTTGCTTTCGCTGAGTTTGTGGACCATTGTCGATAATTGATGGTACATTACTCCACGCTTCTCCTATAAATTCGGAACCAGAAGTACGACAGGATCATCTGTGTCCTGGTTTGAAGAAACTATCTACCTTTCGGTCCCGCCAATTGCTGGCCGCCCGTCCTTACTTGAAAGTGTTATGTCCCATCTGGGTCAAAGTGCGAATACAAAAATACCTACAAACACTATAAGTCGCCGGTCATCCTATTGAATCAGGAATGACTTCTAGTCTATGCCATGGATTAGATCGGGGGCGATTTTGGTTTTGAAACATGCGGTGCCCATTTGCCAAGGCATAAATGGCCAGTTTTTGTTGCAACACGGACAACTCCCTCAAAGAAGCTTCCACGTTTTCTTGAAGATGTGAATGCTGCCACACCGGGAACATTATCATGCCATTTGGAGAACATTTGACCCTTTCATGGGGTCGTTTCATGGCGTTGGCTGCTGGTATAATAATCGAGTCGACTTCCATATTTGGGCTTAATATACCTTGAAACGTATTGCAAATTGGTTGTATTGACCAATGTACCTCATGGAACGGCGAACCCTTCTATAATTATCAAACAGCTCCGTAACAAAAGCCACCTGAAAGGACATTGTATCTGCGTTATGAATAATTACTGTAAATAAGAGGCAACTTGTCCGAGTGGTTAAGGAGAAAGATTAGAAATCTTTTGGGCTTTGCCCGCGCAGGTTCGAATCCTGCAGTTGTCGTTATTTTTTTGAATTCTGTTACAACCTGTTATCACTTAGAACTAATCATGTCGATATGTGATTCGGAATGTTGTGTTGTCAGCAAAATGCTATCAATGAAGGTGCAATAGTTGCAGACTCGCGCACTAGCACACATTGAATTACGACGGTATCTGGCGGACGTCGCGGTTGCATGTATGTGAGAACGAAGAAATTTAAGATTTTGAGAATACTTGAAGCATAATGTCCGATGACGAATTTGACCTCGGGGGAGGCATGTTTGACGATCCGGAAGGGTACGTAAAGCCCGCTCCCGAGTCACATTTTGTCGAATACGAAAGGGTGTCCGGTAAAACCTCACCCTCGAAAATCAAGTTGAAACTTGTTGGATCATCGCCATTGTGGGGCCATCTCTTGTGGAACGCTGGTATCTACACCGCAAACTATCTTGACAAACATGCCGATACGCTCGTGAAAGGAAAGAAAGTCCTTGAGTTGGGTGCTGCCGCTGGTTTGCCCACCGTCATCTGCGCCATCAATGGTGCTTCCAAAGTCGTATCAACAGACTACCCAGATGCGGATCTCATTTCCCATATTCAATATAATGTCGACCATTGTGAGGGGATTCCAGAAAGCACAAAGGTCAGCGTGAAAGGTTTCGTATGGGGCCAAGACGTTACGCAGTTGTGTTACGACGAGGTTGACAATTCAGACGAGTTGCCCGCAACAGTGAAGGAAGAAGACAAGTTTGACTTGGTCATCTTGTCGGACCTAGTTTTCAACCATACTGAGCACAGAAAGCTTTTGGCCAGCTGTCGTGAATCGATGAAGAAAGACGCTGTGGCGCTTGTCGTCTTTAGCCCCCATAGACCACATCTCTTAGATGCGGACTTGGCCTTCTTCGAAACATGCGAAGAGTTCGAATTGAAGGCCGAAAAGGTCGAACAGGTCAATTGGAAACCCATGTTCGAAGAAGATGAAGAGACCACAGAGATCCGATCCAGAGTCTACTGCTTCAAGCTCATTCCACAATGGAAGTGAGGTAGCCAAACATAGCCTCTCAACACGAATCATAGATCCACTAGCATCAAGCTTTTCATTACAGATATTTAACGGCGTAATGTTATATTAAATATACATTGGTAAGTACCTCCTAAAACGATGAGATGGCATGAACTGTTAAACAGACCGCTTAAGCAGAGTTGGAGTTAGCCTTTCTCTTACCGTTAACCAAAGTGACGTTAACGAATCTTCTGGTGTACAACAATCTCTTGTAAGCTCTTCCCTTAGGCTTCTTTGGCTTCTCAGTCTTGTCGACCTTTGGAGTTTGAGACTTAACCTTACCGGCACGAGCCAAGGATCCGTGGACTTTACCCTGAAAATGTTAGTATATTGTTCATGATTTGACTTCTGATTCTCGTTTTCGACAGTTGATCTAGATCACAATTTGATGGATTTGCCCCTGGCATGTGGATTCTCTCGAAGGCAAATTTCAAAATCTCCCAAGGATCAGGGTCGGAGTATTTCGTGATTGTTGTCGATGTGGAAGCTAGCAACTGGCGGGCAAATCATAAAAGGGGATTCATGGGGTGGAGACATACCATTTTGCTTGATTATTTGTTTGGTAGTTAAAGAGGGAATTGAGAAATATTTTGAGCAAATGCTGAGGGTGTGCGAGGGAGCGAAAATTTGATGTCGTGCACATACGCGCTTTCATAGGACCACGTGACCGTTAGGGCACGAGCCCCAAATATACCACCCAATACTGACCGTTCGTCAGAAATATAAGATTGAAGAAAATTCGTCACTAATAGCAAGAGGTTGAATACGGGCATGAAAAATCCTCAAAATAAAGTAATTCATTAGCGACATAATTCTTGGACACCTTAACCGTTGCCTACCTTGTGATCAAGACGATAACGAGGGTAATAAACACAAGTGCCAACACCGCAAGGTTCACCAGTGCAATTGACCATTGTGACACTGGATAGAATGAGTTGACAAGCAACGACTGGACACGGAAATACCTGATGCTTCCCATGAGCAAAGTGTAGATGCCGATAACGATGAAGCCCACTCCAATAGGCTTGCCCAAATGGGCTATCGAGTCACTCTCCTCGATATTCTTCAACTTGAAGAGCTGAACGATGCCGATTCCGATAGTAACAAGCGAGAGCGACGTACGTAGCCACGCGAGAAATGTTCTCTCGTTTGCCATCTGCTGAGTTAGAATCAGGGTCCTGAATTAAGAAAGACAAAACAACGTACGTGATCGCGGGCCACTGAGCCCTTGTTTTCGAGGGTGTACGACGAATATTGCTCGAGTAGCCCATGATCAGTTGGGCCAACTCTTCGGAGTAACGGTTCATTAGCCGAGTCGGTCGCGCTGAACAAGCCTGTTGTCATTGCAAATACACGAGGCTTTCAAACCGGGGAAGGGTCAGGGATCAAGCCGTGTGAGAATCGCAAAGAGAGAAAGAGAGCCCCGAGACTTTGGGCTATGACTGGAGAAAGGAATGAAGAGACAAGCGACTAAGCGAAGCAGAACCTTGAGTGGGGACAACACCCTCGATTGGCTACATGAGGTAATCGAGCCACAGTTTCCCCATACGATTGCGAGGTGCGACAAACCCAGAACAGAACTACTTTTGAAACAAGCTCGTTCGAGGAATTCTATTCTCAGCTTGTCCTCCGTGGCCCTGTAGCCACACCAAGAGGCCAAGCAAACTTACACGTCTGGATTGCCCTATTGTTACCCATCCAGTTCAGGGTATTCACGTTCTGGTCATGCGCTATATGCATTACCGTTTGTTCTCACAACCACGCGAAATCTACAGTCGACCCGCTCCATCGAGAGTGTATGCAATACGTGGATAGATGCAAAATGCTAGTATGTAGAAAAACTGCTGAAGGTACCGGGCCAGAGTAACCGCGAAGCAGTGATGATTTTATGGTATGTGAAGTGACGGCTCCTGTGTGTTCGAGTACTCGGCCACGTGTGATTCGGTAAGGTTTACCCCCTTCTGAAATTTTTTTGGTATCTCGGCGTATGCATTACATGAGCATCACACCAAGAAATGCAAGCGCCACCACCCAAAACTTGGCCAAAGACCCGTTTTGGAAGCCGCCAGTAACTCCCAAGGTATTGGCGTTATTGGTTGCGGTCACCGTGGCTATGCTGTATGTTCTGACTTCACCCACTGATCCGGAAATGGTGCCCACTCCTGCTGATCCAGAGGAGGGGCTGGCCAACACCGAGTAGAAGCTGGAGAATTGTTGGGAGTAGGTCGACTCGGTAGTTAGCGTGACACCGGCCGAGTTTGTGCCGGTCACCCACACCATAGTAGGTGAAACTGTGGTCACCGACGAAGTTGATGACGACGATGACGTCGTTGAGGTGGTTGCTGCCGAGACGAGGAGGACAATGAATGAGATGCAAAAGATGTGGTAAGGAAACTTCATGGTGAAAGATTGAGCGACTCGATGGAGGTATTGACTGGAAAAGAGACGAAGCTCACGCCGTTTGCGACCCTTAGCAAAGTTTCAGGAGGCACTCCGGCAGAATATATAAATATATATTTCCGTATTTACATTACGTGTATCTTGGCTTGTCGTGCCGCTCACGGTGATCTCAGGCATAATAATAAGCGCAGTCATTTGCCGCGAAGGGGACTAAGCCCTTCCGTTGCCATGTATGTCGTCAAGCGCACCTGCCAGAAATTGAATCCGCTACATATCCCCGACGTTGCCAAGGGTACCAAATACACGCAAGCAGATCCAGTGATTTCTCTGATTTACGATGCGCATTTATACAAGTCAATTTTATGATGGCGGTACTCCTAATCGAATGTCCGCCCCTCTAGTGGGCCGTTGAGTTCCGAATGCCAGGGGCGATGCGCACGCTCGTTGCAGCTTCCAAGAATAGCTCACGGCAACAAGGCAAAATTTGTAGGCTTATTGTTTGACTTTTCCGCGCTGTTGCTCGGCAAAGAAATGGCTCACTCCGAAATGGTAGGTGGCAAGGCTGATGTCTCGAGCTCTGCTCTCCCGAAATGCTTCCTAGCTCTTGTCCATGCGTCGCGATGGGTTTCCTCTGGTGGAACAATCCAAGAATTGCGCATGCGGGTCTGCAGGGAGAAACTTTATATTTCTCGGTTCCACGGCGGTTTCAAAGGAGCAGGGGGTAGCAAAATCGAACTTGTGAATCAGTGTCAAGTTGCCAGGATTTTAGACGTGGAATCTCAAAAGAAATGTGGCTCAGCAGATACTGCCATTAAATGTCTCAATGATCGCCGACTTTCAAGCCTGCGATCGGCGCCACCTGCTATTGTTACGCTATCACCTGAAATGCCGCTCCTTCTATACTATGTAGATTGAGAAAGGGAAACAAACAAAACCATAACCAGATGCACTTGTCGTGTTTCCTCGTGTCTATATGAAATAATCAACCACGGGCTTCTTAGCAGGCATCAGATTAACGTCCTGATTCACCGCTTCGAAGACTTTGTACTGCCTGTTCAAGTTGTCGTCAATCGTTAGTATCGAGGCGATGTTCCCACATCGATAACAATAGTTCGGGGCTGACCAGACCGTGACCAAAGCACCAGCAAACATCTCCTTGTATCCTTCCATCACCAACTGATGTGCTCTAGCTATTAGGGAGATGTCATTTTTATGACAGAATTTCGTCACCTCATTTTCGCCAAATAAGAAGCCAGCACCTCTTGGTGAAACGGCCCAAGCAGGAACCTCCTCGGGGTCGGACCAGAGTAAGTCGCACATTGCCCCCTCATGTGGCACTTCCTGCTTCCTGTCAAGTCTTCGTATCTCGTCCAAAGTGTCGATGTCTGGGCTGAGCCCCCCGTGGACACAGAAAACGCCACCTTTCCCTCCAACAACCGCGCCGAGCGACAAATAATCGAACACCTCGCAGCAGTATCGCCAAACGTTGACGCTTCCATACTTTCTCAAGCACTCGTCATAGAATCCGTACACAGTCGTGATCTGTCGCGACTCGTGGTTGCCTCGAATAAGGGTGATTTTATCTGGGTAGCGTATTTTGAGCGTGAGCAACAAAAGTAAGCTCTCAAGCGAATAGAAGCCTCGATCAACAAAGTCTCCTAGGAAAAGATATTGGGTCTGTGGACAGCTTCCCCCTGTTGCAAAGAGAGTTATTAGGTCATGGAGCTGGCCATGTATGTCGCCACAGATCGTCACCGGTGTGAATAATTGCTGGATATTTGCTTCCTCCACCAAAATTTCAATCACCTTGCTGCAGATCTGCTGAATGTCCTCCTCCGGGATGTATTTGCATGCTTTGATATCCTCGATGGTTCTAAGAGTTAGTAAGGAACTGTGAAATAAATTGCATCAAAAATCATACTTGTCTAGCTCCAACATATGCGCTGGATATCCGGTCTACCAAGCGCGTATGGAAGGTGTTTAGTTCAATGGAGAGGAGGATTACGCGCAGGTGCAGGTTTTAAGTAAAAATGTGCAGCACCTTTCGAACACAGATTCATTGAGAGTTGGAGGCGATGGAAAACATCGAAAGGAGAGAGGTACATACCTAATTGAGAGCTGATGCATAGGGTAAACATAGACGGAATGCAATTTTGGAGAGAAAAGAAAGCAAATCTCAAAAAACTTTCATGGTATTACCTCTGCCGCGTGTTCGGGCTTTTGCCGCTTATTGATGCATTTCTGTTGTGCTTTCGTGCTCAACACTTAACTCCATGTTCGAGGGCCAAATCAGTCTCTATTATGAATGAAGAATTTTATTTAGAATATCTGATTTGCATGCAATGAGCCAAGCGTTTATCATGGACTAGTTACTACTGGTATTGCCCAGCCACCGAGTATTTAATTGTAATACTCACGCTCCACAAGCCATTGTCTTGCACTTCAAGCGAAGGCCTATATCGGGGCCCACCGAGGTTGGTATTCTCAAGTGCCACTTTAATCATAAAGTTCTTGTCACGCACATCGGAATTCCAATGCACGTTCGTGTAGTGAAATGTGATGACGTATACAAGAATGCAAGCAACTCAGCGGGTTTGTGTATGTGAAATAAAGGTTGAGTGCACAAGTTTGCTACACGGGTACTCGATATTAGTAATGGGTTCTGGAATTGCTTTTCGATTACGGACAAAAACACAAGTTTTGTGTCAATTTGCAATGGTTTGGAAGGGTGTTATGAGTTGCATACCGCGGATTCAAAACCCCGAAAATGTCGCGGACGCCACGAGAAAAGGTTGTTCTGCGTCAACAAGGAGAGACATTTTCACGATGACCTTCAATTGCTGGCCAGCTTAATTTTCTCGGCCTGGTTTCTATCTCATTGCGGAATGTAATACACTATACTTCGGAACCGTCCCAAAATCTCCGCCACTTACAACCTCAAGAGACTGTAAAACCTGTCGATCTCGCTAGAAGAAGTGTTCATCGTATATTTGGTATATGCAGTCATGTTGAGATCCGGATTTGCGTTCACAAGAAGAACAACGACGTGTCCAAGGGCCAACACTCAAAAGATTCAGGATTAACGATGAACGTTTGGAGCAACAATGGGAGATTTCCCACAGTAAATTTATATGGTCTTTTCCTCGGTCTTCAACGCGCTTTTGGCCAAATTCTCACTTATATATAAGTGCGAATATTTGCTAAAACAATGTCACGGCAATTACAAACGCACCTACAATGTATTAATTATAAGATTAAGTGGGCACAGACGTAAAGGCTGATGTGTATAACAAGATGCTTCACAATGTTTGAACGAATTAGACAGCTCATGTAAAATAAGAACTTCAATAACAGGTTGTATAGTGTAGTGGTATCACCTCAGATTCTGATTCTGGTAACCTGGGTTCGAACCCCAGTACGACCTTACTTTTTTACCCCATTACCGAACTAATCTTTTTAGAAGCTGTTGCAACTTTTTACCCCTCCGCAGCAGGTCTCCGCTCGAAATTTCATTCTTTCTGGAACTTTTAAAGAATTAAAACACTTGCATTGTGAGAATACGTCTGAATATTTAATGACACACATCATCACATGGCTATGCCATGCTCTTCTTGAACTCGCCAAAGTTCTGGTCCGAAATCTTGTGGTAGTAAGACTTTGTCATCTTTCTAAACTTCTTACCCCAGATAATGAAGATAATGAAAGCACCATTAATGACAACAGAGAGCATGAACATCAACCAAGTTGTGGTAGTAAGCCCATCACGGTTGATCCAGGATTGAATAGCCCATGTGAAACCACATCCAATGAGGTTTCTGACGAACAACATCAACACCAAACCTTCGGAAGCCAAGTTAGGGTAACATTCGATGGCGTAAGTCAAAGTGATTGGACCAGAGGAACTCATCGAGAAACCAAGGAAACCTTGACCGAGGATAACGGAGATTGGCCATGGTTTTTGATTCACAGAAGCAATACCGTACGCCAACAAACCAGCACCGTTAATAAGCAAAACACCGATCATGGCCCAAAGTCTGAACTCTGCCTCCAAAATACCATTGTTCCTCTTGGCCAATTTGATGGACAACCAGTCAACAAAGAAACCACCGTACAACATACCAAGGAAGGAACCGACCAATGGGCCCAAGTTGGTCAAACCGGTCTGAGCAGTGGTGAAATTGTAGAATTCATCCTGGTAAATTTCAGATTGAGTAGTGGCAAGCAAAGACAACCACATCATTTGGGCACCGTAAGAAATACCACCCCAAATGATGGCTGGGAAACCGATCATGAAGAATGGACGGATGAAGATGACGTACCATGGTCTTTTTTCGTTGAACTCCAATTCCATAGGTTGCATTCTCTTCCAGTAGCTTCTCTTAACACCAACCAAAGGCTTCTCGGCCTCAGAGTTCTCGCCGGAGATGATCATCTTGATCTTGTCGTCCTTCTCAGAAGCAACACCGGACTGAACAGCGGACAAAACCACGTCCCTAGAGCGAATTTGCTCCAAAATATTCTCCTCGGTCTCAGCAGGGTCAGAACGAGAGAAAGTGGTGTCCTCCATCAAGAAGAGCTGAGCGACGAACAAAACACAGAAAATAATCACTTGTCCCCTGTAAGCCCATCTCCAGTCGGGCAAGTAACCACAGATAACTGGACCAATATCGGAGCCGAAGTACAACGCCAAAACCAACCAGGCCAATTTGGAAGCTCTCTCGTGAGCAAAGAAAACATCGGTGGAGGAAATCTCGACCAAGGAGTCGACAGGAGCGGCAGCGAAACCCGTGATGATGTTGATAGCGTAAAGGTACTTGACACTGGTGGAGTGAATACCAATGGCGTTACCAATGATAGCCAAAATGGTACAAGACAAGTACACGAAACGTCTTCCCAACTTCATAGCGGTGGGCTGGAGGAAAAGACATCCAACACCCAAGAACAAGAAACACAAAGCCGACGAGATATTCAACTCGTCGTAACTGCAGTTGAACTCCTCGGTCCACTCTGTCCAGTATGGACCCGACCAATTGACAGTGACAGCCAACCAAAACGACCAAACAAACAATAGAGTGAACTGGGCATTTTTCTTTCTTTGCGACCAGCGCAATGGGTCATTGACGTTATCCAGCGGCTGAGGCTGGAGAATAATGTCGGACTCGCCCTGCTTTTCCACATGTAGCGCATGGTTCAAGTCGAGCAAGTGAATTGTACCAGGAATCAATTCTTCATCGTCGATCGAGAGTCTCTCGCCGGAGAGCACCTTGTTTAGCTGATCCTCAAGCATATCTTGCAGCAGTAGTGAAAAGTTGGGGTTTGCAGCAGTGGTGATGGACACGCCTGAGATTTATACTGCGTTCAAGAAGAACGGTATTTTTTTTAAGGCCGATGCCTTCTTATCAGTACAGCAGAGCGGCGTGCATCGAAGCTGGGCTTCACAAATGGGGACACCGTTCCGCACAAACCCGCTTCCGAATGTCACCCCCAATTAGGCAAGTGACTGCGTTGAGGAGAACGCGGTGCCAGTGGGGTTAGGAAGTATGACTTTCTTTTTCGTACTCAAACTCAAAGTGGAGAACTCGATCGTTTGCTGTTTTGGGCCCGTTTCTGATTCACACACATGTTATATCATGGTGCCTGATGCTGTTCGATGTTTGTTCATTGTTCAAGCAACATCTCCGAGAGGCCGCCGATATCGTAATGCATGTGGGCCTCGGGGCGCACGAAAAATCGATTCCTTTTTTTCTTCCCTTTCCTGCGTCTTATGTTATCGTGCTCCTGTGATAGGTCCTGCATCAGCACGAAGGATCTAGGGATGAGAGAACGCACAGGTCAGGGAAGAGTTTGATTAGCCTCCTCAATCGCGACCTCGGCCCAAGCATGAAAGTCGCGACAGATCACGCCAACCCCACACTTCGCGGCCGGCGCGTGTTGTCTTTGTCGAAGAGTTTGACAAATAACGGGTTCGCCGCACGATGGGGCCTGCCTTCTGTACAGTGCGGTAAAAATATATCGCCTACATACAGACCACAATGGGTGTAGCCTTGCGGTCGTCTATGCGCTGAGATAGATATCGGGAAGAGATGTGGTATCAAGAAACGGTCCCCAGAAAGAAAAATTCGCTTATCTGCTGCGCAGCCTACTCCTCTTAGAGCAGGTAGAAACGGGCACACAGTCGTGCAGATCCTTTTTGGGCACGTAGTGAAAAATCCGCTCGGTGCTCCTACAGGACCGCGAGAGCAGGCCCGAATTTTAGGTTGCCGCATTGACTATTCCGCTTTGGGAAGGTGCACACAGAATACAGCCTGGCCAGCAACAGGTCAATACAACGTTTCGAGATAAAATTCGTTCGGATCGGTATCAACTTACAGGTCGGCTATCATACTTGTATCCCGCTAGAATAACATGGCGCAGTAATCTCGACCCCATGTTTGTTCTCCATCAGCCAACCTACTCATAAACGTTTCTCCATTGAGCCTAGCCTGCCAAAACAATTAGATACCTCGGTCAATGAAAGCCCAAGCCTTCGCCAAGATGCCAGCTTACAAGAACGGTTCCCGCTTGAAATGCGGTGTACTGGTGGTACGAACACCTGGACCCTTTTTCCGCTAGCACAATTCCACCACGACTCAGCAGATGCATATCTCGGCATCGGAATTTTTGCACGCCACCGAATCCAAGGGCCAGCCAAATGGTACTAGTAAAATTTTTCCATTGCTATTGGCTGTCTACACTTAGCGGTGCATTGTAAATTAATTGAGGAGAGCATACAATGGATGTGAGTCTAGAAGGTGGGCCATGTTACCAACCGTCTGGCCAATATGGAGAGTGGCCTCGGCAATTGGGGTGATCTATTTTCCGTTGAAATGTGACCCAACGTGGGGGTACCCGGAGGTAAAATTGGAAGGAAATGTTTTCTTGCGCTGTGCCATTCTCCCTTACGTTCATTAACGTGGCGCTCCTTCTCTATTTTGGTTTCACGGCAACATGCTGACTCCTTACGACTTCACTTCAGAACGAAAACATTAAGAAAATAACTTATTCCACCCGCCTAAGACACCAAACATCCCCCTTGGCTTTCCACTTGATGATCTGCAACATGCCGCATAATCCGTTGCCCGCCCAATAAATTTTGTTGACACAGACAAGACTTCACTCCCGCTACCAGAGACAGATAGCAAAATTCCGAAGCTTATCAGGAAAATCACTCTACCGAAAGGGCATCTTATCTCAAATGCTAATTGGTTTAGATTGGCTAGCGGGCAGATCCAGATAACTCCGAAATTATGTCCGACTTGGAGCGCGTCTTCACGGAATGAAAACATAGAGTGAAGCAAAAGATGGAAAATAAAGATGGAAAATAAAGACTCATTTATTAAAACTCCCCGCGTGAACCTATGTAAATCTACTGCCAGCTTGGCAAAGTATACTTCATGAATGACTTCTGCAACTGCTTGCGCACAGTGATCTTCTGAGCTCCCACAAAACTGTCGATGCTCACCTTAATAGCTCTGTTCAAGTCGCTCTGGCTCACGAAATCACTGAGACGCATGCGAGCAAACGCCTCAGCAATTCTGATAATACTTTCCAAGTGACGCACCGTGATGGGGAAAGAGCCCGTCGAAATGGACTCTCTTCTCAAGTCGGCGTACACTCGCGCCACTTTGTCCATGTCCATCTGGTGCAACTTGGGTGACACCTTGGCACGTGAGTAGCTGATGTATTTCGAAAGAAGATCTTGCGGGATGGGCGAGATCTCGCTCTCCTTCTCTCTTGCCGTTTGGTTAATCTGGTCTCTTCGCGTTTGCCGCTCCGAAAGGTCTGTATCTTCCTCCAATACGTCTTCGTCATTGGCTGGGTGCGAGCGCATATGCGAGTCAAGCACGAAAGAGGCAAGTCGTTCATCGGCCTCGGGATTCACAATATCTCTGACCACGCAGAGGATATCAAATCTCGAAAGAATGGGCTCGGTCAAGTTGACGTTTTGCGATAACGGAATAGTGGAGTTGTATCTCCCGCCAGTAGGGTTAGCGGCTGCAATGATCGAGCAACGTGCCTGCAACGACGTGACGATTCCTGCCTTCGAAACGGAAATGGACTGCTGTTCCATTGCCTCGTGGATCGACGTTCTGTCCTGGTCGTTCATCTTGTCGAACTCATCAATAAGACACGTTCCCTTGTCAGCAAGCACCAACGCTCCGCCTTCCAAAGTCCATTCACGTGTGATTGGGTCTCGGCGCACGGACGCAGTCAATCCGACCGCAGACGCTCCCTGACCCGTGGCAAAGACGGCACGATTGGCGGTTTTCTCGGCGTACTTAAGAATCTGCGACTTGGCGGTTCCCGGGTCTCCAAGCAACAACACGTTGATGTCTCCACGGATCGAGTGTTTGCCGTTGACGTCCTTGGCAACACCACCAAACAACGAGCACGCAATGGCGGTTTTGATGTCCTTGTGGCCGTAAATAGAAGGCGCCATCGAGGAGATGATCTTGTCGATAATTCCTCTTTCTCTGGCAAGACGGCGGAATTCACGTTCGTCTTCCTCGACCCACGCAGATTGACCCGCATCCGAGCTGAACATCAGGGAACTTTCCTTGCGCTTGACGGAGTTGGCCTCGATCACGGTGGCAAAAACAGGGAAGCCGTTCTTAGCATTAAGGCGACCATCGTAATTGTTCTTGTAAATGCCCGCAATGTCCACCTCTTCACCAGGCTTGGCCACGTCCACCAAGTCAGAAAGCAAAATAACTTCTCTGTGGCGAGGCAAACGACCAGCAGGAACAGTTCCTGGTGCTTCTTGTAACGTGATTCTTTGGTAGTTACGGTAGAGAGTTTTTTCTGAGTTGAGCTTGAACGGGCCCTTGGCGTGACAGTTGGTGCAAAAGTTCACCTTCACCTCGGCGTTGGAGTCCTGGATGAATGGACCAAGAACAACACCACACTTGAGACAGTCGAACTTCACGTACTTGAGCTGTGGGAAAACTCCGGTACGGCGAGTGACCACACCAGAGATTCTCACTAGTTGGTTGAGATTCTTCTCTCTGAGCTCACGCAAAGTCAACTGGTTGGGGAAGTTCGAGATTCTCACGTGGATCTCCTGGTGGATCTGTGAGTAGTTGGGGTAGTGCAACTCAGTGGCTTCCATGGCCACGATATCGAAGATCTTCAACATCTCGGTTGGCGACGTGGCCAAAAACAACGCCAAAATGGCCTTCGAAGACGCCAAGTGGTTGTACGACACATCCAACGATTCGGCGTTGACCTCACCCAAAGTACGGATTCTTGCTCCGTACACCGAACGTCCCTTGTCGTCAGTGTACTCCAAAAGGAACGATTTGAGCTCACGTGCGATCGAACGAGAAACAGCAGGCTGCAAGATCCACTCAGTGATGGATGGGGCTTTCACGTCGGCCAAACTCTCGAGCGACAACTCCTCGTGGAACGGATCGATGTCCACATCGTTCAAAAACTCGTCGTTCTCGTCGTCGTACTGGCGTCTTCTTCTTCTTCGCTGGATGGGCAACCCGTATTCGTTGACGTCATCCATGTTGTCGTCGTCGTCGTCCAAGAACGCCTGCGACCTGCTTCTGTTACCGGATGCCATACCGCCAATAAGTTCGTCTCTGCGGTTCAACTGCTCGTCGATTTTTCTTCTGGTGGCAGCATCCATTTCCTCGTACTCTTCGTCGTCGATGTTCCCGTCGCCCAAGTCGTAGTGGTCCTGGCCGTCGTTACGGCGGTAATCTGCCTCCAAGTTCTCCATCAAATCTTCTCCGTCTTCCTCGTCGGACGGATTGAGGTCTGTTATGTCGTTGTGAATTTCCTCTTCCTCTTCCTCAAACGGGATGGCAGGAGACGACGGAGGCAACTGCGGACTTGACGCCAACGAAGGCGTTGTTCTGCCCGAGCTCAATTCTTCGTCCTCGGCTTGTCTTTTTCTTGGACTGGACATTTTGTTGCGGGGGAAGGTTACTTTGGCAAGAAAATGGAGCTTGTAGGTTGAGGAAAATCCAGGTGCGCACGATGCGCGAAGACGTGGAGGAAATCGACGCGCGTAATTATCCCAAACGGGTTAAATGAAGGACCAGGTGATAGAGAGGCTACCAAAGGGGAGGACATATTTGAAGAGGAAGCAGACGAAATTTTGCCGTTATGGGTGGCTCTGATTGGCGATTTTGTGGTCGATCATCCTGAAAAGAAAGAAACCGTGCATTTGTTCAGATTTGACTGAATATTGCTCCATACGCCCCCAGCACCACCCACATTCGCAGGCTACCCACTGCTTAATAGCCACAGACTCTTTAGAGGAAGAATAAGACGAATGTAATTGATTTTTGCCCCCAGCCCCGTGGAAAAGTCTCCCTTCGTTTTTTCTCCGCTTCGCTACAAATATGAACAACCACCGTGTCACGTGATCCAACCTTTGCTAGACGCTCTCCGTAATCAGATCCACGCTTATCGTCCAAACCAAAAAGAAATGGACAATCAATCGGTCACCGCGGTCGATTACCTCGAGCACCAGCTCGAACTTGAGCGCGAGGCACGTGAAGTCATGCCCTACGACCCAGACGTGTGCACATACCCAAAAGTCTTACGCCAATTGGTTTACGCATGTCTCACTTGCCTGAGGCAAAGTGACGGCGCCAATGTTGGCGTGTGCTACCTGTGTCTGATCCAATGCCACTCGACACACGAGCTCGTGGAGTTGTTCACAAAAAGAAACTTCGCTTGCGATTGTGGAACTACGAGAATGCACCGGGGCTCCTCATGTGCTCTTCGGGCCAAGCTGGCCAGAGCAAACTCTACCATAATCACCAGCGATACGCAAACCACGCGCACCACAACAGGAGTCTCGTCGACATCTAGTTCGCCGGTGAAAGTTCCAAGACTTCGTGCGGGCTCGATTAGTGAGTCGCTCACTATCTCAAGTTTGGACCTCCCGAAAGCAGAGGATATCCCGAGCCTGGACAACACATACAATCACAACTTCCAGGGCAAGTTCTGCTCGTGCGACATGATGTACAACCCGGTGCAAGAAACACGGACTATGCACCAATGCTATCTTGGTGATGTCTGCGGAGAAGACTGGTTTCATCAGGACTGTATTTTGGGGTACCAGCCAGGAATCTTTCACAAGCGAATCGAGTCTTCGGGCGAAAATAAGCTCGACTCGCTCCCTCCGCCAGGTCTAGAGGCGTCTGCAGATCCGCCGCTGGCCACTCCCGCGATCGATGACGATACGGATGACGTGATCCCACATTTTCCAGATGCTGACACGTTTGGCGAATTTGTGTGCTGGAAATGTGTGAGAGCTCACAAAGAAGCTTTCGAAGAGCTCAAGAACTACTCGACCATTGTGGCGCACAACTTGCCACATTTCGACCACGTGCCTTCGGCTGAAGCTTGGAAAGAACAATATGATCAGTATGTTTCTGGCGAGCCGCAAGCGAAGAAAGTCAAGAAGGAAAGCGGCAGCAGTTCACTCTCGTTCTCCGTTTTCCTTGCTGAGGAATTCAAGAGCGAGATAGTCAAAATCCAATCGTCTCTTGCGGCGGGTTCCCCTCTTGACAAGTTCCTAAAGACTTTCGACTTCTTTGTCAATGACGATCCTATCTACCAGCCTCCCAAAGAAGAGTTGGCATCATCTGCCTCTTCAACTGGGTCTCTATACGAACTTGGGTCCAATGCTCTACTGTCGTTGCCGGCTCCTCAAGCAATCGAAGGTTTGCATGCGTACGGGGTCATGAAAGCGAAACTTCGAAACTTCTTTAAAGATTTTGTTGACCAAAATAAGGTTGTCACGGAGGAGGAGGTGAGGGCATTTTTTGGAAACATGAAAAACGAACAGAATTAGGTTATGTTAATGCATTTACGACATAAATAAGTCTCGCAATATGTACAGATAGACATGATGGTCGTGATAATTCGTGACGTCTGGGTGTCTTACTTTTTGTTCTTCTTCTTCTCGTCCAACTTGGCAAATTCAGACTTCCACACGTCTTTGAATTTATTCTCATCCGCGCCAGGGAAGATGGCCTTGAAAACATCAGAGTACCACAGAACAGGTATGAACTTGACTCCGCTCTTGACTTCGTCTGGGATCTCTTCCAACTCATTCTCGATGTCCTTGGGGAAAATCACAGTATCGCATCCATACCTCTTTGCTCCCAAGATCTTCTCTCTAAGGCCCCCAACTGGCAAAACCTTACCCGTGAGTGTGATCTCGCCAGTCATGGCAATTGTTGGAGGCAATGGCTCATTAAGTGCCAAGGAGACCAAAGATGATGTGAAAGAGATACCAGCAGATGGTCCGTCCTTTGGAATGGCTCCATCTGGGCAATGAACATGAATGTCCGCAGCCTCAAAGAATCGATTCTCAGGGTAGTTCTTGACCATGAACAGCTTTGCAAATGAGTACGCAATGGAGGCAGATTCCTTCATAACATCTTTCAAATGGCCAGTGACATGCATCCCGGCATGTCCTGAACCGGAGCCAATAGCATGAGTCAAGATCGATTCAATGTACAAGGCATCACCATTACCTGAAGTGCTGTACGAGAGACCTGTTGCGACACCTGGAGGTGGGACATCGTAGACCCGCGCCTTCGTGTAGATTTCCGGTCCCACGTAGTCCTTCAACACAGCAGGGGTAATTTCCAACTTGATGTCCTCCGGAATCTCCATGGGTTTAGCTTTCACGTCATCCTCGTCCACTGATGAATTCTCAGAGGTTGTATTGTCAGCTGTCTCAGATGCAGCAGCGACAGGCTTTGACTCAGCAGCCACAGCTTTAGTCGTTGGCTCTCTCTCCTCGAGCTGTTCAACAATCTTAAGAGAAGCCTTGCTGAAGATTCTGGTAATAAGCTTTTTGACATTTCTTAAACCACTTTCTCTGCAATACTTCTCAATCAATCTGGTAATGGTCTCAGTTGGAATTATGACGTGAGTCTCATCCAATGCAGCCTTCTTCGCTGCTTGTGGGATCAAATGTTTCCTTGCAATCTCGAGCTTTTCGTTGTTGGTGTACCCAGAAACATCAATGACCTCCATTCTGTCTCTCAAAGGACCTGGAATGTTCCCCAAGTAGTTGGCGGTGCACACGAACAAGACCTTGGAAAGGTCAACTTTCACATCAATGTAATTGTCGACAAAAGCATTATTCTGCTCTGGGTCCAAAATCTCAAGGAATGCAGAAGCAGCTCCACCAGATCTTGACAAATCCAATTTGTCAATTTCATCGATCAACATTAATGGGTTCGATGTCTTGGCCAGTTTCAAAGCGGCGATGATGCGGCCAGGAATGGAACCGATGTAAGTTCTTCTGTGACCTTTCACCTCGTGTACGTCTTGAATACCACCCATGGCGATTCTCACATAACGACGATCCAAAGACTCAGCAATGGACTTGGCGATAGAAGTTTTACCGGTACCTGGTGGTCCAGCCAAACACAAAATCTTACCGTCAACCTTTCCCGAAACTTTACCCATTGAGATGAATTCAAGGATGCGCTCCTTCACCTCCTTCAATCCATAGTGGTCACGATCTAAGGTTTCTCTGGCAAGCTTGATATTGAAGCGATCCTTTGAGTAAACACCCCATGGTATGGAAGTCAACCAATCCAAATACCGCTCGCTGACGGCCAATTCACTGGAGTGTTCGTTTTGACTCTCCATCTTCGCCTTTTCAGTGGTGTATGCCTCCATTGCTTCCTCTGTGAGCTTGAGATGTTTCAAACGCTCGTCGAATTTGTGAGTCTTCGAGTTCTCCGGCTCAACAAGACCAGCATTTCTCTGCAAACCCTTGATGTACTCCTTGACGATCTGCTTGGTTTGAGCTTCATCCGCTCTGCTTGTCAACTCCTTCATGGTCTTCTCTGCGATCGTGTAAGCCTCGAGCTCGTTCTTGAACAATTCCAAAGCTTTCTGCAATCTTACTTCGATGTTAAACTCCTCCAACAACTCTTGAATCTTACCAGGGGTAGCACTCGTGGTAGATCCGATGAAGTCCGCAAGCTTGTGTGGAGACGCCAACAAGTTGCTAGCATCACGCACAGTGTCTTTCTTGTTCGGTATGAGGCGAGCCATCTTGGCCAAGAGGGTCTTTACATCCTCGATGAGTGCTTTGAACTCGGTCGATGTCACATCGTAAGGCTCATCCTTGCAGTGAGAAACCTTAGCGTAGGAGACTCCGAATGTCTTCAAGTACGCCGTTGGGATATCCTCCTCAAGCTCTTCAGATATGTCCGCTTCCTCCAGTGGCACGGTCAACTTCTCCAACTTGCATCTCTCCATGGGATACCCCAAGATTCTCAAGTATGGGCCGTCTTCGTAGTATCTTTGCACATAGCAGTGGACACCGATGTCGTACACTGACTTGCCGTTATGTATGATGTCAGTGTCTGGCTCTTCAGGGTCCTTCATGTGAAACAACACAAAGTGAGGTTCTCTGCGGTCGCAGATCTCCACAATGGTCTTTTTGACCGCCGCGTCCGAAATGTTGATGGAAAATGGACGTCCCGGAAGAGGAGGCTTGTCCTTCATTGCAATGGCCAAAAGGGGAGGGTATGCTCCGGTCTCTGAGTCAGCGACTAGAGAAGGCACGTTCTCCTTGTCTTTGTTGTTGTTGTTATTATTATTGTTGCCATTATTGTTCCCGCCCCCCAAGGCAGCGTCTCCAGAGGCTGCACTCACACTTAACGTGGTGGTCTCTGATTCTATAACTTTATCAGAATCCTTGTCGATTTCGCTGTCCTTTTCCTTTTCCGGGGTTTCCTGCTCTGGCTGCTTCTCTGGCTCTTTCTTGTCCTCCGCTGGCAGTTCGTTTTCTGCGCCGTCGTTCTCGGTGTCCGGGGAATTCTTCTTGAATTGCATGACGGGAAGCGAATCCATGGGAAACGCCCCGTCAGATCCGGCAAAAGCCGATACGCGCTTGCGCTCACCCGAACTAAGCGGAGTAATACTGGCCAATTTCTTGAGATCGATGTGGAATTCGGCCAAGTCCGCCAGATTGGCACTGGTGGCGGTTCTTACTAAGCCGGGAAAGTTCTGCCCTTGAGCCTTCGCAAGCAAACGCAAATGGCCCGCTTTGCTGCTCAGCACTCGTGAGAGTGCATTTCTTGGCACTAGCATTGTCATTCTGTACGACAAGCGGATTTGGGTGTTGGGAAGACGGTGGGTGGATTCCTGAAGATTTCCCCAGAGCGTATCCAGATCGCCGAACTTCTGTGCGGTTCCTTGCGTCACGTGAACGATATGCGATTGGTCACGTGACAAGTTCGACCTCCGGCGTTGGGTCGGGATGCGCTATCTGGGTCCAATAGAAACGAGCGTCCTCGCTATATCACCTGAAACGTATATTTAAGTTACGAAATTGGTTGACCTTGTTTCTGACATGGTCTGGAAGTTCTATTTGAGTCATTGTTTGATATGTTCTCGAGTTTGGCATTCGTCCTCTGTAGCATTGGGGCATACATGGACAGTATTTCGCACCCAATTCCCCCAGATGCTCGATATCGAAGAGCCATCGTTTTCATCTTCAATCGTTTTCATCTTCAAGAGAGTGAGGCGGCCGTGCATGAAGGGATTGTTAGCTGTCATTTTGGTTCCTGCCGGCGATCTGCCTTATCAATGGATTCTTCTGGTATCACACTATCGTCATTCAAACTTGCAAGCTGACTTGTCTTCTCCATGCAATCGCTATTTTATATCTTGAAAACGTGTCTTTTCTTGGGCGGTTCTTCGCCATCGTCCAATTTTCTTTTGGTCGGCCTGATCGGCGATGAGTGATCCTCTTGGAAGTTATCGTCGTGGTAGTAATTGAGCGAGTTGAGGTCCTCGTCTTCGACGTTGAGCCCCTTGCCTTGTGGCTCTAGCGACACCTTTGATGCGTTGGCAGAGAGAAACTGGATTTTCTTTTTCTTTTTCAGCCCGCCCTCCTCTGTGAGCGTCGTGTTGGCACTTTGGAAGTTCTCCTCCGCTTCTGACACAGAAAGGTTCGTCAGGTTTGCATCTGGCTCCGGTAATGGCAACTGATTTGCACCAGGAGCATCCTCTGTCTCGGTTGCCGGCGTCCTCGAGTTCTTCTTGACAGGCGTGGTCTCCACACTCGAGCTGGGTGAGGAGAAATACGCACCTTGCTTTTTCTTCTCCTCGGTCTGCGAGAGCTTAAGCGACGCTTTTGAAGCAATTGACTCGAACCCCGGGTCAGCGAAAGAGTTACCCTTCCCCTCGAAAATCTTCAGTCTCATGAATATTGGCGACGCAGCCGAAAATACCGACCGCCCCGGTGAAATTAGTCTGCTGCTCAACGAGATTGATCTTCCCGAGGACGTGGGCGGTGACAAAATCGACAGCGTGCTCCACAGGCTTGCTGGGTTGGAAACGTTTCTTCTTTTCGGCGCGTTGCTCGTGGACTCGTCGATCTGTTTTTGTAGCAGTGCTACCAAGTCCTTCAACTCGTCCACCTGTGCCTCGTGCACTTTCTCCTTGGTCGAGAGTTGCAGCTTGAGTACAGAGATGCGTAGTTCGTAATCGTGGAGTTTTTCTGAAACATTGGCAGGCACCGCAGCGGGCGCCTTTGACGGCGGTTGGTGTTTTGTCGCTTTGGAATCACCTGTGCCATGAAGACTGAGAACTCTGAGAACTGCTAGTCTGATGAGCAGTCTGCGCGACTCATCCTCCTGCTCTATAAGTCTGACTTTTTCCTGGAGTCGGAAGTGCTCATCTAGAAGCTCCATGGTGTGGTGTTATTGTGTTTGTTTGGGTATTCGCGAGCAGCACACACTACGTGGGGATGTATGAGAGCAGCACAAGGTAAGCAGCCACTTTTTTTTTTTTTTGTATTTACTTTTTTTTTTTTGAAAACATCACAGCAGAACGTCTTCGACCTTTTAAGTCCTGCAAATATCGGCCCAACCTCTTGCTTGTGCCCATCTACTTGCTTGTGCTCTCCCCATCTGCTACTACTTACCCTCCACCTCGCGCCTGCACAGATCAGCTCTTCCTACTTGACTTCTTCCCGTTTATGAAAGTGGAGCCGGCGTCGCTCCGGCAGTTTGCGGGCGGAAATGTTTACGAGGCGTGTGACGACGCTTTTTTGGTCGACTCTGTGCTCGACGAGTCGGCTGTTCTCAATTCACGGCACCACGAGTTCCACTTGGAAAATGGCGCCAAAAACATCGTGCTTGACAAATCGGCGCCGGACTACGACAACATGATTGTATCAAAGGGCCAGCCCGTTGCCGCAGACGAGCTTTTGGAGGCTCTAAAACCGCTGGCGCTCAAAATCCCGCTCAGGGCCCGCCTGGAATTCCAGGATGGCCAGCTTCCTCTGCTGGAGCTACTAATGGCCATACAGTACTACGCCAGCCACACCAACCTCAAAGAAAACCTGTTGAATGAGTCGGCGTTGTTGGCCTTCGGTATGTTGGTCGAACAGTGGGCCGACGAGATGGTGGACGACAACACCGCCCGCATGTTTCTCGAGTTGGACCTGGATGAAGACAATGGCAATTATGCACCCGAGTCCGATACCGAGAACGAGGGCGTGATGGAAAATTGGACCGTGGACGACTCCGACTCCGACGTCATGTCCGTTGACTTGGAGGAAAGCGAGACCGACGAGGAGTTTGACCAGAACGGGATAACTGACGCTAGCGAGGCCATTCTGGTTCCAGGCACAAAACGCAAGCTTTCCAGGGCGCCAGAGCTGCGAAAGCGGCAGTCGCGTTCGGCAAGCGATACGCTGTCCTCGGACTCTAGTTCGGACTCTGGCTCGGACTCTAGTTCGGACTCCAGCTCGGACTCTGGCTCCAATTCCAGCTCAGTCTCGGGTTCGCAAGAAAATCATCAAAGCTCATCAGGAGCTAGCTCGGGCTCCGAGTCTGAGGATATTGAGTCTGTTTCTAAAGCGAGTGTTGACTCCGACGACTCGTCATCGGAGAGTTCGAGCTCCTAGTGCGTTCACAAAGCCACCCATTCGCATCTCAGCATCATGTATAATTTAGTGTACCATATCAAGTAAGAGACCAAATCAAGTAAGAGACCATATCAAGTAAGAGATTATATAAAATATATAAAATATATAAAATAGGCAGCGCGATGCACTTGGCTACTCGATAGTTAGAACTCTCAAAAAGAATAAATGGCGTAAGTGCTTCAAGTGCCTACTGACCAGAAATTGGCTGCGACCGCATATTCGCACTGGCTATCGAAACACACCAGTATCAATTCACGAAATGGCGGAAAGAAAAAAAAAATTAAAAACAGTAGCCACATCAAAGGGCCGGGATTTCTTTTTCTGTTTTATTTTCCTCATTCCCGCTCTCCACCTTGCCCCATCGCCAGTCCCATCTCCAAGGCCTGCACTTGCCTCATAACATGCACCTCGCACTTTTCAGCTCGACCGAAAACTCATCCAATTTCAAAACCCAAATGGGCCAGAAGCGAAGCAGGGAGACCCTGCCGGCCGTCTCCAGAACAAAGGCCAGAAAACAGCGTAAGGCGCATATGTCCAAGCTTGTGCGGGCCAAAAACTCCTTTGAGCTGCTTCCCGAGACCGCCAACACCCCGCCGTCAGACAATGACATCATCTTGCTAGATTCGTCGGGAGAAGACAACTCAGACATCCTCGTGGAGTCCGATAATGCCTCCGAGGACGATGCCAGCGAGCCTGCGGCCAAAAAACCCAGGACTGGCCGCGAAGAATCGGAGGATTTCCCCAATGAGGTGGCCGGAAACAACGACTTCATAGAGTTCGGGTTCAGTCTGTCAGACAACGATGACGACGACCCTGCGCGGTTCTCGGACGACGGCTTGATCAGCGACGACAACCTGGGTTCACGGCACGCCCATCTGAAGTCGGCACCAGCGTTTCCCTGGGTGAAGGGCCACGACCACTCCAAGCAGAAAGAAATCGCCGACTGGCTCACCCTCGAGATCAAGGACTTCGTCAACTACATCTCGCCGTCGAAGGAAGAGATTGTCACGCGGAACACCGTCATCAGCAACCTCAAGGAAAGCATTTCGTCGTTCTGGCCTGCCACCCAGGCCCATGTGTTTGGCTCGTGTGCCACAGACCTCTATTTGCCTGGTTCTGACATCGATATGGTGATCATTTCGTCCACGGGTGACTACGAGCAGCGGTCCAGACTATACCAGCTCTCGTCTTTCCTCCGGACAAACAAAATTGCCAAGAACATCGAAGTGATTGCCACGGCGAAAGTGCCCATCATCAAGTTCGTGGACGCTCAGCACAACATCCATGTAGACCTCTCGTTCGAGAGAACAAACGGTCTAGATGCGGCCCGCAGGATCAGACGGTGGTTGGACTCCACTCCGGGGCTTCGTGAGTTGGTGCTAATAGTCAAGCAGTTCTTGCGGTCTCGGAAATTGAACAATGTGCATGTGGGTGGACTTGGAGGGTACGCCACGATCATTATGGTGTACCACTTCCTCAAACTACACCCGCGGGTGTCGACAGGGAACATGGCGGTGATGGAAAACTTGGGGACGTTGTTGATAGAGTTCTTTGAGTTGTACGGCCGCAATTTCTCCTACGATAACCTCATCATCGCCATCGACTCCGAGCGCGATAGTCCGAAATACTTGCTCAAGAGCAGGAACCCGGTGCTCAACGCTGGCCGCGGCCAGTTTTCCATAATCATCCAGGACCCTTCGGACCCGGCCAACAACATCACCAGGTCGTCGTACAACCTTCGGGACTTGAAGAAAGCGTTTGGTGGCGCATACCAGCTTCTTATAGACAAGTGCTACGACTTGAACGGCGCATCCTACAAGAACCGTATTGGCAGCCTGATATTGGGAGACATCATCAAATTCAAGGGCAAAGACCGCGACTTTAATGACGACAGAGACAAGGTGATCAACTCGGCGTTGATCAGCAGTGTGAGTGAAGATGAGAGCGACGGCGCTAACGGCAACGACAAGTACTATTTCTCGGACATGACCGGCGAAAGTGACGATGACGGAACTGTGCAAGTTGCACAATTACCCAAAAAGAAGCAAACCTCACAGGCAACAAAGCCAAAGGGCCCTCAAGCATCTCAGAAGTCAGCATCTCAGAAGTCAGCATCTCAGAAGTCCCAGAAATCCCACAAGACCCTGGAATCTCAGAAGATCCAGGCGTCCGAGCCGGCAAACAAGCAGAAGGTGGCAGATTACATGGGCATAGGAACCCACAGCGACAATGACGACGACGACAGCGACGACGAGAAGGCAGTCAAGGCCAACTTGGACAAGGACGTCAAGCGGCAGTACTGGAGCCAGAAGGGGCTCGAAATCTGAGTAGCGTGTCCATTACGTACGTGTGTATATATCCATTCCCAGCCGACGTTGTCAGTCCAGCAGAAAACGCCCCATTAGTAGTTCTAGCAGCACCCGCTGTGCCTCATGCGCACATTGAGCAAGAGTCGGTCATCCGTCGAGTCTGCTGCCTCCTGTTCTTCCTGGTACTTGTCGAAGAAATCCTGGTCGATGTCGGTGACAATACCGTCAAAAAGCTCCGCGATGCCTTTACCCGATTTGGCGCTCGTGGTCACCAAAGACAACTCCCTGTCGTTGCAGAATTCTTGTATCATCAGCAAGTCTGCGTCGCTTGCCAAATCTTCCTTGTTCCCGATCACTTTGACCTTGATATCGGGCGGTCCCAGCACTGCCAACTGCTCAATCCAGTATCTGGCCCTCTCGAAGGACTCTGAGGGCAGCGATAAGTCAAAGCACACTAGGGCCACTTTGGCATTCCGGTAGTACATCGGCGTGAGCGACTTGTATCGTTCCTGGCCGGCGGTGTCCCAGATCTCGAACTTGATGGTCCGGTCTAGCACCTTGTGCTCTTTCGATATGAATGCGGCACCAATTGTGTTGGCCAGGTGTGGATCGAACGACCCGCTGGTGAATCTGTGCACTAGCGATGTTTTTCCAACCGACGAGTCGCCCAAAAGGACGATTTTGTATGGTGGGTGCATGGTCATTTAAGATAAGGGCAGAGGTGGGAGTGGGTGGTGCATGTAAGCTTTGGATGAGTAGTCATGGAGATCAATGAATCTGCACTTTCTTTCTTTTTTTTTATTTTTTGCTTTTGATTTCATTTTAATTCTTGTTCACTGTTGTTGTTATTTTTGTCGTCGCTTCACGTATGCCTACCTGCCTCTTCTCTTGAATTTGTTTATTTTTACAAGCGGTGTATGCGGTGTCTAGCTTCTCATGCCATCCGCTTACTTTGTAGAAGGCAATTTACTGGTAGCTGGCGATCGAGTTCATGATCTGGGACGATCCGCCAGACTGCTGGAAGTCCAACATGAAATCCTCCAAAATGGCAAACGCAGCACATACACCAACGGTGACAGCCACAGTCTTGCCTGACGCACCCACCAACTCACCAACCAATGCGATTGAAGCCAACGCAAAAGCACCGGTCACAGAAGCAACAGGAACAACTCTCGACAACTCCTTGGCAATAGACACGTCTCTCTTACCAGCAATGATGATGCTTTGTTCCTTGAACTGCTTGGCAATGTCCTTTGGAGAAGAGCCCGAGATCTGCGACCAGAACAGAGCGAAACTGGTGGCCAAAACCAAAACCGACGAGGTGTAAACCACGGCTCTGATTGGGGAAAGCAAAGACTCGGTCAAGGAAGCTGGAGCGCTGAAGTAAAAGGAAATTCCCGAGACAACAGAGCCGGCCTCAGAGCGGGTTTCGAGAATCTTGCCGACCACTGGGTAGAATGGCGCAATGGCAAGAGAGGCAAAGTGCAACGAGAGCTGGACGTTAGCCAACACTGTGAAGGCAAACAACACTGGCAATGCTCCGGTGTACAACAATCTAATTGGGTACACGTTGGCGGAACCTCTTGCTCTGTTCGATCTAACTGGCAACTCAATTCTGAAGTTCTGCAAGCCGATGGTGACAAGTCCGGTCAACAAAAGCACGAGCACAGAAGGAAGGTTGGGGAAGCTGGCTCTGGAGAAGATACCGATCAAGGCATCCTTGATGGTCTTCAAGTCCATGGAGAACAACGCCTTGATGAGGTAAGTCACCACACCGTAGGTCTGGGGCTCTCCGTCTGGCACCGCAGTGACAGCCTCAAGGCCAACCACGTCTCTGACGATTTGGGTGGCAGCGTTCAAAGCGATGAAGGACAATGGACCGGAACCAAAGCCGTAGCCCTTATCGATCACCTCGGAGATCAACGTCATGAGGAAGTTCCATCCGACAATCTGCACGAAAATCATCGAGTAAGTGCCGTATGGCACCGAGCCTTCAGTGACGCCTCTCATCACTGGGTCGTAGTAGCCGGAGGCAATGAGCGCCAATCCGAACACAGATCCCAACACGATGGCGGTCAACTTCTGTGCCGACTGGAACAACTCACGGTCTTGCGCGTAAATGAAGTTGACGTTGATCAACCTCAAGCCAGCGGCTATTTGCCAGGCAAACGCCGAGGTAATGAGAGGTAACAACCCCAACTCCAACAACGAGCCTTGCTCCATAGCAAAAAGCGGCCTCAACGCTGGGTAAGGGTCGGCCATCTTCAAAGTGGCGTCCTTGACAAGCCCGTAGATGGGGAGCTGTGACAACATGAAAAGCAAGCCGGAGCCAATGGTGAAAATGACCTTTTCATCCAAGCTGATCTTTTCATCAGGGAACTCAATCTCTGGCAAGATTGGGGAGAAAAACTTGACCAAGTCAAGAAGACGGACTGGCGGTTAGTCGTGCCACAACACGAAGTATACTTGTTTCGATGAATACATACAGCCACTCATGGTGAAGGTGTTGCAGTTGGAGATTTTGCACTGATCGAAAGGGAAAATAGTCGACGTCCACGGAGGTCACGTGCCGTGCGAAAGCAGCCAGCGCCGCAGATACGGTATCTCCCAGCAAAAATTCGCACTCTTGTGACTGCAGTTGTTGTCAGATTTTTTGCAGCTTGGGCGGGCGGATTAACTAGCGACAGATATGAAGGATAACGTGGAGTGAATGGATGTTCAAGTGGACGAAACTTGGAGTGGAAGAGTCTTCAAACTTTAACATAAAGTGGGCTGTTCTTTTTTCTGTTCGCTTGGATTTCCCCCGCGATAGGCGCTAGCCTCTGTTGATGCGGCAGATTAGTGCAGGCCCTATTGGCAGATCTGAAATTGCGCTAGTGATGATACCGCCATTGGCTCCAAGATCGCTGATTGCATGTCGATCGAATCAAACCGGGGCCTGCTGGTGAAGGAAGGATCGAATCTGGTTCTAGCGCTTTTTATCAATCGAAATAGGTCTCACCACTGGAATGATCCACTCGAAAACAGGACTCACCAGTGGAATGATCCACCCGCAAGCAGATAACACTCTACACTGGATAATATGGAGTCATTCCGGAAGAGCTGAGTCGAATTTCACGCGCTAGGCAAGATGCGCAAGGATATGGAGACTTCAAACTCAGTGCCTCGATTCGGCAGACTTTCTCACACCCGCCCAACCCAAACTCCTCCATAAATTGCTACACCTCATCAGAATCTCATCTCCGATTACTCTATACCCTGAACTTGAGGGCCATCTCCACAGCAGCTGCTCCCCAATCCTCGCCGTGGTTGTGCATCTTACCTTCGATAAGTCCAGCTCTGGCCTCGGCCTGCTCCTCGGTGAGACAGGTCAACACACCGAAAATGATGGGAATCCCCGCCTCGAAATTGAGCTTCATCAACTGGTGAGTCACAGAGTCGCAGATGTACTCAAAGTGCATGGTGGAACCCTTGATGAGAACACCAATTGGAATCACGGCATCAAGAGGCTGTCCAAGTGCTTTTTGCTTGTCAATGAAAAGCTTGGAGCCAAAGGGCAATTCAAACAGGCCCGGAACGGTTTCCACCACGATGTTCTCCTCTTTGACTCCGAATTCCGTCAACCTGGCGATGCACCCCTTCACCAATGCCTGGATGATCGAGTCATTCCAGCGAGCATGGAGAATACCGATTCTCAACTGCGAACCTGCAATGTTAGCCACATGTTCTGAGATATACAGTTTGCTACCCACTTATTCGTCACATACCGTCATATTTCTGGTCGACTTTGCCCAATCCTTTCACGGCCATTTTGCTGGAGAAGTGAGATTCGGCGATCGTGCGAAGAATATATATATATGCGAGTTCTGTGCACGAATTAGTAAACCGGTGTCTACGTCATTACTAACACGATTTGTAATGGATGTATTTTTCCGGGTCGTCGCTATAAAGAACCACGGAGGGCAAGTGAATAAAAATTATAGCTCCGCTTGTGGTCCGGCAAACTCGAATGAATTCAGGGCCAGAAGAGTAAGCTGAAACGGCACAAACGGGGCCGCCACCTGCAGCAGGTGACGTATCTGGCCCCACTAAAGCTGCACTTGCCGGCTTTACCGTTTACTTCGCACACCGAAAAAGCAAGCGGCTCTCAGCTTGCCTCCACACGTTAATGATGGACATCCGTCCAAATGTGGGATCTTGAGGCCAGGTGGCCTACAACGAATTCATCGATCGGAGGTGTTGAAAATCTCAATCGAGGGCCTCATTCCAGCGTTCTCCAGCTCCTAAAATGTTTCGTCTAGTGTGATGGTAGGACTCTTAGGCTCTCTCAGGGCTGGATGTGCACTCGTGTTGACCAGCAACTCTGGTTTGAACAACGTCTTGGTCAACGACCGCGTACGGCCCAATCCAGGCGCAGGCAGTTCTCTTAAAGACGAGGACCATGACAAGTTTTCAGAAGAGGCCCGCAACTCGTCCAATTGCTCCTCGGAATTGAACTCACTCACGTCAATTCCGAGTCTCTGGAGATCGGCGTACGCATCGAAAGACTGGGGCGCCGGCTCCTGGTAATAGCCCTGGTTGTCGGTTGGAGAGCCAGTCGCCGAGTTGTAGGAGTTGCGGAACCTTTCCAACGCAGGAGCGGCGTTCAACTCTTTGGTGTCGGTCAAAGCATCCGACAGCTTTGATCTCAGCAAAAGGTTCTCCTGAAGCGACAATTTCACCGTGGCGGGTAACGTAAGCAAACCTGCGCCTTTGTAGGCCAGCTGCAAAAACAGACTTGCGTGGGCGGCTGCTTCGGGCGTCTTGAAGATAATGATGATCCTGCTCAAGAACGGCAACTCGGACCAGTGGACAATGCTGTGGACAAAGTCACCGGTGTCAATTGGGTCGAGGTTCAAGATCGAAAGCTTGATCTCATTGGCCAACAGAAGTGTATGGCCCGGCGAAGCGATAAAGTCGTTCTTGCTCAAGTTGGAGATGATGATGGATGTGCGAGACATGGCAAGTGTGGAGTAGATGGAGAGAAAAGGGATGGAGGAAACACCTTGGTGCGGCGTAAGGCAAAAAGCGACAGCGGTAGCACTTCAAGTGAGATGAGATTCGGGAACGGTGAAAACGCTGGTAGTTATATAAAAAAAGAATCAAGCCTCCTGGGTTGGAAATGTTCCGAAGGTCATTTGCTGGGGTGTGATCGCATGCCTCGTGGGAACTGTGTACAGCAAGCACATAGCCTTAGAGTGGCCCCAATTGAGACCATGCGGAATTTCGAGGCACACGCGGGATAGAATTGGCCCAAAAGAGTAACGCGGGCGTTTTCCGGGGTTTATTTCTTGTTGCAGTGACAAGAATCTCATTTGCTTGCCATTCCGAATTTCTGGGCGCTGGTGTCGCCTTTTGCGTTTAGCTAGGCGGAGCGAAAATTAAGAAAAAGTGAGAAAATTCCGCAGCCTTGCGAGAATCACATCCAACAGAAGCTAGAGGAGGAATGGAAAAGGAAATTTAAAATGTTATTTTTTTGAAAAATAGAAACCCACAAAGCCCTCAAGCCTTACGCTTTTCCCAAGGTCTAATCAAGCACCTTGCAATATTATATTGTTTCCAGTTCAGCCTCATCAGTGTTGATTTCTTCACGTCAAGCGATCTGCATGAATGACACCTGCGGGCCCCGGTGAAACCGCTACAAAATGGAACAGTGACTCTCGTGTATTGCAGTGCTTGGCGCCACAGCCTCAAGTCTATCGAAATGCTACCTTTTTTTTCATCCCATTTCTCTTCCCCTGCACCTCGCCCCTACTTGCTCCCCAAGTCAAAGTACAAATCGTAATGTAGCGAGCACTTTGGGTTGAACGCCGCTCCGCAATTCCCACACCTTCCCGTGGCAGCGTACTCTGGGAAATCTAGTAGCTCCTTGCACTCGCCACACAAGATCACTTTTTCTCCCGCCAAAAGTTGCACCTCGGGCCACCTCTCAATAGCGTGTGTGGATTCCTCCTGGTGACACTGGTAGCACGGATAGAACATCCCACAGCACTTGAACTTGATGGCGATGATGTCTAGTGGCAGATGGTAGTGCACACACCGGGTCTTGGAGTCTACAGTGGGGCCGTGCACGGTTGTCATGACGATGCCGAGAGTGGTTTGTGTGGGTGAGCGAATTAAGTAGGTGCGTAAATTCATGTGGGTGCGTGAATATGTGACGTTCACGCTGGGGCCATTTTTTTTCGCAATAGTGCTGGCGCCTAAGAAATCTTGGTAGATCGCGCCACACTTACCACGGCTGTCTTGACAAGAGATCTGCGGAGGTGTTCGAGGACCCCACTACGGCAGTTTCTTTTTCTTGGAGCGTGTGGTTCATGATCTTGAATAAGCATAGGGTCCGAGTGCTGGATGCAGGTCGGTGCCCTGGGAGTCCCCGGCGGTAACATTTGCTGAAAAACAGACGGAAGTCGCACTTTTCTCCACTTTGGCATTACGTGCCTAGGTTTGGGCCCCCCACACAAAACTCGCGCTGTGTAGTGTGAACTGCCTTCCCTTTGCCAAGCACATGAAATCAGCACCTCTCAACAATACACTCGATCCAAGCCTGCACACAGAACATGAACCTTCTCTTCCCAGTGACCGGAGCATCTTACTGAATAGCTTATGAAGTCAAAGGGAAAAGGGCTCGCTTTCCACAACACAATGATGTCTCACAGGGCCACCTATGTTTCTTTTTCAGATCCCATTGTCGCAAATCAAGTGTTAGGATCTCTTCTCTTCACAACGTCCTGCAGAAACCGCGACCATAAACAAACAAACAGTGGGCCCGATCCTGAGGTACCAGAGGACAGTTTCCACCAGAAACACAAGCTTGAATATTCAAGTTCACACGAGCTGAACCAAGGAATCTCAGATCCAAAAAGAGCGCCCAAGATTTCCCCCTCGTCCTTCTTGTTCTTCGTAATTTGCCCGCCCCGAACACGCACCCGTACACCAGAAGCATGTTGCCTGGAGGGTGTTTCTGCGCACACCACTAGTGTTTTTGTTTTCTTCACTATCTTGTTCAAGACCGCCCACAGCTAGTCAACATTGCCCAGTCGTTCTATCCGACCATTGTGGCTTCACAAATTCCAGGGAACTGTTTTTCTGACCCGCATCCGGTGGATTTCGGAGCAATTTCTACCAGGTACACTCACCACCACCTCCTTCAAACGCTCCTGGCAGACACCACTGAGGATCTCGCCCAAAACATCGTGAGTTTGTCGAAGAAAAGAAAACATTTTCCACGCCCAACCAGCCTTAATTTGGCCCCTTAACACATTTTCCAACCCCGTCTTTCGCTAAATAATACCCCCTCATCATGTCATACGACTCAAGAACACGCTCGTCATCCGAGGCTCACCGCCGCTCTTCAGGGCTGCATCGGAGGGCACTCTCAAGCTTGCCCACCAACGTTGTTGCTGCACGTGTGGCCAAGCGTGATGACGAAAAACGCCGCAGGGTCAAAGTCAGAGATCAAGGACGAGAGAATGACGCAGAGTACCGCGTGTCGCTTGACTCGTCAGAGCTGACGCCGCAGCTCTCAGACGACGGACTAATACGCCATCACTTTGACAGAATTCCTCTGGAGGCTGGCGAGATCGCCAATGAGAACACCGATTCGGACTCCACCAATCCTCAGATTTATACAGACGCATTGAGCACGAGACCGCCAGTCGAGGAAGACGAAGACGAGGACGAAGACGAAGAAGAGGACGAAGAAGACGACGAAAATGACCCAACTGACTACCTGGGCCCACAGGAGCCCAAATGGAACAGAGACATCTTCAACGAATTGCAGCAAGTAATGCGCAAACACTCTACAGTCACATTGGACGAAAATGACGAAGATACCTACGATGTGACCATGGTAGCCGAATACGCACCGGAGATTTTTAACTACTTGCATGAGCTTGAGCATCGTTTGGCGCCAGACGCCAACTACATGGACAACCAGGACGAGTTGCGATGGGAAATGAGATCTGTGTTGGTGGATTGGGTGGTGCAGGTGCACCAGCGATTCAATTTACTTCCAGAAACACTCTTCTTGACCATCAACTACATTGATAGATTCCTCAGCCGCAGGCGAGTTTCGTTGTCCCGGTTTCAGCTCGTGGGTGCTGTCGCTCTCTTTATAGCTGCCAAGTTTGAAGAGATCAACTGTCCGACGGTCCGCGAAGTTGCATACATGGCTGACAACGCATATAGCGTTGAAGACTTTCTCAAGGCTGAAAGGTTTATGATTGACGTGCTCGAGTTCGACATGGGTTGGCCCGGCCCAATGTCGTTCTTGAGAAGAACATCCAAAGCAGATGACTACGACTATGAAACAAGAACGTTGGCCAAATACTTCTTGGAAATCACAATAATGGACTCGCGGTTTGTTGCCTCGCAGCCATCGTGGCTTGCTGCAGGCGCTCACTACCTACTGAGGAAGATGCTTAATAAGGGTCCATGGACTGAACTTCATGTATTCTACTCTGGCTACACCGAGGAGCAATTGCGTCCATTGGCGCGGATTTACATGGAAATCTGCCAGAACGCAGAGCAGGGCCACCGGGCGATCTTTGAGAAATACCAGGAGCGCAGATACAGACGGTCGTCGTTGTTTGTGCAAGAGTTCCTCCGAGCCATGCGACAATCTACTCAGGACTAGAGCCCACTTCTTCCGCATCGTCACAGGCTGGACCCGCATCATCACAACGTCATCACCATGGATTTGAATTTCCGTTCACTCATTTTGTCTCACTGCCAAATACGAAGCTTTCTTATGAGCACCCAGTAGTTTTGGTGGAGCGACCCGCACGTGACCGCACCACTAACAGTAGGAATTTTCTCCCCTCTTCCATCTCCTCTCCCACTTCTACAACCTTCTTCCCACAATGTCGAGAATTTTTTCAATCCGTGCCATTTCTCAGATCTCCAGATTGGCTGCTCCGCAAATTGCCAGAAAGGCTCCGGCGATTTTGGGCTCGAGAGCGTTTTCTTCCTCGGTTATCCGCAATAACTCCACAAAGGACTTACTCGATGTGGTGAAGTCCGAGTTCAAATTGGCCAACTCCGTGGAAAACGAATTGGCCCCAGAGCACACCCAATACTTGAAGGAAAGTGGTTTTGAAGTTGTGCAGCATGCCGGCGAGTCCAATGTCGAGTTGTCCAAAACCTTGGAGTCCGGAGAAGTGCTCAAGGTTTGCTTTGACATTGACGAGGTTACCGACGTTTCGTTTGGCGCCCCTGAGGCTGTTGAGGAAGATGATGCTGGCGAGAAGTTCGACGACGAACTTTACCAATACGAGTCTACTTTTGCCAACGTGAAGGTGCTTGTTTCAAACCCCGAGAAGAACAACGGGCTCTTCTTCAACTTGATGTTGCAGAGTTCCGAGGAGGAGTTTTTCGTGGACTACTTCAACTACAAGCCCGACACGACCGCTTTCTTGAAGCAAGTCAACGAGCAAGGCACCTACTTGGGTAAGTTTGAGTACCAGGGCCCAAGATTCTCCAACTTGGACGAGTCCTTGCAGGCAACCGTCGAGAAGTACTTGCAAGACAAGGGTGTGGACGCCGACTTGGCCGACTTCATCTTTGGGTTCTCCGAGATCAAGGAGGAGGACTCCTACAGAGACTTGTTGAGCGACGTTGCCAAGTACTTGAACAAAGAGTAAGCGCACCTCCACCTCCCTGTAAATATTGCCTGCTTTGGAATCTGTAAATAAATGAAAAATCTAACCAAGTCACAATGTTGGCAGTTTTGTTGCAGTAGAGTTGCTCGTGTTACAGTTGTGTATGATAGTCGAGTATGCCAATTTCCTTCCAATGCTATACCTAAAACTCGCTGAATGGGTCCTCGCTCTCCTCATCGAGCAGCACCTTGGCCATGCCTGCCGTTCTGACCGCCGCCATCTCTCTGGATGCAGCTTGTTTCTTGACTTTCCTTGTCATTTTCTCGATCTCATCCTCGGCGTTTTCAGACTCCTTCTCGGCGTATTGCATCACCAATCTTCTGCCCAACAAGTGCACACCTTGCAACTGGTCCATGGCGTTTTCTGCCTCCTTCAACAAGGTGAACTCAACAAACGCAAAACCACGCGCAGACTTGTCGAACTTCTTGGGCACTCTGACGGACTTGATCTGGCCATATGCACCAAACAACTCCAACACATCTCTTCTGGCAGCCTCGAACGGCAAGTTCTTGATGATGATCTTGTTGGTCTTCTCGGACTTGCTGGCGGTGCTCTTGGCGCCAGACTTCCTATGCGACAACTTCAACTGGATGCGGTGGCCGCCCACAACCTGGCCGTCCAAAGTTGAGATCGCCAACTCGGCCTGGTCCTTGGACTTGAACTCCGCAAACCCGAAACCCATGCTCAACACCCCGCCGGCGTTCTTTGGATCTGGCTTGGTCTTCACCGTGGCAACAACGAACCCTGGTACCTTGGCGAACACCTCGCTCAACTGGGCATTTGTAGTAGCAAAACTGAGGTTTTTGATGAAAACTGAGACGGTCGGACCGTCGTCCACGATCTCGTCGTCCAGATCGGCGGCGGTCTCGTCCAAGACGTCGCTTGCGGTGATCTTGGCATCAACGGCCTTTTCAGGAACCTTCTCTGCATCGAAGCTTTCTCCACTGACGGGCTCACGAATGAAAAGGTCCTTAGGTCCCTTCTCCAAATATAGAATGCTTTTCTTGAACATGCGGTATGCTAGCTTGGTGAACGCAGAACGGGCACCGGGGAGGTCTCTGAACTCGACAATGGCGATGGTACCCGAAGGTGGCATCAAAATCCGCTTGAGCGAGCCGTACTCAGAGAAAAGTTCGCCGATCTCCTCGGAGGTGGTGCCGAACGGGAAGTTCTTCACCAAGATGATTCTGTCGTCGCGGTCCTTGTGGTTGAAAGTGGTCAAGTCCACGCCTCTGTCCTCGAAGTACTTGCGCACATCTCCGATCACATGAGCCTCAGCCAACGCCTGTTTAACGGCAGAGGCGGAGTTCTGCGGGTCGATCAATTGCGCCTTGGAAATGCCCATTTTCGCAGCAACGGAGTCAAGAACGGCGTCGGAATTCATGTAGAGCGAGTTCCAGTTGAACTGGCCCTTGTTGGCCAGGGCCTTCTTCTTGAGCTCTCTTTGCTTCTTCAAGGGCAAGTTCTTCAATGCAAACTCATCAAGCTTGTGGTCCTTTTTGGCGTCTCCGGCCAAGATATGCAAAAGTCTGCCCTGGAAAATCTGCTTGTCCAACGCATAGTAGGCAGTGACGGCGTCGTCGGTGTTTTCGAATTGCACATAGACAAATCCCTTCGACTTGCCTGTTCTGGTGTCCACAGCAATGTGCACCTCCAGAAGCGACCCGTATCTTGCAAACAAGCTGCGGAAATCTTCTTCGGTGGAGTCATACAAGATGTTACGGATGAAAAGACGTCCGGTTTGCATGATCTTGTTGGCAGTTTCCGTTTCTGGATCCACAGGCTCGGGCCGGGCGACCGGCTTTGGTCTTGGCTTTTCCTTTGGTTCTTGCTCGGGTCCCTTGGCCGCACTGACCACCTCAACCGGCTCTCCAGACTCCTTCATTCGTATTCTTCTCTGCTTGAGCCAGTCTAGATCGGAAACTGTTTCGTCCTTCGCTAGCTCGGACTCAGAGTGATGCTCTGGTTCCTCGGTGGTCCCCTCTTCAGTGGGAGTAGCGTCTCTCTCAGTCAAGGTCATCATGGGCTCGTCGTCGTCGCTCTCGTCGCGTTTGATGTCGTCGTACTCGTCATCGCTGTCTCTCTCCACCCCTTGGGGCACAATGTACCTGTCTTCGAGCTCAGACTTGTTTTCCGGCTCGGCAACCCCGTCTTTCTCGGCCAAAGCTTTTTCTAGCGCCTCTGCGGATGGTCCTCCGGACCCGTCTGCCAAAGAGTCGTTAGCCCAAGATTGTCTCTCTGACGATGGCTTCATGGAATTGATGAACTCCTTCAACTTTGGGTTTGCCTCGATCTCCTCGTCGATCTTGGACCTCTTCACTGTGCGTTGCTTTTTCCGCTCCTGGGCCTCCTCTTTCTGGCGCAAGAGCCGCTCTTCTTCCTCTCTTAATCTCTGCTCGATGAGTTTCCTTTTCTGTCTGACAGCCTGGGGCACGGTAGGGTCAGAGAAGGTTTTTGCAACCTGCACCTCGATTCTTGCCGTGTCGATAAACGACCGGTTGAAGTATCTCACTGCTTTCTCGGCATCCTCCTGGGACTTGTACCCGATGAATGCAAACTGTCTGGACTCGCCGTCTCTCTTTCTCATGAGCTTGACGTCGGAAACATTGCCCTCTTTGGAAAAGTGCTCTTTTAGTCTATCCTCCGTGAGGTACTTCGGAAGCCCCTTCACAATTAAACGAGACATGGTGTTTTGCGGGTTTAGGGTGTCACGATGAGATGAGAAGTAGATTTAAATTTTTGGGTGTGCACACAGCGCGTGGGTTTTTCCACCGCAGACTGTACGTTTTGTCGCGGGTCGCAATTTTTGCACCCATTTCCACTAATGGAGCTCTTACAACATTTGGGTGTGCTACCTGACCCCAACCCCACGCTAAGGTCGATTTATCGCAAGGCGAAGGGCATTTTCATTTTGTATGTGCTTTTCCGATGCGCGTGTTGGTATCACCTTATCTCGGCCATATGCTCGCTTTCCGCTGTGTTTGTGCCAAATGTAGCTGCTCTCATCAAGAGGCAATGTGGCGAGTGGTTCTGGACGACGGCGATGTACTTCTTGGTAAGTTTCCTTGTTATGTTGGCGAAAAGCGACCCCTGCTAACACGCAGGATCTCGACCGGGTGAAAATCTCCATCTCCGGCGACCAAATCCTCCCGGAGTCAGCGTTGGTGATCAGCAACCACCAGTCTTTGGCAGACCACCTCCTTTTGGTTCACTTGGCTCGTACCTGCGGGACTATACACCCGCAGCCAAACTTTTTCACGTGGTTCTCCCTTTGGCGCGTGCCGACAGTGAAGACTTTGTTCCACATGGCCAGATGCGACGAAAATTGGGATCTCTCAAAGACGTGGGCAGATGCGGTGTTCAAGAGAGTGAGAGACTCTGACCAGCCCGAGTGGGTTGTTTTGTTCCCCGAGGTCAACATCTTCACCCCGGTAACTTCGTACGTGCAGACGTTGCAGAGCGACCGATATTACCTCCCAAGGTTGACCGAGTTGCTCTATCCGAGATTCTCCGGTCTCTACAACGCGGTCACCTCACTCGACCTCGCCACCGACGTCAAGTTCACCAAGCTCTATGACATCACCATCAAGTATGACTCGCGAGTGTCGCTACTTGGGGTTTTCTCAGGTAGGAATTCTGTTCAGGTACATCTCCACGTGAAAGAGAGAAGCTTGAGCCACTTTCCCCAGAAAAGACCAAAGATGGAGAAGTGGCTCGAAAAAGCATGGATCGAAAAGGAGAAACTCATGCACACCATTGCTTTTGACTCGCAGCCATCCAGCGAAGAACCGACGCTGATGCTAGATTTGCCGTTGACATCAATAGGAAGCAGTGTTCAGTCGTCTTGCATCAAATGAATGGGCAAGCTCTTGATGATGGAATTCTGATTTTCATCTCTTTCGATCCTGTAGAAGTTGTCGGTGTAGCGGTCGCCATTGATGTGGCTCAAGAACTGCTCGTCGTGAGTGATGACGATGAGCTGGAAGTTCTTTTGGTTTTTGCGGAAGTCGATGATGCTGTTCAAGGCCATGGCCAAGGACTCGGCATTCTCCACGTCCAAGTTCGTGGTTGGCTCGTCAAGAGCAATCATGCCACAGTTGGCTCCAAAACACTCAGCGAGTGCTAACCGGATAAGAATGCTTGTGAGCACTTTCTGGCCAGCAGAACATCGTCCTCGCATATCAAGCTCCGAGTTTTTCTTGTACATGACGACTCTGTAATTATACGAGCGACCTCGAGCTTGCGTGTTCACATCGCACTTGATTTCAATTCCGTCAATGTCTGTTCCTCGGTACGTCTGATTCCATAGTTCTCTCAAGATGCGGTTGATCTCATTCATCTTCATGCTGTGGTACTTCATGATGGCGTTGTCAAGAGCCTGCGAATATGTCTGCAAGTCATTGGAAACCAACATGTTCGTTTGTAACTTGATCCACTCGGAGTGGTATTGCTTGTCGATATCCTTGAAATCGGTCGATAGATCGTTCTGCAACAGCTTGATATGGTCTTTGATCTGCTTCACCTCTCCGACTTTCCCCGAGTGTTGGGCATTGAGCTCCGCTATCTGCTCGCGTAATTTTCTCGAAGCCAACTGGTATTTTTCTTTCTCCAGCTCTGCATTCTGTATGTCGATCTGATTGATCTTTTCGTTAATGCTGTCCAAATCCTTCTCGGTCTGACGAAGCTCCACATTATCATGGATGTTTCTTTCGACTTTCGTAGCATCGTTTATCTCAGCTTCCACCGCCTTAATTTCCTGTTCCATTTCAGCCCTTGACACTTTGAGCTCGTCTGCACGAATAGCAACTTCACTCAACTCGATTTTGATGCGTTCGACCTTGGACTTCTCATGCTCTTCGTAATATTTGATGGCCCTCAAAAGAGTTTCAAATCCTGCGACTGATGAAGAAATTTTCTCGAGTTTGCTCTTGCTCTTTTTCTCCGCCTCGCTGCACGAGTGCGTGATACTGTCGAGTTCTTTCGTTTGATTTTCAAGTTCCTTGTTCAAATTCTTGAGAATGGTCTCGATCTTCTCTCGTTTTTCTCGTAACGATTTTGCGTGAAGTTCCCGGTCTGAGATGGAATTTTTCAAACTAATAGACTCGCTTAAAGCATTCTCCATGTTGCTTATGAGCAACTGCTTGTCTTTGACCTGATTCTCTAGCTTGGAGAGTTCTTTCTGCTGAGTATTGATTTCCTCAGTAGAGTCCGAGATTGTCTGTCGCAAACTCTTGACCTCATAATTTTTTTGCTGCTGCTCCTTTTGCAATTCTGCCATCGAAGACAGCGAGGCACCATATTCATGGAGTTCATCTTCAAGTACGAGAAGTTGACTTTCAATTTCGGAAAGCTCACTGAAGACACGATGCAAACTCTCAATTGGCTTCTTCAAATCCATGAGTTGAGTTGATTTCAGCTTCACTTGCTCCAATTGACTCCTTTTAACATCATTTTGTCGAGTGAGCGTCTCAATTTCAGCGTGTTGCACGCCATGCTCTTTCAGCATCGATTCTTTGTCCAGTAACAATTTCCTGTATTGCAACACATCGAAATGAACGTCCTTCATTTCTTGCAAATCTTTCATCGTTGCTTCCACATCCTCGGTGAGTTTTTCGGCAGTGAACGAGTTGACATTCTCTTGCAATTCAATTTCAAATTTAGATAGTTCAGCGCCATTGAATCCACGATTGCACAACGTGCAGCATTTCGTTCGCTTTGCAATTTCAATAGCTTTGAGCTTGTAGCTTTTCGTGACTTCGAACGTGTTGAGATTGTAAACAGCTGATTTGTGATCCTCCTCCAATTCCTGTAAGAGTCTCTCATAATCTGGAATCTCATTCTCCTCGAAAACTTTTAATATTCTATCTTGGTGATCCTTGAATTTCGTTTCCAAATCTTTGAGAGCTCGCTCGGACCCTTCCGAACTTGCCGTCAACGAGCTCAATTTGTTGTTTGACTCTTCTAGGAGAGTTTGAAGATTTTCTTTTTCCACTGAGATTTTCTTGATACATTCTTCCAATGTGGGCTCGCAACTGACAGCTTCTAAATTGCTTCCAGTCAACTCGGTAAAGCGAGCTCTATGTGCTTCTAGAGACTTGCGAAGAATCTCGCCTTTGAGAGTTTTGGATTCCTTGAGTAAGTCAATCTTGCTGTGAATGTCAGACTGCTTGTTCCCTGCGATAATCTTTCTGACGAGAGCATCCAACTCAGTCTCGAGTTGCAGAAGTTTTAGTTTATTGGTATCATTTTCTTCTTGTAGCTCCTTGAAATTTGACTTTTCCTTTTTCTTCTCGAGCTTATTTTCCAACAATTGCAATTGTGACCTCTCCAATTCCAAGGAATCTTCATCGAGAGCGAGTTTGGCAAGACTTTCCTTATTTTCTTCGATCTTGGCAATTGTGCTTTGGATGTCTTCAGCGCAATAAATAGAGTGCTGTTGCTCCTTGGTGATTCTATCACGAACGTCACGTACTTTTTCGGAAACGACATCCAATTTGCTTTTGTTGTCATTTACAAGCTCTTCATGAGTGGAGGCCACATGTGTGTGAATTTTGTCGAGCTCGTCTTTAAATTCCTCGTTGCCAATATCCTCATCAATTTCAAATTCTTTGCGCAATTGCTTCGACAACACCGACAAATTCTCCACATTAGATAAATATTCATTAGTCTTGGATTCTAGCGATCCCTCAGCTTTCGTCAACTCTTGCAATCGGGAGTGTGTCTCTGACAACTGCTTCTCAATTTCGAGTTTCAGAGACTCCTTCTCTTTCAATACGAGGGCTTTTTGCTGTTGAATCTCGGCGAAATTGGCCAATTGGTGAGCCAACTGGTCATCGGAGTCGGGCAATATCGTGATGGAGTTCTTAAGCCGCAGGTAGTTGGATTCTGTGTTCTCAAGCGTCATCTTGAGCCGCTCGTACTCGCTCAATGTTTTCTGGAAAGACTGGTTCAGGTTGAACAAATCCTCTGCCTTCTTCTCCAAGCGCTCAATGCGAACAGTCAACTCGACGATCTCCAGCGTGTACTGCTCGACTTTTTCCGTGCTGTCTTCCAATTTCTCCTTGATTTTCTGTGCCCGGACTTTATCGACCTTGGCATGCTGCACGCTCTGCTCCGTGAGTTTGATGTCGACCGCCATGTCCTTTTTGATCGCCTTCAAGTTGTCCAACACTTTTGTGAACTTCAGCGCCTCGAAGATCTCGTCGAATCTTTTCTTCAACACCCCTGCCTCACTCAATGGCCAAAGACTATCGTCCTGGTGACAGAAGATCACGTAGTCCAAAATAGCCTTGGATGCCCCTAGGTATTGCGGCACTCGCACGTCCAACTCGGCGTTTTTCGTGCTGATTGCGGTTTTGTGGCCCCTGGAAATAACCGCCAACTGACCCTCCAACGTCTTGAACGTGTTTGTCGTGGCTGATCCGCGGGTACCTCTCTTGCGAGTCAATTGCATGTTGCGGGTCACCGTCATCAGCTTCCCGTCGACGGAAATGTAGCCCAACTTGATTTCGGCATTGACAATCAGCCTGTCTGCGATAGCAGGGTCGTTCACAAACGCGCCACCTTTCGAATTGGGCGGGAGATCGCCAGTTGTGGCGTACTTTAGACACTCAATGACGGTAGTTTTGCCGCACCCATTTTGGCCGCAAATAAGGGTGAGGGGTGACCCGAATTGGATTGTTTCGTGGTCTTTGGGGGAGAAAGAGCGGATCCCCAGAATGGAAAGCTTATATAGAGACGACATTGGGGTGAATGTGTCACTAGGTGTTGCTAAGTAAGGCGATTATAGATACCTGGCGCGTTGTGCAGGAGCCGATGGAAACAATACCTAGATTACTATAGACAGACAAGGGACCGGCCCTGTCGTATACATATGAGCAACACCACGTCACAAATGACGTCAGCACCAGACTTAAAAATTGGCGGCATCCGGGGGCCCGTAGTTAACCTGGTCATGCCCGTGGACAAGACCAGCATTGGCATTGAGTAGTTGGCCGGGACTTTGCGGTGGCATCTGTTGCATCGTTCTGTGCATTTGCATTGCGTCCTGCTGAGGACTAGTTTGGGCACTGGAGGCAGCGGAGACCCCAGCGTCACCCAAATCGTTGACGGTTGCAACACGCTTTCCTTTCCCTCTTCCACGGATGCCCTTATTGGAATTCTTGTACAACGTGCGGAAGTAGTCCAAGAGTTCCTTTTGCTTGTCACTAAGATTAGCAAGCTCTTCTCCACTTAATTCTGCAAGAGTTTGGGTCAAGCGGTTCAAAGTGGGCAAGTGAAACTTGTTCTGGTGCGATTTCAAGTTACCCAATTGAGTAAACGACTTGTCACATCCGTCCAATTTGCACTCGTAAGGCTTCTCCTTGTTGTGAGTAAGCATGTGTGCAGCCAAATTGCCCTTTCTGCTGAAAGAGCGGCTACACACATTGCAAGTGAACGGCTTCTCCCCTGTGTGAAGACGCATGTGCGTCCTCAAGTTACCGCCTTGGGTAAAACGTTTGAGGCAAAAGGTGCACTGGAATGGCTTGTACCCAATGTGTGACCGAACGTGAACATCAAGATGCGTAGACTGGTTGAATTGCTTGAAGCAGTATGGGCACTGTTGAGTTTTGCCCTTGCGCTTCTTCTTCTTCTCTCCCTGCTCTTCTTCTCCTTCGTCTTCTTTTGTGGGTTTCTCAATTCCGCCAACTAGGTCGACTGCCAGAGGAAGCACTCCTCCTTTGTCAGTACCCGAGTTGGGAGACGCCAAGATGCTTCCATCTGCGGCCTGCTTGATAGCTCCAGTATTCCCCTTTTCACGAGCCTGAATCACAAGCATCAACTGGTCCACTTTTGTGGCACCAAGCAAGGGCCTCCCATCTTCAGACTGAGCATACTGCTGAGCAGGAACCAAGTGCTTTTCTTCTGGAACATGTTCAAATGGTTGCCCCAATTGACGATTCACTGGTTGCGCCTGCTGATATGAGTAGTTGCCCTTATCGTTCGCGTTCACAAATTGGCGGTTGGAAGGCAGGTACGATGGCGGTAGCTGCATTTGGTAACCCATATTGGCCTGACGGCCGCCGCCCTGAGAGTTGGGAGTGGGTATCATGTTAGGGGCACCATAATTGGGATACTGGTCAGCCTTTTTGAGTTGCCCTTGAGGCTGATAAGAAGGCATACCCTCTGGATACCCATACTGATATGCATCCGGTTGTGACACTTGCATGTTTTGATAGAATGCGGGTGGCGGTTTTTGGATAAGGCCAGGGTGAGAAGACGGCAGGAATTGCTGCTGATGTTGCTGTTGCTGCTGTAGAGATATAGCGCTAGCAGGATCGATTGTCTGCACATGCATGCGACCAGGAGATGTTTTCGGCGAGTGTGATTCATCATTGAATTTGTGAGATGACTTCAGAGACAAGGACGATGTGGGAGAGAAATGATCACCCTCTGTGGCATTGGACTTGTACTCTTTTGAATGCGAGCCTGCCACAGACTTCCGCAGCTTGTCAAAGATATCTTCCCGCAATTTCGTGCCTGACGAACTCTTTCGCAGTCCCTGCTGGGTATTTATGAGCTTGAGAATCGAGTCACGACGCTGTTCATTGCTCATGTTCGAGAAGTCAATGCTTCCCTGGTGCTGAAGGTTTGCCAAGAAAGCATTCAAGTCATTGTTGGATATTCCAGCAATCAGACCCGACAACTCAGTATTCATTGACTCCCAAAACGAGTTTGTATTGTCAAACAGCTTGGAAGGGGTGCGTTTGTTCGAGCCACCTAGCAGACCAGGCCCGGCGAGAGAGAGTTTGTCTTGGTTCCAGCCAAGTATATTGCTCAAACTATCCTTATTCAAAGGCTCATCGTCCTGGTAGTAATCGTGAGTCGAGGGAATCGAGCGACGGTTGCGGGATTCTGAGGCCGGCTTTCCAGAATCCTTGCTCGACTGTCCGCTAACTGAGTTCCCGTTCGATCCAGGGATTTGGATAAGCGAGCTGAAGATGCTATTCAGCCGCAGGGAGCCCGGTACTGTGTTGGGCCCGGAGGCAATCTGAGCGATGGCGTCTCCCTCCGAGTATTTGGAAGTCACCGGCGGAGGTAAAAAGATCGAGTCTCCTCTAAGCCTAGTGGGAGGGTCCATGGGTACACTTGCGCTCACGGAGTCGCGATTACCCATGTAGTAGCTGGGAAAAGTCAGGTTCCGCTGGTTTGCCGACAAAGCGTTGGCACCAGGGCCCTGCAGCGACGCCACAGGCATCGTATTCAAGAGCTGGCTGATCAGATCCTGGCGCCCCGGGTTGAACATAAACAGGGTCAGGTTTTGCCGGCTATGATGGTTCTGCGGGCCAACAGGCGGCGAGTTCATGTAGTTACCGACCTCTAAGCGCATGGAGTTGTCCTTCTTGCCCTGTGGAGCCCTTGCATTGGTCAATGTGGATGGAGGGGGCTGCGATTCTGCAAGCAGGTCGAACTTCCGGGGCTGGGAGCTGGCGGGAGGGTGCAGCAGAGCAGGGTCCGCCGGCTGCGGCATCTTGGACGATGTCTTGGCGGCTCTGACGTTCGGAGCCCGCAAGGTGTCGCCCATGGGTGGCGCTGGCGCAGATGTTTTCAAACGACGGCTACCCACGGCGTAAAATGGCGGATAAAGCCAGGAATTAAGGGGCCAAAGGCCAGAATGGACGGGTTAATGTCACGCGGAAATCACCGAAATCAGGGCCAGGAGTCCACACGCCGCAGTTGCGCAGGTACTCGTTCAGGTGTTCCGAGTGGCCCACCGGGTAGTGGAATCGACACTGAATGACCGGGCGGCGAAGCACGGAGAATTGGCGGCGATCACAAGAATTCGCGCGCAAACAACAGCGGGATTCGGTGTTCTAAACTAGTGCAGCTGAACACTGGGTTTGGCGGGATTGGGGTGGGTTTTTAGTAATTGGGAGTACTGGTAATGTAGATGACGGGTGTTTGCTTTATCGCACGCACTGGGCCCCGGCACGTGACCTGGGGTGGAGGAGGTGGTGGAATCGGCGATCTTTTGATTCAGGGGCAAGTTTACGTTTGGTCGGGGTCCGCTTGGTGAAGATAAAGGTACGGGTGTGCCACCGAACCTGGTGGGAATGGGTCCTCCTTGTTCTGTGGCGAGTGGTGCTGAGATAGATCCGTATCTGAGATCGTGGGGAGGTGCATGCGCCACGTGAAGCGGTGTTGAAGGACAACACCCGTACACCACAGTTGCTTATCCAGGCGGTGTTCCTTTTCGTATTTACGGCGCTGAGCCCGCAATCGAAACTTAATTGCGTAAGGCTTCCGCGATCACAAGAAACAGAAATTGGTGGATGTGAAAAAGAAATAAATGTGGACTGCGTTCATGTCAGCGTTCCCATAGTAGAGAAACCAGGTTCGCATACTACGTGACCTTCACCGGCGACCTTATATTAGTATGTCAAGCATCCCATCCAAACACTCCTGGAGCCCATCACTTGTATGTAAGTTGTAGTCTCGGAGGTATCTCAGTGGTCCCACCTCGTTATTTCTGTAGAGCCTGCTATGTAAATCGTCGAGGAATTTGCTTGTCATGCGGAGATAACTGCCGACCTGGGGCATTGCCAGCGGGAGGTGGTCGAAGTCGGAGACAAGAAGCGAAAGCATGATGCTCTTGATGAGATTGCTCTTTTCGACCGACGTCAACGTGTCCACCTTGGCCAATTGGAGCCTCTGGTAGTATGGACGGAACTCTTCAGGTATGCTCTCCATGTCGACAGCAACCTCGACCTCGACCTTGGCTGGCCGTTCCGTTTCGTTTGCAGTTTGGGCCCCTCTGTTTTCCATTTTGAACTTCGTTTCTGCCTGTTTGGCAGTAATTGCGGGTGTCCCCGTGTCGATTGTATCCTTGTGCTGTTTCCTCAAAAATTGCAACTCGTTGATTAGGCCCGCGTTGTCTTGCTTATATTGCTCGAGCTCTAGCCGGAGCTGAGCGATCGTGTTTTCATTTGCTTGATTATTGTGCTGCCCGAGGTCAATCTCGTCTGTCGTTAGGTCAGGTAAATCCACCTGTGGAGCCTCCGCGTCGGTCTGTATTTCGTTCTCGGGAGTTTGAAATTCTCTGTGTTGCTCAAAGTTGATCTCGTGTGCATGTGGCCCGCTGTGTGTTGCCGTTTGCTTTGCATCAGTTTGTCTCCCACTCGTGAAATGGGGAATAGGTCTACATACGTCCTCGTCCACAAAAGTGCCTCTGCTGTCGGTGAAATGAGACTCGCTCGATTGAGGAGGCGATGTTAAAGGAGATGACGGCCTGTTGCTCTCGATACTGTGGCGGCGAATGTTGTCAAATGTATCTTCCACTTTCAGGTCCAGGTCCAGGTAGTTTTCGTGCCCGTTGTCGTTATGCTCTGCGCTTTGCGTCTGTCCAGCTCTCTGGGACATGTACTGGTCAATGAAAGGCTGTAGAGCTTTAAACAACGCAGCCCCGTCCATGTTGTTGATGTCTTGCTTTTGCATTTGTGGGGCCCCAGGGGTTGAGCCCCAGAAGGGATTCTCGTGCTTCAAACTCTCATTTTTGAGTAGCGGAGTCAGGTGGTTTGAGATCACTGCATTTTCAAACTCGTGCCGATGCGATAAGCCGTCACTAACAATGTGTTTGTCGTGTTGACGTGCCAACTCTAGAAACGCGTGGAGATCGGGCAAGGAGTGCACGGAGATCTCGTCGGTGGTGCTCAATTTGTCGGTGTTGTCCAGAGTTAGGTGGGCAAACGACTCCGAGAGGTCTGCCGTGGAAGGCGTGGCCATTGTAGTTGGTGTTTAAAGTTGGCTCTGTTTACAAACATATACGCCGCAGGCGTACACCCGTACCTCCTGGACATGGTGGAGGTGGTGTAAGTCAATGGGCTTCAAGTATTCTAAATTAAATTAGTATTTTTTAATGTGGCCGGTGAAATATTGTGTTTTCTCCGTTTAGTGTTGGGGTTTGGCTTTCTTTGATTTAATCTAACTGTTTTTTGTTTCCCTCGCCTCAGTTTTTCAAGTTACAGTAGAGCATAGACAACCGAAGAAATGCCAAAGGAAGTAGAAGAATAACTGAAAGCTCTTAGGTTAGCATTCACTTACAACTTAGAACCGTCTTGTATTTGTCATCTTTCTCTCCCATTCTTTCTCTTCCTTTCTCAACTTCCCCACGATCTCCCACTCTACAAACCACACCAAGTCCATGAAAAGTCCGTCTATTGTACAATGCTAAATGCTGTCTATGGCTCCACAGTGCTGTAACCGCCCGCTTCCACCTTCTCCGTGAAGGTCTCCTCCACATGCGTGCACAACTCCGACAAGTTGTCCAAACCTTGGTGGAACGCCTCCATTGCCGTGATGTTGCCATACGTCTGTATACGGATGTTCAACTTGTTTTCCGAGGGATGGGGGATCGAGTAGCCGCAGAACTCCACCTCGGGATTCTTCATGATCATGTATCTCAAAGCATTTCCGAGGGTGTGGTCCTCATCGATGATCTGGAAAGACGCCGCAGTGCCGTCCTCAGACGAACCGGGCAACAACGAAATTTTCTCGGCATCGTACTCCTGCTCCTCCACCTCGTTTTCCATGGAGATGTCTGCAACTGGCTCCGACATGATTAGTGTGTGAGTTGAGATGAGATAATTTTTCTGGTGAATAGAGGGTTCGCGGACTGCACACAGAAACAACAGGTTTTCACATCATCGAGAGGTAGTCGATGCCTAATGCAGCGCATAGAGTTGTTGAGATTGGCTGGATGCGTTTAAGGGAGATAATAAGTAAGTTTTATGTTGCTGCAGCTGTATTTATTTTTCGAATTTTTCCTGGCAGCCCACTTACATTTGACCCAAGTGCAAAAGTCACGTGCCGCACATCGTGATGGGCCAAAGTGATGGGCCACCTTGGATTCATGGCCAATTGGCCCTCGAAATGTGCTTGGAATCCGTTAAGGGCGCAGCTGCCGTTTTTTCACAAAACATTGAATTTCTTATATTCCAAAGTGGCCATGTAGCATCCCCTGCGCTGTCTATGTGTGTGGACCATTTCTTTTTCCTCATCGCGTATAAACGTGCGCAGTCGCACTTTTTTTTTTTTTTATTCTAACCACTTTTTTCTACAATGTCAGACTACAACGGCGGTTACAGCAACTACAACAGCGGTTATAATAATTACAACAACTCCAACGGTGGCAGTGGTGGCTACGGTAACTCTGGCTTCAGAGGGGGCCGTGGCGGTAGATTTAACGGCGGCAGAAGAGAAGTCGAGAGAGTGGAGTTGACCACCCCTGAGTGGGACTTGGACTCGTTGCCAAAGTTCGAGAAGAACTTCTACACTGAGCACCCAGAGGTGTCTGCTCGTTCTGACGAGGACATCCGTGCTTTCAGAAAGGAGAACGACATGACCATCGAGGGTCACGACATCCCTAAGCCTATCACCTCCTTCGATGAGGCTGGATTCCCCGACTACGTGTTGAGCGAGGTCAAGCAGCAAGGTTTCCCTAAGCCAACTGCTATCCAGTGTCAGGGTTGGCCTATGGCTTTGAGCGGAAGAGACATGGTCGGTATTGCTGCCACCGGTTCCGGTAAGACTCTTTCGTACTGTTTGCCTTCGATCGTTCACATCAACGCCCAGCCTTTGTTGAAGCACGGTGACGGCCCAATTGTGTTGATCTTGGCTCCTACCAGAGAGTTGGCTGTGCAAATTCAGCAGGAGTGCTCCAAGTTTGGTGCCTCTTCTAGAATCAGAAACACCTGTGTGTACGGTGGTGCTCCAAAGGGTCAGCAAATCAGAGACTTGGCTAGAGGTGTGGAGATCTGTATCGCCACCCCAGGTAGATTGATTGACATGTTGGAGACCGGCAAGACTAACTTGAGAAGAGTGACTTACTTGGTGTTGGACGAGGCCGACAGAATGTTGGACATGGGTTTCGAGCCTCAAATCAGAAAGATTGTTGACCAGATCAGACCAGACCGTCAAACTCTTATGTGGTCTGCTACTTGGCCTAAGGAGGTCAAGAACTTGACCAGAGACTACTTGGTGGACCCTATCCAGGTGACCATTGGTTCCTTGGAGTTGTCTGCTTCTCACACCATCACGCAGTTGGTTGAGGTTGTCACCGAGTTCGAGAAGAGAGACAGATTGGTGAAGCACTTGGAAATCGCTACCGCTGACAAGGAGGCCAAGTGTTTGGTTTTCGCATCCACCAAGAGAGCATGTGACGAGATCACTTCGTACTTGAGAGAGGACGGATGGCCCGCCTTGGCTATCCACGGAGACAAGGACCAGCACGAGAGAGACTGGGTTTTGAGAGAGTTCAGATCGGGCAAAGCCCCAATCATGGTGGCCACCGATGTGGCTGCCAGAGGTATTGGTATGTATACCGCATTTTTGATTTACTAACCGGGATTTAGGGATGACTTGCGCCTGCTGGCCAGGCGAGAAACGAAAGGAGACTAGAAGGAAGGATTATGAAGAAAGCAACACAACTGAGCTCGAAAGAGTCGATACACGAATATGTCGATGCAATCTGCAAACTGGGGTGCCAAGCAGCGATCATGCTAGCGGTACCTTTGCTGCGCCGGGAGGCCGAAAGAGTCTGGGTGATTCCAGAGATAATTTTCGGCAAGTACCTGGTGTTCGGATTCCATACTCACTGTGCTTTCTATGTAATCAATAGACATCGAACTCCTTTTCTTTCAGTGTAGTGTCATGCTAAATCTAAGGGACTCCGAACCAATACTAACATTTCCAGACGTCAAGGGCATCACCTACGTGATCAACTACGACATGCCAGGCAACATCGAGGACTACGTCCACAGAATCGGAAGAACTGGAAGAGCAGGTACCACCGGTACTGCTGTTTCGTTGTTCACCGACAACAACTCCAAGTTGGGCGGAGACTTGTGCAAGATCATGAGAGAGGCCAACCAAACCATTCCTCCAGAGTTGCAGAGATACGACAGAAGATCTTTCGGCTCCCACATCAGATACGGACGTGGTGGTTACGGAAGAGGAAGAGGTCGTGGAGGATACGGCGGTGGTCGTGGTCGTGGCGGTTACGGTGGCCGTCAAACTGGCTCCAACGTCCAACCATTGGGAGGCCAGCGTCGCTTCTAAGTGCACTCACATATTTATATAATACAGCTGATCATAACGTGAAAAAAATAACCGGGTCCCGCTGTAGCGTTAAAAGTTACTTTTTCCTTTGTCGATCGTTGCTTTTACATCCACTTGTGTCAGCGAGCGTTGCTTTTACAATCACTTGTGTCAGCGAGCGTTGCTTTTACATTCCCTTGTGTCGTCGCTAAATCGTTCATTTTATAATCATAACCAGTAGTCTATAACCCAGCCCTAAGCCTACCCGAGGCGATCCTTCAACCCGGCGTTTTCCTTCTTTAAATACTGAATGTACTCGTACGCCTTCTCGAGCACCGTCGACTTGTTCACTTTCATGTCCATACAGAGGTCCTTGTCGTCAGCAAACCACGGGATGATCGTTTGCAAGCTGGCGATCTTGGTGTTGATGTTCACACGGTACTTCTTCTCCACCTTGTTGTGGGCTTCTTTCTGGGTGTTGGTGAGTTTGCGTCTCGACGCCCGTTTCTTTTCCACACATGGGTTTGGGTGGTACTTGGAGTCACCAGAGTCAAGTCCAGCTTGTGTGTCTTCCGAGTCCTTCAACACGTCCTTGGTGTTGAAGATCGACTCCAACGCTCTAGGAGTCAAGTCGTTGCTTCTTTGCATCATGTGCAACTTGGCGCTCACGCCGTCCAAGAGTCTGGAGTTGCCGAATTTGGTGAGTTCATCCTCTTCTTCTTCCTTGATAGGTGGGGTGCTCGACACTGTCAGCGACCTCAGCGATCCACTGAAGATACTGTCGTTATTTTCCAACAAGTCGGAAAAGTCGTTGTTGGTATTGTTGTTGACCGGGTAGTCCTCAAAGTGCGACATCTCAAAGTTGAGGGCATCGGTGAAGCTGTTGGTGGTAGTCATGGGGGCCGACTTGGAAAGTAGTTCGGAGATCCACAAGTCCTCAAGCGGAGAGTCGCTGGGGGTGCATAGAGGTTCGGTGTTCATGGCAGCTAGTAAATAAATAATATCCTGGACAATAGGAACATGTTTCACAAGATGACATCGGGTTGCTTTTATACGGTTGGCCACCTGGCGAGGCAATTGACCGTGCAGCGAGTTTTTCCGAAAATTGGCGCGTTGCGAGCCCGCGCACACGTATTTTGGTGAGTCGTGGTGCCACTTTAAGTGCAAGTCATCCGATTTCCTCACGCTAACTAGCAAGCGAGAACGGCTGCGAGTAACAAACCGGCGGAAAAAAAAATTATGCCACCGCATCAAACCAGGCAATTTCCACTGTTGTGGGACTATTTTTTAGCGGTGTCAAACTTTGTTGGCATGGGTCTGTTGGGTGGTTCGGAGTCCCTTCGTTCCGCCACTCGTTCTAGTAGTACGAATCACGAGCCAAACTCCGACTCCCGGACACGTATCGCCGAGCCTCTGTTGAGACCGCAAAACATCCAAACGCAAATGTACAGTGCGCCCCAGGTGGAGTCCGTGGGCCGTTGTAGCGTGATCGCCACTGGCTATAATCCAGGCTGGCCCGAACCAGACTGCATACAGTGAGGTGGTCAGGGGTCTGCGTGGCCATGTCGGACATGAAAGTCCCAGTGCATGGGGGCGATTTATCCGGGCGAACAAATCAGTTTCCGTGGCTATAGCAACACCTACCCCTTGTATTTTTTTTTTGTTTTTAACTTTCTTTGTCTTTCTTCATTTTTCCTTACTCTCCGTAGCCGACCCCAAACGCCAACGGTCTGGGCATTGTGCGACTTTTCCGGGCATTGTTCGAGGGCCTCCTCCTAATCCCACTATGCCTGCTGCATGGCGCCTAACATAATTGCCCGACAAGAAACGAGTGACGGCCAAACTCGGTGGATTCTGGAAGCGTCGCAGACAATCTGCAAACACGCACACAATCTGCAAACACGAAGAAAAAAAAGAACCTGGAATGCCGTGTGCTCGGACGTGAACATGCAATCGTGAGCAAATAGTAGGCAGCCACTCTGGGCCCAGTTTCACTCGGCTATTGGCCTGTTTCGCTGGCTCCGCTCGGACCGCTTGCACTGTTGGGGTTTCTGAGCCAATGTTTTTGGCGATCCGAAAACATCCTGGCCGAAAAATACTCAGCCGTGAAATGCCCAGCTAATGGCCCAACATTCTTGAAATCCTGGCCGTGAAATCCTCACCGCTTCCAGCAACAAACGTAAACTTTCATGGTTTGAACTGTCGCGGGGGTCCCGGACACTTATACCCGCCCCCGTAACCACTGAGGGGCTCCATGCGGATACGTCTCCCAAACATTTGATGGTGTTTAATTGTCGCGAGAGCTCGCCGCGTAAGCGCATAGACATCACGATCACGACCAGGAAGCAGCCGACTACGGAGCCTGAGAACATGTTCCAGAAGCACGCCATCGAAGTTCTGAGCCGCACATTGGACTTTTCGGGGTCTTGGTACGTTTGCGTCTTGACTTCCGGGGGGATCTGACTTGCCTTTAGTGTTCCTCAGGGTTCCCTCCTTTTTGTTAGCTGTGCTACCATATGAGTTTTTTCACTAGTTTGCTGACCCACTAGTTCATTCTTCTGTATTTGCTGCTTCTGCTCCAATCGGCGGTCAAAAAAATGCCGTAGGGCCCTGGTCAAATCAACATTTCGTCTCCGGCATCTACGTCGTCTAGCTACTTAGCGTAAGCTGCCACTACGGATCGGACAGCTTCAAGCCAGACGTGACACTTAGCCAAAGTCTGAAAGAAAAATGATTGATGAAGAAGAAATAATCGATGAAGAAGAAATAATCGATGAAGAAAAAATAATCGATGAAGACGAAACGATCGATGATCAAGGTAATCAGAAATCCATTTAATCAAGTCAAGGACCAGAAAAGTAGAACACTTATGCTCTTGCCCGCTCGACTGTGCCACCACATACTGCATATAACACACTAAATGGGCCCTGCTTCTGATAAGGACAGACACGATTAAACAGGCTCATAGACTACAAAATGTTTCTTGGATGCGGCGTTAGTAGAATTTCGACTTCAGGCAACCATTTTCCTCATTCTCCTTCTCCTTCTTTTATGCTCTCGCTCTCTACTTTCTCTCTTTTTACGGCTAGGTTCCCACCGTTAGCGAATTACTGAGAATGAACGCCAGCTCTCTTCTCCGTTCCCGAAAAAAGTTGCGTACTTCGCCCGCTCGTGAAAAAATAGAAATAAAAATTCCCCAGACACACAGCCACGTCACTTCAATCCGGTGTCAAAGCTGTCTTGGGCGTTCCGTGCATGCGATGGTGCGCTTATGTAAGCGGAGATTTCGAGCCGCACGGTTGCATTTGGCAGCCGTTGGTTTCAACTCCCCCGATATAAATACCGCCAGAAACTTGCAGTTTTCTAATCAGCATTAAATTCTCTCTCGCACAAAAGCAAAACATGTCGGTGTTCGTCGAACAAAATTTGGGTACCGCCGCGTCGGTATTTCTTGCCATCTACACGGTCTACACTCCATTTATGTGTTACGTCGTATTCAGAAAAGGCATCATGACCGTTTACGGGTTCCTCTTTTTTTTTGCAGTTATCAGATTTGCTGGACAATTGTGCGGTGTCGTGTACGCCAAGCTTGGCCCCGAATACTGGCGGTGGCTTATTGCGTACCTAGTTCTCGGGGCAGTTGGGTACTTTGCCTTGATTCTTGCTGCGTTCCACACCACATGCAAGGGCCAAAGGGCAAAATTCGGATCCTCGTGGCTCACGGAAAACGGACCCCCCCGGTGTCTTTCCCACATCCCGGTTGTCGGCGCAATCATCAGTAAGAGGGCGCAAAGCTGGGCTGCTCTTTTCAAGTTGGCCACTCTTCCTGCAAATATTTTGGTGATTATTGGTGCCACCGATCTTACCAGTGTGATTGGCGAAAGTCCACAGCAACAGGCGAGTCTGCTCAACCAGTCGAAAGTGCTCCGCACGGTGGGCCAGTCGATGTTTCTTGGTTCTATGTTCGTGGCGGTGTTGGTCAATCAGTACGTGATGTGGGTGCAAAAGGTGCGCAATATCTACACGCGGATGGCTTTTGCAGCGGCTCCTTTTTTTCTTGTGAGAGGCGTGTTTGGTGTCATGTCCATTTACATCCCGGCGATGAACTACTTTGACGTTTTGGATGCCTCGTCGGGGTTCAAGACCGATACCGTGATTTACGACTATGTGTTGGGAACAACCACTGAGTTGGTGGGTTCGGCGTTGTTGGTGCTGACGTGGTTGGCCAATGAGGGTCCGGAGGTGGACAGCGGTGAGTTGCTGGACTCCGATTTCTCACGGAAAGTCTAACGTGAGACAAGAAGGAAAGGGAAAGGCAAATTGTGGAGCTTCAAGCGGCGATAAAGGATCTGATGAGACGAGGAGACCACCAGGCAATATATATTCAATCTGAAGTCTACGCGTGACTGGACCAAGACGTTCTTGCTCTTATGGAATCGTAATGGAGAATTCGTTTTCGGATGTTTGGTCAATTCACCTAATTGCACCGTATATTGTCCTTGGCTGCAACAATCGGCGTGCATAGTGGCCACAAGCACAATAGTGCCGCATCTCCCGGCTCTCACCCATTTCTTTTCCTTCTCGATGGCAAAAGCCAGAAAGTGATGAATTGCTTTGAGCCAATCACAGCCGGTTCTTGGGCTGTTGTTCAACGACCTAGATAGTCTGTTTCCCGCGTAGGAATCACTCCCCGCGGAATTTGCAGGCTGGTCAAAGCCGGCTTCCATTCCCTCAATCATAGCCTAAAGACATTCCAAAAGACATTCCAAATACTTTCTCTTTTCCTTTCCCTCCACTGTTCTTTTTCTTCCCCGGAATTCCCCACCTAAACTGCTCCAGCTGTGCCGTGCCGATAAGCGAAACACCCGTACACCACGCACACCACCGCCGGATGTGTTCACAACCGAACCTGGCCAAGTTACCGTCCACTAGCAAGCGTCTTTTTCCTTGAAACGGGTGCAGAATTTACCCCTGAACCAATTCTTTCCTCGAAGGTTTTCGAATTGATCGCTTTCTCCCGAAATTCCCATTTCTCACCTCCGGAATTCGTCCCACAATGTCACCAACAATGTCTCGGAACCGCTCGTCACTAAGTACCATTCTGGTCTCCACGCAAGACGGAGGAACTCCTGACGCCAAAAACCCCGATCTGAAAGTCCAGCCGCAGCCGCATAAACACTTCAAGCTCATTTCGGTGACGCTCAAAGAGGCAGCTTTGGACTCACCTTCATTCCGGGCTTCGGTCAACCACCTAGACCTGCAACTCCTCGACACAGAAAAATGGCTACTTGCATTGACGTCGTCGCTTGCGAAAATCCCGCAGGAGGTCAAGGAGCTCCGAGGGTTTCTCAGCAGTTTTCTCGAGTACTTGGTGCCGCTGTTTTTGCAGGACGGGCTCTTGGACCAGGAGTACACGGTTGCGTCGTTGAACAACACCAAAGAGGGTCTCCAGATGCTCTGGAACATGGCACTTGCGATAACCGAGGTGGACATGCCGCACTTTGAGGTGATCAAGGACGAGTTGGTCAAGAAAATCGCCTCATACAAGCAGCTCCGAAAGCAGTTCGATGCGGCGCAGGTGAAGTACGACCAGTTCTTGTCAATATTCATGGCGCTCTCGAAACTGAAGGAGGCCGCGTTGGTGATGGAAGACCTGCAGCAGGTGTTTGCGGTGAGGCGAGACTACCTTCACTTGAGTTTGGAACTCAGCATGGAGCTCTCGGAATTGAGCAACCTCATCAACGAACGCATCACCCTCCAGAACTTTGCGCTTTGGAGCGAGCGCATGGACAAGTTTTCCAATAACCCGGTGGTTACGGGGTTGTTTTCTGACTTCTGGACAAAGACAAAGAGAATCCGCTGCTGGAGTGATAACTACCGCAGGGCCACCCACAACTTGAGAAGCGACTTGATGCTCGCCAAACAGCACATCGAGGATCGTGCTGTGGCGCAGTTCACTCCTTCGGGCGTGCTCAATGATTACAGGCCGCAACTCATCAATGCCAGAAGCTTGAACGACGCCAATGAGCCCTCGGCAGAAATCCACGGGTACGTGTTCATGAAAACCTGGACCGAGAAGTCAAACAAGCCCATTTGGGTGAAAAGATGGGCGTTCGTCCAGGGAGGGGTGTTTGGATTCCTCGTGCTCAGTCCGTCCAAGACGTCGGTCCAGGAAACAGACAAGATTGGCGTGTTGCTATGCAGCGCAAAGTACTCGGCCAACGAAGACCGCAGACTCTGTTTCGAGGTGAAGTCGATCGATATCACCATCACCCTCCAGGTTGAGACCTTAAGTGAACTCGAGTCGTGGCTCAAGGTGTTTGACAATGCCAGGAACAGAATCATCAACCCGGAGGACCCTTTGAACGACTTGTTTTCCATTGCCAGTGGGCGGTACCCACCTCTTGTCACGGAGTTCCTGTCGCCTATCAACACTCTCATGGATAGGGAAATCACGAGCTCGAGGATCATCAATTCTGCTGGCCAAATCATCACTTCGAGCAAGCTTTCGGCGCACATCGAGAAAAACGAAAAGTTGTTCCAGTCCTACATCTTCAACCAGATCGCCCACATCGACATCCCGTTTGTTACAGACACTAGCAGGTCGTCGTTGATCGCATACAGTCTCACTGGGTCAACCGCCGTTCCTACAGCCCTTAGTGCCAACATCTGGGGATCTCTCAACTGGGGAGTGTATTATATGAACGATGAAGACTCATATGACGCGATGGGAGGTGGAGATATCCCCGATGAGGAGTTCACGAAGCAAATTGGCAACGGTATAATGGTGCCTGCCAGTTACCCAGACTCGTGGTTGGCGAGAAACATTCAGTTCCGGGCGCTATTTGAGTCTGCGGTGGGGCCCCAGGAATGCTGCTTGGTCTCATTCAACTGCTTGCTTGCGCCCAACGCCCAGCAGGAATTACGAGGCACGGCTTTCTTCACGCAAAAGAACATTTATTCATACATCCACTCGCTTGGGTTTGTGTCATTGAGCAAGGCCTCCATCACACCTTTCGTCGAGGCGCATTGCACGAAAAAGAAGAACTACGACTTATTGAAAGTCATTAGCGTACAAGGTTCCTTGAGAGCAAAGTTGTACTTGGAGGATGGAGCGTTGGTTGCGAAAAAATTGAACTGCTTGTTCCTCAATGCCGCCAGTGATAAACCTGCAAGTGTCTCGAAGCTAATCAGCCAGCTTTCTGAGATCGAAGTGGAGTACAACGCTGCCAAACAGAAGAAAGAAAAAATACTCCACGAAAACGATGCACATGCGATGGTCTCCAATGTGAGTTCTTTCGACTTCATGATCCCCTCGGATTCTCCGCTGGACAAGCGGTTCGAAGTGGACTTTTCCGATGAAATGAATCTCGTCGGCGAGTATGTGGTGAAATTGCCTCCGAAAGCGCTTTTCCATGTTCTTTTTGGAGCTCGCTCAACTGTGATCGAGGAGTCCTATCCTGTCATCAAAGTGAAAATCAGCGACCGAGGGAAATGGATGAAAAAGCCAGAAAATGACAAGTATTTGTACCGAGAATTGATGTCTGAATTCCGTTTCTATGGCAAGAAGAATGGCAAGATCCATGTGAGGCAGGAACTCGAGGGGATCGCGGAGAACGAATATTACTGCTGCAAAGTAACTCGGTCGAACTTCAAAATGACATACGGTCCAGCATTTTCATTTGAGGCTCGCCTTGTGCTTATTGGCATTGAAGGTGGGATGACAAAATTCAGATACTATGGCCGGATGTTTACAGAAACAAACTCGGGAGTGGCAAGGCTACTCAGGAGTATGGGAGGATCATACACCCAATCCTTCTTTGGGAACATTTGCAGAAAGATTGACGAGGCAGTAACTGCAATTGGTCATCACGGCAAAATCGTGAAGGCTATATACCTTTATGGTAAAATCGAGGTCACAGAATCGACCTACACCATGCCGGAGGCGCAACCTTCGGTGATTGGCATTGGTACAATCATCCGCTTGTTTTCCATGGGCACGATGACGTCCGCAACACGGAGACTTTTTGCTTCGATTTACTTCGTGCTAAGTGCATTGAAGATTATCTTGCAAAGCTTGTCTGCCCAACGCATACTCGTCGCAATCATTGCTTTCTTGAGTATTCTGAATATGTACCTTGGAGCAAGGACGACCCAACATTATTGGAACGCGAGAGAAGCCAGCGGACTTGCTCGAGAAGCCATTAGCTTTGAGCCCATGATAATGGAAAGGGCCATATACATTAAGGACGTGCATGATCTTATTCGCCGCGACCGGCTCATCGCATCCAACTCCACCTGTTTCAAGACCTTCCAAAACATGTCCTTTGTGTTGAACTTTGACCAGCCTGCATCATGGAGGAGTGCGTATGAAGACGAACTCACGAGGAATGTTAGCACGAAATTGCGGAAATCTCTCCAGGAAATCGGTATTCGCCGCAACGAATTGCTTGTGAATTTGCGGATGCTCAATGTATTGGAAGAGGAAATCGCTCGTGGTGAGTGGAAAAACTGGTTAGTCAACGAGCTCGAAAGATGCGACCACCTCAAACACCTGCCAATAGTCGAGGAACCAGCGGTGCATAATGCCGAATTCGAGTCGGGACTTGAATTGCTAGACAAGTTCTGTTCGAGTTGCTCGGAGGAGATGGACTTGATCCTTTCGAACGCTCATCTTTAGTCAATAAGATCAAACAGTATAGCAGCACTAATGAGACACTTTGTTTCTCCGGAAAACCCGTCTCCATGTGAGCCTTTGTTTTGGTTTCGCCTGGCCCAAATCAATTTCCTCAACGTCAGTGGACGAGCCGTTCAGAGCTGTACGTGTAGGACCCGATGATCTTCTCGATAGTGCCGAGGAGACCGACAATTTTCGTCTCAGGGCCTTTCTGAATATTCTCACCATCGAGTCAGCGTAGGTGACTGGGGCACCCGAGTCCAGCTCGGTGCTAGTTTCTGTGGTTTTTAGGATGAGATTGGGAATAGTAAGTGTGATGGGTGTGGATTGCAAACTGGTAGGCACAACTAGCTGGAATGAACAGGACTTTGCTGCAACCTCAGCTAGTGCTGGCAGCGGCTTTGTCAAGTCCTTGAGCAGCAGCACCGAGTACTGCCTTCCCATATGGAGAATCCTGAGGTTATTGATGCAGGTGACTGAAGAATCTGTGCTCTGCAGAAGGAGGTAGATAAGGAAGTGGGTCATGGTGATCTCGCAGGGCGTGGCGGTCGTATCCTCAACAAACAGCTGAACATCACTCATAGAAACGGAAATCCGATCGATAAGATTGGGTAGAATAATGGTGAGCTGGGGATGGTGAGAAAACTGAGAAACCGATCTCGAAATGGGCGGGTCTGCCGCGAGCCCCACCACTGTGTAGCCCGAGGAGCAAGGCAGAAGCGTCTGCCACTGGTCGTCCTCGTCGAGATAATCTAGATCGATCGACATCTTGAAAAGAAAATGGTAGTGACCAGCAAATCAAAACGAGATTAGGGTGTCGATTTAAGAGCCTCGGAAAGCCTAGGAATGCAATTGGCACACGCCATGCAGGCGCTCTCGCCGCGGTGCAGGAGACGCCCCATTCCCCACCACGCTCTCCACATACGATTGCGGGGCCACATACGTCGCTAAAAACACACGCACCCGTACCTCCATAATGGGCTCTTAACATGGACCATTTTGTCTTGTTTGTATCGCCGCTAGGGACTCTCGACAGCAAACGGGTACTGTGAGAGTTATTCAGGGGTTAGATTTCGGGCCAAGTCATGTTTGCCGAGAAAACTCGCCGCGATAATCCGGTTAAACAAAAATCGAGAGACTCGTGATCTGCAGATCGGACCCTTGCCTTTCGTGACCTCAAAACAATACGGCTCATTTACCAGCACTTAAGCCTCCACCAACAATAGAACAAACCACGGATGTGCCGAATAATGGTATTCTAGACGCTCTTGCCATTTTACCGTGGTGGAACCCCGTATCGTTGCAACTTTTCCCTTCCGATGCGGTTTAGCCGCTGTTACCAACTCCCGTAACTGCCCCTTTCCAAATGGGGCAATATGGTGCCGCAGCCAAACCCAAAGCGTCAATCCCCTATGGCCCCTATCCCCCCAATCAGACTTGCAACTCCCTGAACAAGTAGTACCGCTGCAAAAATTCCCAATCGTCTATGAAAACAGTGCCATCTGCCTTCAGGAGAATGTCTGCCAATATTTTGTTGCGTGTCGCGTAGTCGTTGTCGGTGGGCTCCAAAACTATACGGTCCAAGTGTTCTATGACCACCAAGTCGTGATTTTTCTCGAGAAGACCTAGCAACGCGTCAAGCGAGTTGACTCGCTCATACTGGAAGTTTTTCATCCTTTCTGCGCTGGTGATCCATTGCTCTCTACTCTCGCTAAGCGCTCTTCGAAGTGCACCGGGGGTGCTGTTGTTGACATATAGAACTTTCTCGTTTGCGCCCATGCCGGAAACGAGCAGAAAAACCCGATGTATGCAGGTCACAACTCCTTCTCGCAGCGAGAGGTGGTACATCATCCCGGGCGCTGGCGGAAGTTTGTCATGTTGGTTGGTCTGGCCAGTCTATGGCTGGCGGGAGCGCACACGCGACAGCCGCGGAGGTACGGGTGTTTCTCCACGGCGGGAACGTGACCTACAATCACGTGCAGGACACCATCCATCTCCCAGTGCATCGCCAAGTGCATCCAGGTGCATTTTGCCAATACTATTCCACACACATCTCCACATCATGTCTGACAGAAGACGTATTCTTGGGCCAAGTGACGCCAAGATTCCGAGGTTGGGAAAGTCTTCGGGTGCCACCACCGAGAAAAAACAATTAAACGCCAAAGACGGCGTCAGAAGTTTTTTCATCAAGACTGGGCTAACGAACAACGCCAATGGCCTGGCGTACTTGGAAGTGGGCGACACAGTTATCGAGGTCAGCGTGTTTGGTCCTCGGCCCATCAAGGGCTCGTTCATCGACCGTGCCTCGTTCTCCGTCGAGTGCAAATTTCTCCCGTACATTACACAACCCAATGAGGTGCTTTACAATGGCGGAGTGACACAAGGCATGGGCCGGGCGGGCCTCACGCCGATCGAGCAGAAAATCAGCTCCCACATCGAAACTGCATTTTTACCCGCGATCTTGTTGGAGAAATACCCAAAATCCACCATCGATGTGTTCGTCAATGTGCTCTCTTTCAACTCCAACACGTCGTCGCTTCTAAACCTAATAACGTGGGCAGTGAACTGTACACTGTTGGCGATGGTCGACTCCGGGATCGAGTTGCGTGACTTGGTCACCAGCGGCTACGTGACGGTTGTTGATGGCAAGGCAAAATTGGACTCTCAAATTTCTGAAGATTCGAGCCCAGCGGACGGAGTCGAATGCAGCGCCAGTTTTTTAACCATGAAAAACAAAGAGATGGTGGCATTCTGGGTCGATGGAACCGATGCCACCGAAATCACCGAGGAGCTTTTGGTGACACTGACTTCGGGCTGCGAGCAAATGTCGCTGCTTGTTAGAGAAAACATCAACGGGTACTTGCTCCAGTTGGCGCTGGAGTAACGTGTATAGTCTAGGGATATGTACATCATTGCAATTTCTTGAGTTGCAAATCGTCCTCCTCCACCAACTCGTGTAAGGCATTGTGGATATGGATCAACTTCTGAGCCAATGAATAGATCGTGAACGAGTTGCCCGACTCGTTGTCGTTGTAGATCAAAAACCGCTTGTTGACGTTGATGCCCGTTGATTTGGAGATCAAGCGAGCAATTCTAGTGTAAGTCTGGACAACGTTGTCTGACTTGGAAACCCCGCTGAAGATCGGAGTGTCATTGTCTGGAATACCGTCCACAACATGGTCAAAGATATCTTTTCTCAAGTCATCGGCAAGTTCACCAGCATACGCCACATCGCCTGGGATCTCGATAGCATGATACTTGATCTCAAATGGCTCAGAGATGAAAGTAACATTGTGTTTCCCGTCGAGGTGGTATCTAAACTCGAAGAGCCCCTCTTCCCAGAAAAGTTTCTCGTGCGAGAAGTTAATAGTTCCGGATTCTTCCGCCCCGGTCCAGTCCCAACGATTGTTGGAAGAGATCAACGTTCTGTAACGAGAATACGACTTGTGGCTGATTTTGTACAAACCAATCCAGTCCTTTGCAGAATGGCCACTAGGAGCAGAAAAAGTAACATTGAGCTCATCACCCACAAACGCAAAGGGAATTGGCTCTTCTCCTTTTTGTAATCCAGAAATGTCCAAGTCGTAGTCACAGTTTGAGAAATACTTGTTTTGGGATAATTCGGCCAAACTCTCTTTAGACACGCCATTTCCCACCGAAAAGTTCCCACTAGTACGCAAATCTCTCACAAAAGAGTCAAAGGAGTCCATGAACATGGAGTTGGTGCGCTTTTTCTTTGGAGAATCCGAGTTTTGCAATATTTTTTGGATGCTGCCAGGTAACAAATGCTTCTTGACAGTCTTCGTCACACCACTGTCTTGCAAAACTTCTTGCTCTCCATAAATCTTGATCATATGGTTCTTCTCAATAAAGTTGATTCTGAAGAAATTGTTCAAGACCCAGAGCATACAAATGACCATATTGTCGAACGTAGGCACCATCAAAGTGATTCCCATGACTCCACAGACACCAAACACCTGCTCAGGATTGTTCAAGTAACGATAAACACCAGCCTTGGTCAAGTGGGTTCTCTGAGGCATGAACGAGGATTTTGGGATGAAGAAATCACCGTAAAACCACCCGAAATAGCCAATCAGATCGATGATGGAAGCGTTGATCCATACCTGAGTCAACACGAGGATAACACCCAAAAACAAACGTAAATAGCAGTAGTTAACTACGAGCAAATCTTGGTGTTCCATCCAGGTGAATAGCTTGAAAGCGTTCATACCAATGAACGCAGCATAAGTCAAGTTGATGACCGAGTTGTATAAGACGGCGAAATTGTTCAATGCTTTTTCAACAGGCATATTGTTGGCAAGATACCATTTGGTGAAGGTCTTATAGTTGCTTTGCAAAATGAGAACGGCATTGATAGAAAGACATTCCAACGATTTGATGGTTACGGTCAAATAAAACAAGACCTTGCCAACAGAAGCAATGTTGGAGATCGAAAACGACGCAAAGAGTGGAATAACAGCAGCATAAGTCACACAGTTCACCACGTTCATCACGTCGCTCGCTCTCAAGACATTGAAATTGATAAATCCAACCAATGGCTTTGCATTCTCAAAGTTGGACAAATCTTTAAGCTTGAAAAGCTCTGAAAGACTTGTCTCGTTGGAGGAAGGCCCGTAAATTTTGTCGATGTGGGGGTTCTCGATGAAGTGCAAGAACACCATTTGCAAGAAATGGCCAAAGATGGCCACCACAAGAACGGTATACGATTTCGCAATCAAGGCGAATCCGTAGTAGCCAATATACCCGACGGAGTACATGGGGTGAGGGAACATCTCGAAAACACCATCGAAAATCAAGTCCTCATTGTTGATCTGTCTGAAGAAGAAATCGCCCCAGTACCACGCATAGTCCTTAATGGTGTTGTGAGCATTCACTTTCACCCAAAAGTTAAACACAATGAAAATTACACCAGTAACCAATCTCAACAGGATCAACCAACTAGACTGTCCGTGTATGAATTGGTTGCCGTCATCAATAGCACATGCAATGAAGACACACACAAAAGTGGTGAAGTCTTGCATCAAGATCAAGTCCACGACTTTCCTGAAGATTAACCAAGTGTTGAAATCCACGGGATGGTCGTTAATGTTGTAGGTGGCGCCCATCTGCGACTTGACCTCAGTCTGAGCGAAGTTGGCCAAGAAAGTTTGCGGGTTCTTGGAGAACAAGTTCAATTTCTTGCTGCACTCCACAAGACGGAACCGGTTTGACTGTTGGTTCAACAAAAACCCGATTCCAAAGTTGTAGCAAAGACGCCAAAACACATACATGGCCACGAAAATGTGAATTCTTGTTTGGTTGTTGGGGACAAAGTAGAACACTAGCGAGTTGGCAACCAAAAGGACGATGATCACCGTCTCACAGATCGACTTCCTCACCGTCGGGTCGAAAAGCGTTTTCACCATATCGTGGGTTTCTGGCACCACGAACGTTTCACCATTGAAGGTGACGCCCTTTCTTTGGGATTCTGACATGAGCGATTGAATTTTTGGTAAAGAATGGCCACTTGGATACTAGCCCCAGATTTAGCGGCAAAATGCAGGGAGAGCTAGCCACAGTGAGGGAAGGGACGAAAAATGGTTAACACAACGTGCAAAAATAGTCAATTGGCCAGTGAAAATCCACAGCGCGGGTAAATTGTTTTTCTAGCAAATTGAGTTAAGAATTTTCAGCCTTTATATGCGTAGATTGCACAGTATGCGCCGGCGTTAGTTGGGTTAGATCTGGGTGGTGTGAATCAATCGCATGTGATTTTCACCGCGATTGTGCATGGCCCTTTTAGCGTGCAGCGTCTACAAATATAGTGCTGCAAATTTATCAATGCCAAAACCGAAAAGTATAAATACCGGCGGATAGTCGCAAGAATTGAGCTGATTTTAACGGTAAAAGCAAAAGCGGGGAAACTGCCCACGGAGTGGACTTTGCCATTGTAGCTGCCGCCGCTTTTTTGCGTCTATTTCCCGCTTGATTTGTCAAGCCCACTATGCACTCTGAGTGTGATCGTTGACGCTGCCACATCTGATAAATTTGGGTATTCACTCGGCGGATCTCGGAAATGATGGGAATTGTCAGCAACTGAGTATTTCCGGAGCAACAGTGAACAAGTCGCCTCAATTGAGCTCGCTCGCCCTTCCCTTTAGCTGAGTCTACGAGAAGACCGCTTACGGAATCTTGAGCCGATAGCCATGCATCACGTGCACCATCACGTGAATCTCGCGATATCAACACCTTGTTCCATATTGGAATACCGAACTAAAGCGTCATGGCTACTGTTGCACAACTACTGGCTGATTTGGCGGCTTTGGCCCACGATGTCAAGCGAAGAAATCACGATGTGCGATTGGCCATTGATACTGCTATGTCCGAATCCGGAAAGGTACCCCAGGGATCCATTGTTTCCGAGCATGCAAACCTCCAGGTGGCACTCTACCTGCCATTTATCACGGCTTTATCCAGCGGAAATGCAAAATTGGTGAACCACTCGCTTCTGGTGTTGCTGCGTCTCGCCACGCTGAAGTCTCTCAATCCAGATCAGCTGCTGTTGGTGATTGACAGCATACACAGCCTCGACTTGTTGGCTCTAGCTTTGGAGACGCAATTGAAGATTCTACAAACGTCGCCACCGTTGACTCAAAACTACACTCTAGACAGAGACCACTTCTTGCGCCTTGCAGCCATTTGTTCGGTGTTAGCCTCTAGTTCGAATGTGGTTGTTGCCAATACTGCATCAGCGACTTTACAGCAGGTTTTCAGCTCGCTATTCGAAAAACTCAGGAACCATACGTCTTCAGAAAGTTCGAAAACTTTTACTGTGGTGATTGATGGCGATACGCAAAATGAGAAAGTGGCAACGTTTCAAGTGGATGAGTTGGAATTAGAATGCTTCTATATATTCCTGGACTTGAGTGCGGTCGTTGAAGGAGGAAAACTCGAATTTTTTGATGCAAGTGAAATCAAAATGCGCTCGCAGGCTGCTCTAGAAGTCATCGAAAGCATCATTTCCCAAAACGGAGGTGTCTTCGAGACGCATGAGGAGTTGAATACCTTGCTCAAGAGTAAGACGGTTCCAGCATTGTTGAAAGTTCTCAACTCCAAAACCATCAACTTTCCGTTGGCCGTGAGAACACACAGAATTCTCCACGTGCTAATTACCTCGCACATGAGGTCACTTGAAGTGGAGTCAGAAATATTCGTCTCCTATGCCAATCACATGTTACACACCTGGCCCAACGATGGAATAGACCTGCTGATTCTTCAACCTGCCACCTCTCATTCACTTCATTGGCAACAAGTGCTTATTTTGGAGTTCTATAAAGGTATCTTCTCTAAGTTTGATACAGTGAGACAGATCTATGATATTTATGATGGCAATGCCCGGAAAAAAAATGTGTTGCATGAAATTTTATCTTCGGTCAGCAGCTTTTTGCAGGTCAACTTCGAACAATTCTTCCGCAATGATACAATTCAAATGCCTCAGGATCGGTCGTCGAATCAACTTTCGAAATCTTCATCAACATTGAAGGTCGCCGTGTTGGATCTTTTGGATAAAGTGGATCCTCCAGCAAGTATACCTTCGCTCTATACTGCAAATCTCATTTTCAAGATGCTCATGAGTTTTGCAGAAGGCGTTTCTGAGTTCGTGACGAACTTGTCTGTGAATGCTACTTCGGAAACCTTGGAATCCGATGTGGAATTCGTCACGTCCATGAATGAAGAAGTGTTTCCTGAAATTTTCCAACTTTTCAAGAAGTATATCTACTGTTCGATGGACTCCGAGTATTTCCACTCTTGCATCAGAGCATTGCAAAAGTACACACATGCAATTGGTCTCTTGGGTTTGTCCTCTTTGAGGGACGGTCTCCTTTTAACCTTATCGGAATGCTGTATCAAAATTGCTGTTCCAGATGAGTCCAAGAAGAATGGCGCATCTCAACTTTTATCGTTTGGTGAATCGATTGTCGAGTCCTTGAGCTCTACGATTCAGTCTCCTTCGGTCAAGTCACCATCAACCAATCTGGTCTCACAGCTCAGTGACCAATCAAGTACTGTCAAGCAGTCTGCTGAGGATGGTATGGTAGCGTTGCGGTCCTTCAATTCAAGACAAGTAGTGTGTTTTCGAGCACTTTCAAACTTGGCAACGTCGTTAGGTTCAACCTTGCAAAACTCATGGAAGATCATTTGGATAACGTTTCAATGGGTTGACTACTTCATGAAAGGGCCAGATCAATTCAGCTCTTACCCTAACCCAAAGGATATCAAAAAGTACGGCGAGCCAAAATTGAGCACTCAAGACGTCAACACTATGGAAGTTTCGATAAATCGTTTCCTCGAGAGTGTCAATGAGTATCAACAGTCCTCGTTCCAGGAACTCATCGTTGTGTTGACTGAATTGTACGATGGAACCAATTTCGTCACCGATAAAGTCAATTCTTTGGATATTTGTCCATTCAACAAAACTTACTTTGTTGATCAGCTTGCCAAAATAGCTGAGATCAATCCTCAGAAATTCCTTTTCAGCCAAGACGAGTCTTGGAATTTGTTGGTTGATTATTTCATTACCTTGGGTGCTAAAAGATCCATCGCATACGGAAGCAGAATTTATGTGGTGAACAGATTTACAGGCGTGATTGTGAATGTGACCAGACAAGGATTTGAGAGTGATGACGAGCACATAGATCAGCTCCTTGCCGAGAAATCATTGACATCATTGCTTGGATTCCTCACGCATTTGATTTCGTTGGGCAGACCCCAAGAGCATCTAGTCTTGAACTGTGAGACCGAGCTCCGGTTGGCCGTATTTACGACAGTTCACGGGCTCATTGACAGCTATGTGGAAAAATACCAGAATTCCTGGGATCTTGTCTTTGAGATTTTGAACACAGCTTTCATCGATACAGAAGAGAAATACGCCGAGGCCAATATCAATGAGAAGATTTCCTCGTTAATTTCCACGTCATTTGGAACATTGAAATTGATTCTAGACGAGTTTTTAACTTCGTTGCCTCCCTCTCAGCTCAAATCACTTATTGACACCTTGTTAAGTTTCTGCTCTCAGAAGTACGACCTCAACATTTCGTTCAGCTCAGTGAGCTATTTCTGGCTAGTGAGCGATTGCATCAACACAAACGAAAAGGAACTCGCTGAGTCAAATTCTTCCAGTTTGCTCGATTCTGTCAGCGATCTTACAACACTCCAGGATGTATTGGCGAGCTCGACAGACTTGGCGGTAACCAACCTGGCCCTCAACATCTATCTTCTCGCGCAATTGTCTAATCTCTCGACAGATAGAAGAGCGAGGGTTCGTGAAGGAGCACTTCAAACTTTATTCCAGATTATAGACGTACAAGGGAAGTCGTTGCCATCCTCCAAGATGGTGTACTCTATTGTGTTACCTCAGCTACTTGACTTGTCTCTGTGTTTTGAAATTGAGGATAACACCAGCCGCAATGATGCAATCGAGAGCTTAAATTTGATCCTATCAGGTCTTGTGTCCATGTTCACCAAGTTCTTGATGGACTTTAAGGAAGAAAATGACAGTCTCACCTTTGCGTACTGGAAGACATTATTCCAATTTTTCGACGATTTGTTCAAGTTGAACTGGAAAAAATTGAACATGAAGATATTCCAGTCTTATCGTGATCTTATTCAAGCGCTCACTTCGAAGTCGGCTCCGGACAAAGTTGTTCATATTTTTTTCGAATTTTGGGTAAATGTCTCGATTGACTACGACTTTGTCAATCCAGAATACCAGGATGCTCTTGCAGTTTACAACTCATCGTTCAAACCTCTTTATAAAATTATAGAGCAGAAGCTAGATTTTGATAGCTCTGCTCAGGTTTTGAACAATTTGAACAAGTGTGCCAGGTACCCGGTGTTGAAGGCCGGTCTGAATGATTCCGCGAAGCCAACAGACCTTCAGAAGAGCGTTCTTGACAATTTACTGTTGATCAATAAGAAGGGCAATAACGAGGAAATTCTCTCCAGTGTTATTCAACAGTTGGCAATGATCTCGTCGTATCCATTCGAAACAAAAAGCAGGATTGAAGCCAAATTGAAGAGCGTCGAAGGAAAATTGAAAATCCCATCCTTTATTGCGGTCAGTGAATTGGCATTGGATATGCTTCAGCTGAAATTGCGGGAGCTCAGCAGCACGAAAGTTCTCTTGGCTGATAAAGGCTTCGGCAAGTTGGTGCGTTCGTTGCTTTACCTGGTCCGCTACAAAGCTCAAGGTATTGCGGCGGATGGAAAGGACCCGCTTTGGGTCCGGTGCAATGACATCATCGTATACCTTGTTAAAAGGTTGGTGGAAGATCATCCGGATGGATCTCATATCCACGAGGACATTTGGGTTTTGATTGTGGACTGCATCACTGCCTGTTTCGAGCAACTGGCTGAAGCTGACGCGAAGTACAATGTGAGGCAATATGAGCAATTGACCCAGACGGTGCTCCCCTTGTTATTCTGCGTGGATGTCAGTCAAAATGCTCTTGTTGAACGTCTTGTTTTCAATGTCTACAAGCAGTCGTTCCTCTACGACTTGAACGACATCGAAAGAGAACTTGTCGGCGATTCCTTGATTGGCAGTCCCGCTCACTTGGACTCTGCCTATCTCGCATTGTCGAACTTCCAATTTTTGGAAAGTTTCGGCACAACAGCACAACTGCGCATATATGCCAACCGGGAGATTCGACTCAAGTGTCTCTCTGAGTTGTACGAGTTTGCCACAGCAGCAAATAGCAGCTCACCGATTGCCTTGAAGTTTCTTATTGCAAGATCGGCGTTCACTTTGCGTCGCTTCACTGCAGATGAAAGGCTTTTGCTGAGAAAGCCGCTCCCCAAAATACAGCGGGAGGAAATCGCAGTTGTGTTGCAGGGACTTCAGAAAGTTGGTTCAGCAACATCACCGACGGAAATGGCTGGAATTTACAGGCTTTTGTCGCAGAGCATTCCTTATGTTTCAAGGCTCGATAATATTTCTCATTTGGTGGAGGCCATATTGCGAGACGGACATGCCACCTAGGGTCAAATGGGAAGCAAAATTTAAGAAGCTCGCATGACTTCCGGCTTGCCAGGGGTCCATAATGGTACATAGGACAGTCAGTACATTTCCCAAAAGGAACAGAAAACGTATCATACACTAGGGCTCTGATTTTATCACGAGATTGTCGTGGAAGCACCTGGAAATTTAGGAGTGTGATGGCACTTCCGACGGTTAATCTGCGATCTTAAGTTTGCGCTGTTTGCTGATGCCACCTGAGAGCAAAAATCGCACTAATTTGAAAATACTAAAAGTAAACCCACTCTTTGTCATATTGGCCGCTGACTAATTAACGTCCATCACTAATTCCAGTCATTCTAGTTGGAAGAGGGCCACCTTAAATAGTCCTCAAGTCTGGGACTTCGACTTGACACCTGCACATAGCGCAGTTGCAACAAATGGCTGCAAAAAACTTAGTGGAGAAGATAAGGGATGAGGGATTAAACATCCAAGACCCGAGGGAATTGCTTTGGTGTTGATGATAAGAAAAAAAAATACGGGGATATATAAAGCCACGGCGTAGCCCACAACATACATTCAAGTGTGAATTTTTTCTTTCTCATGGATTCTCACTATATGGTGCGAGCGCGGCCCACTCCCATACTTAGCGCGGGCTCTCACCCAGCTTTTTGTGAATTCTTTTCTCTTCACTCCTCATCAGCACTCACTATTAGACCCCACGGTGAAACCCAGAATAAGTAGAGTGATTCAGACCTGAGTAATCTGAGCCCAAAAGTATTTTTAGTGTGAAAATTTATTAAAAATGGTGGCCCTCGGTCGAGCCATATATCAGCTCGAGCGGGCACTTGCTACCACAGAGAGGGAAACCCGTTTCGTAAACGACCCAAACAGATTTGTTGACAAGAATTTTGTTCCATGTTCGATTGTTGTTCCATCTGACCAGCAAAAATTAAGAGCTGAAGTCAGAATGAAGGCTGGGCAGCGTACTGCCACAAACAAGAAGAGAGGTGGTTTCAAGAAGTTTAGACAAGAGAAGGAACCCAAGTCAGAAAAGAAAAAGGGCGAAAAGAGAGCAAAGTGTAAGGCCAAGATAAATAAGCTTTTCAAGTGGTTTTCACCTAAAGAAAACAAGCCGGAAAAGTCTGCTCTCCTCTGGCCCCATTTGGCGGCCATTTTGTTGCGGTTGGGATTTTGCCAACCAGACCCGGAAACCGAGTATGTTCCATTCCCCATGGATCCTGACGACTCATTGTACAACTACTACGAGAAATCCCTTTCCAACTTCTCTTTTTTGGACTCGTGTACAATCTCTGAGGATGAGTTTTGGTTCTGGGGTGGGTCAAGCTCCGACCCCCAATTGGACTCACTAATGATCGGGGAAGGTGACAAAGTCACTACTGTGGAAGTAAATTCCCCCACTACTACTCCTCTGACATCAACCTCTTGCTTGAAAGCGGAATCCAAGTGCCTGACCCTCTTGTACACAAAGGGCCATGTAACTCCTTTCTTCTTTAAGTGGATGTTGTACTTGATACGTGAGGCACAGGGATACATGCCATTTCCCCCATTACCCACATTCATCAAGCCCGACTTACTGCTCTTTGGCATTATTTTGGACGCTTCCTTTGCTCCAAAGATAGTGAAAGTTGCCGAAGAAATTCTGTATGACCTTGTGTTCACTATTGAGCCAGCTTTGCCAGCCGAGGAGGTAAGTGCCTTGCCTCTTACCTTCCCCCAAGAGTGGTCATACTCGTATTTGGTTAATTCGTATACCTACGAAATGGTCAAGGGGCACTTATCAGCATATGTTTGGCAGTATCTCCGGGTCCCCCACCAGTCTCCAGCTCAATGGAGAATGATGGAAATCATAGAGTTCCGTGTTGAGGGCCATCACTATGCTACAGAAGTGGAGCCCCAGATTGTTGAGTTGTCTCGCGGTGAACTAAGAAAAAAGGACCCCGAATGTGTTAAGGCTCCAGATGGAGATGTTGAGGGTACTAACGACGACGGCGAGTCAGAGAGTGAGATCGTGTTTTATGGTTGCCCTAATTGCAACTTGGGAACCGAATTCTTCACTGCTGCTGAGGAGATTTCGAGTGATTCAGAGCTTGCTCCCCAATTGTCTCACCCAATTTGGGATGGTAAGTTTACTAAGATTGAAGCTCCAGATGACACTGACAGCGATTGCTCCTGGGATTTTGACGAGGAACCCATTGAAATTGGAGGTGACTTCAACTCTTTCTTGCATTGCATCGGACAGTCCTTACCAGACTTCGACGGCACGGCAAACATTTTCAAGCCATTCTACGACGTGAAAAACTACATGGCCAATGAGGAAGATGTGGAGTTTGGTAACACTGGGGTTGCTGAGGTTGAAGTGGGTCTTTTTGACCACCAGTTTGAGCTTTTGTACTGCAAACTTTACGACACTGCCATGGAGTGTCTTGATGTTGAAGAGGGAGAATCAAGGTTGGAAATGATGAGAAAGTACATGGAAGTCTCTAGTGAAGTGCTTCATGGACTCACCAAAGCCATAAGTTCCGTCAAGGCACATGGAATGGAAGAGGGTATCATCAGATACATATGTATGGGGAAGTCCCTCAAAAGAGCGCACGAGTGTGCGTTGGAGCTTGGGGAAAAGCTTCTTGGCCATAAAGAAATTCACCAGATGGCAGGCGGGGCAATCAACCCTATGAACTTTTTGTTGATAGCGGAAGGAATCACTTCAGAGTTTGAGGAGCTCAAGGCCGCGATTAATATCGTGATCGGCGAGTTGAAAATTATGAAGCTGATGAAAGACTTCTACCTCAGGTTCTACAAGGAGTTCTCCGAATATCCTGCCATGATGGTCGGCAGGATATTGCTGGTCTACAACCGGTTTTTCAAGTTCCTGTTGAGACCGGCATTCGAAGATGTGGACGAAAGGGAACTCTACCAAAAATGTGGCAGAGAGTATTACGACCGCCGTTGCCCATCCTATCAGTTAGGCTACTTTGAGGAGATGAGGCTCATCATCAACTTGGCCGAACAGGAGGTGCAAGAAGCAATTGACGTGATGGAGGAATTCAGAGACCGCTTCGAGCAAGAACTCTCCAACTTCATTCTGATGTTGACAAACGAGGTCAACAAGCTGTGAATGTCTGTCGGTGATGAAACATCGGTGGCCAACTGGACTCGGGCTATCTCACTTCAAATGTTTTGAAGTGATCGAGGGCCCTTGAGACCACATGGAGGAAGAACCCACGAACTTTACGGAAGTAGTGGGTGGAGAAACCTCCATTAGTAAAGGTTGGCCATCTGGGACTGGACTCGGGCTACCTCACTCCAAAAAACTGGAGTGGTGGAGGGCCCTTGAGACCACTTGGGGGAAGAGCCCGCGAGCTTGAATAAGCCGTGGGGGGCGCAACCACCACAGTAAAGGTCCCGAACTATTTTTCTAATTTTACGGTAAAGCAAAATATATAAAAATAAAAAAACAAACAAAAAAAAAAAGACTGTAGCTGCGTAGGTCTCGCCAAGCAATACGCTCACTTGAGTGTGGTCTAATTTTCTCAAAAAGCACATCAAGAAAAGCAAACGGACGGCCTGAGGAAAATCCAATGAGCCTGTTATAAAGTAACTACACCATGTGAAATCAACCTTTCCAATGATAAATTCTCCAAGTGGTATACATCCTGTCACCATTGATAACATTGATGACATTGATAACATTGATAACATTGATGACATTGATAACATTGATAAAATTGATAACATTGGTTACGCTTTGATTTGCTAATTGATCACATACACACTTAGCTCCACCTCCAGCTATGAATCAGGCTCAAAGCACATGCCCAAGTCAGGGCCGGCTGGCGATTACATTATTCCATTTTTTTTTTCTTTTTAGGTCACCCCAGGCGTGTGTAGGAAATCATGCGACCCGCTACTCCAATGGGGTGATGTGCGACTTTCCCTATAAGAGCATAGTCTTCGCACGGTTGCAAAAAAAAGCACCAAGCAATGAGCGCATTAGCAGCCAGAAGAAAAGAAATCCACAACGACATCCCCGTGCTCCGACACAGGGCCCCACAATGCAACAGGCGCATCCACCACATCCTAACAGACTCCGCATTTGCGTATGTTTGGTGGTTGGAGGAGTTGGCACAATACCTTGCAACGTCGCCCTATGAGAGCATGGTGAACTTGCAACTACCGCCCCAGGAGCCCACCACGGCCTATGCAGAGCAATGCCGCCAGTGCTTAGAAAATTGCGAGGGAAACCCAGAGGCAAACCGCCAATTGAACAATTTCATCAGCGAGTCCGTCGATGCCCTGTTGATTCGCTTGATGCAGCACCCAACGGCGAGTGAAAACGTCGAAGTGATCAAGCTGCACTTTGCCGCCATGATGGACCCGTTCAGAATGCTGGTGTTCGAGCGGTCCTTGGCGTGCAACAGCTCCGACTTGTTGTCGTTCTTCAGGGCCCTAGACGGAATGGGCAAAGTGTACTACCACATATTCCGAGTGGCACCCACCGATGACCTCAGGGTGCAATGGATGATGACGGCGTTGAACAATGACATCTTCGCCAACGAGGCAATACTCGGCGAGATCCAAGCAAACTGGGCCCAGTTGTACAACAACCCACAAGAGATACGGCGCATCATCAACCACCACCTGCACCACCTGCATCACCGGCAATAGACCCACCACAGACGACGCAGCGTGACGTCAATCAGAGTAATAATATTCACATAATGGAAATCATCATAATAGAAACATCTTCAGAGTGGCCAACCTTCTCCATACTGGAAATCCACCCTAGGCAGAGCATCTCATGGAAACACACCATAGCAAGGACTTCGGTGGAAAACTTGCATCCTCTAGCTGATTTCCACCCAGGTGCGGCGGAGCGCATCCTCAAAGTAGTCGGGGTTCGTCACGCACCGATGCAGACCAAGGTAGCTGCTCTTGTAGAAAAGTGCTCCGTTGTACTTTTCGCCCAGCACCGTCGACGTCACATTCTCCCATTTCCCATTGACAAACTCCCCAGACGCCTTGTGGGTGACATTCCTCGTGATGGCATGAGGGTAGAATACCATTTTGGTGCTGGCTTGCAACTGGGCCCGCCCGCCAGGATTTGCACGGCACACCATACTTTGAGACAACGAAGTAGCAAGCTGATACCCAGAGCCCAATCCGGTGGTGAAGCCCGTTTGAATCAACGACGTCGAGAATTGCAGCTCGAACGATAACGTCACACCGTAGCCTTTGGTGACTTCTCTCTCAATCAGCGCTCCGCTCGAGCTCAACTCTGCCGAGAACGTGATAAGTGGGAAATTCACCACCTCAAGCTGGCGGGGCCCGTCACCAAGGCGGACCTCGACCATGGTGACATCTGATTTCTTTTTGCCGAACCGAAACCACGAACCGGCGGTTACTTTCGAAATGAACAACATCGCGCGGTCTCGCTGGATAAAGATCGAAGTTGTCTGAGGAAGAATACTGTTTCCCCGTTCGCTGACATCCGTCCAGAAGTTCGAGCCGACGAGAGTTTCACGATCCTTGAAAGATTCAAATGAGGGCACCAAGCCCTTGGAAGCGCCTGCTGACGCCGTTGCGAGGAGCCAGTAGACCGACAAATGGCTGAGATGCATGAGGATGAAAATGAGAATGAAGATGAAAGCGGGGAGGAAAACAAGGGACAAAGCAGGGCGGACCTGGTCCCTTTATAATGCAAAAGTGTGCTATGCTGCGTCACGCAAGGCGGTCCGCATGGCCCGAAGGAAAAGAATGAATTCGCCATGCTCGTTGAAGGCATTTTCAATCGGCGTCACTTTTTCGCTCGGGAGGGCAGGATCCGTGCCCAACACGCGGTATTTGTCTTCTCCGACGAATAACTCACACGTCACCTCCTTGTCAATATCGTTGGCATCGATGTTGACGAACTTGAACTTGAGCAAGTCGATGTCGACCGCCTCGATCCGCAACCCAAGGTACATCTCGTATTTCGTGAGCTCGCCAATATCCCGGGCCAGCTGCTCAGTGAGGTTTGTTTGCGAGAATTTGAGCAGGTCCTCGAGACGCGACACTTGTGTTTGTAGCGCAGCAATCTCGCCATCCAATTGCTCCTTCAGCGCCGTGAGTTCTTCAAGTTGTTGTTTCATTTCGTCAACTTTCGCCTGTTTCGTATGGAGATCCTCCATTGTGTCGGAGATCATCTGGGCGGTTTTCTCCCGCTTCGATTTGCCCGTTTCGATGCCGCTCTTGAGCTTCTGGATCTGCCGCTCTAGGTCGTTGACTTTGTTGATATGCTGCTGCTTGGAGTTGAGTACCAGGGACTTTTTCTCCAATATTAGGCTGTTGAAGCGGAGCGAGAACTGCTCCATCTGGTTTTTGACGTCCTCGAACTCCTCGAGGGGCAGTTTGTTGGCCTCCACTGCAAACATGTTGTGTGGTTATGGCTGCTAAGTTTGGTGATTGTTTGTTTGTATGGAGTGAGATCAGGGATGTACGGGTGCAGCTTTGGATGTGGAGACGTGCGACGTGACAGTTGATGACTGGAGCAATTATGGAAAAAGCGAAGAAAAAGGAGAAAAAAAAAGATTAAATGAAACCCGACCCGAAATTAAGCAGCTTTCACTCTTCATCTCTTTTTTCCGTTTTAAAAAAATCATTTTTGAGACTTTCTTTATGTTCCCTATCACCTATGCTGTCTCATGCAGGATGACAATAACATGGAACAACCGCTCCTCTTCCTGGGAAATTCCCGTTCATTCTCGAGCACGCCATCAATGGACAAAAAATCCGTCAAGTTCCTCACGTTCAACACGTGGGGGCTCAAATACGTGTCGAAATTACGCAAACAGCGGCTCCGTGCCATTGCCCACAGACTAGCGCAATCGGACTACGATATCGTGGCGCTTCAGGAAGTTTGGGTTGAGGAGGACTGGGCGTACATTTCGGAAAAGTGCAAGGCGAATTTCCCCTACCGCCGGCAATTCCGCTCGGGAATCCTTGCCGGGCCCGGGTTGGCCATCTTGCTGAAGATCCCGATTTCAGGGACGTTTTTGTACCGATTCCCCATCAATGGGCGGCCCAGCGCATTTTTCAGGGGTGACTGGTTTGTTGGGAAAAGTATCGCCGTGACGATCTTGGAACCGACGGCGCCAGGGGCTTTGCCGCTTGCGGTTTTGAACTCTCACATGCATGCACCGTACGCTCAGGTGGGAGACGCCGCCTACGCAACTCACAGGGCGTGTCAGGCGTGGGATTTGGCCAAGTTGGTGAGCACGCTCCACAGGGCCGGGTACGCTGTTGTTCAGGTGGGCGACTTGAACTCGAAGCCGGGGCTGTTGCCGTATAAGTTGTTTACCACAGAGGGCGGGTTGGCCGACTCGTGGGACGTGTTGTATGGCGACCAGGCGATTCTGAGTGACGATCTCGCGGTAATGGATGCCCACGAGCAGATCACCAGGGGCGGCGTGACGTGCGACTCTCGGCTCAACACATGGAGAGCAAATAGAGCTCCGTGGGAAGCATGCCGGTTAGACTACGCCTTAATTGACCCAGGACGCATTACGCCGGTGCTGGCCGATGTCCAGTTCACAGAAGCTTTGAGTGCGCCCGAGCTGTGCTCGTACTCAGACCATTTTGCCTACAGCGTGGAGTTGGCCGTGAATCCAGTTGCCATGGAACTGAAACAGCCTCCGTGGCAGGAGAAAGCGGCCGTGTACAAGGAGTTGATTGCGTCGGTTGAGACTTACCTCCGCGAGACTATCCCTGCGCAGGCACTCTGGCGGAAATGGCACTTCCTCTTGTCGTTGGTGGTGGTGGTTATCATCCAGGTCGGCATCACATTCGCGGCTGTGGCTCTGCCATGGGCCAGCGTTCTCCTTTCAATTGCAAGCACGCTTATCGGCATTACAGGAGTGGTGAACGGGTTGATTTGGGGGCTTGGTGTCCGGTCTGAGCAGAGGGCACTACAGGAAGTGAAGTTGGAGGTCGAGGACGCGTTGAGGGCATTGGAGGCCCGTAGTGCATGATTAAAAAAAAAGATTTGGAAATGAAAATTAATAGGAACGGGAGTTCTGAATGCATAGATTAGCGATTCTGTTTTTTTTTTGACGAATTTCGTACTCTTCTGCCATTTTTTGCCTGCTCACTGTGAGCATGAATTTCCTGCAAACTATGTCTCGTAACTTGCCACCTACGCCTCAAAATCTCATTGTTTCGCGGTAAACCTACAACCTGTTTTCCAGCGGTTTTCTTAGTCGCACCTGCTAAAATCATTTTGCAATCATATAGACTACAGTGCCACACCAACCCAATCCCATTGTTCGTCAACAAGTAGGGCGTGTGGTCTAGTGGTATGATTCTCGCTTTGGGCGACGACTTGGTACACCAAGTTGACATGCAAGCATGCGAGAGGCCCTGGGTTCAATTCCCAGCTCGCCCCTTCTTTTTTTGACGTGAGTCACTAGATAAGCGATTCTTGAACTTTCGCCGGTCCCACTAGTGCTCTCAATATTTTTTTGTTCTCAATAATTTTCTGCTCTCAATAATTTTTTGCTCCCAATATTTTTTTGCCCTCATTATTTTCTAGCACTTTCCTGTCTCTGATTAGATCCCCATCACTGAAACGTGAAATTAGGTTTTCCCCAGTACCGGCCAATGACACCATTTGACTTCAATGGCTACTATTTCCAGCCAATTGCCAACGGCACGGCCGTCAATAAAAAAAAATAGTAATAAAGCCCGACCATCCCAAAGTGTTATGAGTCACTTTTTACGAGAAAAATCGACCGTGCAGATTCGCACGGCTCAATCATAGTTTGCCATCCGGGCCCGTGGTAGGGAGGGGATGATTAGTCAGACTAATTTCCAATTGAATTTCACTGTGGTGGCCGAAATTTATAAAAGCATGCAATTGCCGCCGTAGAAGACCCAAAAATTAGCAACCAAAACCATAAACCTGCAATCATGATGGAAAAGAAATCAAACGAGTACTCGACCGATGCCTATTCGGTTGCGTCCACTAGCGCCTCAATCAAAAGCAAGCTTTCGAAGTTTCTGCTGAAGTTCCGTAAGGAAAAGAAAGAGGAGAAGAAGAAAGACGAGCCGAAGATAAATTACCAGGCCACCGCCACGTACATGTCGTTACGTTAATATTGACGGAAGTTGTTAATTTATTAACCAATGGAGCTGTTAATAAATTGGCCAAAGTTGTTAACTAATTAACCAATGGAGCTCTTATGGAGATGGCAACGGAGTTATGCAAGCGTGTTTGCTTTACGATTTCAAATTGAATTTTTCTATTCCAATAAATGATAGACCTGGCATTCGTGTAGACTAGCATCAAACCGTGAACACCCGCGTGAACAACTCCTGCGATGTTTCCGCCGTTGCAAACATTTCAGACCCAAAATTCTCCAACTGAGTGAGGACGGACGCCAACGCTTGCATTTCAGCGTCAACGGACTCTAGTGACGTCGATCCGCACTGGGACTTGACTAATTCCACAAGCAGCGAGAATTCTGAGTAACACTCAAACGACATGCAGCTGTCGGGCTGTGAGTCACCGGTGTGGGCGATGTACTCCAGGTAAACCATTTCCACCGCGTTGTCTATCCAAATACTCCTTGCCAACGCAATGAAAATTCCCTCCAAGTGGTTTTTGGAAAACGCCATGACATCGTCCAAGTGGCTCCGAAGATTTCGCAAGTCCTCCTGAATCCGCCCGCAGTCGGTATTATGGGAAATTAGCTCCTTGTTAATGTAAGCCACGTCCAGCAGGCTGGCCACACTCATGTCCTCGAGCTCGTTGTACCTGATTTGACTCGCAAGCATTTTGTGGGATAAAGCATTGACGTGTTTGGTACAGCTGCTGACGAGCGCCAAAGATTCTGCCAAGTTGGATGCGGATCTTCTCGTCTGGGCCAACGCTGCCTCGAACAAATACTCGATGTTCTCGTACAAGAAGGCATCGGTGCCTTCGAGGAGTTCTCTTCCGGCGAAAAGAACCTGGGGAAGATCGTGTTCCGTTGAGAAGTTGAACCGGTCCCGGAAATTTTTGTCGAGTCCGCTGGAGCCAGACACGTCTGTTTTCTTCTTGGAAATAATCGACTCGCCCCAATGGATCGTGGGGAAGGTTTTCCAGACGAAGCTCGGAGGATCCTCGGCCTCATATTCCTGGATCTCCGGCTCGGTCCATCCAAGCACCTGAGGCTCATAAGTCGAAGGGCTGGACCCGAGCAGGGCCAATTTCGAAGCAAACAAGTCGTGGGACCGCAACGCCACAAATGGTTTCATGTGCATGGTCAAGTTATAGATCTGAGGTGCCAATTGCGACGGGTTCCAGCCGTTGGACGAAATGGAGCCGCTGGAGGACGCTATGCCGCCAGACTGAAAGACGTCTCGCCCAGTAACGGAAGAAGCAGCCTGAAGAAAAATGTTGAGCCACCCTCTTTCATCTACTTGATTTTGTTCTGGGTCCAAGTCCGGTAGAGCTTCTTCTGTGCAATCTGAGAGCTCGAAGTCGAACTCGTCGTCAAAATCCAGCAGTGTCGGCGAGGCAATATCGATTTCAGTCGGACTTGGGTCTTTTTCTGCGTCCACATTGCTGGAGCTGTAATCCAGACCGAACGCCTCGAGTTCAGAGAGGTCGTAGAGCTCAAGTTCGGAGCCGCTGAAAATATCGTCATTATGGAAGTAAAAATCGTCAATGTCGGCCAAAACAGGCACGATTCGAGACCCGTTGGGGCTATGTGTGTGGGATGTCCTTTGTTGCATTTTGTAGTGAGCAGCAATCTGTTTTTGAGTGCAAAAGATGTTTGTTGGAGATGAGCAGATAGTGGAAATGGATGAAATCGAAGACATTTCTCCTCGCTGGTGGCAACTTGTATCATGCTGCCGTTGGCATAAGTGTGGTATGGGTTTAAGTCACTCTGGCATAGCGAAATTGGAGCGTGCATTCGAGAAACGCCACCGGCAACAGATTTCAAAATAAAAAGACCTGGTGTGCAGTTTCGTGTACTTCATAGCAAAAAACAAGAAGAATAAAAATATCAAGTCAAGAAACAAATCTTATTCTCTCAGTCGTTTATGTCAGCCGTTTGCAGCCATTATTGCACTCCTGCACGCACCACGCACTGGATACGTGGACGAAAAAAAACCACTTATGGTGTTCGGACTGCAAACTTGAACGCAAATTCAAACACAAACTCGAAGCGCCCATGTTGCTCAAATACTTATACGCGTTCACGCTTCTAGCCGTGGCGTCGGCCAACTTGTTTGATTTCATTCAGAACCAATTCCATCATCAGCAGCCCGAGGGCGGCAACAGCTTCGAACAGCAGGTGCTTGAAAGCAAATGCGCCAAATACTTGTGTCCCAACACCATGGAGTGTGTTTCCTCCCCTAAGGACTGCTCATGTCCCTTCCCTTCGTCCCAGTTACGTTGCATTTTGCCCAACGGCGAACCCCTTTGCATTTCTAAGCCCGCGGGAGATTTTGGCGGCGTGTACGATGATTTGAAGTCCAACTGGAAGGCAGACGCGAAAGACGACAACGTCAGGGATTGCGGCTGGGTTAGCAGAGCATGGCTGGGGCAGTAGCGGTATATACTGCTTAATCGAATTGGCACTACTCGTGTTGTAGAGGTGTGGAGCTGGCCACTTGAAGGGAGTGGATGGAAAGGGTGACAGCACCTCAAGTAACGGCGGCTAATGGTGAACTGCAAGGTGCTTCGGTCTCCGTCGACGCTAGCGAATTTTTCACCGCATCATAACGTCATGGGTTCCCAACGAGTCTATGGCGGTTTCCTGTGTGGAGCGAAAAGAAACGAAGTAAACGTCAGAACTGAATATAGGCCGCACTGGCTTACACAAGCCGGTCCTCGGATCAAAAAGCAACTTGACGGGCGTGAACAGCGGCGTCAATATTGGAACAACACAAGCTCGAAAAGTCACATTTCGGGCGAGGAAAAAAAATGGGGGCCGCCTCAAGATTTGCCGGTCTTTGTTTGCCGCTTTTCCCCCATACGTTTGCACCCACCGATCCAGACCACTTCCTGTACTGGATGTGGCTCACAATCTTATCGCATGACCCCACTGTTTCCTTGGCTTGTGTGCAGGCGGTGATCATACTTTGCTTTTGATATATATAAGGAATATAGTCCCCTGACTTTTGGTCTTCCCGCTTAATCCACGCATCATCAACACGTTTTTTTCTTCAGTCCATCCCCAAGTGATACTCAGCGACTCATCCGTGCATCCTATCTATCTATTGTCCCCATCCCACACGTCCCACAATGACGATCTCACTATCAGAATTGGCACCACCAGACCGAAAACGCCTGTCTGTTGGTTTGGGAAGAAGGGGCCTGGCGGCGTCTAATTACCGCTGTTTCCAAAACTACTACCATGCCCTCAAGTACTTGCGCCCAACCCCGCAGTACATCTCCAACGTGAGATCCTCGGTTAACCACTGGCAACTAAGAGACCTTTTGCAGATCGACGCCAACTCGGGCGCTTTGTACCACACCTACGACGATCTGATCCGTGTTTTGCCCATTTACCCTCCCTATGATCTGCTGGTGAAAAGCCACGACTACTTGCGCCTCCCGTACTTCCCCCGATGCTTCAATCATACGTCGGGCGGGGTAGTGGTGGCGGGTGGTGTGGTCACTTCGCTGTCGAAAGTCTACCTGATGAATATCCCCGACTTAACGAGGAACGTGTGTGGCAGTTCCCACACGAGACCGCTGAAGGGTCTTTTTTCGTTGTATACTCCTGAAATGGAGACCGAGCTCACATTCAAACTAGGGGAAATGATCAATAATGCCGTCACCATCTACCCGAAGAACGGCTCATCATCAGCATACACGTCCTACGTGTGCAATAATGACTCCAGCCTATACATTGTGGACGTTAGCAATAATGCCGTGAAGGCCACCAGAAACTTGAACTGCGAGGGCAACACTTCTCTCAACAACGTCCACCAGTCTCCAGATGGACGTCTCTTGACAATCACTGGAGACTCGGGCGATGTGTTCTTGATGGATCCACGCGCAGACAAGCCCATAGTGGAAACTATCAAAACATCACACGATTCGGGGTTTGGCATCTCATACCACCATAACGAGCAGATTCTTGCATCTGCATTTCAAGACGGAACTTGCTTGCTATTTGACGTGCGTTTTAACAAGGAACCGCTTCGCGAGATCCAGTCTACGCGGCCGGGGCACAACTCAGGGGCGTTCAGATGCTGTAAGTTTTTGAAATCTCCGATCCAAGATTTATTGGTCGTTCTGGAGCACGTTGGTCGTGTGCATTTGATCGATCTACGCAGCTCAAGCGAGGAATCTCACCAGGTGATTGTTTTCCCATTTGCATTGGACCAATTTGCTCATTTTAAACATGACCGCTTGAGTGTGAGAGACAAGCTTCTCAATTCTCAGAAGAGCTACAATTTTGCTGAAGACGACGACGACGAGGTGGCGGTCGACAGGGTCGACAACCACAAGAGGTTCGAGGTGTACAACGAAGACTCGTCTTTCTTCACTGCCCCACTTGTTTATGATTACGACTACCTTGCGCAGAAGAACCCGAAGTTGTTCAAAGACTACGAGTACCAGGCACAGAATTTGCCCGTTTGTGAGAGCACATACCACGATCCGCCACAGCTCAATCATCCGCAATGGAATTCCGCTCCAGTGTCAATCAACATCGAGTGCGAGGTGAGCGGGTCGTTCAACGAGAACAACGACGGGTACACTCACCCAACACACTCCATTGATCCTCATGACGTCAGAGAGAGACTTGACTTGGAGTCAGCGGAGCCCGATGTGAATGACGCATTGCATTCGGAGCCTCAGCCGTACCATCCTCGCTTCTGCCACGACTCGTACCAGCAATCGGTGAACCACACCAATGGCGAGATGGAACTCTCTGGCGTCGACTGGTTCGATAACCAGTTGTATATTGGGTGCGAGGATGGTGGAATTTTATGTTGGGATATCAACGTGAAGGCCAGACGGAGTTTTGGCAGCTTCTCCTACGCATAGTGAACGAGGCTTCTATGCACTATGGCGCGAAGGTCAAAGTCCACAAGACCACGACCGGTTATGATTGATTTACGAAAAGTAGGCTAATGAAAGAATGAAAATGAACTGGAGGCTCACACCAGAGATAGCCAGCCAATTTCCAATTTCTAAACTTCTGGTGTACCCATCATTCATCGATAAACCCTGGCGGGCACTTTTGAGCCCCGCACACCCCAACGCGTCCTCACGCTCACTTCTCTCACGTGAGACATCTACACTAACAAACCAACCTTGTTCAGTTTACGTGCAATTTCCCTGGCAAGTTGCCGCCATGTACATAAATCCGGCCCAGTATGCGCAGACATTCCAACACATCAAGCGCACGTCGTCGTCGCACTCCACTTGCAAGCTCATTCTCTTTGTTTCGTGCTTGAGCATCGACAGCATCTGTACCGCCAAAATCCTTAGCACCGTGCTCAAGAAAAGTTTGATCCAGTACCAGTTGATTCCGGTGGTTGGATACGCGGACCTCAAGGAGCACTACCAGAAGTTGGACTCGGAGGTATCGAACGTGATCCTTATTGGGTGTGGGGCCATGATTGATATCGAGACGTTTCTTGAGATCGACGTCAACGAGTTTGTTTCCGAAACGGCGCCAGACGCCCCACAAGGGGTCTACGAGGATTTGGACAGGAGCTCTTCGGATCCCGGGCTCAACTTGCGCCGCAAAATCTACGTTATTGACGGCAACAGGCCCTGGAACTTGGACAACGTGTTTGGGTCCGAGATGGTGGTGTGTTTCGACGACGGGTACATCGACAAGAACTTGATGGCCGAGAAGGAGTCGTACAAGGTGTTGGTGGATGCTTCTGACCACGAATCGGATGAAGACGACGATTCTGACGAGTCCGAGTCGGAGAACGAAGTCGAAGAGATCATATCCTCCGACGACGAGCACGATGGCGAGAGCAGCGAATCGAGGAAACGGAAACACGAGACAAATGAGGCGGCGCGGTTGAAGAAACAGCGCAGGAAAGCTCTAAATTCGAGTGAAAACGCCATTGAGACTTACTACAACCAGGGCACGGCCATTTTCACCGCCACCACCGCGGTCATCTACGCGTTACTAGCCACGATTGGCGAGTCGAGCATAGACAACTTGTGGCTTGCGATCATTGGTGTTTCTTCTTTGGACAGGCTCCATCCAGAGGTATATGACAAAATCCACCCGCTTTTCAAAGAGGAGGTACATCGGCTCAACCCGTCGAGTGGGCCTGGAGCGGTGGAAGCAGAGAAAACAGCGGACTCAAATACTCTTGCCATCGACAAAGATTACCATCTTTTCCTCCTAAGGCACTGGACGCTCTACGACTCATTTTTCTACTCGTCTTTAGTCAACTCCAAGCTCAATTTGTGGACCGAGGACGGCAAAAAGAAACTTCATAAATTGTTTGCCAAAATGGGTATCTCGCTCTCTGTTGCCCAGCAGAAATGGCTCTACATGGATATTTCCGTCAAGAAGAACTTGCCGGTGATCTTCAGCAAGTACCTCCCGCTATACGGCCTAGAAGGCGTGGTCAGAGAAGGATTTGTGCGTACTTTTGGGTATTTGGGCCAGCTTTCAGCCATGGAGTGCGTGGAGTCCTTGGCTGCTCTTTTAGAGAATGACGACAAGTCGTATGGCAAGGAGAACAAAAAGACAGAAACCGAAGAAAGCGAGCAAGACGAAATCAACGCCAGGATCGAGAAGAAGGAAAAGCTCTGGGTGAACAACTTTTGGTCTTCGTGGGATGCTCTCAATATGACCACCTACGGAACTGTGACACGCAATGTTTCCTCCAGCACGAAGGCGCCCATCGAGAATTTCAAGAAGCTCAAAGGTTTCGATTTGCTCGTTCACGGGCTCGACAAGGCAAAGGAAATCCAGCAGACAATCTTCAAAACCGGCATGTCTGTTTTGGAGCGGAAGCTCATCAAGAACTTGCGACTCTATAGGCTCTGTGTTCTCAATGACGGAGCCATCCCAGAGCTTGAATTGTTTGGCAATCCGCTCATTCTTTCCAAACTCGGCAACTGGTTGCTCGAAAACATCAATGAGCTCGAATTTCTCAATCTCTCGACCAAATCAGGCGATTCAAAGCTCAATGCGCTCAAACCGCTCGTGGTGGCCAGTTTAGATACCGCCAGTGACACTTACCTTGTCATTGGTCTTGCGCCAAAGTATCCCAGAGGTTTGGATAACTCAGCATTGGCCAAAATCGCCCAGAGCCTGGAAAATAAAGGCAGAGACGTGTCTTTAATGACTCGACTCAATACGTTCAGTGTCGCATTCCAGAAAGTGTCGGCCAGCTCCGGAGCAAAGGTCAGAATCAACAGTTTTGACTCTTCCATCATCGAGATCAGAAGAGATGATCTCTCGCCGTTTTTGGAGAAGCTAACGCTCAGTGGGCTCATTTAGGCACAGCACCCTGGACGTGGTTAATAGCATGGGCATATTCATATTAACATCTACTCATTAATACTTACGCATCTTAATGATTTTGTAGATATTGGCCATCGAAGGTCGTTAGTGTTTCATTCAATCATTATTCACGCCTTGGTGTCATTAGTAACGAATAGTTTCGAGTCTTCGATCTGCTCGATTTCGTTGGACTTGTTGGTGTCCATTTTAAAAAGATGTTTTTGGTCGTGCATCACATGCTCAGCGTCTCTTCTAGCACCTTGCAAAACAACCTTGTGTGCTCTCCATGCTGGAGTCTTTGTATCGAACAACTTGTCCATATCCTCTAAAGCGATACCTTTTGTCTCGGGAATGCAGAAGAAAACAAAGGGAACCGAGAGCACTGCCAAACTGGCAAAGAAGAAGTAAATTCCGTACGACATCTTCTCGATCATTTTGCTCGTGTACCTCGACATGATGAAAATGGGGATCCACGATACGGCGGCATTGATGGCCTGAACAAACGACCGAATGTTTTGGTCGAACACCTCACTGCCAACCACAAATGGGCCTCCAGACCACGCCAAAATGAAAGAGGCGATCCAGATGTACATCATGACAATTGCTGCTGTGCCTCCAGGGCCAGCAGTAACGCCAGGTTTGGTGGGGTCGTTTACCTTGAGGTAGCTCCCAATATACCAAAAGCAGAGGGAACACACTGTGGACGAGCACATGAACGCTTTTCTCCTGCCGAAAGAATCGACAATGATCAAGATGTATATGAACGTGCACACGAACTTGACCACGCCAAACATACCGGTGGAGAACAACGTGGAGTTTGTGCCCTTGACGCCCAAACTGGCGAAGATCTTGGGCGAGTAGTAGTTGATGGACTGGATCCCCAAAAAGTTCTGGAAAAGAAACAATCCACACGTGAGACACATTCTGTAGAGAATGCGGTGGTCCTTACCGAACACCTCCTTGAAAGGATCCAAGAGACCCAACCCGATTTTCTTGCGCTGGTACTCGATCGACTCCTTCACCTGGTTGACTTCGAAAATCACATACTCGTCGTCTTCGGGCAAGTTTCTGAACCACGTCAAGTTTGCGAGGGCCTTGTCGTGTCTGTTGACCGAAAAGAGCCATCTGGGGCTTTCTCTCATCAACACACTGCCCGCCAAAAACATCCCACTGGGGATCAACTGAATGGCAAACGGAATGAACCACTGTTTCTTCGAGGAAGCAATGTGCGAGTCGATGCCGTAGTTGATCCAGAACCCGACTAAGTCGCCGATTCTCCATCCGATTTCGTATAATGCAATGACCCTGCCTCTAATGGCAGGCGGGCTGATCTCACTCAAGTAAACGGGAGTCAAATTTGTGGAGAACCCCACGGCGAGTCCCGCCAACACTCTGCCGGCGTAAATGGGACCCAACCCGTTTTTCGACGATGCCGCCAACATAACCGCCGACCCGATCGTGATGACGGTGGCGGCTATAATCAAGGAGATTTTCCTGCCCAAGTAGTACGAGAATGGGTACGAGATCAACGCGCCAAAGAAGCACCCCGCGTGAAACACGGAGATAACGTTGGAAATCACAGAGTCGGCCGCGTCCTGCGTCATCTTGTCGAGTCCAAACTCTTGTTTGAACGAATCCAAGGCAACGGTGCCGCCAATAAACCCGCCATCATACCCAATAATGATCGCTGCCGCCGACGCAATAAGCGCCGTGTAATATATTCTCCAGTTGTAGACCTGAGGAGGCGTGGGTCTATCCTCCACTTTCTCAAACATTTTTTTCAAAAGAAGCACATCTTTGGCTTGGTGCCAGACCGATTTCGGGATTGGTTCAGATCTTGTTGCCAGCTCCAGAGAACTTTCAATGTCGTCTAGCTTCGACATGCCGCTGGTGGATACCGACGCTCTGCTCATACTTTTGACAAAGTTGGCGAAAAAGTTTGGGGGTCAGACCCTGCTGGTAGTCGCGGCGAAGTTATATATAATGCTAGTAAGTGTAAGGGTTAGAGAAGTTTTGGGTTGTGCGGCGAGAGATGCGGTGTTTCGCGGGGTAGTGCCCCCACGTCGAGTGGAGGAGCAGCGTGTGGGGGCGCGCCATTCATGTAGTCCCAGTCACGCTAGAATTGCCTGCTCTTGGGCGAAGTTTGCTATGGCCAAGCGCGGCGGCCAAGGTTGAGGATGGGGTGATTTGTGGGGGATCGTGGGGGGCGCAGGGGGATCGTCACTAGAAAATCTGGGGGTCCCGTGGGGGTGCGGTGCCCGCCCCCAAACGTCCCCCATGGGGGATCGCTAGCGTTGTCGTAAACGTGCATTAATCTAATGGGGGAGCATCATTGTGGTTGGTGACAATGGAGATTTCACCGTAAACGTGCGGGTGCGCGAGTATTACCCATGTCTTTGCTCATGCAAACCCAAACTCGCCGAGTTGCTCGTGGAGACCTGCAATGTGTTTTTCCAACTCCACGCTATTGGCTGCCAACGCCTGCAACTCGTCGAATTTACGTAGCTTCTTAGCGGTTTCCATCTGTTTCTGCACCAAGAAGTTCTGCTCGGTCACCACCATGAGCTCCTCGCGGAACTCACGGATTTGCTTTTTCGTGAGCCGTGGTTTTGGAGGCGGCGAGTTGACGGGCGGCGAAAACGGTGACGCAGAGGTACTGGAATCTGACGGCGGCGCAAGTCCCAATTGACCCGAGAGTCGGGCATGCTCGACACTTTGGAACTGGTCGCTCAAGCTCTTGAACTCGAGAATCGACTCCTGCAAAAACATCACCGCCATCTTGTAGATGTTTGTCACCAACACTGGGCTTTGCACGGGCACGTTCTTGCCTGTTTCGGGACTGAGACGGAAAAACTGCAGTCTGAAGGTGTTGGTGGCGATCTCAAAGTCTTTTACGTGCTTGCGGAGCTTGACGCGTAGCTTGTTGATGTCGTGGTTTTTGCGGTCCTCGTTTTCCTGGATGAGCTGGGCGTATCGGGGCATGGCATGGTGAATACTGGCTTTGATCGCTAACATCTCGCCGTAAGCAGTCAACACCGCGTCGTTCTCGGAACTTTCGGCCGAGGCGTCTTGCCTGGATCCGTGGAAAAGCGTGTTTTTGCACTCTCGACAGCACCGAAACGAAAACGACTCGGCATGGTTGGATCCAGCAGAAACCGCCGTCAACGCCTTCCAGTTATCCTTCACCTCTGGCGAGTAGTTGAGATCGGGCAATTTCTGCAAAACAAGACTCACGGGGACCTGGAGGGAGCAGCTCATGCGAGGATCGTCGGTGTTGAACGCATTATCGGAAACAACTCTTCCGCACAACCGACAGTGGTGTTTGCGGATTAGGAAGTTGAACTTGACAAAACAGAGCGGGCAGTGCGAGACCTCGGTGTCGACTTGCCAGTTGTCGGAGCCCACGATCTCCTTTTCGGCCTCCAACATCTTTTCCTTCGAGTATTCTCCCTTGTCGGAGAAGTACAGGAACATACGGCCAGAATGGTCGACGTGCCACAAGTAGCTCTGCGCAAGCAACTTGACCAACTTGAGGAACCGCCGCTGCAACTTGAGCTTCTCCCACTTTTTGCTTTCAATGTGCTCTCCACGCTTCTTTTGGAAGTCTTGACTCAAATCTCGTAGGTTCACTTGCGTGCCCTCCACCAACGCCGGCTTGCCAAGAAAACACCTCTCACATGTTCTGACAAGCACCCCGTTCACAGAATCGTACACTGGCAATTTCTGAGGCGGCGGCCCGTTGCTGAGACGCGCTTTGTATGATGTGTGGTGATTGCAAAAAAGCCGTCCACACTTGCGGCAGTTGACGATGCCGTTCTTCACATTGAGCTGTTTCGTGCAATTCTCGTGCGAGCAGTAGCTTGGTTTTGTTGAACTTGGGAGTTTCCAGTGCGATCGGGTCAATTTCTGGTGGCCAGCCACTTCGAGTCCGTTATCGGGACCCAAGTTGTCGCTGAGGCCGAATCCCAAGTTGCCGTCGTACAAATCGAGCTTGATTGTGCGCTTTTGCGGTGTTCTTGGTGGATTGGGACTGGCACTTTCGCTTTCGCTCCCGTGGATATCGTCTAGATGGCGGTTAAGCTGGAGTAACGTCACCATCGCTTCTCCGCAGATCGGACACGACAATTCGGTCGGATCGGGATCGATCCGAGGCTCCTCGGTCGAGCGCACACCCGGAGGTGTTTCTGGCACCTCCCCAATAACGCGCCGCAGCCGCTTGGTAGGAGTCGCCATGAAGTGGGAAGTTTAAGATGGAGTGGATTAAGTATGGGGCCGGTCACGTGCGCGGACCACCAACAACAGACGACCCGAAAGAACACAGAGAAAGCATACCGGTGGTTTGCGAGTGAGTTCGTTTGAATTTCGTTCTGCTTGCCTTTTCTTCATTCTCACTTTGCGTTCCTTCTGTTACCTGTTCACCCTGTTCTACACATCTGCCAAATCATTTACATTGAAAGCAACGAAGAATATATAGTCGAGGAAAGCCCTCCAATTATGCAACGTTCATGGCACACGGAGGTACACCATGGTAGAGCTGCCGGCCAGAGGAAGCGCCATTGGGTTGTCCACACTTTTCCGGCCGCCTCAAGCAGCGTCTATAACTTTTTGAGTTTACTCCAACTTCTGCACCAACGACTCCAACACCTTGCCAAAGTCCAAGTTTGGGTCCTCCAAGTTGAACGAGGAAGCGGAAGCTGGCGCCGCCTTAGGAGCGTTCAACTTTGCGTACTCGGCCTTGGCCTGTCTGATCAACTTCTCTTCCTTCTTCCATTCGGCCTGCTTCTGCTTCTGCACCTCGGCGGACTCCAAGTTGTATCTGTGGACGGCACCGTAGATCAAACCAGCACCAAGAAGAGAGTATCTAAAAACGTTGAAGTTTGTGGAAGACATGGTCGGTGGTTGTTAATAGTGTGGTTTCTTGATTTTTTCCAACCGCTCGCTTGGAGTTTTTGATTGGACACGCCCACACCCGTACACCAGGCATGGGTCTCTACCAGGAAACAACAGCCTGGGGAAATGGTGAGTTTAGTAACAACGGCTATTTTTATGGTACGGTGGAGTGTTTGTGGTGGAAGTGCTAAAATTGCGTTTTTCGAAATTTCATGCGTTTCGGGCCGTTTCGGCTCGTTTCGGCTCTTCGTGCTAGTGCATACTCATTAAGTTCTGCCAAATGACATACACCAGTAAATTGCAAGTAGCATGCCATAAACAAAAAAATACCCAGCACGCAGAAAGCTGAATGGGCAGCATATAAACTGGAGATTTCTCTCCCGAAAAGTAAAAAAGAGAGAAAAATAAAAGCTTCAGCTCACCATGGCGACGCTTCAAAGACGCCACGCCATCAGGTACGCCAAAGTGCCCGAATACGTCACCTCCGAAAGCGAGCTGTCAATGACGTCGGACTTCGTACGCGAGGATTACCCGCCAAAGGATTTCTACGACGAGTGGAGACATTTGTACATCACAGGCAGCCACTGTCCCACTGCAAGTGAAACTCCGAAATCTCCCACCAGCAAGCACTCTGACGGGGAACAGGAGCGGTTTGCAACTCCTCCGAGTTTTGTTGGGGACATTCCTGACACTGGGAACATGCAGCCTCCCCTGTTCGTTGATATTGCTGGAATTTTGCAGGAGATTCTTCTTGAACAGACACAAGATGCGGCCCGCGAGCTGATCGAGTATAATGCAGTGTGGGATGCCTTAGAGGCGAGACTCCCGTTCCTAACAGCGGGGGGCATGAATTTTACAACCGACTTACCTTTGAGAACCGACTTGAGAGGTGACAGAACAGACAGGAATGAGGTTAGAACTGACCGAAACGACGGAACAGACAGAAATGAGGTTGGAACCGATAGAACAGATGACGGAACAGACAGAATAGACAGGACAGACAGAATAGACAGGACAGGCAGAAATGACCAAACTGACAGAGCAGACAGAACTGAAAGATCAGACAGAAATGACCGAACAGACAGAACAGACCAAACTGACACAAGTGAGGAAACTAGCGCACCGCCATGGAGACTGGCGCTTCGTGATTTGAGCGAGTTTTTCAGAGCAAGAACCGAGGCCCCGCTCCAAGGAAATTCGGTCTCTTTCAGCTTGGAATCCGCCACTTCTAGTGAATTTCTGCGAGAAGGCAGACAACAAAACTTGGCGAGGTGGCTCACGGGCATTTTCGAGACGAGAAACACCCGAACTCGCAACGTGGCTGGCGAAACAGTGGCACCGCAGTATCTGAATGTGGACGAGCGAATCAGAAGTGGCGGTTTGGGTGAAATTGGGGCAATTGGAGGAGCTGGTCACACCAACGGGTTGGTTTCACGTTTTGAGGAGTTTGAGCCGGGAAATGCCAGAAGCAGCAGGTCGTCGGCGATCCGGAACCGGTACAGAAGCTATTTCCGGTTCCGGCTGGGTCGGTTTAGACGAGTTGAGGGGAGAAATTCCGCGAGCAGCAGTTGGTTGCAAAAAGTGAGGCGGTTGTTCGGGCTCGCGCACTAAAACTCCGCTTAAAGGACCAACCAGAAGAAAAGAATTGAACAAGAAGAAAAGTCCAAAAAAAAGAAACAAAAGATATAAAAACAGCACCACTATTCTAATATGATCTCAACAAACAGAGTTAACATTTTTTTTTTTAAAGAACATCTTCACAACTCTTTCCCTCTATAGCTCCCTTCCTCATTCGTGTTCCCCAGATTACCCAAAAAACCCGTGCACCAGGCAGCAAACGGCCACGGCCTCCAACCGCTAACTGCACCTCCCCAAATCTACACCTGGCGCCCAGCGTATGAAAAGGCAAAGCGCAACCCATTACTACTGTGTGCTTTTTCTTTTCGCCATGCTCGTGTCTATGCTTGCCAAACGAGTCGTTGTCCGCTCGGGCGCAGGGGCTCCCTTTGTGCCCATAGGCGCCGTTTCTCAAGTGCGGACTTTCATGTTCAGCTCGAGAAGTAACAGCGGCACAAACAAATCCGGGTCTGAAAACTCGTCAGGGGGTGGCACCGGGTCGGGTGGTTCTTCGTCTTCGGCGGTTCCGGCGGCGCCGTCGTCGGCAGGCCACAATTACGACAAATCGCTCTTCGACAAGCATGTGCTCTACAACGTGGCGGTGGCGTTCCAGGCAAAGAACAGAAAGGGCTCCAACGTGTTCCGGCAGAGGGAGAAGAAGTCCCCCGCTGAGCTACTGCCCACGGGCGAGGACAATTTGTTTGTCACCGACGTTGACAACGGCGGGTTTTTGGCATTGGGTGTGGCCGACGGTGTGGGCGGGTGGTCGGAGGCGGGCTACGACTCGTCGGCGATCTCGCGGGAGTTGTGCTACGAGATGAAGGTGCAGTTTGAGTCGGCGCCGGACAAGCACAGCATTTCGCCGAAAGAGATGTTGGAGAGCGCGTTTGCGAAGGTGCTCGAGTCTCCGCGCGTGGAGATCGGCGGCACCACCGCGTGCTTGGGCATTTTGACGCCCGAGAAGAAGCTCGTGGTGGCGAACTTGGGCGACTCGTGGTGCGGCTTGTTCAGAGACCACAAGCTCGTCCAGGAGACGCTGTTCCAGACCCACAACTTCAACACGCCGTACCAGTTGGCGAAAATCCCAAAACAGATCTTGCGCCAGGCTGAGTTGCAGGGGAAAAGATACATCATAGATACCCCGGACATGTGTGACCAGTACGTGTGGGATCTAGAGAAGAACGACGTGATAATATTTGCTACGGACGGTGTCACCGATAACGTGATTCCGCAAGATATCGAGATCTTCTTGAAAGACCAGGCGGAGAGCAACAGACCCTTGGGTGACGCTGCATCTAGATTCGTGAAGGAAGTGGTGAAAGTGTCGAAGGATCCAAACTTCCCAAGTTCGTTCGCTCAGGAGCTCTCCAGACGCACTGGGCAGAGATACTTGGGCGGGAAAGAGGACGATATTACGGTGGTGATGGTGAAAGTGCTTTGAGGTACTTTGTGTATGCATTATTTTGTAAATCCGATATAAAACTCATGAATCCATGTTGTTGATCAAGTTCAAGATCTTCTCTCTGTTTGCTCTTTGTGCCGCCTGCTCACGCTCAATTCTCTCGGCAAATTGGTTGTTTGAAGGCAACAGCAATTCTCGGAGTTGGTTCTTCTTAGTGAGGAATGCGAACTTCATGGGTCCTTCGGACTTGGTGGTGTCGGGGTTGAGGAATGTTGAAGGTGCGGGCACTTTAAATGTAGCTGGGCGCGACAGAGAAACAGGCTGGTTCATGAGCTGTCGAATCTCTTCATCCATGAGCCGCGCTTGCTTTGCTTCAAGAGCAGAAGGGACGTATTCTTTTTCTTTCTCAGAATGAAGTCCGTAATCTTCGTCGTCCTCCAGGGACGAAGCGTACTCCAGATCATCGGAGTCAGAATCCAGTAAGTCACTCACCTTAACCTCCGAGTTGTCGGGCCCATTCTCTCGGTCCTCTTCGGACAGTTCCAGCTCGCTTTCACTGTCGCTTAGACCTTCATTGTCGCTCAAATCGCTATCGTCAACATCACCTTCAAACTCGTCGCTATCATCCAAGTTTTCAGTTTCCTGTGTTTGGGAATCCTCGGCTTTCACATTGGTGTAGTTTCGAAGAGCAATCATTGCCGAATTTAAATCTGTTGCCCGTTCAAATGGCTTGGGGGAACGGGTATTAAAAGCCCCAAACGCATCTTCAACTAAGAATTGAACATCTTTGGGGAGCGGGTGGCGCTTGCAAAAGATGTAGTATTGCAAGAACACAAGCAAACCCTCAACAGATTTTGTTCCTCGCTTGAACAAGTTGGCCTTGGATACCCTGGTGAAATCCAAGGACTTGAAGAACGTGCAAACGAGATGGATCCTAAAATAATCGTCCAGTTGGTCAATGGCCACATCTGAATTAGGAAGTGGGAGATTGTTCGCGTGACCGAAGCAAATGATCTTGAACAAAAGATCAAAAGCACATCTGATGCCCAACACCATCGCATTGACGAGGGCTGCCAATAGCTTTATCTGTGCTGTACGGGCGGTATTCTTCCGGTAGTCGTTGAGTTCAAGACCTCGAATGACATTTTCGACAAGGGTATCGCAAATTCTGTGGACGACAAATGGGTTCTCTGTTCCAATGGTGCCCAAAACGCTCGTCAAATTGTAGAGACGATCCAGAGGCAATTCTTCTGGTGTCTGGAAGACGTGCTGTACAGCTGACTGCGCCTCCGGCAAGGACAAAACCTGCTTCATGATGTTCGAGACAAAGGTGGCGTTATATGATCTCCCATGTGAGGGCATTCTTCGGAATAGCTGAATGACAAAATCCTCCACGGGGCCACGCTCAGCAATCTTCACTTTCTCCACAGGTTTTGTTTCTGTGAAAGAGTTGACGATCAAAAACATGTTTCGTAACGAGAGTTTCTCGTTGATGGTGAGCTTTTCACTCTTGGAGTGCTCTTTCAATAGCTTGAGCATCTCCTTCGTTGTCTTCAGGTAGTTTGGCTCAAGCAATAGAAATTTGCCGCACCGTTCGTAGAAAATCAGTAGAATGTCGACGTTCCTGGTGCCGGCGATGTTCACGGTCATTTTCTGGATCTTGTGGAAAACAACATGCGAGGGAATCAAGTCAAACTTGATGAGTTCAATGAAGAAGTATAAGTTTCTGAAGTTTATCGACCCATGGTACATCTGAGACCTGAAACGGCCATCCAAGGTCTCAATAAGCTCAACGATGAGCTCAGGATATAGCTCGCTGGTGATTTTGAGATACTTGGCAAGGAAGCGTAAATTGTCCACTTTCGGAACGGCGGAGAAAAACCGCAAGAGCCGGTTGCTGGTGGCCTTATTATGGGGCAATTGCGTCACATAGATTTTCACAAGTCTGTAGACGTCTTGCTCAGTGCCCACATTTTCTAGCTGCAGAACAAACTCCACCACTTTGTCAGCATCTCGGAGGGCAGAGATCTCGGATTCTGGGATCCCGACAATGCTTGGATCGGCCAAAATCTTCTCTATAGTGGGGATCTCTTTGTAGAAGTTCCGCTCCTTTGTATCTTCCCACCAAACATTGGCGGATTCCGACGAAGGCCGCACGACTTCGTCCTCTGATTCTTCCTCGGACACTTCGAGCTTTGGAACGTCAAGACCAAGGAGCTCGCAAAGCGTTGTGACGTGTGTGAGCATGAGGGCCTCCAACTCATTTTCTGCCTCGATAGCCTCTGTGTGCTTATCGGACTGGCGTCCTGTTCTGATGGCGATCTTGTGGTCTCGCTTAGTGAGGTGGGCCACTTTATTGTGCTGTTGCTTGAGTACGTGGAACATCTTCGTGGTGAAAACCGTGAGCAAGTCCCGCAACGTAGAGTCCGGCTCTTCTTTTTCTTCCGTTCCAGCTATTTCAGCAGATTTCTCTTTCACCTCAGTTGTTTCACCCTCTTCATCTCCAGGCCCAAGCGGCCCATCTAGTATATAGCTGTACCGTTTCATCACCAGCGCAACGAGCCGAAGCGAGTACCCACTTTTGGGATCGACCAGCATCACGCTCTTGAGCACCGGCATGAGAATGGGCTCGGACTTGTATTTCTTGTGGAGACGTGCAGCCCTCTCGGTCAACATGTCGACATCACAGTCTTCTAGTGTTAGCGCAAGCCCAACCATGTTCATCTCCACAACAAGCCTCAAGGCATTTCTGGGCCGTGAAATCGGCTCCTCGTCATTCAAATCCACAAGTTCATTGACAATCACAGAAAGAATCTGAGGGATGAGCTTCCCGGGGAACCGCTGGTGGAGTTTCGACAAAACAGTCATACACGCCACAAGGTCCTCGGGTTTGGATACCTTGAGCACGGATTCCTGGATCGATACCAAGATCTCGCTTAGGTATTTTTCCAAGCTGAGGGTCTCGATATCCTTGAGGACACCGGCGCAAGTTTCGGCGGTTAGCCCGGTCTTGACCTTCTTAATGAACGCGGTGTTCTTTTTGAGCGACGAGTCCAATTTCCCTTTCGGGAGATAGGCGTCGCCGACGCGGGCTTGCGTATTTGCAGCAAGTAATTGGCGCCTTTTGACGCTTGGGTCCATTGGGGTAGTTCGTGTGAGTGATTAGCGTCTTTTCACTTGTACAGTACTGAGCATCACAGTGATGGAGCACACTCCATATGGAATGCTCTCTTTCGAGAAGTTGATCAATTTAGGGGATAGATCCAATCATCGGGATGGGACAGATGAAAATGGATTCCATCTCGAAAGATCTCTTTTTTTCTTCTCTCTGTTTGCTTGGTGCTACACCTGGCTTTACATGATTAGTTGATGCTATTTACAGTAATGGGGCAGTCCCGCGCACACGGTGGTACACGTTACCCTTGGGGAGGCCAAACTGCTCTCTGACGTTGTTGACACTTCTGTCGAAGTCCTGTCTCCACACGTGGGCTCCAACAGGCGACAAGTTGCACTTGTCTGCGAACGAGCGGATGTCGAAGTTGTCGCTGTTGAACTCGACCTCGCCCAACTTTTCGCTCTGCCTGAACACCCACAAGCACGCTCTCTGGGTCTGGGCGTTCTTCTCGGGCAACACGGGCACGTACTTCTTGAAGATCCACTCGGGGTTGCTCAAGAGCTTGCCGGGCGAGATCGTGTTGTCTGTGTAGGTCAAAGGCACATTGTACAAACCGTAGTGCAACGAGGTTCTGAAGGAGTTCGTCTCGAGATCCGGGGTGTCTGGGTTCACTAGAAGCACCGAGTACAACCCGGTGTGATTTTCAGGCACGGAAAACTCCTGGACTTCGATCGTTGGTGGTCTCGAGACGGCAAAAGCAGGTAATCTCGTTCCAGGCTCGATCCAGCTGGAAAACTCCGCCTTGGTGTTGTGTGGGAACTTGATCTTGACGTCCACAGCAGGCTCCAACGTGGGTAACGTGTCTGGGATCACATGCAACTGCTCCAACCTCTGCATGGTCACCATCAACGCGTACTCCTCCCACTTTTTCTGCAAGTAGTGTCTGTAGACTGGCTGACTTCTGTCGACGGCGTCCAAGTTGTAAGTGACGTTGTGGAGCACCTCAGGGTTGGTTTCCTCAGCTTTGGCGAGGAGTTTTTCAAGGTCGCTGGCGGTTAATGCCCCTTGGTTACTTTTGATTTCCGAGTAGATCTCGCCAGCATTTTTCTGCAAAAGCTCATACGCCTCTCCGAAAACATCGTCGATGAGCAAAGGAGAGTGGTATGTGGAGTTGGCGTTTTTGTCGGATGTCTTTGGGTCTGACTTTTTGAAAAGTTCGCTTTGCAGCTTCTCCGAGAGCAACTTCAAAGTGGCGGGTCTCGACTGGAAGTCGGACCACACACCAAAAGCTCTGGATCTGGACGCAAACAGACGAACAAATCTGAGACTCATTGGTGGGAAATTGGTGGGGAGGTAGGGTAGTAGGAGGTTCAGGTTAGAGTGTGGGTAAATTTTTCTCAGTGCGCGGATGTACTGCGGGTGCTGCGATTTACTGTGAGATGCGAGGTTGGTGGTGGGGATGCCTGGAATTAGATTAAATAGAGGTGTGAATAGTTGTAGCAGATGCTGGTAGCAGAATAAAGTCTTTGGTGAAGTCATGAAGTCTTTGGTGAAGTCCCTCTTGGTTATAGATGGCGCACTTGCCGACATTGACCACAACCTTTGTGTCGCACAGCAACGAACAGGACTCCACGAATGAGATCATCAGAGTTGAAGATGGTTCGCCAACGCATGCTTTCGTCTTCCAGAGACAGCACAGATCCATGAGGGAATTATCCATGGGGGAATTGAATCGGGTTCACACCAACGAGCATCGGAAGAAGTTCAGAACACACAGAGTGCGTCAATGTGGCCCTAAACGACAATTGAAAAATTCACAGAACTGTCGATGACTTTCACAGAACTGTCGATGAATTTTGGGGGTGCAAACTTCATTAGAGTCCCGAAATGGAGGGCCCACGGAGCCTGTTGTCGAACTGAGAAGGGTCCGACACGTTCATCACGGGAAAGAGTCCTGGCACCACCGGATTGACGGCGGGCTTTTGCTTCTCAGGGTTCATGGCTGCGGAACATGTAGATGGAGCCAGCAGTGGACGATGGGGCGAAGACAAAACAGGCACGCGAAGAAAATGTGAATCTTCTGGATGCGCACCCCCAAAGAACCCCCACACTATATATATGGATTGGCCTCCCTCGCGTTATCGATTAGCAATCGCCGCAAAAACGGTGCGGCCCGTGATTGAGTCATGGCAGGGGCTGCGAAAACGGCGTTCCTGTGCGGCATCGTGGAAATCGTGCATATAAGATGCGGTGTGCTTCGGCACAACTGAACATAATGCCCGGTGCTGATTTGGGCTGGCTATGGTTTTCGGCTAATGAAAGCCGGAACAATAGGAAAGCCGTGCCAGTAGAGAATGCGAAAGGTGCCAGCGAGAAATGTACCTTGGAGATTCTTCATAAGACAAGCGCTCGTCATTTGCGGGCTGAACTTGGAGGTAATATGATACCTCGTAAATGAAAGAACATCTCGAATAGGTCGGCTTCCAATTGTGGTGGCTGGAAATAGACTCAATTGATTTCCACGGCGCTCGTCGCTCTTGGCACCCTGCGTCCAATTTGGGGCATGCAACAGCTCGTAAATGAGGTTAGAGCAAATGTCACGGGATCCGCGATTCCAGCGATCAGCTAGCCAGCAACCCGGATTCCAGTTTTTTTTCTCAAGGAAAGTCGGTTTTATTATCGGACCAACGGCAATGTCCGCATTGGGATTAGTTTGTTGGAAAGTTGGCGTACGGAACTTGATGGCAAGGAGGAGGCGGAAGGACGCCAGGTTGCAGTAGAAGAAATGATCGACTTCGAGTAGATCTGGACATATTGTCTCCAGGAGAGAGGAATTGCAGTCATAAGTTCGTGACTCACGCCATTTTTTCTGCATTGTTCCTCTTCGGAGCTATTGCAACTGGGGAGGAATGTTTCATGGTCCTGTCATGTTTTTGGATCTTCCACCACTATTTTTGTTTTTGGATCTGCTCAGACCTTCAAGGTATCTCAGCTTTTTGACTCTCAGCTGTTTTTCTCTCACATTTCTCTCACATTTTTGCCTCTCAGCTGTTTATCTCTCAGCTTTCCGTTTCTCTCCTCTCAGCCTCCCGTTTCTCTCCTCTCAAAGCTTGTGGAACTCCTCTCTCAAAGCTTGTGGAACTCCCCTCTCAAAGCTTGTTGAACTCCTGCGACTGAGGGTGTGCCACGCTGCCCACCGTCACGTTCGGACTCAACTCAATGAGCCGCGACTGCAAAGCCAACGTGTAGTCCCGCAACTGCAAATTCTCCTGCCTGAGCTCCTCGATGGTCTTATGCAATTCTGCCACCTCGGCGGCAGTGGCCTCTAACTCCTTGACGTACTTGTCTCTGCGCTGTCTGAACGCCTTCTGGGCGTTTCTGTTTTGTGCTGCTCGCTTGGTTGTCGACACAATTCGGCGTCCTGCCGATCCTGTCTTCTCCTTTTCAGGAATTACCAACCCCCTTGGATTGGGCGGGTCTGAAGTGTCGCTGGTGCTGATACCTGAGTTTGCGTGATTTTCCAGCAGCGAGGATTTCTTCATGTTGATGGGAGAGGTGACGATCGAGTGTTCGACATTAGCACGGGATGGGCTAACGGCGGCTACCACATAGTCGTTTTCTGTTGCTCGCGAGAACGACGGGTCGATCTGGGTGCTGTCTTTCCAGCTGTAGTCTGGGTTCATTGGGCGGATTTGTTGATCTCACTGAGGCCTCAATAGAGTGTGGTATGGGGTAAAGTTGAACTTCTGGTTAAAAGAGGGCGGTTGCGAAATGGGTGAGGCTGTTATGTAAGAAACGGGAGATGATGACAAAGCGGAAGTAGGCTGCGCACTCGCGGTCGGGCGGTTTTTCTGCACATAACTCCAAACACCGTGCATACAAGCCGGCCAACAATACGAGGGGGCCGAGGCATTAATGTGGGCCGGGCTTGACCTCGTGCTCGTATTTTAAGTTATGTGTGCAGGATAGTACGTGGGCAGCGGTTCGAGCCGATTGTTCAGAGGCAACAATGTCACCACCCCTATCGGGAAAACAGGAGAGATTGGTTTCACTCACTCAGAGCGCTGGAGGTGCCAAAATTCTGGCGATTTTCAAAAGAGCATCCGCGTGGCACCACTCGCCAAACACCCGCAGATCGAGGCCTACTCCCCAAAAATCATGCATTACCTTAACCAAATAGGGCCACTAACCGGGCCAGATCGCCTGCATCTGGTCCGTCGGTTACAACTTTCAGAATAAGGGTAGGTGCCGCTATAACTTCCTCCGATTTGTGAAAAGGTGGCTCGAAGCTCCAACTGCCGCTGGATTTCGCTGAGACCTTCCCTAAGCGTGATCTTCTTCTCACTCGGGCGTTTTCCTCCTACTCCTTTTCACTTCTGGTGGGGGCAATTGATCGCTCGGTCGGGTCGGTGAAACTGGGCTATTCTGATACGGAACGACGCTGGAAGCTTGCCATTCTGCGTTCTCTCACCACTTCGGTCCGACTTCTTTCATTTTGCCTCGTGGTTTTCCCCTATTTTTGCCCTTTTATCTTCCTTAATTAAAGGCGTCCCTAACGCGTTACAATCATGGTCGAAGAACTCAAACGAAGAACGTCAAACTTCTTTCCTAACCTGGATCAGGTCACTAGCACGTCTTTCAGCGTGTTCAGCCCGTTTTCCAGTGACTGTTTGCCCCAAATCCCACCCATAACCGCTGAGGAATCGTACTTTACACTCAAGGACTCGCCTGGCACCAGAACACCCCTTGTATCGACACCGAGCGTTATTACGGCGCCGTCATTTCTTGAGCCAAATCTAGTGGGCCAGCTGGCATTTTTGCCGCCACCCCTGCTGTCGCTAAGCGGAACATTATCCCCTTACTCCAATTGGGGTGAGCTTCCAGAGACTCCCTCGGTTAGACCTGCCAATGCTCGCATAAGCTACTCGGCCCCGAACATCTTCAGCGGGACGTACCCCGATAGGGAAATGGAGGTCGACTTGAGCCACAATTTGGGACTGCTTGTCCTTGATCTTGACGATCCGGGTCCGTTCAGAGACCCGTTCTCCGAAGATAGACACCGGAGCAACCACAGCTCAGAATCGCAGTTGGTCAGTCAGCGGCTGTCGATATGGAGCACTGCCCTGAAAGAAGAAGGAATTGATGCCTTACAGTCGTCGTTTGGATCGGCGTCGTCGTATCACTTGTCGTTGCCTAGCTCGCTGGAGAAGTTGCACAGAACGAAAAACATTTACGCTAGCAAACTCCACACGCCTGTGTTTGTGCCGGGGAAGGATTCAATGGCTTCTTCTGGTTGCAAAGGGGGGTCCATTGATCCAATTGGTCCCCGGAAATCGCGCTCGTCTGGCCAAATTGGCCCTAATCAATCCTCGGAAAAGAAAGTTGAGGTAGTGGAAAACGAGTTGCATCCAAAGAGGGCCCCCAAAGGAATTATAGTAAAGCTTCCTAAACATCAGAACAGAGAATGCCCAGTACCACAAGCAGATGGAGAATCACTCAGCAAACTGTGCAACAAGCTTTTACTTCAGAATCTACATGCTAGAGAGTACCCCGAGGATTTCTGCTCCACATTCTACAAGCGCAACAAGAATGGCTATATGTTCATACGGGAGTCGTCGAGCTCGTTGAAGGTGAATTCTAGCGGCCAAAAGTCGTGGGTCACCATTAAGGTCAAACTTGGAAACCACGACCAACAGAAGATCAAAGTGGATGTTAAAAAGTTGCCCGAATGGAAACCCATTAATTTGAATCTGGCGAATGTGCCCCGCAAATTTGGGAAGCGGGAACACCGGAAAAAAGGAGCCAGACGAGAATGATGAGTGGCTAGCCAACTATAAGCTGAATAGGGTAAGCGATCCAATTCAAAATTGCACGAGACCGTATTTCTGAAGTCGGCCCTTACCTCTTTACGTCTAAATGAAGTTGTAAATGTGAGTTTATTTGAAATATCGGATGCACCAGCTGGGTCAAGAATCGAACAAGGAAATCAACAATATCCAGGGCTTACTCGTTTTTCAAAATTCTCTTCCACTCCTCAGGGGATACCTCCATCTCGGTATACGTCTTCTTCAAGTATTCCTCAATCTGCTTCAATTGGTCGATGGTGCCTGCCTTATCGAACCATTCAGACTCGTTGCAAACGTTTGCCAACTTCTCGAGTCGGGCCTTCATGATTTCCACGCGGTAGTCAATCCATTCAGGGTAAAAATCGTTGTACCTCGACGAATAGTTGACCTCGGGCTTTACGGTCGACAATACCGAGTCATCGACGACCATCGGGTCTTTGGCCCTATACGATGTCACCGCAGTGATTCTCTCAGTGGCACCAAGAGGTTTTGAAGCCAAATGTTGGATCAAGTGGCCCTGCAAAACAGCAGCATAACCCTTTCTGGGGCCAGGAACACACGCCAAATCCCCATTCCCCATGCGGAGGTAGGTCTCTCCACCTATCATGTTGGTGGTGTCTGACATCATGAGCACACACACGAAAGGAGGCGAATCTGTATGCCAACCCACCACAGCAGGCATGTCTGCGCCATCAGCCGCGGATTTCTTGTCGTGATCAGCAACTTCCTGGTCTGCTATCTCTTGGGACTTCATGCTGTAGTTGATGTGGGCGATGTCGGAGTCCATCACGATTTCCACCTCCACGCCCGCCATAGTGGAGATCAACTCCATGGTCTTTGGGTGGTTCCAGGCGTCGTAAGTGAACTGCTTGCACACTTGGCTCCTTTTCTTGACCCACCCTCTGATGGCGCAGTCCATGCCCTTTCCGGTGGCATTGAAGATCTTCCTTCCGTGCTGAAGTACATTTTCCTTGTCGAGCATCTCGAATCTCATGATGTCAATAGCCTCGTCGGTGAACAATGGGAACGGATCCGACACTCCGATAGGGCTGATCTGCTTCTTGTTGGCGAGGGCCAATTCCTCCATAGTCAAGCGTCTGGTGTTCTCGAACTTGTCAAACTCGACGGGACCTCCGGCGAGCACTCTCAAGTGCTTTTCAGGGTCAAACTTAATCTGCGAGATATCGCCATACTTTTCCTTGACCTCAAGGAATGCTGGTTGCATCAATTGGTCGTAAGTGGCCTCAGGAATGCACTCGCGGAGATTTCCCGCCTTGATGTCGCCAAGCAATTCTGCGGACGCCATTTCTGTATTACGTTTGCTTACGAAAAGCCCGATCGTGTGTGCCAGCAATGGGCCTATTTATGACATTTTGCCTTGCTTATCTGATGGCTTATCCGTGTGCGCAATACCAGATTGGGTTTTTTTATCCTGAGGTGCGCAACGCTAATCAACGGTACTACATGTCGCTAGCAGGTGGATACTGAAACGAACCTGCCAAAGTCGCCCAAACTTGCCCAATCGAGTCACCCACTCATTTATCGGCTCGATTGAAGATTTTGGTTTTTGGTTTGCGCATGACAAAGGGGTGGAACCAATGTTATACTGAGCTGTAAGTGGTGAGGGGATGGAAGGGCCGCAAAAATGACAAAGTTCTGGCCAGGGCTACTAGAGTGCAAGAGTTGGAATGCGAATTTGCGTTATCTTACGCGGTCCGACGGTATGGTTTTTGGTAATAGATTGAAATGATGGTGCCTCCGAGAAGAGCAATAAGCGCACCCAAGATAAGCAAGGGCGGCGGCCTGCATATAGACTCGGTGCCCATTCTGGGGTATCCAGCTTTCTTTGCCGCCCGACGGAACCGAGAATCTCATTTCTTCATCCGAAGTATGAAAACTGGAAGTCTGGCGACTTCTCCGCTGGAAAGTTTCGCAGCCTGTGGGCAGGCTGTAACTCCACACCCGTACACCAGAAGTTCGCACTGTGTAGCCTATATGAATTGGCTGCTTTCTATTGGCTGTGACCGCGCGATCATAACGTAGGGCAATGAAAAGCGTGCAACGCCAGCAATTCAACACAAGTGTTGTTCGTTCATACTAGTGTAGCACTTCTCACGACCTTAACAATTGCGCAACTAGGCTTTTGGCCGATTTAACCGGCCGTCTAGGTCTTGAAACCGGGCCACTTATGGTGTGCCATCCCGGTGTGCGCACGACCCGTCGTACGATTCCCAATTGAAGAAATTCAATACTAGCGTTCCCCATCACATTTGTCTCCACGCAAACATCATTGTCTTTCTGGAAATGATTTCCTCCGTTTTCCGTTCAGCCGTCAGATCTAGGGCCTTGGCCACGCCAAGATTCGTTGCCCCTCAAATGTTGAAGATGTCAATTCCTCAAATCAGAATGTACTCGGGCCACCACGAGGAGACTTTCGAAGAGTTCACCGCCAGGTATGTTTAGCCGCCATTAAGTCGTGGACGGACGACCCAGTATTCACATGTGGCCATTTTTCAGCTGGCCCAACGTGTGTTTGGGGGACCCTATACCACCAAATATCCATATTGAAACAAGTACTAACATCCAGATACGAGCAGGAGTTCGAGGACGCCTACGACTTGTTCGAGGTGCAGAGAGTGTTGAACAACTGTTTCTCTTACGATTTGGTTCCAGCGCCATCCGTCATCCAAAAGGCCTTGGAGGCATGCAGAAGAGTCAACGACTACCCAACTGCCGTGAGAACCTTCGAGGCTTTGAAGCACAAGGTGGAGAACAAGGAGCAGTACCAGGCTTACTTGGACGAGTTGAAGGAGACAAGACAGGAGTTGGGCATTGACTTGAAGGAGGAGTTGTACTCCGACGCCTAAATGGGTTTTATGTTCGGCCCAAAGGTCAACCGATAGCATCACTGCGATAGATCAATCGACATCTATTCGAAACAGCAAATGGTGTAGAGGGTGTAGATGTAGGCTCGCGAAGGGGAAGCGTGTGTCTGTGTAGATGTTATGGTCATGTTATAGTCATGTTATAGTCATGTTATGGTCATGTTATGGTCATGTTATGGTCATGTTATGGTCATGTTAGGTTTATGTTGTGGTCGCTTTCTCGGTGGAATTCCTGTTGGAAATTAATCCATCCGAGTGAAGCAAAACGGTAGAGAGACCCGCAACAATTTGAACAGGCGACTTTGTGGATTGGATTTGGCTCCTCGTGATTGGCTCTGGCCCTTCCTTTGGCGTTCATTGTTCCTGTCAGTATAAATGGCAACTCCAAAAGCAAAAGTATTCCTTGACCTTTAAGTCCTCGAGATGAATCAAAGGCACTTCGGCTCTCTATTTATATTCTGCTCTTTTACTCGGCGTTTGCTCACTTGGTTAAGGACATAAGATCACATGGACATGCACGAGTCTTCCACCCAACCACCTCAACTCCTATCTGAACAGAAAAACAACAAAATCACTCTCAATTTTATTCTGAGCACTTCTCCCCGAAAAACTTTTTCCAATCAAAAATCCGCTGAATATGGCAAGTTTGGTGAATCCTTATATGTTTACAGGGTCTAGTTGCAGCCATGCGCAAAAGCAATAAGCGTCATGGGCTGCAAGTCCGCTTCCCCTTTTTTTCTCATCTTTTTCGTTCTCTTGCTTAATTTTTTTTAACACCTTGTTTTTCTTCCTCTTTTGTTCTCTTCTATTACTATCATTTTTCATTTCTTCTCTTTAATGTTCTCGTCTCCCCTTCTCATGTGCTGCCGGTACTGTACCCAGCGACCGAGTGGAGTTGCCTGAATATTCCTCTGAATCAGTCCCATAGTTGCGGCCACCACCACATCCAAAAGGAAACAAAGAAAGGAATGGCAGAACTTCCGCTGGAAAGGAAACCCTTATCTTCACACCCGTCCTACCCGGCCAGGATCGCCTCGCTTGTCCGCAATTCCCCTTTCTCCCAATGGTGGAACTTTGCTACCCAGCCGCTGACCACTCCACCAGGTTCCAATAGCTACGATGGCAACGCCTCCAGCACCGATGAACCCACGCCGCCTGCATTTTCACTCTTCCCGCAAAATCCTAGCATCGGGCTCCGCCTATTTACGCCCATTGTGCCGGCATCAGATAACAAGCCGGCACTCTTTCTAGTTTCGACTTTCCAGTTGCTTTTGGGGCTCACATTGATGGCGCGGCGTGTGCCCAAGATTGGCGAGTCAAGACTCGTCGGCCGGTTGTCGGGAATCACCCGTTTTGTTGCCGGTTCGGGGCTCGTGCTTCTGTCTGGGCTAGAATACGCTAGAATGATGATTCCTTACGACCCGTGGAGCGTTGAAGCACAGAAGTGGCGCCACTGGGCCGTTAAAAGCGGGTATAAGCCAAGCTGGTGGTATGGGGCGATCAATTGGTACACGCCGATGCTGATGGATGAGTGGAAAACGAAAACGACAATCTGGGTCAACAACGCGGCAAACGCTCTAGACTCCTTGCCCGAAACGGCTAACAGCGACACTGCATTGTTGACCAACATCAGCATTGGACCCCATGCTACGCTAAAAGCGGGCGAGTCCAATACGTACTACGACATCTACTCCAATTTGCGCCTGATCAATGAAAAGAGAGCAAAAGAGCTTCTCCTGGGGAAATTGGCAAAGGTCACCGAACTCAACAAGGCGGAAAGACTAGATTTGTTGATGGAGGGCAAAGGTGACGTGCATTTGAACGAAGACTATGCGAAGCCGAACATACAATTAGGTCTGCATACGTTTGAAAGTGGTGAAGAGTTTGAGATGGTGTGGGCGAACTTTGAGCCTTGGGACGAAATGGGGCAGGAGACGGATTTTGATATCAGACTTATTCCACAGTGGCGAATCAAGGACGCCAATGACCTAGATGCTGCTGTTGGGGAGAGCTAAATTCCAGAGACATAGCATGACACACAGTAGATCTCAAGCAATTATTCATTACCCTTAAACTTAGAACAGTTGTCGTTTCTACTCAGTTAAATATATCTAATGTCCCTTAATATTACTATGTACATCTATGCTTCACTCTGGGGCTCGTCGAGCAATTCCTCAGCCCACTTCAAACTCTTGGCGTTACCTCCATTGATTCCAGGTTTGTGAAGCTGTGCCAAATGCTGTCTCCAGACAATTTCGGCAGGGTCTTGGTCGGGCTCCACCCACTCGAACCCGTCGCCCCCACTCATCCAGTATGCCTGCAACTTCAAATCCTCGAGGTTGTCTCTGGCCTCCAACAATCTCACTTTCTTGCCATCTCTAGTGAGGCCAGGCTGCAAAGTGTGGTGATTGCTCACGTTCTCGTCCTTCCGATACAATTCTTCAGTTAAGGCTTGCGAGTTCTCGAGTCCGCCGTTCAACTTGAGGTCGGTTTCGACGATTTTCGTACACATCGCCATCTCGTCTGCGTGCTTGTACCAGTGAGTGTAAAAAGTGCCCTTTTGCCACGTCAAGTAGTCTCCACCGGCCGAACTCAACTGTCGGCCGAACTTCACTATCGTCACAAAGAAACTCGAGTTCAAGAGGTACGTCAACACCATGGCGTTGATTGACCCCAAGTGCTTCCATGCCGGAGAAAGCCACCCCAAGTCAATAACCTGTTGCACTCCAACCTTCGAAAAAAATGTGATACCAATGGCAGTTGCGGCCAACTGGTAGACACCACGACGTAAGGTGTCGTTCTTCTTCTGAATATAGTTAGGGTACCCCGCGGTCAAGTCGGTGATTTTCACCGCGCTCTTGATATCTGCGTTATACAACAGGTCTCGAAGCGGAATCAACGCGGTGTTCATGTCGATTACCGCTTTCGGGTTTCTCTTGTAGTAGTTCTGGATGATTTTCACCGTTGTTGGTGCCGGGAATTTAAGCAAGAATGCCTGCTTCAAGAGGGTGGCATCGAATTCGACTTTCTCATCTGTCAACACAGTATCGATCTGTTTCTGGAGCCGCTTGTGTGCTGGATCCCGCTCAAACTTGTCGTACAGCGAGATTTCAGTCTGCAAATCCTTGCACGCTTTCAAAGCCCCCGCCACTGTGTCTTTGGAGACCAGTTTAGCCGCCACTATAGATTCGTCGACTCTAGCCGCCAAATCGGCCACGCTGGTGATGTAGGCGAACTTGTTTGCTGAATTACTGAGCGAGCATGATATAGAGAACGTTCTTATGCTCATGCGAGCCAGTATTAGCCCGAGCATTGTCTGGATTTGGGAGTGTTCTGATGGTGGTAGAAATAGTTAGTAGGATGAAAATGGAGTGCGTACAGTCAATAGTACTGCGAGGATGTGTCCATGTATGCAGGTTCGGTACATTCTCCAAGACGCCATTATCAGTATTGCAAGATGTGTTAAATAGCCATTTATTCAGTGGGGCTAAAGCACTCCACTTTTGTTCCTCTCCACCGTCTAATCCTGAGAGAGATCTAACTGTCGCCGGTCCGTATGCCCGTAAGTAACTCTACAAAAGAGCAGATGCAACAGCACCAACTCCAAACACCCACGCCATAAGTAGACTCTGCTTCTTTGGCGTCATGGCGGCACCAGCACCGCTGGACAGCGAGCTCGAGCCTGTGCTGGAAGCAGCGGTCGAGGTCTTAGAAGGAGCAACATATGTGGTGATAAACGACAACGTGGAGTTGTCTCCGCTGTCGTCTCCACTGTCAGCGGCTGCTGCAGCAGTGGCGGCAGACGTGGCAGACGTAACAGACGAGTCAGAGCTTGAAGCAGCTGCTGCAGCTGCGGCGGCGGCGGTGGTTCCAGTTCCTGTAGCTGCTAAGGTTCCAGTTCCCGTAGTCGTACCTGTACCTTTCGTGGTGCTCGTGCCTGTATCAGTGCCTGTAGCTGCTGTAGTGCCTGTAGCCGCTGTGGTCCCTGTAGCCGCTGTGGTCCCTGTAGCCGCTGTAGTCCCTGTGGCTGCTGTGGTCCCTGTTGTAGTTCCTGTTCCTGCAGCAAGGGCAGTAGTCGTAGCAGCAAGAGTTCCAGTTCCGGTGGTCGTGCCAGTCCCAGTAGCTGTATCTGCTGCAGCAGCGGCAGCAGCAGCACCAGTAGTGGTGGTCGTGCCAGTCCCCGTGGTAGCGGCTGCTGCTGCGGCGGCGGCAGCAGTGGTTGTACCAGTTGCTGTATCTGCAGCAGCAGCGGCGGCGGCGGCAGCAGCAGCAGTAGTTGTAGTATCTGCGACGGCTGGAGCAGCAAGTGCCAACGGCGCAGCAGCAAGAACAATCAAGGGGGTGTATCTCATGGTGGTGTTGGTGTAAGATTGGATGAATCAAATTGGCTCGATGTTTTGAGGCGCGTAGTCACGTGCGCGACGTGAGCGTGTCTGGTGAGCCCCTTGTGGCAGGCGACTGAGTAGCCTTCGAAGTGGGCGTTCGATTTATTCTGAGGCTTCTCATGGAAAGCTCCTGTTTGCTCGAAGCTTCTCCATTTTTTCTTCACCTTTCTGTCTCGCATGTTGAAGTTGAACCGGTCAACTGGTGCCTGAGGGTGCGTGCAGGATGAAGACCGAGATTTAGGAGCGAGGGGTTTTGACAGCCGCTGAGCCAAATCGATGCTTCTAAATTTGGAAGCGAGTGTGGAGTGGGAATGAACAAAAAATTGAAAGGCCATAAGATTTGTCGCCAATCCATTTGCAGCCAACCAATCCATTTGCAGCCAAAATACCACGTAGCTTTTCCATATATCGGGAGGCAATGAACTCTCCAAACCAGAACTCCAAATCCACCTGAGCTCCAAGCTCACTCGTAAGTTTAGCACTTAAGCCGAACTCGAGGTAGGACACCGCACGAAACAGACCCACATGTAGCGAGGGGGAGCCTCCAACTTCAATACCCTCATAATACCGCCTTCGTGTGGCCTACTTTTTTCTCTTCTTCCTCTTTTCCATTTTCGGAGCACAGTCAGGACAGTACCACACCTCGTCGTCCTTTGGCGGACTCGTGATGCCAACACACGTCCAGTGGAACCACTCGAACTTGCAGTCGTCGTTGTCACACCCGATCATCTCGCCAAAAGACACCCGCTGGCAGAAACAGTACAAGTTGTTGTCCGCATCGTCATTCCCGGAAGGTCTGGTGCCCGAATGGCTGACGCCCGCCGACTGGTGCCTTGACGAAAACCCAGACGACACTGTGTCCTCGAGGCCGTAGTCGTCGATGTCCTCTGATTTTGGCCGTTTGTAGCGGTTTTTCATCACCGAGTACGTGCGCTTCTTTCTCACCGGGTCAGGGGTGGTCCGCGGCGTGGCGCTTGTTTCATCGGCAGAATCGTCGAGGGTCTCCTGGTCGAGCGGCGCAAGGAGGTCGTCTCTTTCCAATTTCTGGATATCCACCTCGAAGTTGTACATGTGTTTCGACACCAAGAAGAGCGCGGTGTTGGCCAACAAGATCTTCTCCTTCTGGATCTTCTGCACGAGTTTCATGTCCTCCTCGATCTTCTGGTAGATCTGCAGCTCCTTCGGGTGCTTGGTGAGTGTTCCGTTGGCGCGGATAAACTTGTGGATCTGGGCGTCTTTAGTTTGGTACCGCTTCCGCGCGTCGGCTAACTGGGCATCTTTTGTTTTGAGTTCTTCGAACAAATGCTTCACCTCCAACGGTAGGTTCAGCAAGTCCTGCGTGTACTTCTCGAGAACCGCGGTGGTGTCCATTGTAAGGGGGGGTGGATTGTTTAGTAATCGGTTGTTGTAGGATGCGGTTCGTGTGCGTACCGCCACATCAACTAGCGGCCGGTTTTTGTCCTGCACCTAAACAGACCACCACCACCACCACTGCCTCTACTTACCTCCCCACCGATCTGCACCTCCTGCGTCATTAACCACAAAATGGAGAACTCGATTCAGGCCCTAAATCTCGGCTCGAGCGTTTTGGATCTTTTGAGCAAGGGAGAACCCGTTTCCGACCGGCAATTGGCCGAGCTTGCCGAGGGCGTCAAGTCCAACCAAAAATTCCAGGAAATCCTCGAAAAAAACACCGCAAATGTGCTCCGCTCGCTTGCCGAGCACGGGAAGACATCTTCGTCCATTTTAATGCGTGGCGTGACCTCAGAATCGCTGGCTTCAGCAGTATTAGCCGCCAGTACAGACAACCTTTCACCATCGTCAAAGAATGCAGCTTTCTACGTGAACTTGTGTCTGAACCTTTGTGTGAGGTACCCACAGTTGGCTGGAAATGTGGCCAATGAGCTATTTTGCATGCTTGCAACCGAGGACGAATCTGTAAGGGGCGAGATTCTTTTGGCGCTCGTGATGATAACAAGGCAAAAACCCCTGGCGGGAGAAAAGCTCGTTGTTGATTACTTGGACTCGGTTTTTTCGTGTGATCCCGACACGATTGCCGATTCCACGTACGTGCTGGCGTTCAGAACGCTCGAGACGTTTTTCGCTGTGGTTCCAGCGCTGATGAAAGCTGTATATACCAGTGAAAAGTGCAAGAACGCCGTTCTCGCCAGAGTGGCCAGGTTGCAGTTGGAGCAGAACGCGTCAGACATTCAGATGGCCGAGCTTATTTTGAAAACGGCGTCGCTGTCGTGCGTCGATGAGGCGGCCAGAAAATTCAACATGGACCATTACCTTGAGCTTTTCATTGCTGGAACTAAGGTCGAAACCCACCCAGCCGTTGTTTCGCTCTCGCTTCTCTGTCTCGTCAAGATCTGGAACTTCTCGGCCATTGAGCTGCGCATATCGTTGCAGACGATACTCGAGAAGGTTCTCGGTTCGTTCAATGACTGCGACGTTGACGATCTGTCCATCGAATACCTTGTTGAGGCGTTGGCGTATTTGTCGCTTGGTGCCTCGGTGAAAAAGGAGCTTCGGGCCAACCACGATCTATGCGAGAAACTCGTGCTTGTTTTGGAGACGCGAAGAAACTCGCTGCAATATTATGGTGCCTTAGTGGTGCTTCAGAATCTTTCGCAGATGAAGGAGAAACTGATCGGCGAGGATGCTAAAACAGTTAACTTCTTGAAAGAGCATTCACTCCCCAACAAAAACCAGGTTGAAGACGATGACCTGACCATCAAAAGCTTCAACGAGAGCCTTGTACAAGACCTCAAGTTGGTGGAAACTTTGAAGGCACTCGATCTCAAGGGAGACAGCCAGGCGCAGGCGATTTTCATTTTGCATAACATGTCGAACAGAGCCGACAGGAAAACAGAGCGAGCCATCGTGGCCCAGGGTGGGCTCACGATTCTTATAAAATATTTGGTTCAGCACAGCACCGTCAGAAAGGGTTCTGAGAAAACTCACGCGGTATCCACAAGTGAAAAAGCTCTTCAAACGAGACTACGGGCACTCCAGGCATTGGCCTTTGTTTGCTGGTCGGTGGATCCCAAGCTTCTTATTTCTGAATATGACATTATCACCGTGGTTCCCTTCTTGGTCGAATTGCTAGGTCCCCAGGTGAACCAGTCGACTCTCTCAACTGAGCCTACTGGCGAAGATGCCATCGGTGCTTTGGGAAATCTACTTAACCCATTGGACACCTTGTATGCGTTGCTTGCACTAACAAACGTTTCCTCTTCTCAGGAAGAGAATCTTGTCGCATCCATTTTCCGCAGAACTTTCGATCAACACTTGAAGGACTTGATGATCGATTCCAGTGTCCCCGACATTCAGAAGGCTACCTGGGAGCTCATCAGCAACCTTGCGTCCAACAGCAACTTGCTCGCGAGGTTTTTCAACGTGGCAAACCCAGAAAGCATGAAGAATCTCAATGTCTTGGTCAACTTGCTCCACTCGAAAAATGCCGACTTGCAAGTTGTGGTTGGTGGTTTGCTTGCAAACTCTGTGTTCGAAGGAGATATTGTCTCCTTGGCATTGATGTCGGATGAAGCGAATATACTCGACAAACTCTTGGATATTTTCGGCAGCATTTTCCTCGACCAAGCGGAAAATGAGCCCCTCATAGCACGAGTCACTGCAATTCTCCAGGTCATGATGGAAGTTTCCTGCGAAGCTATTCCGGCGGCCTACAAGAGAATTTTGTCTCACAAATCTCTCCAAGATGGGCTCCGCAAGGGCTATCTGACTGTTCGGAATCCAACGAGTAAGAGTTGCATGGGAGATGTAATTGGGTTCATGAAAGAGAATTCTTGATCGACTTTTGGTTAATACTATGTATTATAAAATGACATTTAGAAATGGATCATCCTCTGCGCCAATGTGTCATTCAGATGCTGGACGTTTGTGGTGCGTTTGAGGTTTTTCTTTTCAAGATCGACCTTGGCCTTGATGGCGCCATGCAAAGATTGCAAAAACTCAGGGTAGTTGGGCGATGTGTTCACTGTCTTTGACGGAAGGTGATCTTCGACCATACATTCTTTGAACTCATAAGTGAGGCTGTCGATGCCGTCTCTGATTACCTGAATAGCAGAGCTTCCAATCAGGCAAGAACCAATTATGTGTTCTTGGAAGTACTTGACCAAATTGCGGGCTTGTTGAGAAATGTGCGTTGGAAGCTCAGGTAGAGAGTCGATCAAAGGATCGATGTCATTCACAGAATCCACATGATCTCCAAACAAATCCTTAAGAAGAAGCTGGTTTGTGTCTGGGTGCACTCTAACGAAAATGGTGGATCCATTGCACAAAACGTAGACTCCACTCTCCAACCCAGATGAGGACAAGGGCCTATATTCTGGTAGCTGGACAAATTCACTGCCATTTGCTGGATCATCGATAACGAGACAGTCGTCGTCCAACAACGAGTGTAACTCCACCATTGCAGGGTACAAGTGGTACACCAATCTCTCCACGGGCATGAAAAGCATTTGGTACACGTCACACAAGCGAGAGTCCACGAGCACGGCACTAGAGTCTCTCAATGCTTTGGACTTGATGAATGCTAAAATGTATGCTGGGAGGTGCTTAAGCGAATCGGGGAAAATCAACTGGTTGGTCAATGTGCTGTTCCTGTTGTGGTTCTCCTCGCTCATGGCACGGTACAGCGTGAAAATATCGACGAGTTTTGAGTTGACAGAGTTTCTCAACTCGGCAATAGACTCCTTGCCAACAAAAGACAACGTGTCTCTCACAATCGCCGTGATCACTGCATCCTGGTCAACAAAGCTGAAAACATCTTGCAAACGCTCGCTCACTGCAAGAACCAAGTTTATGACTCTGACCTTTCTAATACCTTGTGGGTCTGTGTAAAGCAAAGCGGCCTGGAAGTGGCAGTCGTACTTGGTGTCCAAGTTGCCGTCGTATTCGAGCAATACGGTGAATGCCTGGTCCTCGTGTAACACCGGGATCACCGGGTCTGGCAGTGTCGAGGACATACCAATAACGGAATCATTATGGGAGGGGAAGCCGTAGTACTGAGCCACCTGCAAACCATTGGAGCACCGCAACTTCAACTGACCCTGGTAGCCCCTGCACTTTTTGACCGAGCTCACAATTTGTGAGGTGAGAGACCTGCCGTCGCGCTCAAAGTTGAAATTCGCCCATTTGTAGACGCTTCCCCCAGTGACAGACGCCAACCATCCAATGTTCGACACGTCGGCAGAGGTTGTGGCAACAATGAAAACGTCTAGACCAACGTTCTGTGCCACCAAGTCGCTGGCAAGAAGCTTGTAGTATTCGTTGTCTGCAGAGTAAATCTTCTTCTCGACTTCTGCCAGCATACTTCTCCCAACGTTTCTGTTTTCCTTGATTTTTGATGCGCCTGGGCCCCACGAAGGTAACGTGGAGAGAATCGACGTGATTTTGCCTCCTCCAACCTGTTCTAGGCACATTGCGGCCGTGCGCACTGCAACGGAGAAACATGGCTCTGTGTCATGGAGCACCTTCTCGTTGCAGAGCAGTTCCAAGTTGTTGAGTGCATCCTCGATGACCATCCGGCTCTCCTCCGGGTCGGCAAAAAGTCCCTCATTGAAGGGAATGAACGGATCGTCCAAGTCGCCCGACACTGTGACTTGGCACGTGTCTAGCGCTGACGACAAGTTATAGAAATGCATGCTCTTGTCGAACAAAATGATGGCAAACTTGAGTTTCAGTTGCAATTCGTCGGCGCTGTACTCCTCGGAGTAGTCAAAGATCGCCGCTCTGATTGCATCAGCCACAAGCACGGGCAACTGCTTGATGATGCTCTGATGAGACACGTCGACCAAAAACACGTGGTGCAAGCCCTGCGGGGTCTTTTCTGCGCCGCCCACGTTGTAGTAATTGGGCACCACGATATCGTAAACACCCTTGTGCAACTCGGGTCTGGCCTCTCTGTCGACTCTTTGGTTTGTCATTGGGTTGATCATGGAGACATACTCTGGCGCCACGTTATTGTTGGGGAACTGACACACGTTACATGTGAAGCGTCCCGAGCTCGTGTGCATCATCAGCGGGTTGATGTACGTGCGGCACCGGTTGCATCTTGGAGGCCCCACGTCCATTGGGTCGGAATAGGTGGTCGAACCCAACATCAGCATGTCCACCACGGGCACGGGATCCTCCGTAGGCAATAACGGCGCAAACGGGCGGATGGTCACCGCCAATGGCAACTTTGTGGCCTTGCGCAACTGCTCGGACTCCGGCACGTTGTACATGGATGCCCGCATGTGTTTTGGCGTGGCAGTTCCCTGGTCAACGGCGTGGAACTGGGTGCCGGCCACGGGCGGCAAGATGTTCTGGAACGAGAGAAACGACCGGAACCCCAACGCGGTGCCTTCGTCGTCGTACTGCGGCGTGTAGTACTCCTGTTGACACGAATGTCTGGCTTCGCAAAGCAGCAAGTTTGCCAGGTGGTTCTGCTCGGCAATCTCGTGCGGCGTGGTCACGTTCATGGTGGCCATGGGCCGTATCGTTGCGCCGTTGCCAAACGCCAAAGGAGTGGGTGGAGCCACGGGCGCTGGCGATGCAAATTTGGCGTTTGTGGGCGTGTGGATCTCGCTGCCAAACTGCAGCGTGGGCTGCTCGGCGGGCGTGAAAAATCCCGAGGTCTGCGCAGGGGGCGTCATGAACGGCGCCGAGGGACTTCCCAAAGACGGAGGACCACCAAAGGGGGTGGGCGGCTGGGTGAATGTTTGGTGGAACGCTCGTTGCGAACGCTTCTTTCGTTTCGGGTCGACGGCCAAGTTCAGCATGCTTGCCGACAAGTCGGGCACAGAACCGTTGACAGACATTCCTCGGCGGGAGAAATCGGATTTTTCTCTTGGTGTGGGCGAAAGAACGGTGGTGGTTGAAGATGGAGTTGATGCGTGGAGAATCAGAGCGACGTGGATTGGGGAGTGCATACAGCGCGTCGACCCAGGAATGCACGTCCAAGATGGCAGGAAGGACTGGGGGGATAGACGGGGAGAAAGATGATGGGGGTGACTTTTTGGGGTGTGTTAGTGGGACGAGCGGGTTCTGGTTTGGTTTTTTTTGTGAAAATTTACATTTTTGCGGTGGCACTTCAGTTTCTTTAGTTGGCATGGAGAGCGCGAATCGAGTGAAAAGTGGAAACTGAGACAGTAGACTGCGCAGAAATCTCGGAAACCAAATGATAGCTAAAACCAAATGGAAACTAAAACCAAGAATAAAACAAAACCAAATGGAAAGCAAAACTTGGATAACAAAATCAGTGGCGCTCATGGACAGAATGGCCCTTTCGCGTTCACTGCTCTCACTAGAAAATCCAATACTAGAGTGTATAGTGAGTTGCACTGAATAGTGAATTGCGGTGAGTTGAACCTCCTCTAGAGTCGGAAGTTCCGAGACAATAAAAAGCGGCTGCAAATGCACAGAAACCGCGCATCCGTACCTCCAACTCCTCCACATGCTGGCATAATTGCAGATCCAAACTGATCCCGTCTCAACCTTGGACACTTTTGTTCTATCACCTTCCATTCTATATCGTTTCAATACACTTTCGCCAGTTAGGGCTTCTGGTCAACTGCATTATTGAAGACATGGACCTTGGCGTTTGCTTTTCTACACTACCGTCTCGATGAGTCGGGCCGGTGCCGGCCAGTGCGTTACTTAGGGAGGTATGGATGTTTCTTAGGGAGGTATGGATGTTTCTTAGGGAGGTATGGATGTTTCTTAGGGAGGTATGGATGTTTCTTAGGGAGGTATGGATGTTTCTTAGGGAGGTATGGATGTTTCTTAGGGAGGTATGGATGTTTCTTAGGGAGGTATGGATGTTTCTTAGGGAGGTATGGATGTTTCTTAGGGAGGTATGGATGTTTCTTAGGGAGGTATGGATGTTTCTTAGG